>OU342619.1:35000-1235000 GCA_910589645.1 Tinea semifulvella | reverse complement strand
TTATGACGCTAAATTCGTCTATACACATACTCTAAAAACCTATTCATCCATAAAACCCATCCAGGATTCCTTACTCATCCGTTGTTGCTTTGTTTGGCACGGTTTAGTCGAAGTAATCTTCAGTTGGTCGTAGAATTATATGTCGTCCTCAGATAGTAATATCATTATACTCGTCTGTCTATCTCTGTGTTCCAAAGAGCATCTATAATAAATTCTATTCAAATCGGTTCAACAATGTAGGCGTAAAGGCGAATTAAACATACTCGTATGTACAGAAACACAAAGATTTTTTTCAGAGGTTTTCCGTTCACTTTTAGGTTGCAAGTAATATTATCTTCATTCCAACATACCGTTGGGGAACCGCTATACCAGGTATTGTATTCTCATAGGTTTTTATAGGTGCATTTTGATGTCTTTATCATCATTATCAGACTGTGTCTCTCGACTGCTGGAGCCTCCCTTAAGGCTCACCATCTTACACGATCTCCTGCCATTCATCCAACTCCGTCCATGTGGCGGTATGACAAGCTCGTCCTTGTCCAAGTTCATACTGAGACCAACCCGCTTGTATGCCACATTTAAGTCGCTTAGCATTCGGCTAAGAAGCGAGCTAGCAATTATGACTATGTCATCCGCGAATCGGAGGTGCGGGATGCTTATGCGAGAAGTAGAATCATTTAAAACTAATTTACATAATGACTTGTCGCGAATGCCTGTTTTATGTAGATTGTTTCTAAGAATCTTGTTTATTTTAATGCTTACCTATGCTTTGCTCAAATTTAAAGATGAACAACTTTCGCAACTCGTCCGGTAGAAATGGGTCTAAACCTAACCCATAAAGTTGAAGAGACAGTTTTAACATTTTTCACGCTTCTCAACCCCAAACAATACTTCCGAACGACGTACTAAAAATAAATCATAAAAATTCTTAGCAGAAACTTTTGGCAGGTGGCAAACCTCCGTAGTGCATAAAAATACACTGCGCTTTTGAAACCAAAGATTTAACAAACTTCACGTGTCTACAAATACCCTGATTTTAGCAAGCATACGCAAGATTTCGTGTCGTTTCAGTGTATACAGCAACAAAAAAAATAGTAGGTACATAAAAAAGATGCGCGGGCGCGAACCACTCTCCCCTCGCGCGAACCATTCTCCCCCCGCGCGAACAACCCGTCCGCCTACAGATACCATTATTTTAAGTCTATCTCTTTCTTAGGATGAACACTCATCTCTCCCGAAGATTATTTTAAATTCGTTACTGAAATTAATACTCATTGCTACTCAGTACTGCGAAGTTATTATTATTTATTATTATGTACATATGTGTGTGTATATGTATGCAATATGTGTGTATGTGTTGAATAGTTTGTAATTAGTACAGCTGTGTCCGTGACGTGCTTTCCATCTGTAAGGCGGCGGCTGAAAATCGGCGCTATGGCCTATCCCTAGGTTGTAGCAGACGCCGAGCTGATCGTCTTTTTGTCGCTATAATAAAAATAAAATATATGATCAAACTTACGCAAGCCTTCTAATAGGTGGTAGGCAGACTGATGGTGGTAATTTCCCCAGTCTGCCGGGACGGGGAAGTATCGACCGTTCGTGCCGATAAACACAGTAAAGTGTATTCACACATTTCGGGATCAGGCTTGAATTGCCGTCATTTTTTATTACTAGCACGACATGTGACCCTGTGCCCACCTGATGGTAAGTGGCGCGCAGGGTTCATGAATGTTAGCAACTGGAATCAGACCCTTATGTCCGACATCAGTCCCTAACACTATGCCGGCTTGACTAGATGCCTTTTCACACTTCGCTTGAAGGACTCCAGGTTATTCGAAAGTGGAAAGACAGAGGCTGGAAGAGCATTCCACATCTTTATTGTGCGACAGATGTATGAGTCAGCAAATTTATAGGTACGCGAAGGGATAGTGACTACGGTTTGTGGGTGCATATTCTGACCTGTAAACCCACCCAGTCAAGCCGGCATAGCGTTAAGGAGTGATGTTAGCCATGAGTGTGTGAATTCCAGTTGCTAACATACATAGACCTTGCGCTCCACTTACCATCAGATGGGCACAAGGTCACAGCAACAAGAAATTGTCTCCGCCAACAAACTTATTGGAAAGTAAATAAATGATTAATTTTTTTTTTATTTTTTTATTATGACGTAATTAAAATACCTTGTCCCTACTTTTATGACAGCTCTGTACCTACTCGTCCTTCAATTCAACAAATAGATAAAGAAAAGAGAAGAGACGAACAAAAATTGACATTCATTAGTCTCAGTTCAATGAAATATTGCATTAAGTACCAAAACCAAACATATAGCTAAACACTGGAATACAATTCTAGCCTGTATTACCCAAGCATTAACGCTCTTAATAGCATGGAGTGTAAAGGCAATTGTGGCCTATTGAAAGCGTCTCTGGCTTTGGAGGCTCTAAATTACAAGAAATCGAATTTTGGTCCGACAGTATTGACAATTTTCTCCTTTAAGTTTATTTTAGAGATTCGAATGTAAAACTTGAGATAAAAACGAGCTTTTTCATTGATAATGAATTGACAAAAAAAATATCGCTAGCGTTTGTCGTAATGAAAGAAAGAAATAGCATGTACAATTACCTCAAGGACAAATTTACCTACCTCTCTTCTCTTCGTTCGTCACACAACTCTGTCCTCTCCATTCCTTCACATCATTCTGGTTTCATGTCTGACTCTTTCGCAGTTGTTGCAGTAAATCTTTGGAACACTTTGCCGGTCAATATTCGGCAAGCATTGGTATACTCACATTACTTAAACAGCTTCCAATGGCGTGTATAAGTGGATATTGTATGTAGTATATATATGTATGTATGTAAGTACTATTAGTATGTAGTATATATATTATTGATATAGTTATTATTTAAAAATGATCAGTCTTAAATACGCCTCCGTGGTCTAGCGGTTTAGTCCGTGGATTAAGACTCGGAGGTACCGGGTTCGATACCTGGTCGGGACACAAAAATATTTATTAGAAGTAAAGTAAAGTATCATCACGACCGTTTCCCTTTCGGGGTGGTCAGAAACCACGCCTATAAATAACCGGATTCACATTTAGCCAACTTTACTATAGGCCAATCATGACAAGTGGCAAGCTCGTCGATGTCTCCAGCGTACCAAACTCAGGAAATATCACAAATAAATTAAATTTACCACCCCGAAAGGGAAACGGTCGTGATGATACTTTACTTTTACCTTTTTAAAGAAACTCTTTTTAAGTGATACTAGCTGTTTTACCCGGCTTTGCCCGCGTAAACGGCGAAACAATATTAATTTCGTTGTGCATTATTTTGATTTTGCTATATCTCCTAAGGTATTAATTTAATTTGCATGGTGTAAAGAAAAAAAAATTTTTTTTATTAAATACTCAAGCGAACTGTATTAAAAATGATAAGGAAAATACCGTTTTTGTAGCTTTCCAATTATCGCTTTATAATAGCCCATTTTTTAAAGTATTAAAATGAATTTAGTATGTTATTCGACCGCCTCCGTGGTCTAGTGGTAACAAACGTTGCCGTGAACTCGGGAGGTCGTGGGTTCGATTCCCACCGGGGGCAAGTTGTACATTGTCTAATTTGTCTCGGTCTGGGTGTTTATATGTATAATATATATATAAGTATTTACAAAAAAATAAAGTATAATATGTAGTTTATCAACCATATAGTTTCCGTAACACAAGCCTCGTAGCTTACCACGGAAACTAGATGGCGCTGTGTGACCTGTCTGGAAATATTTATTTATTTATTCTTAAGAGATAGACATATGCCATCGTGGACTTTTCTGTAGACTTATATAAGATACACAATTCCACCATACATGATTTTGTTACATCTCAGGGGATTTAGGCAGCGTTTTCGATGAAAGCTCCCAGACGGCTAATTTTTTTCCGACACCTCCAACAAATATCGTTAGTTTATACAAAAACTTATTATTCACTAAAACCTTCCTCGAGAACCACTGGTAGTGTTTGAGTTTATCGCGAACAGACAGACAGACAGACGCGACGGAGGACTTTGTTTTATAACATGTAGTGATAGTGATGTGAATGTTGGGCATTACTGGACGGAGTTCCGAACCAACGCATTTCTTCGGACACGTGTGACGTGGAGAAACATCCATCGAGCGCCTGGTAGTACAGGGGAAAGTTAATAGCAAGAGGATGCGTGGTAGGTCTCCGATGATATGGACTGACCAGATGAAGGCTGCAATGGATCATCCCCTACATGAGTCCACCAGTGCTGTGGTCCGAGAGGAGTGGTGACGGATTGTTAAGTGTACCACTAGCACTCAAATGGAGACCACGACCACTTTTCCAAGAGCATGTTGAAAGGATGATCGATGAAAGATTGACGAACCAGATATATAATGCGAAAGTTGTCGGCGAAAGAGGCCCTGGCAGACCAAGACTCACATATCACGATCAAATAAATAAAACACTGGCTAAAGGTACATTAAAAAGCTTTCGTAACAAAAGGGCATGTATGAAGAGGATGATGAATGTCGACGAAGCGAAAGAGGTATGTCGTCATCGTGTCAAGTGGCGCTCAATTGTCTCTGCCTGCCCCGCAAGGGATCTGGCGTGAAGATATGTATGTATGTAAGAAGAATGAATGTATAAGAGGGCAAAATACCTTGTTTTTCGATGACAAATATTTGTAATAACGAGATGACATAAGGAGGACTAAACAAACACATCCGTTGCCAAAAAAAAACGTTTTACTCCATTTTCCATGTTTGTCTATTGACAAGTAATTTTTTTGGAGCACCGAATTCCTATTTGTGTATTTGTTGATTTTATTTATTACTACCTTTTTCATTCGGCTTTCCCCGTACTCCCAAAAAAACTATGGATCAGGGACTCGCACGGTGAATCCGTATCATTTATAAAAACAAAATGTATAGCCCCTAGAACACAAGGTCCTGGATTTCTGGCAATCCCTTCTTTCGAACCGGCTGGTCAGACAAGTTGGCAAAGGACTTTGATAATACAAAAAAAAAAAATTAAAGTATCATCACGATTTTTTTTTCATAAGAGTTCACATTTAGCCAACTTCATTACAAATGGCAAGCTTGTCGATGTCTCTAGGGTACCAAAACTCAAGAAATATCACAAATAAATTATTGTGTTCCGACCGAATCGAACCCGGTACCTCCGAGTCTAAATCCACAAACTTAACCACTAGACTACGGAGGCAGTAATACTAGAATGTTTTGCAAAATTTTCATAAACGTCACCACATGTCGTCAATCATGTAAAAAGGTCAATTTTATCATTCTAAACTATCGTGCGAAAGAGAGAGAGATATCCTTTATACTGTCACAGATAAAGAGAGAGATAGTGTTCGTATTTTAAAATCGTCCCCATCGCAATATCCAGATGAAAAGTAACGGCTCGCTTGGCACAGGTTTTCTCGGGTACCGATAGCAAATAAAGTTGGCATATTTGATCGGTATTTAAAGTATTCACAATTTTTATTCAGTGAGATCATGATATTTGTTCGACTTCATGTTGTGGTCTTTTGGAATATTCAATTCCCACGAAGCGGTTAATTCAATAAGAAAAACTTTTCATTATAATCGTTTCATATAATATCATTATCTTGCCGATGATTTGGACATAGATTAACTAACTCTAAAGCAATAAATATTATCATTCATTATCATTACTACCAACTTATTCTCGGACCGCGGGGATAAAGTAAACAGAAAATTTTCAAGGCGTTGTTAAAACAGCTCGTCTACACCTCAGAAAACAAGAGGGCTGGGCAACATTTGGGCCAAAGGATCAGCATTGCTATTCAATGTGGCAATGCTGTCAGCATCCTCGGTACTTTGACCATTGGTAGTGATTTGGAGCAAGTGTTTCATCTATAATATTTTTATTTTATTTTAGATTTAGTTGTTTCTTTTATTATTAATTAGTTTATAATAGTTTTCTCATTGTATTGTTTTTTTTATCCTCTTTTAATGTATGTATAAAAGACCTGAACATGCTTCATAACTAACAAAACTGTTTGTTAATTATTTATTGTAGCAATGTTCAACTGTGGGTCATCAATATGTGTTAAATATTGTGTTAATTTTTTACTTTTTTTACAATATTGTTATTGCCGTGATGTTTTCTTGTCTATCTTTTTATTATTATAATTATTATTAAATTCTTTAATGCACGAAAAAAAATGTACAAAGGCGAAGATTAATGCCTACAAGGCATTTTCTAACATCTAACCTTTGGGAGAGTATGAGATGAAGGGTAGTACTGATATAAAAATAATAATATAACAAACAATAATTACATACAACAAGAAATACATACACTAAATCCTAAGAAATACATATTATAAAATTATTTATTTGCCAACTATTTATTGTCAGCCCGATGCTTGTTTGTCTAAAAATAATGCAGTAACCAAGCTTTTGAAGAGGTGGACTGACGGTGCGTGTCTAATAGCCAGTGGCAGTTTGTTCCACCTGGTGGGTTTATTGTATAACTTGTAAACTTATACGTGAAAACCTTTATTAGTTCTTAGTGAATCTACTGAATAATATTTATTAAAATATTTTATGAGTTTTTCAACAAGGTACATAGCAACATAGCACGTTTATTGATGTTGTCTTAATATACACGCAATAACGTTGGAGACAGACAGAAATGGAGATATTATGGATAGCTCTTATTATTAATTCTTGCAACTCCTATCATGGAATATTCATATTGCGGGTGTTGCGACCGATGGCCTGGTTTACCAGGGGGGTTTTAGTTAATTGCGCAATTAGCTCACCATTAATCATCTGCACTTCTCTTCACTCCAATCACTCCCTTTATCACACGCGTATGTTTAATAATATGTCCCGACATAATCTCTTTTAACGTATCCTTCCAGTCTTGTCATACACGTATTAAAATTCTTAATTATATTTACTTTGATGATGATGTCCATAAATAAATAAAATAATTGCGTAACCAATGCTTAAATTTATAAAAAAATAAAATAATATTAGCTATTGCAGATCCTTATTTGTGTTTCTTTTTTTTATTTGTCGTATGTGTGGGTGGTCACTATTGTAAGGTCAAAAAAAAAGTTTTTCTTATGACTTGTAATAGCAATAAAAGTGTGTCTTATTGTTATAAGATCTAACTCACAAAATTTTGAGACAATCGGATATTATCTTTCGCCTCCGGATACAAATAAAATAAAAACATGTCTTTTAAAACTTTCTTAACTGTTATTATTTTGTTGTAGGATAGATAAAACTCTATATAAGAATACTATATTTTAATTAATTGTAAAGTTATAATTAGCTAGTACTACTAAGCTACTGAGTCAACCACTTTGCGATTGTTAGTTTAATAAAATATTTAGATTTACCCGCAAATATTTTGTGGTTTTTTGTATTGTTTGTAATTGTAGACGTTATTCTAATACAATCATAAGCATTTATTAAAGAATAATTGGTGTAACTGTATTATTTACTTTGATAAATCAACTGATTCATTAAACACACCGAAACTTTAAACCTAATCTTGAAGCAGTTATACTATACCGACTGCAATAATATTTTAAACACGTCAGAATCAAATGACAACATTTCAACATTAGAATGCATAACAAAAAAAAATTACTCACCCTAATAAACAAGTTAAAATGTTAATGATTGGGATGAAGAAATCTGTATACAAGTGAAAGTTTGTTACTGGCTTACAGTTGCCTATATGTTAACTTATTTTATTACTTCGGCAGTATGTTTCTTTTTTTTAATAATGGATAAATAAGTATGATATTCGCTTTGCTATCTGTACTTGATTGGTAGAAGCATTTCATTGGAATATGCTAGGCACTGGTTTTTGTGGCACCTGCACGATGCCAGGTATGCGCCGTTCGGTGCAATTTTTCTGACAATGCTCAGCATTGAATATGTTACAAAAAATGGCAATTTCAGACTTTTTGTTAAAAGTCTAGTATTTTGTTGTAATACTATTTGAATTTATTCATACTTGAGACTATGTAAAATGGTGACTATATATATATATATTATTAATGTTTTTTAAATTGTATTGTCTTTTATCAGACTGCAGTTCAAATCCATGTTAAAATATAAATTATTTGTTCACTTGAATTCAGGCATTCTTGAGTTGAAGACTGGTTCAAAGCATAACAGAAGATCAGCATTTTTGTAGATTCCAGTCAATTTAATCTGACTGCCTCCGTGGTCTTGCGGTAATTAAACTACTAATAAAAAAATAAAATAAATGAAAAATAATAAATAAATATTATATATATATTTATTATTCATCATTATCATTACAACCCCTAGAACACAGCGTCCTAGACCTCCACTGCTGGAGATGGGCTTTCCAGAATATATATCTGGAAAATTTGGCCTACACTCGCCACGCTGGCCAGAATGGCGAGGATATGATGTCAATTTTTAATGACAATTTATTACGATTACACAAGTTTGTATTAGTGCAACCGGAACCGACGGTTTAACGTGCTCTCCAAGGCACGGGAACAGTGGTGTTGTAAATCTATGACAAATGTACGAAAGAAAAGTGTATTTTTCATTTCACGCCAGGGGGGTTTGAACCGACCTTTGTAGGATTTAAGGAACGCGTTCTTACAACCGAGCCACCACCGCGCCTTTAATAGATATTTATTTATTACTTATACAAGTAGATTTAAAAAAATAATTGAAAAAAATACAAATGTTTTAGGTCCTAAATTAGGTACTATATAAAAGTGAAAACATGTCTAAGATTAGTTAAAATTAGATTAGTTTAAACATGTAAATACCGAGCATAGATGTCTTCATAGTTCGCTGAGCGACCTTAAACCAGACCCACTGTCAATGTTCACGTCTCTGCTCCCTACGACAATACTGGAAGAACGCACTGGTTCCTTCGTCTTCAAACACTGGTATTTCCGATTAGAAGATAGGTTCATAGGTTCCTAATTAACATAGCAAAAATATCATAGTTAGATTTTGCTTGATTTTAAAACTGTATAGCTCGTCAAAACGGTTCCACAATTAAATATCGAATTAAAACATCGTTCTTGATTAGTTACGTGTTCCGGCAATATTTCACGACTATTATTTCATCGCTCGTACATTTCACGCTCTTGCACGAACTAATTTGATCGCACGTGAGATATAAAAATTCAATTTTATGACGTCAATTTCAAATACACTAATGACCACCTCTTTCTCAATTTAAACCTAGTTTAAAGTTAAAACGTGTGATTTTATTGGGAAATAGACTTCTATGGTATTATCTATCGATATTTAAATAAATAACACACATCTCTTTTTTCTCCATTCCTTTACATCAGTTTAGTTTCATGTGTGACTCTTTCGCAGTTTTTGCAGTAAATCTTTGAAACAATTTTCCGGTCAATATTCGGCAAGCATCTAACAGAAATATTTAAAAGATTGGTATACTCACATTACGTGAACAGCTCCCAATGGCGTGTATAAGTGGATAGTGTATGTAGAATAGTTATGTATGTATGTAAGTACTATAAGTATGCAGTATACATATTATTGATAAATATAGTTATTATTTAATAATTATCAGTCTTAAATACGTCTTCGCACCTACTCCTACTCCTCCAAGTTATACTTTTTATTGTCCCAGAGGTTGGCTGTCAGAGAATATCATAACAATGATTGGCATGACAGCAATTCGAGCCTGGTCCCGAAACGTTTGGATACAATTTACTGTGTTTATCGATACGAAGGGTGGATGCTTCCCCGCCCAGGTTGACGCAATTTACCACCATCAGTCCGCCTGCCACCTATTTGTTGTTCTCGTTGAAAATATGTGTCATTTGCAATGATGTCAAATATTAATTTTAATTTTCAAAAATAACTATTATTTTAAGATTGCCATGGTGATATTTAAGTAAAAATATCCACATGAAACAAGACTTCTTGCTGGAAGATTGTGGCGGAAATTGAAGTTGATTATTAGGAGCGAAGGATACAACTCTGTGTGTCGCACAAAAATTGGAATCAAAGTCAAAAGTCAAAGTCAAAATATCTTTATTCACGTAAACCTATTACAGGCATTTATGAAACGTCATCAATTTAATTATTTTGAATGATTCTAGTCCTGCTAGTAGAAGACTAAGCAGCAAAGTGGTCCAATAAGTAAGCTGTTAGCAGAAGACCAGCAGTTGACGAAATACGCAAAAAGGTGGGTATGAAAGAAAGCATAGGGACAAAAATAAGGAAAGGCATGCTCTGATGGTTCGGGCATGTTGAAAGGATGACTGAAGAGAGATTGACGAACCAGATATATAATGCGAAAGTTGTGGGTGAAAGAGGCCCTGGCAGACCAAGACTCACTTATCACGATCAAATAAATAAAACAATAGCTGCCGGTGCAATAAAAAGCCATCGAAACAAAAGGGCATGTATGAAGAGGTTGATGAATGTCGAAGAAGCGAAAGAGGTATGTCGAGATCGTGACAAATGGCGCTCAATTGTCTCTGCCTACCCCGCAAGGGACCTGGCGTGAAGATATGTATGTATGTATGTAAATTTAGTTATCAGTACCTATGAGAATACAATACCTGGTACAGCAGTAACCCACCAGGCAAGTCAGAATTAAGGTAGACTACATGCCTATGTGCAACCCGAAAGTCGGATAATATGCATACCTACATAAAAAAATACAAAAAAGTATAAGAATATCAACTTTAATAGTATACGTTCATTAATTCATTTAACGCTCGCACTGTACGTAATTTCTACGTAAATGTGTATAATCACATAAATGCCTACCCAAGTAGATAAACGGGTTGTTAAAAAATCACTAGATAATTTCAACACGTCACGGCTTGTTAGTTGTCTAAATAGCATATCGCACAGGTCCGTGATTAGTAATTAATATGAGAGCTTACAATCCGGAGGGTGTTGTTAGGAAATTTCATTTTAGACTGTAAAGTTTGACCCGTTTCTTTGGGACCTGTTTGACCTCCACAAACAAAAAATCTAGACTATTTAATGCCACTAGTTTAAGCACAGTGAGACAATCTAAAAAAATATTCGCATTTATAAATCGTACAGCAATTTTTTACATTATTTTAATTTAAATCTTGATTGTTATATCAACAAAAGGCGAACATAATGCCTATAGGCACTCTCTTCCAATCAACCTTCGGTACAATGGAAACGTAAGACGTAAGGTTATCAAATAAACAACAAATAAAATAAAAAAATACAATATTTTCTTACAACTACAATATAAAATTACATATATAAATGGGTATATACAATACATATACGACTTCCTCGTACATACCAATATCATAAATATTTGGTTAAATACATAATTGCTGCCCTATAGAGTAGATATAATCAGCATTCCTGAAACTGTAAATTATGAAACAACTACATATCTGGAATTAAAGAAGTTTTTAAGACATGTTTAGGACATGAACCTTTATTTGAATGCTACTTTATTAGTCTACTAAACAAAACTGTTTTGAATACATGTGCGATACTTACAACCTTTGCGTTTTGTCGACTTTCGGGTTGCACATAGGCATGTAGTCTATCTTAATTCTGACTTGCCTGGTGGGTTACTGCTGTACCAGGTATTGTAATCTCATAGGTACTGATAACAAAATTTAAAAGGTCATTAATTGATCGTTGTAGTGCAGTTCTGTATATGTTTTATTTTGTAAATCTGATATAGCTGAGTTTTCCTTGCAGATTCCTTTCTCAGTCAGATTAAACATTAACAGGTCACTGGAATCTGCTAAGCTGCTGCTAACAGCTTACTTATTGGACCACTTTGCTGCTTAGTCTTCTACTAGCAGGAGTAGAATAATTCAAAATATTTAAATTAATGACGTTTTATAAATGCCTGTAATAGGTTTACGTGAATAAAGATATTTTGACTTTGACTTGACTTTGAATCTTGCATGTCGTTCTTTATATAACAACCAACTTAAAATCCCATCCCACTCCTGTAGGAGATATTTACATTCACATACTGTGTTTGCAGCCCGCCAGTGGATCAAGCTGCCACTGGCTACCAGACACACGCCGTTCAGTCGTTTTTAAATGCTTGGTCACTGCACTATTTCTAGACAAACATCGCCATCAGGCTAACAATAAATGTTTGGGATAATATATATTTATATAGGTATGCGTTTATCTATAAGTATATGTGTAATTTATGGTACAGTGTAAGTATTTTATTTTGATATTTAAAATAGACAGTGATGAACATTTTGATATATGCCACGTATTTTGGAAGTTATATTGTTATTTTAGTTTCAGTCAATTACATGCCACATAGACATACGTCAAACATGTCAAAACATAATCACCCTTTCTGCAATCGGTCCTTAATCTCATACTCTCCCAAAGGTTAGAGAAGTTAGAAAATTACTTTTAGGAATTACCCTTCGCCTTTGTACACTTTATTTAGTGCAATAAAAAAATATCCAAACCACGATAACGATATAATATTATGAAGAATTTTGTTATTTATCAATTTAAATTAGTTAAAACAAGAAATAAGTGTAAAAAGCTTTTCTAATCCAGTGCTCCGTGAACCCCTTAATATCCGTAAGTACCTAGATCTTACCCACAGCTAGTGAAATTTACAAACCAGAGATTTTTATTTTATATACTATTCCATACAATACCCATATAGAATTACGCTCAACACTGTTCTTATTTTGTGGTGTCAGGAACGAAAAATAAGTCAAACGGGTCTTTAAAGCATTTGGGTCAAAATTCTGTTTACAAATGGGTATATTCATGTTGATAAGTTAATAGTTATTTATCGTGCGATATGGTGTTTTAAGCGGGTAAGCGAGCTTGACGGTATGGCAACACCATTGTAAATTTATCTGATTACATAATTGATTACATGAATTATTTATATTTGATTGTTTTAAGTGTTTGTTTTTTCATTTGATTTTTTAAGATCGGTGGCGGTAATAACGCTTTTCAATCCAAAAAGGTTTTTATTTTATTTAATACCATGTCATAGTGTCACGTTAGGCGTGACATAGAAAAAAAACATGAGTAATTTAAGAAATGGAATTTAGTATATTCGAAGAAAATTAAGTTAACAGAGCAAGAGAAATGAGTTTACAATTATATAAGCCAAAACTTAGGTCTATCACTCTTTATGCATCCGTTGACCGTACGTACGGAGAGCCTGAAGACGGGGACCCAGAGAGCGCTGCCGATACCAAGCGGACAACGAGGCGTCACTGGGATCCTGGGCAGCAGGGTTATCTTCTCAAGCTGTGGCCCAGCTCTAAAGTTCAGACATAGAACCCTGGAACGCACTGGGAACACGTGTTACGTTCCATCTCCAAATCCACCACCACTTCAGTCTACACCAAGACAAGTTACCAGATAGATGGTGAGACTGCAGCGGTGGTGCACAAAATAAAGTTACTGCACGTGGTCATAAAGTGTACTATATTATCTATTTAATACATACCCAAGCAGGGGGGTGAAAAATCAGATATTTAAAAAAAAAGATGGTGAAGTGAGTTTATATTATTATTAATAAGTAGCAAGTAAGCTGAATCAAGTTATAAAAGTAAAGCCGGTACCGAGCAGCTCTTTGACAATTATTTAAAAAAAAAAATGCTGTGAGGCAAAGGATGTCGATAGCAGCCAAAAACGTCCATGCTTGGCCACTATCGATCTCAATCGCTAAAGTAGATCCACCACCGTTCCTGTGCCTGGGGGAGCATGTTAAGCTGTTGGTCCCGGTTCCACTGATACAAATTTGTAGAATTATTATTAATTTTTCATTGACATCAGACAAGCAAGGCAAGGGCCAACCCGTCTGGCCAGCTTGGCGAATACATACATACCTTTACGCCAGATCCCTTGCGGGGTAGGCAGAGTTAATTAAGCGCCACTTTACACGATCACGACATACCCCTTTCGCTTCTTCGACATTCATCAACATCTTCATACATGCCTTTTTTTACCAAGGTTTTTTTAATTGCTTGACGAATGTAGGTCAAATTCTGCAGAAATGTCTGAAAGGCACATCTCCAATGTTAAGGTACTTGTTTACCAACGACTAATTTCTTTACTTACCACTGTAATGGCCACCCGCACGGAGAATGTATGGATAGTTAAAATTTTCCTCTCATATACATGACATGCAATGTTAACATAAAATTGTATCTGAAATTTATGGTAACTATTACGCGGCCACTTAAACACGTTTACTATAAATTTTATTATAATTTAAACAAAATAAAACCACTGAAAAACCCACAGCCATGATTTAGTTAATGCTGCACCGAGCGAACGACTCATTCAAAAAAGATTATGCATTATATCACAAGTAGCCCTGGATCGTTAAATAAAATAGATGTAGCAATTTTTTTACAAATATATTTTAGTCTTACTTCAATGTCTATTTGAAAGTGTAGACAATAATTTAGGGTGCCTCTGTGGTCTAGCGGCTAAGTCCGTGTATTTAAACTTGGGAGGTACCGGATTCGATTCCTGGTCGGGACACAATCATTTATTTGTGATATTTCTCGAGTTTGGTACGCTAGCCACATCTACGAGCTTGCCACTTGTCATGATGGGCCTAAAGTAAAGTTGGTCAAAAGTGAACCAGCTTTTTTAACAACAAAAAAAGCACGTGGTTTCTGGCCACCCTGAAAAGGATATGGTCGTGAAGATACTTTACCTATAATCATCATCACAGCCCCTAGAACATAGATTGGCACATGGAGAACACTCGCCACGCTGCCGCTGGCTAGGCTGATGATGTCAAATTTAATAAAAAATTATTAACGATTCCACAAGTTGTTATTAGTTGTTCGGCTTAAAGTTGTACATACGTAAGATAATTTCTAATTGGTTTATACCAGGTTCGAACCGCGACCATTTGGATTATAAAGGAAAGCGTGTTACAACCGGGCGACTGCAACAAAATGTCTCTTACGACGCTGAAGAAGTGGAATGCTCTCCCAGGCCGTCTTTTGCCCCATTCCTAAAACCTGAAGTTCTTTAATCGAAGTATGTTCAAAAGCCGGCATAGTGTCTAAGCACTACATAGCGAGTATAATAAATAAAATTGGAATTAGGGCGGAAAAATTGTTTCCAAAAGTAGGTGTTGTGTGAAACCGTCATGGTTACAGGTACAGAATGTCAGATTTAGGTTAAAATAAGTGTACTCATAAAGTTTATAATAAAAAGTCGATCAAAATTAACAATATTTATATTTTATTGTAGGTACGTATAGCTTTTAAATGTGTATAAAAGAAAAATAATTTCTATATTTTAGCGGCTACATTTTAAATTTATATTTTACTAGATACGGTATCTTTAGTTAAAAGATCTTTGTATTTTTCTCTCTTTCACGCTTAATGTGAAACAAGGTAAGCTATAGAGAATTGAGCTGAAATTTGGTTTTTCAAGTAGATACGTTTACATATTATTCATGATTTTTCTTTGAAAATGAATTTAAATATTTCTTTACCGGTTACCAGATTGAGTTGTAAAAAACTGTTTTTAGTCATTCTAATTTTTACATCAATATTTACGCCACATTTATTTTAGCCACGAATTAAATTTCAAGTATTTTAAGTAAGTTATAAATAAGTAAAAAAACCTGCTTATGGCAACAATGTTTTATTTATTATAATTGTATTGCTGTTAGATTCGGTCCAGTCGTACTACATATCTTCACGCCAGATTCCTTGCGGGGTAGGCAGAGACAATTGAGCGCCACCTGACACGATCACTACATACCTCTTTCGCTTCGTCGACATTTATTAACCTCTTCATACATGCCCTTTTGTTACGAAGGCTTTTTAATACACCTTCAGCCCGTGTTTTATTTATTTGATCGTGATATGTGAGTCTCGGTCTGCCAGGGCCTCTTTCACCCACAACTTTCGCATTATATATCTGGTGCGTCAATCTTTCTTCGGTCGGTCCCGGTTCCACTAATACCAACTTGTGGAATCGTTAAAAAATTGTCATTAAAAAATTTACATCAGATCTTTGCCAACCTGTCTGGCCAGCGTGGCGAGTGTAGGCCAAATTCTCCAGAGATATGTTCTGGAAGGTCCATCTCCAGCAGTGGAGGTCTAGGACGCTGTGTTGAATGAATGAATGAAAAATAATATTAATGTAATTATTTTTGTGCGTCTTCTGGAGCCATAGAAATATTTGATTTGGATCAAATTAATTATAATATTGACTCGGCGAAGCCTTCTACTTTTTTCATCAATGCAAATACTCTTGATTGAATTAAAACATGTGCTACGGCTTATTGAAGGTTTTTTTTGCCCATTACTATACTGATCGGGCGTAGTACAGCTAGCATCAAATTAAATCAAATAATTTATTAAAGTGAGAACTTTATTGCGTTGGGGACCTATTTCGTTAAACGGACGTACCGTACGTCAGAACAGCGCTCAAGAAGAAACAGCGCGTCGGGGAAGGGGAAGAGGGGCGGATAGGCGCGCGCGTATAGCCGCTGCCTCTCTCGCTCTCTCCTGCTCCTTCTTTCTCTTTCTTTCTTCCTCTCAAAACAGCGCGTCGGAGTAGGGGAAGAGGGGCGGATAGGCGCGCCTCTCTCGCTCTCTCCCGCTCCTTCTTTCTTTACGCGTCTGCAACTATGCGTGCACACGCAGCTACACGCATTAATTTAATCTTCATATTCCTACCAACTACGAAATCAATAACCTGCAAGTTTAGTTCTCGCTTTTGCGGTACGTCCCACGACGCACACGTTTTTTTTCGTATGTTTAGTACTTAACACTTGGATATTGTCAATACACATTTGTTTTATACAATACAGAAAAGTAAAAAAAAAAACTATAAGTAAACATGGATGGACTGAACTCAACAGCAATATTGAATTAACATTGTTGCCATAAAGACGGATTTTGTTTTTACTTACATCTAGGCAGGTACAGCTCTCCCAAAGTGATAATGCGCATAGAAATCTTCGTCACTGTTCGGCAACGGTCGTATTCCCCGAGCGTCGGAAGACGATATGTATATAGAGTGGTAAGTGCATTTTCTTCATGCATAGTTTAGTAGAATTTTGTGTCTTGTGCTAAAAGAGATAAATATTGATTTATCAGTAACGAAATTTGATTCGATAATTCCATGTAAGTAAATAGCGAGGAAAACCACACGATTGAGAATATGCTACAATCTTTGTTGGATTGATTTACTTCGAAAATTTTATAGTACTGTAGTGACCTCCTTTAAATATAAAATCTCTGCCTGTGTCAGACAGACAAGCAATTGTCAAATAAACTATTTAAATAAGATAATTAAAGTTGAAATTAAATTCACCTTTGAAAACAAAACCAAGAACGGCGTGTAATAGCTGCTCTATATAATTCCACACAGAAAAAACACGTGCAGTCACCGCCAATATATAAAGACTGCCCGAATTGTTTTCGATTGTGTACTCATGATATTGACTTCTATCTCTTTGGAACAAGGTGCAAAATGCAAGTGCATTGTTTAGGGCTCTTACGATTCAATGATTCGGGTGTTTCCGGGAATACGACAATTAGCGAAGATCTGCATGCGCATTATTAATTTGGGAGTACTGTACTTAACATAAAATTTGTGGCTGTAAAAAGCTGTTACGTTCGTGGATTTAAGACTCGTAGTTCGATTTATTGGTCGTGACAAATTAATTTAAATTAATTTGCTTGGCACTCTGCCGGTCACATTTTTATTATTATTAATAATTTATTTTTGATATTTCTCGAGTTTGGTACACACATGTCTTACATCGACTAGCTTGCCACTTGTCATGATGGGCTTATAGTAAAGTTGGCTTAACATGAAACCGCTACATTAAAAAAAGCGTGGATGCGGTCATGATGATACTTTAGCATTATTAACATTTATTTGAATAAATCATTTACAACATACAAACAAAATTAATATTATTGCTAAGGATATAATTCCCGTCTGTGTGGAATGGTGGCAAGAACGCTGGCTGCATTTTCCCGCTAAATTGCAATACTGATTCTCTGGGCGAAGACAGAGCCAGCCCTCTTGTCACCGGAGGAGACGACAAGACGCGGTGTTATGTCTTTTAAAAACTTTTTTGCGCTTGGACTCCATGGGCCCAGAGTTTCTACAGCAAACGGCACAAATATGTAATGTTTTAATATACTTACATACTTGCGCCGCTTGCTGAACTCCGCATTTTCATTATTTCTTTAGCTTACAATGATATAATAGTAATGATATTTATGTCTATAAATATTAATTCGTGGCTATAAGACGACCCTTTCTGCTTACAATTAAAAAAATAGCTATTGGTATGTTAAATTAAACATCGAAGGTGGATAAGCATCTTTGAGCTGTGAAAGATTTGTGCGTTGCGGTTTCTTGAACATGACAAGCGAGTGGCATGTAAAGTCATTATATGACATGAAATCCGTTAATGAATATTTTACATGATTTATGAATATAATTCGAATTAGGCATGTTTTTATGATGTCGCCGAGGGCGCGGTTCGTGCTCGGATTAATAAATGATATACTCCATCGTAATTTACGAGAACGATTTGCGATTTTACGGGTTTTTTTTTACACTTTTTCCATGTACGAGTACTTATGCGATTTTTTAAATACCCATTTTATCGATTGAGTTCGTCAATATAGACCTACGTCGTGGACCGTAGACCTAGACCTAGGTCCTATGAATATTGTAAAGTTGGCTAAATGTGAATTTCTTCTCTTAGAAAATAAAGAGTGATTCTGACCACCCCGGAAGGGATACGGTCGTGATGATACTTTACTTATAGCTACAATACACATTTAGAACTGCCTCCATGGTCTAGCGGTTAAGTCCGTGGGTTTAGACTCAGAGGTACCGGGTTCGATTCCTGATCGGGACACAAAAATATTAATTAATGTAAATAAATACATTTAAATAATATTTAATTTATTTGTGATATTTCTCGAGTTTGGTACGCTGGATACATCGACGAGCTTGCCACTTGTCATGATTGGCCTATAGTAAAGTTGGCTAAATGTGAAACCCCGAAAGGGAAACGGTCGTTATGTTACGATACTTTACTAGCATGACATGTGACCTTGCTCCCACCTGATGGTAAGTGGCGCGCGAGGCCCATGAATGTTAGCAACTGGATACAGACACTCATAACTGACATCAGTCCCTAACACTAATATGCCGGCTTGACTGGGCATGACGGCATGAGCCTGATCCCGAAACGTGTGGATACACTTTACTGTATTTATCGGCACGAACGGTGGATAATTCCCCGCCCCGGCAGACGGAGCAAATTATTGTTTTTAAGGCTTTTTTGAATGCTTTTAGTCAATTATCCACTTTACACGATGGACTCGGCACCCGCACGGTGAGACCATGGATTGCTAAGTTAGTCTATTTTCATAGATGTAAACCTTACACCCCTAACAGAAATCTCAACAAACATATTATAAGATGTGGAAATTTGTATCCATAATTAAAGTGGATAGCAGAAAAGGGGGATTCCCTTTTCTGTCTCCTTTAATTTATCGCTACAATCAACGCACGTATAATTACAGTTTCAGTTACATTGACCTATATTATATAAACAAGCCAATTCAAATCAAAAATATGACCAAGTTGGATCCAGGTGCTTGTAAGCTGGTCATCATGAGACCCTTTCTTTGGTAAAGGTAACTACGTAAGTCTTGTTTCAAGCGGTTATGTTTTTATATAACCACCTTTATATCACCATTGCAATCTTACAATATTAGTAACAATATATATAATAATAATAATAATAACTGAATAAAGATTCAGTAAAAGTTACAAGATATAAAAACAATAACATATTTCATTATGCATTATGGTACAGAAAAACAGACATTCGCAGCCGAACAAAGCCTATATTTATTACAAAATATAAAAATTAACAAAATGTACACAAAAGAAAAGTAAAATAAAAATTGTGTGGTTGAGATCCTCTTTTTGTATATGATGTAAGTGTGTGTGTGTGGTAAGAGGGCTTGTAAACTTTTCATACTTTGTTATTATCTCATTCCTATTTTACTATTGACAGTTATTCCTCCGTTATATAGTTCTCATTGAAAGTAAAAAAAAAACATACAATAGGTGGTAGGCGAACTGATGGTGGTAATTTACCCAGTTTTCCGTGGCGGGGAAGTATCCACCTATCGTGCCGATAAACCCATTAGGTAGTAAAGTTTAGGAATCAAGCTCGAATTGCCGTCATGCCCAGTCAAGCCGGCATACTGTTAGGTTACATAATCACCACACCTTTTGTACTACGTAATAAAAGTGCAAAGTGACAAATAAAAAGTTCTCGTTGCATTACCCGTTGCAAACGATATTGAGTGTGACACGAATCAACCCCATGTCACAGTGTCCGGCTGTCTGCCATGCTTGGCTGTAATTTATAGCAACCCAACGACGTATATTCAAACAGACCAGCAATTTAGAAAGTTTCTAAGGTGACATATAAAAACAAAATTAATAAAGAGCTTCTACACTGATTTCTGTGAAACAGAAGTTCGAAGTAGAATTGTCATGGCTAAAAATGCTATGAGCCAGTTTAAAGGATATGGATCTTATGTTTAAAAAACTCGTCTATCTACACCTAAATAGCTCCCAACAATGTTAATAAGTGTATATATGTACATATGTATATTTAGTCTGCCTTCGTACTTTGAGCAATAAAGTTTTGAAATAAATAAATATAGAAGGATCGAAATATCATCCTTAGGACCAAAACAAGACAAATACCGCAGTTTAATATTCAACATTGTTTTTTAAGGCCGCTGAAACTTTGACGCTTAAAACCGGTGATCGTAGCCGCGTCGATGCCTCGGAGATGTGGTGCTGGTGGCGTATGCTACGTATCCCTCGGACAGCGCGAAGAACCAATGTATCAATAATCAAGGAGCCCAAATCCTCTACTCCCATCTGCCTACAACGAGTCCTTAAGTATTTCGGCCATATAGCCCGTGGATCTGGTAACTTGGGAAGTCTTCATATCAAAGGAAATGTCAAGGGCAAGAGCCCCATACGCTGGTCTGACGAGATCCGCAGCACCCTAAATACTTAAGTGCACGATGCCATTCATATGCAGTCTTTAACAGACCCGGATAGCGCAGCATCGTTCGACCATCAGCAGTGAGGAGAACCACTCGAACATAGAGCTACTCGAATAGCTGAGTAGTAAAATTAATAGATTGTTTGTTTAAAAAATGCTATGCTGTTTTTGTGCTGTGTACATATTATTTTTATACTAAACTGAAGCAATTTTTTTGTGATTAATCCGTGACCGGCTCAAATCTTTCCAACAATGGATCCACGACTGTAAAAGTCCGCATTATAATTTATTATTTGTTTTATGTGTCATAAATCATAAAATTATATCTATGGTATAGTTCATAATTCTCAAATTTACTTGGCGACGGAACCCTACTGCTTGTTTTCTTGATCGATTAAATAAACAATAGCTGAAGAGGGATTTGACGTAAAGATATGTTGGTTTATTAAATTTAATTATTTTCATTATTTTATTACAGTTATGTTTTTACATAGTCAGATATTTAATATTTTTTAAACTTAACAAATACGAAAATTACCAAATTAAACTGCATCCGGTCCTTTAAATATATGTCCACCTTGCAAGTCATTTTAGCAAACTTTGCCAAAATGCAAAAGCGATTTTGATATCATTCACTTTTAGTGCTAAGTCGTTTATATTATCAAGTCTGAGATTTAATCGTAGTCACTAAACTGACAGCTGTTAAAGCTACAATCTAATACAGGTAATATATATACTGTGTGACTTTATATGGTCTTAGGTTAGACTAATGTGTGATTCAATTGATAGAAAAAAAAACATATATGGTTGGGTAGGGAGAGGAGTAGAATGATAGATAGTGAGCGTCTTGTTGGGCTATAAAATAAAATAGGAGGCTTTATTGTCGGTCGCAAGCCCGAGACACCATTCTTCCCGGACTGGCACCATGTTTAGACTCATAACTACAACTTCAGCCAGTGTTTTATTTAGTGCCGTAATTATCTATTTTCGAAAAAAAAAAAAAACTAGGAATTCCTGTTGGAAAAACGGACGCTTAAAATACTAGTCCTTGCCGCGATGAAATACGTAAGTAGTAGATATCTAAAATTCGCACAAAAATATCAATATATTTTCAAATTTTACAACTCAGCAAGAAACATTAATTCACAAGTATTATAATAAAGAAGTTTGTTCATGGAAAAAATACCTAATTTATTTTGTCAACATCCCCGAAGGTCGTCAGGGGTGACATCTACGAGATACGTATGAAATATTAGCCTGAAATTGTCGAGTCCCTATTTGACGCTGAAAGTTTGACCTTTATATAATTATATATTGTCTGCACTCTCTTACTCTTTGGACGCTGCTTAGTCTTCCACTAACAGGACTACTATAGGCCAATCATGACAAGTGGCAAACTAGTCGATGTCTCTAGCGTACCAAAATTTAAATTTAATTAAAATTATTAAATATTATTGTGTCCCGACCAGGAATCGAACCCGTTACCTCCGAATCTAAATCCACGTACTTTACCGTTAGACCACAGAAGCAGTATAATCATTTTAAATAATTTAAATAATGACGTGTCACAAATGCCTGTATAGGTTTACGTGAATAAAGATATTTTGACTTTGACGTAGTGTATTGTACCTTGGTCGTAGTAAACAAATAATTATAGCAAATTGGTGTAAATAGTCATAGTGGCAGAAAAGTAAAAAACAAGTACTTGAAGTAGATCAGATTTTTGTATGTATTTTCTATGTATTTTCGCATACTCCAAATAACCAGACAGACAGACAGTTGAGTTATCCAGACCCGGATGTTCAATACGCCTGAGTTGGGAATGAGATAATCTCCCGCTTTTCCCGGCAGAATGTCGGCGGGTTACTATCCTGGGCGTTGTTCCTATTATAACATTAACATAGCCCATACAAATATTTAGTAAGTCTAATTACTAAACGAAATACAAAATCGCTTACAAAAATTAGACAATGATTGATGAGAAATAATGAATGGTAATGGTAATGTATTTGTACGACAATCGGCTTTCGAATGTATCGGACAGTTCCAAACGATTGCGCCTTGTGTATGAAATTCATAAATACGTAAATGGCACGCTGTGCAGGGTTAAAGAAAGGGTCAATAAGGTACAATGGTTGAAAATGGGTCGAAAGAGTATACGGGTCTAAAACTCGACATTAAAGTGTCACAAACTGAATACTATTTGCATTATTTACGGGTGTTGGTGTAAGATTGAAACTATCTCAACATGTCATCAGTCCGTCATTCCGCCACGTCACGTCGATCATCCGTCATTCAGCTCATGTTACAGTCAAAGTTATTATTCGGACAATTCTGCTAATAACCAAATGTTCTTTACAATATTTTTACACAAAACAAATTGATGAAATATATAATAGCTAAGCACGTTTGATACCGCGCACACTTGATGGTAAGCAAAGATAGTAAGCAACTAACAGCTACTGACGATCGGCCCACTACTATTTATTTATATATAAACGAAGAAAATATATACAAAATGATGCAAAATAATAAAATGGCAAAATGAGAGATATGGAAATAGATTATGAAAAAAGCGGGAATAGTAAGGAAACAGAAATACAATACTGTTAAAGATTCAGAGACTAACATGACGCAAATAAAATATTATATTTCTAGGGGCTGTAATTAATGAAGAAACATACATACATATCTTCACGCCAAATCCCTTGCGAGGTAGGCAGAGACAATTGAGCGCCACTTGTCACGGTCACTACATACCTCTTTCGTTTCTTCGACATTCACGGTTGAAAGAACGCGTTCCTTAAATCCTACAAAGGTCGGTTCAAACCCCCCCGGCATGTATCAATGAGAAATACACTTTTCTTACGTACTGCAGTCATAGATTTACAACACCACCGATCCCGTGCCTCGGAGAGCACGTTAAGCCGTCGGTCCCGGTTCCACTAATACCAACTTGTGGAATCGTTAATAAATTGTCATAAAAATTGACATCAAATCCTCGCCAAGCCGTCTGGCCAGCGTGGCGAGTGTAGGCCAAGTTCTCCAGATATATGTTCTGGAAGGCCCATCTCCAGCAGTGGAGATCTAGGACGCTGTGTTCTAGGGGCTGTAATGATGAAAAAATGAATATATGAGTCTTGCCAGGGCCTCTTTTACCCACAGCTTACGCATTATATATCTGGTTCGTGAATCTCTCGTTATTCATCGGAGCATGCCTTTCCTTATTTTTGTCCCTATGATTTTTTTCATACGTTGCGTATTTCGTCATTACGTACCTGTACGTACCTCAAAGTGACGCCGCATATCCGACGCAACGACCTCATTTCTACTGTATTAACTTCTCTCTTTCTTTTTCTCACTTCCATAAATGGCATTGTGTACAGCGAGCCAAGCTTTATTACTGACATCAGTGACCCCAGGGCACTATTAACAGTATTTCCCGCGTTCACTCTTCTTTCAACATCGCTATCATACTTCCCATTCGCAGTAGAAACACTGCCCAGATATATAATTTCATTTGTTCTAGAATTTTATCATTAATCTTTATCGTCACGGTTGTCATCCTTCTTTGAAACCTTGGTTTTTCTCGCAATCAAACGGAGTCCTTTTTCTGCACATCCCTCTTTCATGTCTGTGACTAGTGATTGCAGTTGTTGCACATCGTCATAATAATAAAAACACCATCATCTGCATAATGAATGAATAAAATTTAATAATAAAATAGTATTTATGGCCAGATGAATAGACTCAGAGGGATACTGGCTACGTTATGGGGGTACATATTTTAAACAAAATGTATATACTTATATTATATACGTTAACTTTATGTTAAATTATATTATAATAGTATAAATTTGAATGTTTTTGTTAAAATATAATTGTTAAATTGTTTTTGTTACAGGTACGTACAAACAAACACGAATTGTTAACTAGCTGTTTTGGTAAGCTGTTTTAAACCCACGATCAAAGTTCGAGGAACATAAATAATTATTCTGTGTTATGATTTTATTAATAATAATTATTAATCTCTCACTATCCCAAAGGTTAGTTGTCAGGGAATGCCTAACAGGCATTAAACTCGCCTATGTACCTAATTTTAAGTTTTGGTGCAATAAAGAATTAAAAATAAAAATAAATAAATATTTATGTGTAAAAAAATACAAATGACATCCATTTTGGGCTAATTTTCTACTACTTCTGTGTACAATGACAATGTAAATAGTAGTTTTGATTCCTTGATAGTCTTATACTAGTGTTATTTTTACTGTGCATTTAAGTTATTTGGAAATTAAAATATGTAGTTTTTATATCAACCAAGTCCTTAAGTACTATTTATTTAATTTATTTGTTCTTAAATTAGCAGAGGTTTTGCGTTTTGTTAAATTTCGGGTTGCACACAGGCAAGTCTTAATTCTGTCATACCTGGTGGGGTACCACTGTACCAGGTATTGTAATCTCATAGGTACTCGTTGGTGAATTTAGAAGATATTTGTTTATTTATTGTTTTGTATTTGTTTCATTTGTAAATCTGCTATAGCCGAGTTTTCCTTTCAGATTCCTTTCTCAGTGAGATTAAACAATAGGTCACTGAAACTTGCTAAGCTGTTAGTCTTCTGCTAACAGCTTACTTTTTTTACTACATCGCTGCTTAGTCTTCCACTAGCAGGAGTAGAATCA
The DNA here is from genome assembly GCA_910589645.1 of Tinea semifulvella. Classification (NCBI taxonomy): domain Eukaryota; kingdom Metazoa; phylum Arthropoda; class Insecta; order Lepidoptera; family Tineidae; genus Tinea; species Tinea semifulvella. Next base: position 1,209,196 of record OU342619.1, on the reverse strand, counting down.
TTCAAAATCATCTAAATTATAATGTGTCAATAATGCCTGTAATAGGTTTACGCGCATAAAGTTATTTTGACTTTGACTAGAGCTGTCATGATGATATTTGAAACATTTGCTAAACAATATAGATTTTTTTCCTATGTTAGAATAATTTATCTAAAAATGCATATAGTATAACTGTGAATACAATTTAGCCCAAAACCCTGTCAGAATGATGCCCTTTGTATGTCTCGTTGTTTTTATTAATCAGAATTTTTACTTAATTATTATTTATAAATCTGTTAATTAAAGCAAGCGCTTAGATTAAGTAATTATTCATCTTTACAGCCCCTAGAATACAGAGTCCTAGAACCCAGTGTTAGAGATGAGCCCTACCAAAAATTTCTTGAAAATTAGTCCTACACTGCCACGCTGACCATACTGGTTGGCGAGGGTCTGACGTAAAATTTAAATGACAATTTATTAACAATTCCACGTGTTGGTATTAGTAAAACCAGGACCGACGGATTAACGTGCTCTCCGAAGCACGGGAACCGTGGTGTTGTAACTCTAAGAGAAATGTACTTAAGAAAAGTGTATTTCTCATTGGTACATGCCGTGGGTTTAAACGAGCTTTGTGGGATTTTAAGGAAAGTATTCTTACAACTAAGCCAACACGTATTACATACTAAAACCCTAATTATATTGTCTACAATTTTAGCATACACATACGAACAAAAACTAAAATTGGGGTTATTAGGTTTATCTCCGCGTAAAACATTAATTTGTACGTCCCCGCAATTATGGTCGTGGGTGTGGCGGTCTGAATATAAATTTAAACCTGAGGTAGAGACACGGTATGTAGACAAATTCTGATTATTTTAGCGCAACCGTTAATTGGACAAAATAGTTAATATATTTTTTTAGATTAAATATTGTTATAAATTCACCAGCTTAGTCGAGGTTATATTTATATTACAACATATATGAACTGCCTAACGAGTAGCTAACTGTCTCTGTGGTCTAGCGTTTAAGTCCTTGGATTTATACTCGGAGTTTCCGGGTTCGATTCCTGGTTGGGACACAATAATATTTATTAATTTAAATAAATAAATTGATATTTAATTTAATTGTGATATTTACGATTATTATTATATTATATTATTTTAGATCGTTAAAAGGTAGGTATCATTTAAAGAAATGAAGTTAGCGTCAAAAGAAACAGAATAGGACACTGTTTCTGTAATAATATGTTTTTGCCAACGTAAACTAATTAATTTAAGCTAAGTATTAGGGTATTTGCGTGTTTTTATTTGGATCGCCGTAAGGTTAATGGGCAGATATCTTTCATTTCATTTCATTTATTTATTCACCGTTTCATACATTTGGTACACTCGGTTTCGTCAGATAACAAATTAATTATTTTACTAATTATGATAGCGAATGAATATCAGCAAAGAACAGCCTCCATCGTTACCAGATAAGTACTACCTACACCAATAGATGCTGCTGTAAAAGGGCGTTGTCATGGTAATAATAATATGGTGTAATTATGTCAAAACAAAATAATAATTTCTACTACTAAACTAAAATTAAAATATATATAAGTATATAACGAAATTAGCGGTAACTTTAATACCCAAACTTAAGCTAACTTAACAAATACCTACTTGTGCATAAACGTAATATTGGTATGTCAGTTAAAAGATTTCATTAAATAATAATGTCATTTATTTATTTTATTTATTTATTTATTTTATTCAAAACTTTATTGCACTATGTACAAAGGGCGGGCTTAATGCCGCTAGGCATTCTCTAGCAGCCAACCTTTGGGACAATGCAGAACATTACAGTCATGAGGCTAGGTGCAAACGATTGTAAGAGACGTTGCCAAATAAATTCATTAAATTTTACATACACTAGATATTAAAATAAATACACATACATACAAATATGTACACAATAATACATATACTACACACTATATTGGCTACTATATACTACATACAATACATACTTATATACGTTGTGAGGAGCTCTTTAGGTAATGAAAGTAAACCAGCTTTTTAAACAGCGGTTTGCTGGGTGCTTGGCGAATTTCAACAGGTAAACTGTTCCAGAGGTTTGCGGCCACTACTGCGAATGAGTTAGACTGAAAGCTAGAGTGGTGAGAAGGGATAGATAGAACAGAATTGTGTGACGAACGAAGAGATCTATTATGAATTGAGGAGAGATAGGTAAATTTGTCCTTGAGGTATTTCGGTGTGGCAGGCTCATTTAGTATAGAATAGAGTAGGCAGAGGATTCTACGATTCCTGCGACAACGAATTGGTAGCCACCCTAACTTAGCACGATACTCAGAGATGTGATCATATTTTCTTAAACAAAATATGAACCGGATACATGTATTTTGTAGCCGCTCCATCTTGTTCAGCAACACCTCTGAGAGATCGACGCCACAGTCACCATAGTCGAGGAGAGGAAGGAGTAGACTTTGGGCAAGGGTTATTTTAGCTTTTAATGGCAATTAAAAGTCATTATAAGTATAATAAATAGGAAGCGGCTGTAAATCGGCGTTGTCACTTAAATGTCACTATAACTTATACTAACTTAACTAAAACTAGTATATATAAATGTACAAGCATATGTGTACTGTGGTGTCAAAATATAAGTTTAAATTTAATTTAATGTCAAGGTTTATGGCAGCTGTAAATAGGCTTTGTCAAATTAAAAATAATATTACAAGAAAAATTACATGATACAATCCTCTTTTAGTGCTTCATCTATAGAGTAATAAGATTTATTTAACAACATACTTTTTATTTGTCGTTTTGTATTCTAAGTTCTTTCTTTTATAATATTATAATATTTTATCACAAAACGCTTTACTTGTAATTCAAAAAAGATTTCATTCGAACCTCGGCATGCACCAATGAGAAATACACTTTCCTTACATACATTTGTTGTTGTGGCTTGGTATCAACATCTCCTTTTGATACCTTTCATAACATTAGCCATCATCAGACTCACTATTTAAATAAACGCGGGAGCGTATTCTACAATGGTAATTTTTATTTATTTATTTAAAAAACTTTATTGCACAAAGTACAATTTTATTATTTATTTAAAGTATTTTGTAAGTAGGCATAGGACAATAAATATAATGTATTCTGCGCTTTTACATGTCAAAAAAATTAATCAATATAACGAAAAGCTTATTTTCTGGGAAATAGCTTGTATTTGGAGCAGCACATTACAACCCAAATATACATAATTATAATCTTAAAATTATAGCTGCTTTAAATAGGCATTGTCATATTATAAACTAAGACATACACAATTATAAAATAAATACCCCAAGGATTATAGCTGCTGTAATGAGGCATTGTCATACTACAAGCTAAGACGAAAACAATTATGAGGATGTCACTAAGATTATAGCTGCTGTAAAAAGGCGGACTTAATGCCCGAAGACATTCTCTGGCAGCCAAACCTTAGGGACAAATTTGAACAATTATAGGTGCAATGTAGAAACGTCACGGACAAAGTGTCAACAAAGTGAGGACCGATTTTGTTTTTAAAATTAAATTAGTTCGCGAGTCTTTTAATATATATAACGTGTTAAATTTAAAATGTTTTGCATATATTAGTCACAAAAAAACTATAGTTTTGTGTATCTGCGTGTGAATATCGGACTTTTGAGATAATTTAAATTATGAAGAACGTGCTGTTGACGTTTATCAAACATTAGTGATTTTCTATAATTTTGGGATGGATAGTGCGTAACGGACATTTAATGTTTAAATAGATGTGGAAAATCTCCCTAAATCTGTTCTAATATTCCCGGGTATCCCTATAAAACGACAAATATATCCCATAAATTATTTTTGCTGTACTTTGCGACCGCCATCTAGCGGGCTTTGTGAACACTACGTGGAGAACATAGATAACTAGAGAACATAACTTTTGTGTGTATTTTTTGTAGGCGCCATCTATCGGGATCTACGCATATCTCCAGCCATGGCTAAATGTACTGCGTGCGGTAGATTTATTTCACTAGCAGGTGATGGAGCCAAGTGCTCGAAATGCAGTAAGCTGCATCACCGCGCATGCGTTGCACTTGGTGAGACCGGGGTTGTTCCAGCATCATGGTTATGCCCTGGGTGTAAATGTCAAGTACCTAGACGAGATAACTCCTCGACCCCCCTCAAGCCTCCTACAACGGTTGCAGCTTCACCACCACTGAACTCACCGTCTGCTGGTAACACAGAAGATCTTGTCGAGGAAATCCGCTGTTTTAGAGAAGAATTGCGGGCAGCGAGGGCCGAGATGAAAATATGTCGAGAAGAGATATCTAATTTCAGCAGTAAAATTCAGCTTTGTTGTCAAAGAATAGATGATTTGGAGGGTCGAATGATGACAGTAGAAAACGCACAGCAAAACAACTATAGTGAGCTCGAGTCAACAATTGTGAACCTTAAAGCACAAATTAACGACCGCGACCAGGAGATTATGTCTAATGATCTTGAATTTTCCGGAATTCCAGAAGGCAGAGGGGAGAACCTCCTTGCCGTTGTGGCCTTAACAACAAAGATTTTAGGAGTGGACCTCGACGAGCGCGATATAATAAGCGCGGAGCGAGTTGGTGCTGTCCGCCGCAACCGCCCGAACGGAGAGGCAGCGGAGCCTGCAGCAGGCCCGCGCCGTATCGCTGTGCGCATATCTCGTCGTGTCGTGCGAGATAATATCATTCATAGCGCACGAGTACGCCGGGGCCTCACGACTGAGAGCCTAGGCCTTCCAGGACAACCGAGACGTTTTTATGTAAATGAACGTCTTACTCCTTCTAACAGACGACTGTTTGGCAAAGCGCGTGAGGATGGGCGCCGCTTGGGTTGGAAATTCGTCTGGACCAAGGACGGGAGAATCTACGCCCGAAAAGATCAAGGTCTAGCCGCTGAAAGGATTCGGTCGGAAACGGATTTAGTTAAAATTTTTGGGTTATAAATCAGTTTGTGTTTTTTAGATTGTGTAATTTGACTAAGTCAGATTATATCACGTTATTTTTCTATTGCTTTTGTTTTATCATTTTAAATCTATTTAATTTTAATTTGTGTTTTTATTTTAGCTTTGTTTTTAGCACTGTATGCCAAACCTGTTCATGTGTAGTGACAAGTGGAAGGTACTCAGCACTCAAGTCGCCAGCGAGAAAGTATAACTTTTTTGCAAGTTTTACCGCCATAGACAATTTTATTGGCACAAGTTGCTTATATTTATTTAAATACTCGTACTGCACAAATGTTATTTTTTGCGGATGTAATTTCGATGTACTCATACTATGCAAGCCTTTACATGTAGTTACTTTTATTATCAATGAATAGAAATAAACATTTCCAAGTTGGATTATTTAATGCAGGTTCATTGGGAACCCGCCACGATGAAATCATTGCGGCCATATCGCGGCATTCCGACGACATCGTAGCTATCAATGAGACGTGGCTGAGGCCGGGGGAGGAGGGGCGCGCGCCTGTTGTGCCTGGATATCGTCTGAGGCACGTGCCTCGACCCGCCGAGGTGCGCTCGCGCGGTGGGGGCGTCGGTTTCTATGTGAGAACCGGCGTCAGTGTGCGTACGCGACCTCACCCCGCAAGTGCCGTGGAGCAAATGTGGATTAGCACCAACAATAATGGTTATAAAATAATCATAGGTACAGCCTACCGCCCGCCCTGGTTAGATTTAAAAGTGTTTTTTGACTCTTTAATAGACTCCATCAGTGCCTTGTCTGGTTACGACCATATTGTATTACTTGGAGATTTTAATATTAATTTGCTTGATCTAACTAATAATAAAATCAAACAATTTAATACCTTTTTGTCTTACTTTAATCTGCTCCAATTGGTGTCTGTGCCTACCCATTTCACAGACAATAGCGAAACGTTACTAGATGTTGTGTGCACTGATGCGAAATCCCGTCATGTTATTGTAGACCAGGTCCCAGCTCTGGGTAGCCACGCATATGTTAGTGTCGAATTCAATATAAAGAAAAATAGACCCCCTCCACAAATAATTTCTTATCGACCTTTAAGGGACATTCAAGCTGACGCATTCCGTAGGGATTTGCTCAATATTAATTGGAATGATATTAACTCAATGGGGGATGTAAACAATATGGTCTCGGCGTTAAATGACGCCCTTACGCGTTTATTTGACCAACACGCTCCTCTTAGGTTAATACAAGTTAGGGACCGTCCAACTCCCTGGATCACCGACAACGTCCGGCTTATGATGAAGTTGCGTAATAAAGCTTATCGTAAGTATCGGGAATCTAAACTGGACGTTGATCGCAGTCAGTATAAAAACTACAAAAAATTGGTTGAGTCTGCAATTACCTCTGAGAAGCAAACGTACTATAATCAGTACATCAACCGCTACCTGCACAACTCAAAAGAACTTTGGCGCAATCTTAAGAAATCGTCTTTACCGTCTAGTGGGGGTCACACCGACCTACCAACACATCTTAGCAACCCCTCTAGTATAAATCAGCACTTTTTAGATGTGCCTGGAGTGGACAGGGTGGAACTCTCGCGACTGACCTATTTTGAATTTCACAGGCACCAATCCAATACTTTTCAGCTGAAACCGGTTGATGACCTAAAGATATGCAGGACTATCATGGGATTGAAATCAAATGCTCAAGGTATTGATAAGCTATCCCGGGACTTGTTAATTATGACTTTGCCAGAATCTTTAGGAGTGATCACAAGTATAGTTAACGCGTCCATCACTACCTCCACGTTCCCTAATGCTTGGAAGGTGGCATTGATAAAACCACTACCTAAGATAGCTAATCCAACCGATTTTAAGGATCTGCGTCCTATTAGTCTATTACCCTGTCTTTCGAAGGTCGTTGAATGCGTGGTACGGGACCAGCTCACTCAGTTTATTGAAGCAAATAATATTTTACCAGACAGGCAATCTGGATTTCGTAAGAACCGGAGCTCCGCCACAGCACTTGCCGATGTGACAGATAATGTTCTTGCAGCGCGGGATAGGGGGGAGGGCACGCTTTTGGCACTGCTGGATTATTCGCGCGCTTTTGACAGTATTAATATAGACCTGCTCCTTTCTAAGCTCACCTACTACGGTTTCGACACGCTGACTGTCAAATGGTTTCACAGTTTTTTGACGGACAGGGAACAGTTCGTGGAGGTGAGGGGAAGCCAGGGAGCTGTTTCCACGTCAACAATATCACAGGTGAGGCGCGGAATTCCACAGGGGTCAATTCTTGGCCCTCTCCTCTTCGTCCTGTACACCGGAGATATCTCTGATTGCATAATAAACTGTAAATACCATTTATACGCCGATGACCTTCAAATCTACGCTCATTTCAACCCTAAAGACGTCATTTCTGCAGCGGACAAAATAAATGAGGATCTGTGTCGGGTGGTTGAGTGGTCAGCAGCTAACTCTTTGGTTCTTAATCCATTAAAATCTAAATTTATGGTACTTGGTACAAAGCAGCTGATAGGGAAACTGGGTACGTCGCCCACTCTGTCTATTTCAGGCCAAGCGATCGAGCGTGTCTTTGAAGCAAGGAACCTCGGCCTTTTGATGGATTGTGAGCTCCGCTTTGAAACCCATATCTCTCAAGTTGTTAGAAACTGTTTCTATCGGCTCAAGTGCCTTTACAAATTTCGTGATTTTATAAGTGTAGACACGCGAGAAAAACTTTGTGAAGCGATTGTTCTGTCGAAATTTAATTATGTTGATACGGTATACGGCCCGTGTTTGTGGGGCAAGACTCAACGTGTCATACAGCGCGTCCAAAATGCTTGTGCCCGATACTGCTATCCCATTCCTGCAAAGGCGCACGTTACGCCGTTTTTAAACAAACACAATCGTCTAAAAATGAAAGAGCGCAGAATTCTTCACATGGCAACGTTGCTGTTTGGTGTTATCAGGCGGAACACCCCGATTTACCTATGTGAAAAATTGATATGGCCCAAACTACCCAAACGTCACAACACTAGATCTAGTTTTGACCTCTTATGTTGTCCTAGACATAAGACGTCTGCTTTTCGTGGCAGTTTCAGGTATGCGGCTACTAAAATCTGGAATAATCTGCCTCCGCCACTTCGCCGGATGCAGTCAGTTATTGGTTTTAAAAATAAACTGAAATCAATGCTCATTGCTTCTCAGCGAGCATGCTAGCTGCATGCCTGAATCCACCTTTGTTCACCTTTGCTATGCAAGGCTGGGATGTTATTATTATTATGTGTGTGTGTATTCGTGCAATGTATGTGTTAAATAGGTTGTATTTTAGTACATCTGTGTCCGTGACGTGTTTTCCATCCGTAAGGCGGCGGCTGAAAATCGGCGCTATGGCCTATCTATAGGTTGTAGCGGACGCCGAGCTGATCGCCTTTTTGTCGCTATACATGTGCTGGTGGGCTAATTATTTTGCGCATATTTTTTTTTACTATTTATCTTTGTATAGTTTTTAAAAAAAATGTATTATGCTATGTGTATGGTTTGGCGACAAATAAATATATTTCTTTCTTTCTTTCTTTCTTTTCTTTCTCAATCATAGAAATAATAATAATACTATAATTATTAAAGTTAATAAACATATTTTTTTCACAAACACAACAATTCATCATAGATTTAAGTACAACACTACCGTTCCCGAGCCTCGAAAAGCACTTTAAATGGTTGGTTCCGGTTCATCTACTATAATCATTAATCAATTGTCATTAATAATTATAATAATAAAAACCTTTATTGACACATTTTTTTTTTACCTAATATATAAATGTGCTCTGTCTCCTGGACTAGTCTGATGAAACAGACTGTGTTCCAGAAGACAAGTGCTCTTCGTTAAAGTTACATAATGTATGACAATAAAAGACGAAAATAATAAAAGCAAAAAACAACACATAAGCAAAACATAAATATAAAAATAAAAAATGAAAGGCTATAAGGGGCAGAAATAATATTTAAAAATTAAATAATAAACAAAGCTATAATATGACCAATATTTAGTTGGATATTTAGATAATATTTTATTCATTAAAATTGACATGAGACCCTCGCCAACCCGCCTAGCCCACGCGGCAATTGTAGGCCTGTAGGCCTGTAGGCCTGGGTCTGGAAGGCCCAACTCCAACAGCAGAAGTCTTGGACTCCATAGTTTTATTGTCTGTAGATTAATTATTTGAGAGTCTGGGGTATAGCCGTCTTTTATAAAATAGTGCAAAGTACAGTCGCAGTCTATTCGTCTAATCCGTCCTCATTAAGTACAGTGATGGAACTAAAGTGATAAAACAACGGTCCTCTCACTTGGCCCATTTTCAACTGTAAGAGAACTTTGCATTTTATACTTCAGATTTATAGCCCAGTGGGCTATTCTTGTTTCATTAAAGACTTTGGGCAATAGTGGTAACGGATTATTTTTTTCAAAATTATGGTCCTAACAGAACTGTTATTTTTCAATTTAAAAAATACAAAATTTTAATCACCACAATATTAAATAAACTATATTAAAATAAAATCTAAATTTAACCTAAATAATAATAATAATAATAATACATAGTAAATAAAAATAGCGAACGGCTGACCCTTTGAGGAAAATATTCTTAAAATATTTTGTCTTTTCCCAAGCTCACAAGAGAACGCCAAAGCCTCCTCAGACCACGGACCCATCGTTTCTATTGCAAAGGGGAAAAAGTAGTGATTAATGATGATCTCCGCGTACTTGTTGCCCCGGGTTTCTTATGGCTGGATATCACATGTGACTACAGAGTGTGTCAAAACATGTGGCATCCCTAACCAATGCATAGCCTTGTTTGTATGGAATCAACGACATCCCATCCGGACGCCTACCATCAGACCTAACTATCCCTGATGGTTTAAGGATGCAAGGGATATTGGAAGATGTAAGTGCCCTTGACAGAATGTTATTAATTGCAAGGTGTCTCGAGATCCTGCCGGCACTTTTTTAGCAGCATAAGGTATGGTAACCTAATTCGAACAGATCTTTTTAGGATTTTAAGGACACCGTTCTTGGAACCGAGCCACCACCGCAACTGCCTCTTCATAGATAAAATTATATTTCAGCCCCCGCTGTGTTTAATTGTTTGGTTATTCTTTCGTTCTATCTAAATAAATAGTGTCAGCTTTCGCAAACGACTTCAATAGTTAGAGAATCGGCCACCTCTGGACGATAAATTTTACTGCTCACAAAACTTGGAAACGACGGATCGGATTTTAGATTATAAAGCCCAGTTACGATTTTGCAAACAAATATGTACTTTGTGTATTAAAATTAAATTACAATAGTACTTAAGAATGTTAAATCCTTCTGCATACTTCTTGCTCACACCATCGAATATTTTACAGTAAAAAAACATACAATATTAGTTCTCCTTGAAAGTAAAAATTGGCATTTGACATCATTGCAAATGGCACATACTTTTAACGAGAACAACAAATAGGTTGTAGGCGGGTGATAATTTGTCCTGTCTGCCCGGGGGGAGAAGTATATACCCAATATCCACACGTTTTGGGATCAGACTCGAATTGTCGTCAAGCAGAAACTGATGTCAGTCATGAGTATCTGAATACAGTTGTTAATATTTATAGACCTCGCGCGCCACTTACCATCAGGTGGTCACATGTAAAGAAAGAAACATATTTGTCACATAAACAAAAAAGTAGACTTAAAATAAAAAGTTTGTGGTGACAAATAGGGAATCAGCTCAGCATTGAGCTGCGACGCTTTAAGAGTCACAGCGCTGATTTTCAGCTTATCACTTAGTATATAAATGTATCGAGGCTCTGGTACAGAAAAACTAAAGTAAATATATAATATATTATATGTATTATATGTCGCTCTAGTATAATATATGTCTATATATATTTTTTAATTTGATGTACTTAAAAATACAATTTTGACTCGAATACGTCTTTAGGTGGTGGTAGGGTCATATGTCATGCTCATTTAATGACGTCATATTTCATTTAAATCATCACATCATCATTACAGCCCCTAGAACAGTGTCCCAGACCTCCTCTGTTGGAGATGAGTCTTCTAGAAATTTCTTTCTTTCAGCCACACTGGCTAGACAAGTTGGCGAGGGTCTGATATATATATTTTTAATGACAATTTATTATTGATTACACAAGTTGGTATTAGTTGAACCGGGACCAACGGCTTAACGTGCTCTGCCGGGGTTCGAACCCACCTCTTTACGATGTTAACGTATTCATCAGTAATTGTGAATGTATTGCAAAATATTTTTGCACTTGTATCCCTCGCCAGTCCCTCTAATTGTGCTCGCAAGTGTAATAGCACAACAGCAATGAAGGCACGAGATAATTTCCATTATTACCCTGGCTTCCTTAATATAGGACCCTGTATATAGGACGTTATGTCAATTATTTCCCGGGTAGTTGTCATAGCAACGTAAACGGTAGGCAAATTCTGTTTATCTAAGCGCAAACGGTATATAAATGCGCAAGGTAAAACGTTTTTAAACTCCGACTTATGCTTTATAAAGCACAAATAAGGTTATGCGTGGAATACTGTTCTCACCTCTGGGATGGTTCCGCTAAGTACCTTACAGATGCTCTCAATGTCCAACAGAGGCGGGCGATTCGAATAGTGGACTACAGTGTCTAAAACTCTCGAATCGCTGCAGCTTTGTCGAGATGTAGCCTCCCTGAGCGTGTTCTACTATGGTTATGGCTATACTATGGTGAATGTGCTGAAGAGCTCCACAACCTTATCCCTTCTTCTCTTTTCCGCAACCGAACCACTCGCACAGGCCAAAATATGCATCCACATACCGTAGCCACTATCCCCACGCGTATATACAAATTTGAAGGACTATTACATCTGTCGCACGCTGAAGATGTGGAATGCTCTCCCAGCCAGTGTGTTTCCCCATTCATATAACCTGGAGTCCTTCAAACGAAGTGTGAAAAAGCATCTTTATCGGCATAAAGCTCGCCTGTGCACATTAATTTTAAGTTAATTTAGTTTTTGTGCAATAAAGATTTATTTATTTATCTTATAGGCCGGCATAGTGGTAGCGACTAATGTCGGTCGTCTGAGGCTGGCGTCAGTTGGTCCCATTCTTGGACCTCGCGTACCGCTTACCATCAGGTGGGCACGGTGTCAGGTGTCGTGCTCGGTGTAAAAAAAATGCCTAATCACAATCGGCTAAAGATTCCATCCTATTCCTCTAGCGGATATTCAGATTTCTTCACTGTTGCTGCCGCTTGTCAGTGGTACAAGCTACCCCTGGCTATAAGGCGTGCACCGTCCGTCATCGTATTAGTGGTCAGAAACCACGCTTATAAAGAAGCGGTTTCATATTTAGCTAACTTTACTATAGGCCGATCATGACAAGTGGCAAGCTCGTACCAAACACGATAAATATTTCAATTTTTTTTTTTTTTTTTTTTCATGGATAATAATTTATTTATTTAATATAATTACAATATAAATTAAAACTACTTAAAAGTAAAAGTTAAAATAAATATAAACTAAACCAAATAAAAAATAAACTATAAGAAAAAAGTCCTCTAGAGACGACCCTTCAGTGATAGTCCCAAGGAGACTGGCAACATTTCCCCTTTGTATAGCTAAGCAAAAATAATTGCCAGCCTTCAAATAAATTAAATATTAATAAAATTTATTTATTTAAATTAATATTTTTTTTTGTGTCCCGACCTCCTGCTATGCAAACATATATAAACCTCTTTGGGGGTGATGGTGATGGTGATCCATATTATCTTAGAATCTTGGCAATTCAACTTATCCAAACGAACGAGAAAACAAAAAAAGTTTCTCCAAACAAATGGTTTGGTAGGCATTTATCAATAGGAAAAAAACTCAATTGATATTCCTTACAAGAGCGAACGTAGGACCTGATAAGCCCCTAATCCGAGCCCCTGGAAATGGCGGGAAACGCAAAAAAAACTTTCAAAAACAAACAAGTGAAAAAGATTGATCGTTTTAACCCCAAAACCAACATGCATAAAAGTTTTAGCCAAGCATTTTACTTACAATGCCCTGTGTTATTTAACTTTCATATTTTTTATTTATGGGTTCAGTAGACATCTATTTATATTTAAAAAAAAACATAATAATAATAATAATGGGCCAGAGTAATCTGGTAAGGTGGTGAAAAGCTACGGAAAAGATACAATGTACATTACATTGTGTGGTGCTGCCATAGGAACTGCTAGACACACACTTGTAGGGTGCGTCGCTCATCTAAAAAAAAGGTCTATTACTCGCGCCGACATGGCAAAATTCTTGGTGTTATCCGTGAAGCAGTAAGTCTTTCTATTGCAAGAGCCAGAAAGTGACTGACTACAAATAAAATTTGACCAAACCCACCTTGATCCTTGGTGCCGCATCAGACTGGAAAATTGAAAACCACTAGAACGGTGGTGTTGTATCTATGACAAATGTTCGTAAGAAAGATTTTGTAGGATTTTAAGGAAAGTTTTTTTATGTTTTTATATATTAGCACGACATGTGACCCTGCGCCCACCTAATGGTAAGTGGCGCGCGGGGTCCATGAATGTTAGCAACTGGAATCAGACCCTTATGTCCGACATCAGTCCCTAACACTATGCCGGCTTGACTAGATGCCTTTTCACACTTCGCTTGAAGGAATACACTTCGCTTCTTGCAACCGAGCAATTACCGTTATATTGGCTCGATCTATTCACTGGTATTATGTTTGTAATCCTAATACTTATAAAACATCTCACTCTGTCGACATCTTGGCCCGTGCTCTCAGTTATTTCTTCCTTTCTCCAAAACAAAAACCCTCGAATACGTCATTGTCCGACAAACCTATTCTTAATAAAATTAAATAAAAATCTGTAACCTACACGTACCAGTTACAGTACCTACCTTTGATCCCCCAGTCATGTATGCCTTTGTCTACTAATTTCAGCAGATTCATCGTCTTCTGGCTTAGATCTGAATCAGTGATAGCCCTAAAACGTTAGCAAATCAAATTCCACTCCTAGAAGCTCAACAAATAATAAATATTATTAAAATAACATGGTAAATGTTTTTAAAGACCTCCGTGGTCTAGCGGTTAAGTCCGTGGGTTTAGACTCGGAGGTACCGGGTTCGATTTCTGGTCGGGACACAAAAATATTTATTAATAAAATAAATACATTTAAATAATATTTAATTTATTTGTGATATTTCTCGAGTTTGGTACGCTGGAGACATCGACGAGCATGCCACTTGTCATGATTGGCCTATGGTAGGGTTGGCTAAGTATGAATCCGCTTATTTATAAGCGTGGTTTCTGACCACCCCGAAAGGGAAGCGGTCGTGATAATACTTTACTTTACTTTTAAATATTAAAAAAAAAACACCTTAAAACTAAAGCCAACAGAACCCTAACGGGTGTAACACATAGATATACGTCGAGGAAGCCCTCAACAATACATCAATGTTTCCCAACATATTGGCCAAGTTATATTGATACCTGGAAACTTACTGACACGTGTTTCTCAACATTTCGACTTAACGAAGTATAATACCTTATGTTACTCGGAAAGACGAGTATTATAACGTTCGCTAGAATTTAAGAATGAAAACTTTTTCTGTTATAGAACATAATTTATTGGCAATGCATTCGCCGTGCGGGTGCCAGTTCCATCGTAAGTTATAAGTTGCAATACTCTCATTGCTCAGACATTTATATTTTAATTTTGCTGAAAATATTCCCAATTTTTTTTTGTATTGTAACTGTATCGCAAGCGATAAATATGAACCATAATACGTTTTTTTCTCGCTTTGACATTGTTGACCATATTGATCAATGAAACATCATGTTAGATAAGTATATATTAATGTATATATGTCATTATATTATCTAATTAGGCCTGTAATGGCACTATCATTCATGTAGTTCATAAGTTATTTAATCGTATCATATGTAGTATATGTATTATTAGTATTTAACATATCATAGTTATTAGTATGTATTTTAGTAATATAATTGTATTTATATGTATATAGATTTGTTTATTATTATTATATATAAATATTTGCACCTACCTTACATTTGAAATGGTCCACATTGTCCCTAAGGTTGGCTGTCAGATAATGTCATTAAGTCCGCCCCTTGTATAACGTGCAATAAAGTTTTAAATAAATAAATATCATAGAATGCCTGGCGGCATTAAATCCGCCGTTGTAAAAAGTATCATCACGACCGTTGCGACCTTGCGAGGTAGTCGAAAACCACGCTTATAAATAAGCGAATTCACATTTAGTCAATTTTACTATAGGCCAATCATGACGAGTGGCAAGCTAGTCAATGTCTCCAACGTACCAAACTTGAGAAATATCACAAATAAATTTAATATTAATTAAATGTATTTATTTACATTAATAAATATTACTGTGTCCCGACCAGGAATCGAACCCGGTACCTCTGAGTCTAAACCTACGGACTTATCCGCTAGACCACGGAGGCAGTTTATATTAAAGATATATACCTATATTATAGTAAATCAATAATAAAATAAAAAAAAGCAATGATCATTTAAAAAAGAAATAATAATATCACTGAATTATTAAAATGATTAAATTTTTAAACGATCTCTTTTGACTAATAATCAAAATATTGAAAAATATCTACATGGCAAAGTAATAGAAAGATAAAATGTGCCTTAAAAGATCGTGCTTGTTCCATCCAAAAGTATATATCTAAGCCATCGATTATATGTAAATCGAAAAGTCGTTTGTTATACTCGAATAAGGCAGATAACAACTTAAAATTCAAAGCGGCGTCCCAATATTAACGCAAAATACCTGCCCGAATGTCTGGCTACGTTTTTGGAATAATACGAGTCGCGGGCCGCAATCCGATAGCATTCGGACCGATAAATCGAATCTACCACATATTGTTCCGATTATTACATACATACATATCTTCACGCCAGGTCCCTTGCGGAGTAGGCAGAGACTATTGAGCGACATTTGTCACGATCTCGACATACCCCTTTCGCTTCTTTGACATTGATCAACCTCTTCATACATGCCCTTTTGTTTCGATGGCTTTTTATTACACCTTCAGCTATTTTTTTATTTATTTGATCGTCATAAGGTGCGATGGTGGCTCGGTTGTAAGGACGCGTTCCTTAAATTCTAGAAAGGCATGTACCAATGAGAAATACACTTTTCCTACGTACATTTGTCATAGATTTCAAACACGACCGTTCCCGTGCCTCGGAGAGCACGTTAAGCCGTCGGTCCCGGTTCCACTAATACCAACTTATGGATTCGTTAATAAATTGTCATATCATATTATCATATCTTTGCCAAGCCGTCTGGCCAGCGTGGCGAGTCTAGGCCATATTCTCTAGATATATGTTCTGGAAGGCCCATCTTCAGCAGTGGTCTAGGACGCTGAGTTCTAGGGGCTGTAATGAAGTAAGTCTTGGTCTGCCAGGGCCTCTTTCATCCACAACTTTCGCTTTATATATCTGGTCCGTCAATCTCTCTTCAGTCATCCTTTCAACATGCCCGAACTATCGGAGCATGCCTTTCCTTATTTTTGTTCCTATGCTTTCTTTCATACCCACCTTTTTGCGTATGTCGGCATTACGTATGAGGTCCGTCAAAGTAACACCGCATATCCGACGCAATGACCTCATTTCCACTGCATTAACTCTACTCTCATGCGTGTTCTGACATATCCACGTCTCGCTTCCATAAGTTCCGATTGTTATGAGATAAAAATTATATAGACAACTTTTAAACAGACAAATTTTATTCTTTAAGACGCAAACTTTTGTAGTTACTGGTAATAAAACATAGTTAAGCAATAATTGGTAATTAGAGAAATCGTCGACTCTCTACAGCAAACGACATAAACACGTAGTCTTTGATTATATGTAGATACAAATTTGCGCCGCAAGCCAAAAAAATATATTATTATATTTTAAAATTAATATAAAACGTAATAATCAGTTTTGTGAGTATTTTCGTCAATATTATTATTCGCCTGAAGTGATGATACATAATAAACAATAATAAATAAATCAATTCTCCTTATAAAAGGAGGGCCAATGAAAACATGCCTCTTGGATCGCGCCACCCCTTAGGGGAGAAATTGGGAGTAGCACAAATCCATACTAATATTATAGATGTAAAAGAGGCATCGACTGTTTGTATGTATGTTTATTTATTTATTTAAAAACTTAATTGCACTATGTACAAAGGCGGACTTAATGCCGTTAGACATTCTCTGACAGCCAAACCTTTAGGACATTTAGACAGTATCAATGGTAAGTACGAGTAGGTGCAATATTATTAAATGACAATTTGTAAGATATATGTAGGTATATGTAGACATAACAACAAATACATACTAATAATACTTAATAATTACATTCTAATACATAAACAAGTACATATATAAATTATTCATTATGGATTATATATATATATATATATATACACATATATATATATATATACTTTGTATTTGTATTACAATTAAAAACTCAGCATTGCAACATTAGCAATGAGTGCCCATTTGTACCAACAGCTCACTCTAATATTATAATTTTAACAGTTTATTTAATATATACAGTGTAAACTTCTTTCTTTCTTGCTTTCTTCAATTCAAATTCAAAAAATCTTTATTGCACTAAAAAAAATTTGTACATCGGGCTTAATGACTAAGCATTTTCTAACAACCAACCTTTGGGAGTGTGGAGAGGTAACAACGAAGGGTGCAATTTATTATAATAGACTTACATACTAATATTACATATACTGAATAAATATATACATAAATACCTACATATCTATATATATTATAATTAAGTTAAATTAGTACACACATGGTTAAAGTAACAGTTGATTTAGAATAATAATAATGATAAGCATACATAATTAAATTTAATTTATTTAGAAAAAGGTGGTGAGTAATTGTTTAAAGATGTGAACGGAGGGAGCTTGTCTGATGGTCAGTGGGAGCTTGTTTCACTGGCGAGCAGTAGATACGGTAAAAGAATCTCTTCCTTTCTTCCTTTCTGCATGTATTTTTTCTTTTATTCTTTTAAAATACAAAATAAGAATATAAATAATGAAAAGAAGTCTAGATGTGATGATTCAAACAAGTCATACATCGACTTACCACCACGGGCAAAGACGGAGCCCAAAACGCTAGTATGATAAACTGGCAAGATAGGCAGAGCTATATATCTTTGGAAACTGAATGAAAAACAAGGGAAAATCTATATTAATAGCATTTAAGAAATATGCCGGAACAATTTCGTTTGCGATTGTTATTTTCTCTTCTGATTGGAAAATGGCGATCTTATGTTATCAGTCGGAGCTAATTAATTAGACATCTCTCATTTTCTGTGTTAAGGACCCGTCACACATCGAGCGTATGACGAGGAGAGGTTACTAACTTTCATTTTGTATATAATGTCCTCTAGAGACGACCCTTCAGTGATAGTCCCAAGAAGACTGGCAACATTTCCCCTCTGTATAGCTAAGCTAATACGTTGGCAGAAATAATTGCCAGTATAATAATTATTATAATAATTTTAATATTAAAACTTAAAGATTCTTCTAACTTAAACTCTAAATAGTTTATACTCAAGTTGTGGTTATAATCGGGTATATTTAGTATACAACTGTTTTTTTATATTTTTCATCATAGCCCCTATAACACAGAGTCCTAGATTCTCCACTGTTAGAGATGCCTTCCAGGAATTTCTGAATTTGACCTACACTCAATGCTCAATGCTTAATTTTAGTGACGTAGTTATTTTTTTCCTAGTAAATTTGTAGCCTACATTTTTTAAAGATACACTCAGAATTAAAAATCTTTGAAAATATTGGATTGGATTGAGGAATGCAAAAGCGTGATGACCTTCATTACAGCCCCTAGAACACAGCGTCCTAGACTGCTGCAGATCGGCCTTCCAGAACATATATCTGGAGAATTTGGCCTACACTCGCCACGCTAGCCAGACGGCTTGGCGAAGATATGATGTCAATTTATTACCTATTCCACAAGTTGGTATTAGTGAAACCGAGACCGACGGCTTAACGTGCTCTCCGAGGCACGTGAACGTTGGTGTTGTAAATCTATGACAAATGTACGTAAGAAAGGTGTATTTCTCATTAGTACATGCCGAGTGGGTTTGAACCGACCTTTGTAGGATTTAAAGAACGCGTTCTTACAACCGAGCCACCATCGCGCCTTTCGTGATGACCTTACTCAAGATGAACTACGAACGGTATATGCGTAGCACGTAGCACTGTAACAAATTCTCGTAGCATATCATTAACCACAGCGTACAAACTTCGTAGTATCTAACATATCTTTATTCACGTAAACCTTTGAGTATTACAGGCATTTGTGACACGTTATTATTTAAATTATTTTGAATGATTCTACTCCTGCTAGTGGAAGACTAAGCAGCAAAGTGGTCTTAAAAGTAAGCAGAAGATCAAATAAAAATATTTACAAAATATAAAATAAAATTAATATTAAAAATAAGGATAGGGATATAAGTTGCGTCCGCGTGGAATGGTGGCAAGAACGCTGGCTGCATTTCCCCGCTGAATTGCAATACTGATTCTTTGGGCGAAGAAAGAGGAGTCTTGTCACCGGAGGAGACGACAAGACGCGGTGTTATGTCTTTTAAAATAATTTTTGCACTTGGACTCCATGGGCCCAGAGTTTCTACAGCAAACGGCATAAATATGTAATCTTTTA
This sequence comes from Tinea semifulvella, assembly GCA_910589645.1. Classification (NCBI taxonomy): domain Eukaryota; kingdom Metazoa; phylum Arthropoda; class Insecta; order Lepidoptera; family Tineidae; genus Tinea; species Tinea semifulvella. The sequence goes on along the minus strand of OU342619.1, from coordinate 1,189,430 downwards.
ATATACTTACATATTTGCGCCGCTTGCTAAACTCCGCATTTTCCGCCGCGGCTCCCGCTTTATGCGCTGTCCCCCTGAGATGCGACGCGGCTAGGGTGTCGACGCACGTGGCGTCCCACACCAGAGCACGTCCCCGTTCCCAGGGGACCAACGTCATACCATCGGGTCTCTTGCCATCGTCTCGGATAACTCCAACAGGCTCTAGAAGAGCTGGTTTCAAATTCAAATAGTTTATTAATCAAAAATACTTATTACTAGGGTTTCACAATAAAATAATCCTACAGAAGATGTAGGTAGGTACTTTTACAAATAATATCTACACTAGTAATATTAGACAAATCTGTCGCTGCTAGCTAAACTATTAGTTTATAAAAACATTGTTCAACCATTCAACCATTAACATTAACAGCTTCTTAAATTTAATTATTGATGTCAATTGTTTTAATTCTATAGGCAAACCGTTATGATGATAGTTAGATTTAATAATAATTTTACAACAAAATTATCAGCGCTCATAACTTACGCCGGCATTAGAATTCCTGTCTCGTTTATAGATAACACGAAGGAAAAGTTTAAAATGTTTGTATTTTGGCTAAAAACAGATAGGCCGCCTTGTAATTTGGACTTCCGGAAGCATTCATAAAGTCACATAATTAAAGGGACGGTAGTCAAAAGCACCTTTGTACAATTTCTACCAAAAAGCGACTTTCAAAAGAATGCTGATTCATAAATAGAAATTCATTAGAAAAAATTGTAACGATTTTGTGTTTAAACCAGAGATTAATATTTGACTAATAGGATAATTTTGCTATGTTTCTTCTTTCCACGATAGATCTTTACGCTCCTCTCATAACTCTCTTCTTTCTATCCCTTCGCATAGTTTCATTTTAAACTCATTTGTTTTTTTTTTTATACTAAACACGACATGTGGGTGCGACCACCTGATGGTAAGCAGTATGCGAGATCCAAAAATGCGAGCAACTGACGCCGGTCACCACGACCGACATCAGTCTTTACCACTATGCCGGCCTAACAAGATGCTTTTTCACACTTCGCTTGAAGGACTCCAGGTTATAAGAGTGGGGAAACACACTGGCTGGGAGAGCATTTCACATCTTAAGCGTGCGACAGATGTAAGAGTCTCCAAATTTATGAGTACGCGTAGGGCTAGTGGGTATGGTATGTGGATGCATATTTTGCCCTTGCGTGTGGTTCGGTTGCGGAATAGAAAAGAAGGGATAAGGTTATGGAGCTCCTCAGAACACTCGCCGTGGTATAGCTTGTAGAACACGCTCAGAGAGGCAACGTCACGGCGAAGCTGCAGTGATTCGAGAGTTTTAGAGATTGTGGTGTCGCTCACTGTCATTGTCGCCACTAATTTGTGCAACAATTTGCCTCTTACATCAGGCAGGTAACCATGAGATCGCAATTTAAAAAAATGGTCTATTCGCATTTCCTATCCCAATAAAGCTGATAAGTATATTATTATGTATGTATGTAGGTTTATACGAGTATATAAGTATGTATTAGTACGTAGTGTATTATATATTTATGCATCTAGTTCTAGTTGTTAATAAATATTATTTTTTATTTTCCTTTATTTTTGCACCTACTTTTCAGTAGTGTTTAAAGTTATCCCAATGGTTGGCTATGATAAAATGTCTTACGGCATTAAAGCCCGCCTTTGCCTTTAATTTTTTAATTTAAAATTATTTCATTTAATTTAATAAAGTATTAAATAAATAAATAATATAGACAGGGAAATAAGTCAAACGGTATGAGAATCATAGTTTTATTAAATTTAATAGGTGGTAGGCGGACTGATGGTGGTAATTTGCCCAGTCTGCCGGTGCGGGGGAGTAACCACCGTTCGTGCCGATAAACCCAGTAAAGTGTATCTAGCCAAGCCGGCATAGTATTAGCGACTGATGTCAGTCATGAGTGCCTGATTCCAGTTGCTAAAATTCATGGACCTTGCGCGTCACTTACCATCAGGTGGCAAGGTCGTGCTGGTAGAAAAAAAAGAAGAAAAAAAAATCGTACCTTAGTTTAGGCTGATGTTGTTATTATTGTTGACCGCCTCCGTGGTTTAGTGGTAACAAACGTTTACGTTTTACGTACCGGGAACAAGTTGTACATTGTATAATTTGTCTCGGTCTGGGTGTTTATATGTATAATATGTATATATTTACAAAAAAAAAGTATAATATGTAGTTTATCAACCATCTAGTTTCCGTAACACAAGCCTCGTAGCTTACCACGAAAATTAGATGGCGCTGTGTGACCTGTCTGGAAATATTTATTTATTATAGTATAATATATTATTAATTAGCAGAAGTGCTCACAAAAAAGTAAACAATTGAGGTACAAATCAATAAGTATTCAATAAACCGCTCGAGCGCTATCCGGCATAACCAGCAAATATAAAGGCGAACCTAATCTAATAGATATGTTACTATCAAAGCCCGAACTATGGTGAATCTATGTTTATTCCGGTATAATATTGAAGTAATATACAAACAGTATAAAATAATTACAATATATTTTAAAACTACTTAAAAGTAAAAATTAAAATAAATATAAACTAAACCTAATAAAAATATAACTATAAGAAAAAAATGTTCTCCAGAGACGACCCTCCGGTATAATTCGATTTTCTAATAATATTGTAATATTTTATATTCAGAATAACCAGATTCAATGGGTAAACAAAAAAATAGTAACAGATAAAATTATATAATTATGTTAGTAATAATAATAATAGCGATTATTGAGCTTTCATATTGTTACTTATATACAAAGTTAAGTAATAGTAATATTTATATTTTTTTTATTCTAAGCAAATTAATCAACATTTTTGATTGAATGTAAACCTTTTTTTAAACGTCTAGCTACTACATTCTTTTACAATAAACAGGAGTTAACCACATCAAGATGTTAATTTATATAAATAAATATTTGGCATAATATATATTTGTGTGTGTAGTATATTATAAGTCATTTTATAATGTGTAGTATATGAATTAGTTTAAGAATCTTGTAATATATTTATTTGCACCCTGCTCATGATTTCTCACTTTTCCAAAGGTCAGTTATTAGAAAACTAACCGACATTAAACTAGCCTATGACGCACACAAATTTAAGTTATTGTGCAATAAATGTTTAAGATGGTCCCTGACCTGACCTGGATGTCAGTCAGTTCCATATTGACTAATAGCCTCAGATCTCCAAAAAATATGTATGATAATAAAATAAAAAAGCAACAGGAAACGAGGAACACATACATACCTTAAAGTTGAATTGTCCTGCCTGGATAGTGATATGTAACTTTAGGCAAGGAACATAACTGGAGGTAACACAATATTTCGAACTTAAGTACCTTTCCTCATTTCATAACAGATTTCTCTATCTATTCCTTTTCATCACTCTGCTTTCAATCTAACTTTTTTTTAGTAGAGGCCGCAAATCTGTTAAACAATTTGCCGATAGAAAAGTGTTAAGTAGGTATTATATGTAGTGTATATAATATATTTATAGTATGTAGTATATTTATAGTATGTAGTATATGTAGTATTGTGTACATATTAGTATATATTTGTCTATAAAGATTTAATTTAAAATACCTATTAATCTACTTAATGGTTGCACCTACCTCACAACACAAATGGTTTCATTGTTCCAAAGGTTGGTTGATAGAGAATGCCTAGCAGCATTAAGCTCGCCTCTTGTACATAGTACAATAAAGTTTTTAAATAAATAAATATACTAGAAAATCATAGGATTCACCATACTTAGTACTTTAACAGTAACAAATATATCAGCAAAACAGCGCTTTTCTACGCTTCAAAGCATTTAATTTTATTACCATCCATATTTTTCCTTCTATTTTTAGCATTTGTGTACGTGTACGATATAAGATTCGCCATTTTCATATGAAATGCCGAGCTGCGTTAGTTTTCTTCTGATATTATTCCATATTTTAATTTTAAATTGAATAAATATATGAGCTTGCTAAGCTTCTAGTCTTCTGCTAACAGCTTACTCCTTGGACCAATTCGCTGCTTAGTTTTCCACTAACAGGAGTAGAATCATTCTAAATAACTTAAATTATGACGTGTCCCAAACTGCTTCCGTGGTCTAGTGGTTAAGTCCGTGGATTCGGACTCGGTAGACTCGGAGGTACCGGGTTCGATTCCTGGTCGGGACACTAAAATATTAATTAATGTATATAAATACATTTAATTAACATTTAATTTATTTTTGATATTTCTCGAGTTTGGTACGCTGGAGACATCGACGAGCTTGCCACTTGTCATGATTGGCCTATTGTAAAGTTGGCTAAATGTGAATCCGCTTATTTATAAGCGTGGTTTCTGACCACCCCGAAAGGAAAACGGTCGTGATGATACTTTACTTTACTTGTGTCCCAAATGCCTGTAATAGGTTTAAGTGAATTAAGATATTTTGACTTTGACTTTGAGGCTTAAAATGCCAATATGTTTGCTTATTCACGTCATAATGTGTGTTGCTACCCACGTAGGGATACTTCTGCATGTCTTCGATGGCTCAATTAAAGAGTGTTTAGTAGACTGTATAGGTTACAATTAATTACTTGAGTAAATAAACCATGAAAAAATGTAAGAAAAATATAGTGTGTCCGCTCGGTGCTCGGGTGATTCCACTCCCGCTCGGACCGCTGGCCAACAATCCAACGGTTGTATTGGGCGAGCGGCACTAATGTTGCTGTGATCGCGACTAATAATGGTCTCTGTTGTCTAGCGGTTTTGACCGTAGATTTAAATTATTTATTAATAATCTCAAAACACGCTGAACAGGAAACGATGGACGTTCATGAAAATACTCCGAAATTGTTGTAAGAACGCGATCCTTAAATCCTACAAAGGTCGGTTTAAACCCCCCGGCATGTACCAATGAGAAATACAATTTTCTTACAAAAATTTGTCGGAGAGCACGTTAAGCCGGCGGTCCCGGTTCCACTAATACCAACTTATGGAATCGTTAATAAATTGCCATAAAAAATTACATCATATCCTCGCCAAGCCGTCTGGCCAGCGTGGCGAGTGTAGGCCAAATTCTCCAGATGTATGCTCTGGAAGTCCCATCTCCAGCAGTGGAGGTCTAGAACGCTGTGTTCTAGGGGCTGTAATGATGAAACACAAGCTACAAGATACAAGCTTGTCGATGTCTCCAGCGTGCCAAGCTCGAGAAACACCACAAATAAATAAATTATTGCATGCCGACCAGCATACCCGGCACTTCAGCGTCTTAAGTCCACCTTGATCACTCAACTGTAATTTGTTTGTCGTTTCTTGCATTATCTCACAGCTACGGGGATTGGATAACACTATACTCGTAAAACGGACAAGATTCTAAACTTTAATATATGATACAATTACTGTCCCTACATTTTAAAAAAAAGGATCCCCCATTTTTCTAACGCACCACATTACCCCCAAAGTAATATATTCAGAATCGGTCCCTTATAAATCTGTAGTGAACGTCAGTATAGTAGGACCTAATTAAGTGTTCAAATTTTGTTAAAGCATGTTAGCCATTGTTCTACACTCCCAAAAGACCGTAGTTCCTAAATTTTGTTCATTAAAGACCATTTATCACCAAAGAGATCCATCACTTTACACATGACCAATATATGCACCCATATGATGTGGAGTGCTCTCTCATAAAACCCTCTTTAAAAGAGCCATAGTCGGTTGCAAGCCCAAGACATCATTATTATTCCTGTCTTTTACACATGATTGCATTCTTATAGCTATTACCATTATTATTTTAACCATATGGAATTAAAATATTATATATCAAATATATTTATATTTAATCTAGAATAAAAATGAAGGACGTACGTATTTTTTATATATTTAGTAATCTTAGTTACGGTACAGAGAAGTTTTCCTAAAAAAATTACCACTGATACCGAGCCTTATCAAGTACATAGGTAGCGAAAGGTCGACAATCGCGCGACTTTGACTAACGTAAAAAAAGAGCAGTGAGATTTGAGCGAGGTTGTCGCCTTGCGCCGCCCGGCTTGTGTGACCTTGTCACACTCCCCAGCCTTAAGGTATTTATCACGATAGATATTGTGATTTTTAGACGCGGCCTTATTCACCATACAGTAGTATTTTTTAAGGTATTCTCTAAGGTAAATCATGTAAAGACACGTTAATTATTAAAAACTATTATGAATATGCGCGAAAGTTTGAAGTTGTTTGTTTTTCGGAAATGAATTTTATCTTTAAAAAACAGTTACATATTAATTTCAAAAAGGGGTTCTACCAATGACACTAGAAGTCTAAAACAATATTTGATCTTTTTGCAATTACGCGTAGTATACATATTTGCATTAGCAACAAAAAAAACAGTAATAATAAATGAATCGGACATTGGCCCCGCTATCTTAACGTGTACATAAATGGAACCGATATAAATCTACCCGTTTGGAAGTACTGCAGTGATAATGGCTTTCCCTTATGTAATAGAGCATCTTAATTTCGTTGGCCTATATTTATTTGTATCGACAGTTCGAATTGGAACGAGGCGTAGAAATGAAACTACCTTTTTATAGCTTTAAAAAAACCGCTTGTTTTTGGTTATTTATTTAGTGCTATGTACAAATATTTAAATAGTTTTTTTATACGAGTCTTTACGCAATTTTACCTTAAGAGACATATTTATTATTAATAAATAAATATTTGACAAAATTGTCGGCGTGGCGAGTATAAACCAAATTCTCCAGTAATTTCTGGAATGCCCACCTCTAGAAGTAAAGGTTCTAGGACTCTAGTGTTCTAGGATGATGATGATGATATCGGAATACTTAAGTATTTATCTTTATTCGAAGGAAGTGAGGTACAATGATTAAAAAAAAAACTTAATTATTAATTAAACTAAAAACTAAAATTTTAAAGCACAAATAATAAACAATAATTAAATTACTACTTAATAATTAAAAATACAACTAAAATAAAGAAAAAACAAAATAAAATTGTTTAAAAAAATGCTCCAAATCGCTGCCAATGGGCAAAGTGCCAAGGATACTGGCAGCATTGCCACATTGAATGGCAATGCTGATCCTTTGACCCAAATATTGCCCAGCCCTCTTGTCCCCCGAGGTGTTCATGAGCTGTTATATATATTATGAATACTTAAATATATGATGAATACTTTAGTTAAATCATTTTCAATAAAAAAGTATAAAGTGTATGATGTTGCTGCAATATGTTATACAAGGATCTGTTCAAAAATCCATACTCTGAAGTCTGAAGGATAAATTTGAAACGGAAGCAAACGGGTGCACGACTAAATGAAAATTGGTTCTAAGATCGTGGTGGATTCGCCTCGTGATATATCGTCAAAGTTTTCTTTATAGACCAGAAGGTGGCTGCATAAAAAAGATAACAAAAATATTTTAAATTTGTTGTTCTTTATTGTTATTCTTTAAATTAAAAGATTACATATTTGTGCCGTTTGCTGTAGAAACTCTAGGCCCATGGAGTCCACTTGGACTTGCAAAAATGATTTTAAAAGACATAACACTGCGTCTTGTCGTCTCCTCCGGTGACAAGAGGGCTGGCTCTTTCTTCGTCCAGAGAATCGGTATTGCAATTCAGCGGGGAAATGCAGCCAGCGTTCTTGCCACCATTTCACGCGGACGGGCCTTATATCCCTATCCTTAATATTAATATTATTTTATTTTATATGTTGTTTTCGAATAAATGTATGTTGTTTTATTGCTGTGTTTATAATTTTCTTGTTTAACGGTATTACACGTTTGCATATTTACTTTAATACTCTGCTATATTATCCATCTACTTTAATATATCTGGAACTCTCGAATCCCTGCAGCTTCGCCGAAATGTTCTCTGAGCGTGTTATTACCGTTACCGGCTATACTATAGTGAGTGCTCTGAAGAGCTCTATAAACAAATCCCCTCCTCTCCATTCTGCAACCAAGCCACACGTACATTTCAGAATATTCACCCACATGTCGTAGTCACTATCCCTACGTATACGTATAAATGTGGGGACTCTTACATCTGACGCACGATAAATATGTGGAATGGTATTCCAGCCTCTGTGTCCACTTTCTTATAACATGGAGCATCTAGTCCCTTACCTTCAGGGCACAATGTCGTGATAGTATAAAAAAAAGCCCTCTTCGGTTTTAGTTCTGTGTTCTTTGTTGTATAGTATCGTATTTATAATTTGATACATTAGATACAACAGCCTTAATACATTTGAAATGGTCCACATTGTCCCTAAGGTTGGCTGTCAGATAATGTCTAGCGGCCTTAAGTCCGCCTCTTGTATAACGTGCAATAAAGTTTTAAACAAATAATAAATAAACAGTGAAGTAAATAGGTACAGAAATATATGGATTTTCCGTGCGGGCAAGCGAATTGTGTGCGGGAAAGAGAGTAGAAGTATAGGGTCTCGGGCTTGCGATTTCCGAACGACATAGGCGGGTTTTTTTTTATTACGCAATGACAAGCTTTCTATTTCACTAATTGTGGAGAGTGAGCATTAGTATTGCCCAAACTTGGTCTTGCAGCATTGCATTCTTCCGTAATATTAACTAACAAGCGTCTTATTGCGCTATAAAAAGAGGTGGACCGACTAAGATTCCCTTCTTAGTCGGTCCACAAGCCCATAGTCAGTCTCAAGCATGAGACACCATTATTCTCCTCTCTGAAGTTATGTATTGCTGAGATATTTGTCTTCTACTCGAAATAAACATACCATATTTTAAGCGAAAAAAACTGTTGCCAGCGTTCAGCCTATGATACTTTACTTTTCTTGGTTTGAAGTTTTGATTGCGTTGGCTTGTCTCGGGGTTATTATTTGTCTCGATGTCCTTCTTGTACATGATCGTGAAGACTTCCCCTTCTTTTATTTTTTTCAAACGAGCTTATAATGTCTTGTTTAAAAAAAGTTTAATATAGTGATCATTTTTTTGATTGAAGAATGAATTCAACTTACTACATCAATAATTCCCCACAATAATCCCACGTTCCGTATTCCAGCGTCAAGTCCCCTATACAGATGTATTTTATACCTGATGAGAGCATGCAACTCATACGAGCTTATTATGACACCGATATTTTCTTTTCAAGTGTCAAGATGGTGATGCATGTGCTAAGCAATCGTTTTTTTACTGAAAATGATTTTGATTGATTCTCCACTACTTATTATCGTTTGATTGTATTTGTTTGCAAATATATATATATATATATATACGAGTATATACGCATAATATTAAATATTATTATACACACTAAATAATATAACAATAAAAAGTATCATCATGACCATGCTTTGCGACAGACGTGTCCAGCCCAGTGCCACTTCAGCTTGCTAATTTTGAAAGCTATGTCGGTCGGTAATCTTGGTTTTCTGACGGATACCAACGTTTCTGACTTGATCCTTTAGATATTTTTTTATTTTTTTATACTGGCAAGACATGTGTCCTTGCGCCCACCTGATGCTTAGTAGCGCACGAGGTCCATGAATGTTAGCAACTGCAATCATGACTGACATCAGTCCCTAACACTATGCGGACTTGACTGGGCATGACGGCAATTCGAGCCTGATTCCGAAATGCGTGGATATATTTTACTAGGTTCCTATTAGTATTGTGTAGTGTTTATATGTTAGTCTGTATGGTTCAGTATGTTTTTAATCTTTGTTATGGCATTGGCTTTTTTTGTGTTTTTTCCATTAATCTATTTCTATTTGTGAAAACTTATAAATAACGCTGTGTTGCTAACGTTTAGTTATATTTGTTGTTGATTATTGTCAATAGTTTTCCCTAAATAAATAACCAACAAATAAATTATACTACTTTAGTTGAGCTTGAGTCATAATTAACTGAAACTACAACCCAGCTTTAGCATACTTGCTGTTAAAATACACTCAAATCTCAACGATTTTTAGTTAGTTAAAGGATTCGTTAATTATATTTGCGACTAAAGAAACAGAATCTAGTTGTTATTAAATGTTCTATAAAAAAATCAGAGTCGGTAAATCAACAAAGTCAAGTAAGTACTTTAAAAAAACACAAAAGCCCAAAATTATCTCCCATTAAGCGGCAAAACAAATAATTTATCTCTTTCCCCCATTAAAGAAGGGCTCACGTTTCTCCCTTTTTCTCCGGGCGAAATAGCGAAATTACGCTGAAAATTTCGCACGGCCAGTGAAAATATGATCCTAAGTTAAGTATGCTAAGTACCTAACTTATGCCATTATGTAGTGATGCCTATCTGGAATTACATCAGCTTTAAATAGCTTTAAAGATTAATGAAAATTTTGGGAGGTTTTCCTTACGTTATTTCCGGTAGATTGAGGTAAAAAAGTGGTGCCTCGGTTATAAGAACTTAAAATCGTACAAAGGTCGGTTGAAAGAAATACACTTTTCTTACGTAGATTTGTCATACACATAGATTTACAACACCACCGTTCCCATACTTTGGAGAGCACGTTAATGTCGTTCCCGGTTCCACTAATACCAACTTGTTGAATCGTTATTAAATTGTCTTTCGAAATTGACATCAGATCCTCGCCAACCCGTCTGGCCAGCGTGGCGAGTGTAGGCCAAATTCTCCAGAACAGTGGAGGTCTAGGACGCTGTGTTCTAGGGGCTGTAATGAAAAAAATATAGGTTTAAAAAGAGAGCAACTGAAATAGCTCCCTACTACATCTTGTCATGAAACGAGTATAGTTAGTTGTGTTGATGTTGTATGGTTAATGTTTCTACTAGATTTTAGATAGGCCTAAACCTTTACCATTAAAAATTCATTTCACTCGGTGAAGAGTAGATCATATATGAACTTCTTGGCTGTATGGTGCGTGTTGAGCTCCGATGTTAGGCAAGTCGATGTAGGCGTTGCAGCTCGCGCCTCTGCCTAACCTCGACTTATTATATTAGTGCAATGCTTTTTTTTTTATACTACCACGAAATGTGACCTTGCGCTCACCTTATGGTAAGTGGCGCGCGAAGTCCATGAATGTTAGCAACTGGAATCAGACACTCATGACTGACATCAGCCTCCAACACTATGCCGGCTGGACTGGGCATGACTGCAATCCGGGTCTGAACCCGAAACGTGTGGAGTCCACCTAGCACCTATTTGTGTTTATATTTGTGTGTATTTCTTGTTCTCGTTAAAAGTATGTGCCATTTATTATGATGTCAAATGCCAGTTTTTACTTTTAAGGAGAACTAATATTGTAAGCTTGCCATGGTCATATTTATATAAAAATTACACCGCTTGAAACAAGGTTGACTATAAATAAAACCTAGATACGACGTGATTTATATATTTATATTAAAGACTTTATTGTATTAAAAATTGTAAATTGGAGGGCTTAATGGCCAGGTATATTCTAACAACTATTTGGGAGTGTGAGAAACTTTGGCTGAAGGGAACCACAAATCAAAAAACGCTGAACAAATTTCGATAAAAAATAATTCATTATTAAAGTAACAATCATGCCAAAAAAAAAGAGTTCAAAGCCCATCTCACGGAAGTACGACAACTTGATTATTGATTAAATCAAACACTTTTCACCGGATTGCATACAATTTATTAAACAATAATTACAGACGTCATTACAAGATTCCGCACGTTCTTATACGACGCCAGCGCCGTCTAGTAGGGAACTATCGACACTAGCGATTCGTACTCGAACAGTTGCTTCTCCTTTTTTGAAGTCGGTTAATAAAAAATAAAATGTATTTTCATAGCACATTTGTCGTTTACTATGCTGTCCTTTTTCTGCTGATTCCTGTCTTGGAAGTTCGTTCCAAAAATGTTTTGATTATAGACCAATTATGGCAATTGTAATCTTTCAGTGTATGATGCAATGATTTTGTTATAATCTGTGACAAATGTATATGATCAAAATATATTTCTTAGTGAGGCATGCCGGGGTTCTAAATAGCGTCCTTCGAACGACTTCGAAAACGGTTTTAGTAACAAGAATCCCCTCCTGTTTTCCGCTGTGTTTGTCCTGTCAAATTATTCCGCATTTTGCCTAATTTCCTCCGCAAGGTTTTTCTTGTCCATTTTGACATTTATTTAATCGTCGCCCTTATTATAACACGTTTAAACGTTTGCGTTTGTCGACGTCTTATTTTGCTTTGATTTTCCCTTTCGCAAATTGAATTTTGTCCCGCTTACTTTGACTCGAAGTGTATTTTTGTTAATAATTTATTTTGTGGGTTTTTTGCATTATGTTGCTCTCACAATCCAATATTGTGAAAGATTTTTCAAACTTTTTAGGAAATAAAATTACGAACATTTTGGACATATTTCCTTGGCGCCGCATCAGACTGGAAAATTCTCATTGATACATTTGAACACCATTATAGGATCCCAGACGAACTAGCTGTATCAGCCTATAGGCCAGACATCTTAGTGTTTTCTCGGAACTTGAAAAAAGTTATCCTTATTAAACTTACCGTTCCGTGGGAATTAAATATTCCAAAAGACCACAACATGAAGTCGAATAAATATTATGATCTCACAGAAGAAATGATCAGGAACGGGTTCAAGACTCAGCTTTACGCAGTGGAAGTTGATGCGAGAGGAGTTTCATCAAAATCTTTGCATCACTTACTGAAAGAATTGGGCCTAAGCAGGTCTGCCGTCAATACATTTATGGAACGAGCTTCCAAGACGGCATTAACAGAATCATACAGTATTTGGTTGGGTAGGGAGAAAAGTAGAATGGTGGATGGTGAGCGTATTATCGCGCAATAAAAAAAAAAAGGAGGCCTCCTTTTCTTAAACCAGTCTATTGTCGGTCGCAAGCCTGAGACACCATTCTTCTCATCTCTTACCCACTAACGATGGACCCGGCACCCGCACGGGGAATCTATGGAATGCTTAGAAATTTGTCCCTTTCTTCATATACCTAATTTTAGATAGAAATAAACAGTAAAAACATTTATAACGATTTTTTCTATTTTACTAAAATAAATAATAGAAAAAAAAGTAAAGTAAAGTATCATCACGACCGTTTTTGTTTTTAGGTTAAAGTGGTTCTACCAATTACACCTGAAGCCTTAAAAAAACATTTGCTCTTTATGCAATTACACGTGGTATATATAGCTAACGGATTCCATAATATAATGTTTGCGGTTCAGTAACAAAATAGAGCTGCTGAGTTCGATTCCTGATCGAGAACGTACAAAAATGAAAATGTAACATTTCTCGAGGCTAGAGACACCGACGAGCTTACCACTTGTCATGACGTGCTTATAGTAAAGTTGGCTAAATGTGGATACATACATACATACATACATATCTTCACGCCAGATCCCTTACGGGGTAGGCAGAGACAATTGAGCGCCACTTGACACGATCACGACATACCTCTTTCGCTTCATCGACATTCATCAACCTCTTCATACATGCCCTTTTGTTACGAAGGCTTTCTAATTCTCCTTCAGCTAGTGTTTTATTTATTTGATCGTGATACGTGTGTCTTGGTCTGCCAGGGCCTCTTTTACCCACAACTTTCGCATTATATACCTGGTTCGTCAATCTTTCTTCGCTCATCCTTTCAACATGCCCGAACCATCGTAGCATGCTTTTCCTTATTTTTGTGCCTATGCTTTCTTTTATACCTACCATTTTTCGTATTTCGACGTTACGTATGTGGTCCGCCAAAGTGACGCCGCATAACCGACGCAGCGACCTCATTTCTACTGCATTAACCCTACTCTCATGCATATTCTGACATATCCACGTCTCGCTTCCATACATAAGTGTTGGTACCAACATGGCATTGTGTATGGCGAGCCGAGCTTTGTCACTGACATTTCGACTGGCGATCAGTGACCCCAGGGCACCGTTAACACTATTTCCCGCGTTCACTCTTCGTTCAACGTCTCTATCGTACTTCCTATCCGCAGTGAAAACACTGCCCAGATATATAATTTCATTTACTTGTTCTAGAGTTTCATCATCAATCTTTATCGTCACGGTTGTCATCCTTCTTCTTTCAAACACTAGTACCTTGGTTTTTCTCGCATTCAAACGTAGTCCTTTTTGTGATTGCAGTTGTTGTTCGGACGATGCCATAAGAACAGCAGAATGTGAATCCGCTTCTTTATACTCGTAACCGTGGTTTCTGACCAGTAAGTAAGGGATACGGTCGTGATGATACTACTACTACTACTATATAAGTATATAGTTGATATATATTCTTTATTCTTTATTTTGTCACCGTACATTCCCACTGGAATTTGGTTAGGTCTATGATTAAGTACGTAATTTTATTAGGTACGAGCGTTATGTTATACTTACTACATACTCTTATATCTATCGTGCCTGGAAAGTGTTATATTCTAGCAAAGAACAGAACTAGCAGTAGGAACCTTAAGATGTAGACACTTAAAATAACTTAAATGCGGCTGTAAAGGGGCCTTATTAAGAGGTTGTTAAGGGTTATTATATAGTTAATATAATATTGGGGAATATAAATTTTCTATTATAAATATATTGTTTTGCTTGTTCAAAAATAAAGTAATACCTAAGTAGTTTTTTTAAAGATGTGAGTTAAAGAGCTCGTCTGATGTTTAGTGGAAGCTTGTTCCATTAGCGAGCAGCAGATATGGTAAATAAATCTGAATATCTGCTGGAAGTGTTGTGTACTATTTTTCTACTTCAAAATAAAAATATATACATGTAATTTAATAAATAGCCCGCCAAACTGTAACCACAGTTTGTTGGCGGTGACAATTACTCTCGAAGCTTAATATTAAATAATAAATATTTATAGTAGGTACATAAAAAAGATGCGCGGGCGCGAACCACTCTCCCCCCGCGCGAACAACCCGTCCGCCTACCGATACGACTGCATGCAGGAGGCGAGGTGGGGGCGCGCGGGTACGCGGATAAATTATCAGTAATGTTTATTTTGATAAAAAGTCTGCTTATTATGGTAAGTTAAATCAAAGGAATATTGCCGGTGGCAGTCCCAAAATAAAACGAAACAATTTCAATTAAAAACAAACTTAAACGCGGTTTATTTTACCATTTACCAAAAACGCTTTGTTGGTTTAATATGTTTTATACTGAGCATGACATGTGAATTTGCGGCCGCCTAAAGTTTCAGGACGCACAGTTTTATAAAAGCACCTACACTTCTTTATGTATTAAATATTTATAACTCGCCAAGCCGTCTAACCAGTCGTAAAGATGGATTCACCATTCTGATCTACTTCCTTGTTCCACCAAACACTGTATGATTCATTATCATCATTACAGTCCCAAGAACATAGAGTCCTGGAACTCCACTGTTGGAGATAGGCCTTCCAGAACATATGTCTGGATTACTTTCGCCACACCTGGCCAGACGGGTTGGCTAGGGTCTGCTGTCATTTTATCAACGACTTCACAAGTTGGTATTAGTGGAACCAGAACGTAACTTAAACTTAACCTAAGGCTGAGTTGTACCAAAATGTAGTGGTATCGATAAAAAATGGCGTCAATTATACCAGCTGACTGCTGACCTACAAATTAAAACTCATCCATTTGACGCTATTTTTGTACTACCCAGCCTAAGAGTTACAACAAATATTCGACACAAATCAACCGACAAATCCGCCTACCAGTCGCACGATTAGTCGCAGTGATTCGGGTTCCTTTGAAGCGTTTTGTAGAAGGTAAATAGGCATATAATTAATGAGCCATATTGTAACCTCCAAATAACGGATAATTAACCAAATTACACCTATTTGTTTTTGCCTTCAAATATACATAAAAGATTCGATTTCCTGGTTCATGAAATAACTTTGAATTCATCCCCCTTGTCGCTCTAATAGTTTTATTGATAATACTGTATATTTTTACTATATATTTATTTATTTATTTAATACTTTATTGTACAAAGACAAAGGCGGGCTTTAATGCCGCAAGACATTTTATCATAGCCAACCATTGGGAAAACTTTAAACTATTTACTGGAAAGTAGGTGCTGAAATATTAAATATAAATATCAAAAGTATTATTTAATAACTAGCCACATACATACAACTTCATATACATACATACATACAAATATACATATAATAAACTAAATACTAATACATAAACCTACACATACATACATACATACATAATAATATACTTACAAATTTTGTTGGGAAATGAAATGCGAATAGACCATTTTTTTAAATAGCGATCTGGTGGTTACTTGCCTGATGTTAGGAGGCATATTGTATTAGGTACTGTGCAATTAAGTTATAATTTCATATATGTATATCTATTATAATAAGTGTACATTAATGAGTATTTATGTAGTCTATGTATACATACTATTTATGTAGTTTATTGGACCCCACATATTTATACTGTCTCACTCTCCCAAAGGTTAGCTGGTAGAAAAAGCCGAAATGGCTTTAAGTTCGCCTTTGTACACACTTTTAAGTAAAGCGCAATAAAGTATTTAATAATAAGTTATTTGGAAAATAAAATATTTAGCTTTTGTATAAGTTATGGCCAATTAAAAAAATAAAGAACGTCAGCAGGCGCTTAACAGATAAGAGTTTTTGACACTGTTTTTTGTACACATACATATGTACATATCTATTTGACACTGATTTTTGTACACATACATATGTACATATCTTCACGCCAGATCCCTTGCGGGGTAGGCAGAGACAATTAAGCGCCATTTAATGAAATTAAGTGAAATAATTTGTTTGTCAGAAACATGGTAGGTACAGGGATGTAAATTATTATGTGTAATTATTTTACATGCTTCGCTATTTCTAGCATACAAATATTTATTTAGTCACATGACTTTGTCGAGCTTAGTGTCTAGGTATTCTTTTGTCGAATAAAAACATTTATTAACCAGCATTTGTTTGACTCTTAATTTGAACATTAACCTCTTCGGCCTCTTTCACCCACAACTTTGGCATTACATATCTGGTTCGTCAATCTTTCTTTGCTCATCCTTACGATTTGTCTCAACCATCGTAGCATGCCTTTCCTTATTTTTGTCCCGATGCTTTTTTTATACCAACCCTTTTCCGTATTTCGAAGTTACGTATGCAGTCCGCCGAAAGTGACGCATATTCGACGCAACGACCTCATTTCTAGTTTCTAACCCTACTCTCATGCGTATTCTGACGTATCCACGTCTCGCTTCCATACAGTAGTGTTGGTACCAATATGGCACTGTGTATGGCGTTTCGACTGCCGATCAGTGACCCCAGAGTAATCTAAAATATGTATAGTGGTTAACTAAACGGTCAAAGCCATAAACGAGTGTTGCACATAAATTAATGTTTAATAAAAAACTTCTACGAAATCCGCTTATTAAAAAGCTTGTTATAATTTATCGAAACCTGAGTAAGCAATTGTAAACATTAAATAATTTATTTTCAAATATCCAAAATTTAAGAAGCTTATACATTGAAATATTGCCTTTTGATACGAAACAAGACTGTGTTTGATACTCGCCAACTCATATAATATTCTACAAAATATAATTATTTATTTCCAGTCACTGCTCAATTCGACTGGAAAATTCGACCGCTTTTATCAATACCTACAGATTAGTGGGTAAATAAAATAGTAGCAGGTTGCGGGCTGATTATCTTTTGACATGTTAAATGTATGCCTTATGTATTGAGGCACGTCGTTAGCTGAAATTACCAAAGTGACAAGTTAACCACCAATCACGTGGCCTTTCATCAAGGTTACTATTTTTTATATTAAAACTTTTTAAAGAACAAAATACAATGTATATTATATAAGTAAGTTTATAATCTAAGTATATGTTTAATATTTAGTTGAAACATTTTTTTTTATATCTAATTGTTATGTGTTACTTATACTTTCATCGCACCAACAGTTGTTCTAATTAGTCCCAAAGGTTTGGCTGTCAGAAAATGTCTACGGGCATTAAGCCCGCCTTTTGTACTATGTGCATTAAAGTTTTGAAATAAATAAATAAAATACAATAATGTAAATAAAATAAATAATATAGTCAGGCTTTATTAATTTATTTTTATTATATTTATTAGAGGTTAGATTCACACAGACAAATTACAATCCTTGCAAACATATATTAGGGATCTGTACAACAGGTTATGGGCAATATTGCAATCCAACAATGAATAATTGTTACAAAGATACATGCTTCTTATTGTAACCTACTAAAAAAACAACAAAAACGTAGGGCGAAGATAGGATGAAATAGGATAAATCAGTAGTGTGACTATCTCTGATGTGACGTCTCTTGATACCATTTTTTTTTTATCTTTTAATGTTTTATTAGGTTACGTTTATTTTTTATTTATTCACTAATAATTATATTGAATTACTTAAATGATTACAGCAGTTTAAAAATATAACATGTTCGGGTCAGTAAGAAATCTGGACGAATAGTAAATACACACATCAAAAAAGTCTAGGGATCAAGCATGTTTATGCGGATTTCTTGTGATTGAGATGTGGCTTTGTAATAAATTTATGATTTTATAAATTTATATGGATCCTTTTTGGTGCATTTCATAATTTAAAACAGGAACTGTCAATCAAATTCGAGTAAAAGATGAAAATCAGCTGTCAATATTTTCCCTATAAAAACATAAGACGCATTGAAGACATTATTAGTGCTACTGTTTCCCTACTACTGATTAAAACCAACGTTATTATGGAGCGGCGACGTCATTTAAGCAGGGAAGAAATGATCAGAGCCGTGGGAATGATAGAAGCTGGTTCCCGGCAACGTACTGTGGCTTTAGCTCTGAATACAAGTCAGAGTGTTATCAGTCGACTTTGGGCACGTTACCGAACCACTGGTACCGTGGCTGAGCGCCATGGAGGACGGTATCGCTGCACCACACGGAGACAAGACCGATACATTCAAATCACAGCTCGAAGAACTCCAACAATAACCGCCATGATGTTAGCCGTGAGCCTTCATCGCTCTTCAGGGAACTTAATTAGCGACCAAACAGTCAGAAACCGCTTGCATGAAGTGAACCTTCATTCCCGAAGACCGCTACGGGTACCACCTATAGCAATGCACAATCGTAGGACTCGATATCAATGGGCTCTTGAACACAGAAATTGGACAGAAGAACAATGGCGTTTCGTGTGCTTTTCTGATGAGTCTCGTTTTGGTATGAGGCCGGATACAAGACGTATACGACACTGGAGAACCCCTGGACGCCAACAGCGATTAAAATCCTGCCAGGAAGTCCATCCTTATAGTGGTGGAACCATCATGGTATGGGCGGGTATTTCGATCGGCGGAAGAACTGAGTAGATTTGGATCAGAGGCAACCTCAACGCTCAAATTTATGCTGAGACGGTTGTATCAGACGTCATCGTTCCTCTACAAGTGCATATCGGTCCCTTATTTCAGTTAATGCATGATAATGCACGACCGCACACCGCAAGAGTTGTAAGACAGACTCTCGCCGCAGCTAACATCAATGTCCTGCCCTGGCCTGCTCAGTCGCCAGACTTGAACCCGATTGAGCATGCATGGGATATTCTTCAGAGAAGAGCTCTGCCGAATATGGAGGGTATCCAGTCGCAAGAAGACCTTTTTTTGTTGTTGCAACGAACATGGGCGGCCATTCCACAGCGTGATTTGGATGAACTCATTTTGAGTATGCCAAACCGATGTTCTTGTGTTGTTAGTGTTCGCGGTAGAAACACGGATTATTAATTGTTTAAGTTACCCAATAAAATTAAAAAAAAAACTGTTATTTCAGTCTTTTTTTCGAACTTTAATGTTAGTGGTTCAAATGTCAAAAATCCCTTTATTAGGAAAATGGCAATTTTTTTTACTAATGCAAAGGTGACTTGGTTTATCGTTACTGTAGACAAACGAAAACATTTTATTTGATCAATCCTTAAAGAAAATTTTAATGAATATCAATCAGGAGAAAAGTTATTGCAAAAATATATGTTGATCCCTAGACACTTTTGATGTGTGTAGTCGAACTGTGAAGAAACTGTAAATGAGAAAAGTTTAAGAATTTTATAACAAAGCGTTTTTCTGCGAATTTCTATTTTCAGAAATGTATTGCTTTAGAATAATTGGTTTGTTTTAATTAGTTTGAGTACGATTTTATTTTTACTTTTAATCTGTTGTGCTTTCACTTCCCTGTCCTCATTACAGCCCCCAGAACACAGAGTCTATGTGACCTTTCCTGCTAATGTGGTCCTGGCTAGATGAGTTTAAGTTGGCTGTGTAGTAAATTAAAATAAATACTGAATATCATTCTCAGTGTCAGCGGACCTATTACCTACATATCTCAATCGGCAATCGGTCAAGCGAGGTTCATCCGATTTATCTTTTTTTATATACGGACACGATTTGTAACATCGTGTCCACCTGATGATAAGCTGTACGCGAGTTCCATGAATGGAAGCAACTTACGCCAGCCACTTAGGAATGACATCCGTTTTTTTATTTTATATATATTTTTTTTTATAAACGACTGCTGTTATGGGGATGAGAAAACACTGTCTGGGAGCGCTTTCTAAATCTTCACCGTGCGTCAGAGTGTTCAAATTTATATATACGCGTTGGTATAGTGCCTACAGTATAGTGTTAGGGATGCACCGGATAGTGTTAGGGACTGATGTCGGACATAAGTGTCTGATTCCAGTTGCTAACATTCATGGACCATGCGCGCCAGGTCTCATGTCGTTCTAGTTTAAAAAAAAAAATAGTCTGGGGGTGCATATTTTGTCCTGTGACATTTGTTTTTTTAAACTATCCAGTTATAAGTTGTTACTCGTATTAAAAATTGAATCAGTAATTGTTACAAACACAAATTTTTATACGACTAAAAAAACAGCCGAGTTTTTTGTTCGAATCAGGTTGTGACCTCGATACAAAAGAGTACTTGTACATCTCAAAGTTTAGGTAAATATATCATTTCTGAAAACCCCACGGGTAGAGTTGAGAATTACTTTACTTGAGTCATTGATTAATATGTGCGGACCAGCAACTCGTTTTCAGAATCAAAACTATTTATTGAGAAACTGGTCAAGCAATTGCTAGAAGTTTTTGCAGATAGTTGGTCTAAAAAAATTAAAAAATCTACTACAGTGCAACGTGGGTTGCAACCTTTATACATAATTTTTTTGTTGGTTTAAATTTTAAAGATTTTTTTATCTGTCATAATAATTTGGTACTATTTTTTATTAATTTACTTAAATTAAAGAACAAAAAGGTTTATCGAAATGCCCGATCGTTACAATGGTCAATGACTTGAGATATTAGTTTCCATTCTTTCAGCGTTTCCATGAACGATCGTACTACTGGGACATTCCAAAACTACTAAACGTCTAAACTTGTTTCCCATCGATGGCGTGCGTCAATCACATTCGTTTTTCCTATTTTTCCAAGAATAATAAATATTATATTTGATACGACTCGTGAATCGAAATAACAACAAGTCCAACTGGGTTTAACAGACAGACAATGGGGTAGCTATTGGGCATGGGTTGGGGATAAGGACATTTCTCTGTTTTTTTTTAGTAGGATCTCAACGGTCAACCACCCGCCGGTAATTAATGCACTGTTGGTGCTGGGCACCGTTATTAGTATAACGGGTCTAAGTTCAACTACTTGAGTACTCCCCCAGGAGCACTTCTCTAGGATGTGGTCTCACATTGGGGGGGCCGTCCGCAAGACGGAGCGATATTCTGAAGATGCTTAAAGTGTCCGTTGTCGTACGAGAAACTCTTTAATAGTAGGCATCTCCAGATAATAAAATAATAATAAATAAAAATCTTTATTGCAAAATAAATATACATCACAATTTAGTTGTTACATAGGTTAGGGCATATCATAAATTGTACATAGTGACAAAAACAGTTCAGCTGTGACATCTGAAATGGGCGGTAGACGGTATTTCAGATGTAGGAATTCGTACTTACAAAATTTTATATTACTAGACAATATTTATTAATATTTGCTGAAGGCAAGATATAAATAATTGTTTGTGTGTATGGTTGGTGTTTATGCATGGGTTTTGGTGTATGTGGGTTTGAGTGAATGTATTTATTTATTTATTTATTCGTGGGAAAATTTACAGCCTTTGCAATATTATGTATACAAAAAATATCTAATCTCAAAGCCTTACAAATTTTCACTGTTAGCTATAATGAAAAATAATAAAAATAAGAACCAACAAAATCAGTACAATAACAATGAGATATGAAATAACAATTGCATTTGTATACTGATCCCGTTTTACAACTTAAGAATTATACAATGTATATGAGTAAATATGCATGTGTAAGCAACAACAATCTCGAGCTATGACGGAATTACGCACCAACCACGAAAAGACCACTCTGAGCGATATGTCATGTTTAAATAAATTATTAATATTGCGCATATCAATCCAAATTTCGTGGTTAATAATAACGCAATATATGCGAATATTTCAGAACTGAGCCAAGAAAATAAAAATATATTGTGGCAATAATTCGACTAAAATCGGGACAAAGCAAAACAAGCCCGGACATTTTGAGTGGAACTACGAATGAGGATATGACCAAATACAATGATTGTCGGAACAAAATATAAAGCACTCATAAGGGCTTGAATTATGAGAACCGCACTAGATAAATGTGATAGATAGGACTGTTTTTGCAAACGGGGTAGTCAGGGTAACCATGGATTATGTTATTAGATAAAACTAAATATGTGTGTATGGGATATTTATTTAAAAACTTTATTGTACAATAGTACAAAAGGCAAAGGTGAGATCATAAATGAATACAAAAAAAAAAATGAGTTATAACTTGACGTAACCTTATATATTATACATAAAAAAAAGTATCATCACGACAGTTTTCCTTACGGAGTGGTCAGAAACCACGCTTGTAAATAAGCGGATTAACATTTAGCCAACTTTACTATAGGCCAATAATGACAAGTGGCAAGCTCGTCGATGTCTCTAGCGTACCAAACTCGAGAAATATCACAAATGAATTAAATGTATTTATTTACATTAATAAATATTTTTGAGTCCCGACCAGGAATCGAACCCTGTACCTCCGAGTCTTAATCCACGGACTTAACTGCTAGACCACGGAGGCAGTTATTAAATGATAATTAATACAAGACGATAACAATAATTTAAAATTAGTTTTATGCATTTAAATATGTATAAACTATTTCTAGTGCTTCTTATCCTAAAAAACTACCGAATCATGGCGAAACTACAATATTAGTGAGACGTAAAAAAAATCACATAACAAAATATCCTTAGTAAGAGTGGAATTCCTTGTTACCATCGCGATGTTTGTGTTTTTTTGAGGGTAAGTGGTGGTATGACCTTTTTTCCTTTCCCCTTTATTTGCTTAAAAACCGCGGCCTAAAAAAACCAAATAAAAATAGTATCAAGCTTAAATATTACGTAAAAGCCTAAATAACTCGTAAATTTACAACTTAAATAAAAATAAAATAGAATAAAATATATGGGGACATAAACATATTTATTAATGTAAATAAATACATTTAATTTATTTGTTATATTTCTCGAGTTTGGTACGCTGGATACATCGGTGAGCTTGCCACTTGTCATGATTGACCTATAGTAAAGTTGGCTAAATGTGAATCCGTTTATTTATCAGCGTGGTTTTTGACCACCCCGAAAGGGAAACGGTCGTGATGATAGTTTTTTCTTATTATTTGTATATTTGTATATTAGAATAAAATATATTTTTGTTGTCTCGACTAGGAACAGAACTCGGTATCTCTGTGTCTAAAATCTACGCTCTTAGCCGCTCTACCACGGAGGCACCAACATTAAGTTCTACCTAAGTGTAGAACTGCTTTTGCGAAAAGACAATTCCCGAATCAATCGGCGTACTTGTCGAGATTTCTACAATGACGCTACGAGATGTAAAAATTACTGTGACTAATTGTCTATTTCTTCTTGACTAAGATAGTACTGAAAATCTGCCTCTAATATATTAAAAATAAAAAAAAACACGTCAATACACTCTCACACAAAACACGCACTCATGCATACATACACAAAACACTACCACACTCATACATACACCCACACTAAACTCATTTAACCTTTTTTTTTTATATAATTTGTATTATTAGGTATTCGAATAAATAATTAATTAAAAGTTTATTTTTATCTGCAAGCGTCTAATGTTTTGCAATATTGTTTGTGACCGGAAGTGCAGGGTGTCAAGACATTCAGGCGTCCCAGAGAACCTTGTTCAGGCCCATGATTGAAACTTATGTATAACTGTTTAAAAATGAAAAAATATTTGATTTGATTAATTGATTAAAAAGTATAGATACACGGTATAGATACATGGTTTATCGCTTTTGTATCCCTCTCTTGCACAATCCAATATTTTCAAAGATTTTTCAAGTAAGTAAATAAAACATTATGAAGATATCGGAAATTGAAATATTCCAAAAGACACAGCATGAAAGTATCAGTAAAGTATCATCACGACCGTTTTCCCTTTCGGGGTAGTCAGAAACCACGCTTATATATATAGCGGATTCACATTTAGCCAACTTTACTATAGGCCAATCATGACAAGTGGCAAGCTCGTCGATGTGTCCAGCGTACCAAACTCAGGAAATATCACAAATAAATTAAATATTAAATTAATGCATTTATTTACATTAATAAATATTTTTGTGTCCCGACCAGGAATCGAACCCGGTACCTCCGAGTCTAAATCCACGGACTTAACCGCTAGACCACGGAGCAGAACAAATATTATGATCTAAAAGAAGAATAGATCAGGAACGGGTTCAAGACTCAGCTTTACGCAGTGGAAGTTGGTGCGAGAGGAGTTGCAGCAAAATCTTTGCATCACTTACTGAAAGAATTGGGCCTAAGCAGGTCTGCAGGAGATACATTTATGAAAAGAGCTCTCAAGAAGGCATTAACGGAATCATACAGATTTGGTTGGGTAGGAGAGGAGTAGAATGGTGGATAGTGAGCGTATTGTTGCGCAATAAAATACAATAAGTATGTCTCCTTTCTAAACCAGCCTATTGTCGGTCGCAAGCCCGAGACACCATTCTTCTCATCTCCTACCCACACACGATGGACCCGGCAGCCGCACTGTGAATCCATGCAATGTTTAGAAATTTGTCTTCTCTCATATATTTGTTTTTGTAAAATAATTTATAAATGTTTTTGCTTTTATTTGCTGTTTAAAATTAGGTATATGAAGAGAGGAGACAAATTTCTAAGTATTCCATGGATTCATCGTGCAGGTGCCGTGTCCATCACCGTGTCTCGGGCTTGCGACCCACAATAGGGTGGTTTACAAAAAAGGAGGTCTAATACGCTTACCATCCACTATTCTAATCCTCTCTTTAAAAGTTGTCCAACGTGTCCGTAATTTATTTTCTATAAAGTTAATGGACTTAATAAATCTTTAAAAATATTGTATTGTGCGAAAGGGATGCTAAAGCGCTTAAATGTACATATTTTATGAATGTTTATGTTACTTGCTCAAAGGAAAATAAAACTCATCAAAACAAAATAATCCTTTCAACTTTTGATTACCGAATGCTTGAACAAAACAGAATTCTAATAATTTTAATACTCGTGTAAACCTACCTATCTAAAATCTCGTACGAGTTAATAAAACACTTCGAAATGCGACGTGTATCCTATGTTTTATTTGTAAAATTCTTGTGTTATATCATTTCGCATGAATTCAACTCGCTCTAATCGTGGGAATCACTTGTAAAATGCACAGATTACAATAGGCTACTTGACAATTTTTCAAAAATGTGAAAAAGCCTTATTTTTTGGCGTTGCCTCAAAACTTGATCTCTGTTCAAAAAACTGTGTGTATATATAGTGTATTTAGTATATTGATATTATAGTATATATATAAATTGGGTATATGAAAAGTGAGAGTATATCCAGGATGTCCGTGGTATTGTTATGTTTCCTGGAGGGTTGATGGACTGCATTTTGCACTCGGGCTTGGGGAATCTTTTGAGAGAATATCACAAATTAAATAATTATAAATATATTTATTTAAATTATTAAATATTATTGTGACCCGACCAGGAATCACACCCGGTACCACCGAGTCTAAATCCACGGACTAACCGTTAGAACACGGAGGCAGTTATTCATAAAACACATCATAGGGTGGGTGACTGTTTACAAATGTAGTGTGAAGCACCACTGTTTTCGTGCCTCGGTAAGCACGTTCAGCGTTGGCTGGCTTTTCCACTAAATTGTGGAATTGCTTCTCAAAATGTGAATAAATAATATAAACATCGCACGTAATGCTATTCGCACTAAACGTGCAAGTTAATCGTGCGTATTGGTACTAACCCGTTTTTGAAATATTATGTTGAAATAGCTATATCATTACATATATTTTTCTTTTATTCGCAGGTAAGTACGCAGAACATCAAAGGAAACGTCAAAATTATTAATTTGGCAACTCGCGAGGGAGTATACAAATTACATTTGCGTACATTGCGCGTTATTCACTGAATGTAAAATTACATGTCATTAGAAGTTATCACCGTATGTTTGTGTTGAATTTCTCTTTTGTTTCTTTTTTATCTTAAAACAGCAAACTCTTTTTTTTATGTTAGTAATTATAAAACTGGAAAATACATATAACAATATTTGAATTAAGTTCTTATTAATTCTTCCTTCCTAGCTTTATTTACGTGTTGATTCTTATGCTACATTAATATATCTAATGAATTAAATTTTCGAAAAAAAAAAATGATATAGTATGATTCTGAAATAACATTAACATCCCGCTGGATCCGCCCAGGATTGAGCTATGCAGCTTTACAATCCCTTATAAAAAGATATAAGTAAGTATTTATTTATTTAAGACAAAGGTAGGCTTTAATGTCGCAATAAATTTTATCATAGCCAACCATTGGGACAACTTTAAACAATTTACTGAAAAGTAGGTGCAAGGGATACAGATAAATAATATTTAATAACTAGATATATAAATATATAATATTTTCGTCCTAGACCTCCACTGCTGGAGATGGGCCTTCCAGAACATATCTCTGGAGAATTTGGCCTACACTTTGGCCAGACGGCTTGGCGAGGATATGATGTCAATTTTTAATGACAATTTATTAACGATTCCACAAGTTGGTATTAGTGGAACCGGGATCGAAGGCTTAACGTGCTCTCCGAGGCACGGGAACGGTGGTGTGGTAAATCTATGACAAATGTACGTAAGAAAAGTGTATTTCTCATTGGTACATGCCGTGTGGGTTGGAACCGAACTTTTGTAGGATTTAAGGAACACGTTCTTACAACCGAGACTCCATCGTACTAATACATACTATATATTAAAGTATCATCACGAACGTATCCCTTGCGGTGTATTCAGAAGCCACGCTCTTTTTCCTAATAAAGGGTATTCACATTTAGCCTACTTTACTATAGGCCCATCATGATAAGTGGCAAGCTCGTCATTGTCCCTAGCGTACCATACTAGAGAAATATCCTCAATAACTTAAATAATGTATTGTTGACCAGGAATCGAACCCGGTATCTCCGAATCTAAATCCACACAATTAACCGCTAGACCATTGAGGCAGTTATATATTAATTCTTTTAAATTAAAAGTAAAGTAAAGTATCATCACGACCGTTTCCCTTTCGGGGTGGTCAGAAACCACGCTTATAAATAAGCGGATTCACATTTAGCCAATTTTACTATAGGCCAATCATGACAAGTGGAAAGCTCGTCGATGTCTCCAGCGTACCAAACTCGAGAAATATCACATATGAATTAAATGTATTTATTTACATTAATAAATGATTTTGTGTCCCGACCAGGAATCGAACCCGGTACCTCCGAGTCTAAATCCACGAACTTTACCGCTAGACTACGGAGGCAATTTAAATTACCTTTTAAAATTATTGAACCTTTTATTATAATTATGTCCGTGGATTTAGACTCAGAGGTACCGGGTTTAATTCCTAGTCAGGACACAATAACATTTATTAATTTAAATAAATTAAAATTTAATTTATTTGTAATATTTCCCAAATTTGGTACGCTAGAGACATCGACGAGCTTGCCACTTGTCATGATTGGCCTATAGTAAAGTTGGCTAAATTTGATTCCTTTTCTTTATAAACGTCGTTTCTGACCACCCCGGAAGGGAAACGGTCGTGATGATACTTTACTTTATAATTATTAAAATTTGTCCCCAAGGTATAGCTGTCAAATATTTTTTATTTTATTTTATTTTATTTAGGTTAAAAAACAGACATACAGTAAAGATTACTAATTAAATATTAACTAATTAAGGTAAGCAACAGTATATCCAACGACATTATCCACAATTTTTTGTGCAATCAACATTTATAAGCTATCAAAAAAAAATTATATATAAAAAGCAAAAAGTAAGTAAAATTAAACATATGTAAAAAAAAAATGTTTGACAATGTATTTAAGTCAAAGTCAAAATATCTTTATTCACGTAAACCTATTACGGCATTTATGAAACGTCATTAATTTAATTATTTTGAATGATTCTACTCCTGCTAGTAGAAGACTAAGCAGCAAAGTGGTCCAATCAGTAAGCTGTTAGCAGAAGACCAGCAGCTTAGCAGATTCCAGTGACCTGTTAATGTTTGATCTGACTGAGAAAGGAATCTGCAGGGAAAACTCAGCTATATCAGATTTACAAAATAAAACATATACAGAACTGCACCACAACGATCAATTAATAACCTTTTAAATTTAGTTATCAGTACCTATGAGATTACAATACCTGGTACAGCAGTAACCCACCACGCAAAAACCTCTGTAACAATTGCCCTTAGTGTGTCAGATCCAAAGTGTTAAGAAGATCAGATATGTGTCTCTTATAGGAACCTGCAGATAGCGCATAATGTATTCGGTAGTTAAGTTTGTAACTTTCACTTAGTGCAATAAAGTTTTTAAATAAATAAATTAGATTGTCATAATGCATTTTTTGCAACTTAAACAAATTCCGGCATAATTTCGTAAAAGCTCTAAGGTTGAATTAAAAAATGAAGCAGCGAAAGCAATCTAGTAAATTGAAATGGCATAGGTACAATGCTAGTTCAGTTATACGGATAATTGATCTATTTTACTGGGTCTTTTGTTAAGGGCGGCCATTCACTGGCGACATTTGGCACGTTCCCGCTAATTGCAGTGTGCGCCCGCCTTTATGTTCGGATTTTAATTGCTAAATGCAAAGATCTTAAAATCATAGATACCGCACTTGGATTAAAATGACATCGTTGCGTTGCGTTTATATCAAATCATTTATTTCCTTGAGGTTAGTGTGAACTTGGATATTGTCAATACATATTTTTCATAATATACAATTATTTCAACAAAATAACTAAAATACTTACTACTATCATATCAGCTATACTATATATTTTACTACTAACATTGTTGCCATAAACTATAGCTAGTCGTGGCTGTAAAGAGGCCGTGTCGGCTTATATATATAAATGACTCATGTCAAGTTAATAATTAATTTGTGGTTCTAAAGAGGCTGTGTCAGCTTACAATCTAAAAATAAACAGAAATATTATGTAAGTATATAGTTATATATTTATTAGCGATTCGCGATGGATTAAAAGTCGATCGTGAGTGGCACTATCCGTTAAAAGTTTTTACTTTTGTTTTTACGAGCGTGTACGAGTATGCGTGACGTCCAAGACAGGAATGAGTGTCGTGCTGTTATCATGGATGAGGAAACACGACGCAAGGAGGCATCTACCTAATTTTAAGATCATTGGCTAAATGCTATTTCGGGTTGGTGATCTTTTTCTTTCTCGTAAATTCCCCTTTCTTTTTGCACAATATGATTTTTATTTATAAACTAAATTATGACCCATTTGTTTGCATATACCCCTATACATATACATTACTTTAAAACTTGTAGCGATTGCTACGATAAAGGAAGAAAACAAGCAACGCCGGGATAAACAGCTAGTTGATAGAAGAAGAAAAAAGGGATACTTCTAAGCATTCCATGGATTTGCCGTGCGGGTGTGACCTGGTTTACAAATGCCTTATTTTTATTGCGCAATAGAAAGAGCACCCCCTTTTAAAACCAGGCCTATAAACCGTCTCTCTTTCACTGTTGAATCATGCGTGCCTTAACAGCTAAGTCTGAGTAGTGGCTACGGAGTGAAGGCACTCGTTCGCCACGTTCATGCAAACATGCGAAGCAAAGTCTAATCAACGATAGCAGACCCAACCAGAGGATCTGGAGGTCCTTAGGTTGGCGGCCAGAGGAATTGGCGGAGGCCTCAATCAGTAGATTGAGCTTCGTCGTGATTGGGGGGGATTTTTTAAATGATAGGACTATTATATAGTCACGTTGGATTTGAATTTAGTTTATCCTAAGTTATTACTGTGTTGTCTGTTTCTGCATTGAAAAAATTTGAAGTGTTGTTACTTTGTTTATTTTGATATCTCTTATATACATACATATACTCGTATATTAATTTGTTGTTATCTTTATTACTGCCGATGGGAAGTATGATAGGGATGTTGAAAGAAGAGTGAACGCGGGAAATAGTGTTAACGGTGCCCTGGGATCACTGATGGCCAGTCGAAATGTCAGTGACAAAGCTCGACTCGCCATACACAATGCCATGCTGGTACCAACACTTATGTATGGAAGCAAAACGTGGATGTGTCAGAATACGCATGAGAGTGGAGTTAATGCAGTAGAAATGAAGTCGTTGCGTCGGATATGCGGCGTCACTTTGACGGACCGCATACGTAATGACGAAATGTTGAAAAATGAGTCAAGAGAGATTGACGAACCAGATATATAATTTGAAAGTTGTGGGTAAAAGAGGCCCTGGCAGACCAAGACTTACCGATCACGATCAAATAAATAAAACAATAGCCGAAGGTGCATTAAAAATACATCAAAATAAAAGAGCATGTATGAAGAGGTTGCTGAATGTCGAAGAAGCGAAAGAAGTATGTCGTAATCGTGACAAGTGGCGCTCAATTGTCTCTGCCTACCCCGCAAGGGATTTGGCGTGTAAATATGTATATATTTATTTTTTTATATATTTTTTTTACTTTTGGACTTACATATTTTTTTTTATATAATTATTATTTTCTTTTATATTGTATAAGGAAATGTATTTTTTGTTGTCATTCATTTAGTTTAAGACGTATTTGCATGCCGAAGTCGGTTTTTTGAGAACACAATGCTAATAAGACCTTATTGTAAAAAGAACCTGCGAATAAATATATTTGAATTCTCCTCTTCCCCACCCTCGCACGCTGAATCCTTGAAATAGTAAGAAATATGTGTTTTTTTCTAACGCCTATTAATAATAACTACTAAATAAAAAATACTCCGGTTTAAATTCATTAGTTTACGAAAATCCAATAAACCAAAAATAAGTGCTCTTAGGTTTTTGCTTAAAATCGTTAAGAAATATAAAAAACTCATTAAAATGTACTTTTAAAATATTTAAATTATAAAACGCTTGGTTCAATATTGCTGCGGACATTTTGAAGAGGTCCTGTATAAATTATATGGACATAAATCGTCTTTGTCATAAGCTGTAGCGATTAGCGGTGTATTAGTAGGTATAAACCTAATTATATAATAATATTTTTGATCTGCTATTCATTTACGTATGAGGCTAAATTTTTAAGGTACAGTTTTTGTTTTTTTTTATACGTTATTAAGTATTTTTTTTGTAATTTACTGCCTCCGTGGTCTAGCGGTTAAGTCCGATTCCTGGTCGGGATACAAAAACATTAATGTAAGTAAATACATTTAATTAATATTTAATTTATTTGTGATATTTCTCGAGTTTAGTACGCTGGAGACATCGACGAGCTTGCCACTTGTCATGATGAGCCTATAGTACAGTTGGCTAAATGTGAATCCGCTTATTTATAAGCGTGGTTTCTGACCACTTGATACTTGACTTTTTACTTTTTTATAATTTGCTAATTAATCTTGGATGAATCTAATATACAAAAGTGTGATGCGTTTTTATTTCCCATCTGAATTCATGTTAAAATGTTGATAACATATTTTTTTTATTCCTCAAGTCTTACAAAAATAGCGTATGATATCGTACACCTAAACTCTTCTCACGACATCTATGGAAGCTAGTGACAATGCTACAGTTATATTGCTTTTATTTATTTTATTTATATTAAAGGTGTTTGAATTAGTCTATTTTATTTATTTAAATACTTTATTGCACAAAGACTTTAATTAGTGTATATAAGCGATTTTAATGCCTGTTAGGCTTTATAACAACTGACTTTTGGGAAAGTGAGAAACCATGGGCAACAAATATATTACAAGATCCTTTTTTAACTTATTATATGCTACATATGAGGCGATTACACCCTATAAATATATAACTTATTACATATACAAATAATTAATTAATGAGTTTATATCAAAAAGCGCGATTATAAAGTTAAAACAGTTTTGATCTAGCCGTGCGATAGTCTTAGATCTAACAATCCAAAAGAAGACCCTATTTTGAAGCTATTTGCGACTTCTGCAATTTTATCTACGCACTCGTCTCCTCTCCGCTGCAGCTTAAAGCCTGCTTACTCGCTTATATAAAAGCTTATGATCCAGCTAAAACTTGTACCACAAACATTGGTAGGGTGCACAATGCGTTCGTTACGGAGTTAGTTCTGGCCCACAGCCAGACATTGCTGAGGTTATATCCTGGATCCCCAAATTTCTCAACGGAAAACCTATTCGATGCGTCCGTTTTCGGTTGCGACGCTTTTTTACACAATAACAAATTGCCAATTGATATGTCTGGTGCCTCACAGAGAACATTAAGGTTTACCGCATTTGCGTTTTTAAATATTTTTCAAAGACATTTCAAGTCTGTCTATCAACTTTAAAAAAAAAAATTTAACAGATATTTTATAGTTATATTAATAATGTATTTGTTTTAGTAAAATAGTAGAAAATCGTTGTAAATGTTTTTGCTATTTTTCTTTATGTAAATTTTACAAAAAAAAATCCGTAATTTTATTTTCTAAAAAGTTGATATTTTCATATATATTAAATATTTTTTTGTGTACCGATCAGAAATCGAACCAAGTGCATCCGCGTCCAAGTCCACAGACTTAAACGCTAGACCACGGAGGTACTATTCACTCTATATCTCGACAAATGCCTAAAAGAGTACTGATGTATCGAGACGTGGATATGTCAGAATACGCATGAGAGTAGGGTTAATGCAGTAGATCGTTGCGTCAGATATGCGGTGTCACTTTGGCGGACCGTATACGTATCGTCGAAATACGGAAAAGGGTAGGTATAAAATAAATAATAGGGACAAAAATAAGGAAAGGCATGCTACGATGGTTCGGGCACGTTGAAAGTATGAGCAAGGAAAAATTTACGAACCAGGTATATAATGCGAAAGTTGTGGGTAAAAGAGGCACTGCCAGACCGAAATTCACATATCACGATCGAATAAATAAATCACTTGCTGAAGGTGCATTAAAAAACGAAAGAGCATGTATGAAGAGGTTGATGAATGTCGACGAAGCGAAGGAGGTATGTCGTGATCGTGTGACGTGGCGCTCAATTGTCTTTGCCTACCCCGTGTCGGTGTCAACACTTTACTCTCTCGCTTTCTTGACAAGCCGACATAGTGGTAGGGACTAACGTCCTAAAGAAAATTACACAATTATCATAGTAATTATGTAAATAAATAACAATAAATAAGTGTTTATTTCTTTATTTATTGGACATTAAGGGTAATTTTAATTTGTATGTAACGTCTATGTAGCGAAAATAATTTGTGAATGCAATCCAAAACCGTATAAGTTAGTTGGTTGCCAAAAATTCTAGATATGCATCAATTCGCTTCTGGGAAAGATCTTGGCGTTATTCCGAGATGTATTGTTTAATTTTTAGTTTTACTGCCTTGTAGAGTTGGCCGCTTTTGCGTCTGGCGCTTGTTATCGATTGTTTTCATTTCTTTCTTCTCCTTTGTCGGTAGTTTGGTTGTGTACAGTTTTGCTTTGAGGATCTGTTTTTTTTTAGTTAGTCTATTTTTTTAGACGATCGCTGACTTATTTTTAGTTAGGGATAGCAGTGGATAAGTACTATAGTATACCGCGTGTAATTGTCAAACGAGTAATTTTTTATTTAGGCTTCAAGTGCCACAGTGGTAGAACCTCTCTTCTTAGTCGCTACACTCTTGGCAGAGTGGTCGTGGTCGTCACTTGAGTGTCAGTGGCACGCTTAACAAGCCGTCGCCACTCGTCTCGAACTGCAGTCTTCCTGGAGCACTCATGTAGGGGGTGATCCATTGCTGCTTTAACCTGGTCAGTCCATCTCATCGGAGACCTACCACGCATTCTCTTGCCATCGACTTTTCCCTGAACTACAAGGCGCTCAATGGATGTATCTCCACGCCGCCACACGTGTCCAAACAAAGTGAGAATGCGTGATTGCACGATTGAGGAAAGGCGCTGTCCTATCTCTAGTTCCTCCAGGATGGATTTGTTGGTTCGGTACTAAGTCCACGATATGCCTAACATTCTCCGCCAACACCGCATTTCTAGAGCATTAATCCGTTTTATTTCAGTTTCGCGCAGCGTCCACGTCTCTGCAGCATACAGGAAAATGGGGAACACAAGAGCTCTGACCAGCCGGAATTTAGGAGCTTTCGTAATGTTTCGGTTCCTCCATATTTTCTTTAGCTTCTCCATAGCAGACCTCGACACTGCCATACGACGCTTAATTTCCTCGCATCCACCGCCATTCAATATCAATGCTCCCAGATAAATGTATGACTGGTCAACATCGCATTTTGCTATCTGTTTAATTTCTGGCCAGTTATCGTTGGCACGGTCTACAATCATTACCTTTGTCTTGCTGCGTTTAATAGAACCTCTACTTGAAATAAAAAAGGTCACCTCTGGTCATCTGATGAATAAGGCCGCCTCTGCAAATCGCGATAAATACCTAAGGGCTATTATGTTATTATTATTTGAACTCGACCACAGCCGAGAGACGAAATAGATACAGAAAGAATTACGGAAGTCAACGTTTGCGCGATTGCCGACCTCTCGCTACCTACTCGTACTTGATTACCTAGGCTCAGTATGAGTGGCGATATTTTTAGGATAACTTCTCTGCACCGTAACTTAAGATTTTATTACTGAATAATTAAAATAAAAAATACGTCGTTCTTTATTTATATTCTAGATTATAATATAAAAATATTTGCTCTGTAACAAATTCCACATAGTATATTTGTCTCAATAAAAATCTTTTTCAAACAATACCTGCTTATGGTATATATATGTATTTGTATATATCCATGAATGTTAGCAACTGGAATCAAACACTCATGTCTGACATCAGTCCCTAATACTATGCCGGCTTGACTGGGCATGACGGCAATTCGAGCCTGATCCCGAAATGTGTGGATACACTTTTACACTTACCACCTCAGTCTGCCTACCACCTATTTGTTGTTGTCATTGAAATGCCAATGCAAATGCAAATGCCATTTGCAATGATGTCAATTGCCAATTTTTACTTTTAAGGAGAACTAATATTGTAAGCTTGCTATGTTGATATAAAAATATAAATTTAAAAATAACACCACTTACTGTACTGTAAAATGTTTTATTTTCTGTAAAATAAATAATCACAACTAAATGAAACAAAAAATTAAGTTGCTGAGGTATTTAGTGGTTTCGCATTAGGTGTGCATTGACAACACTAAACATATATATATTTTATTTTAAAATTAGAAAAGTGAAAATATGTCCATTTCTTAAAAGTACACTCAGACTTGAAAATGTTGGATTGTGCGAGCGAGAGGGTTGCAATGCCTTAAACCCTTTTAACACTGCTATTTTATGCAAGTCAAAATTTGAGATCCAGCGTTTTTAAAAAACTAAACACGACATTTGACATCGTGCCCATCTGATAGTGAGCTATTCATTAGTCCCCACCACTATGCTGACTTACGGTAATATTAAGCCGGAACTATTAGCGATTGCGTAGGAACTAAGACATATGATATATGTGAAATTAATACACTCCCAATCATATGTAGTCGGTGTAAAGGGGCGTTTGATTGGTGCCATGCTGAGTTAACATAAAGGCTATTGTACACTAAAAGTGTTTTTTAATTAAATAAAATAAATATAAACTAAACCTAATAAAAATGAACTATACGTAAAAAATGTCCTCCAACGACCCTTCAGGGATAGTCCCAAGAAGACTGGCAACATTTCCCATCTGTATAGCTAGGCTAATACGTTGTCAGAAATAATTGCCAGCTTTCCTGCCTCCAGACTTTTCCGTTAGCCGTTTGGACGATTTTTTGGCCAGATACTTGGCTGAGTATCCCCATGGGCTCATCGTCTAGAACACAAACGTAATACCGAGGTTGGAATATTTGCGCAGCTTGAGGTTCTCAGCAGAAACCGCCGCACTTCCCGCGCTTGACGAGGTCGTCTGGATGTGTGATGGGTCTAATGTGTTATTTCGCATCCCACACCAGGGACCTGCCAAGTTTTCACAGCCCAACGTACTCCAGCAGTGACAAAAGCCCTTCTGATGATGTCGTTCAGAGCAGCGTGACGAGGAATGCGAACAGCGCAAGAAACACCATGGTGTCCGGGATCTTCTCTTAAAAATATTTTAAGTGCACGTGCCCGCCTCAAACAAAAATAGATCTTTACAGAAATATTCTGCAGTACACAGGTATACAGTAAACACGTTCGCTTTTTACGAAAAAAGTATTTTATTGAGTTGGTGCTGTTTAGATCTAGGTGTGCGATATGGTATTATCGCCCATGTACATAATTTAATATTTTGTGTGGAAAAAAGAATTATTTTATTGATAACAATATATGTTTATATTATTTAAACATTTTTATTTGTTTATTTGCCGTCAATGTGCTCACGTCCTAACGGCCAGGTCATTAGTCTCCGTATGTAGGCGGTGATGAGATAATCCTATATCAAATTTGTACAATGTTACGACATGTCATAATATATATACTACACCTTTGATTGTGATAAAGCTTAAATTATTGAGAAATATCCAATTAGGAGTAAAGTCAATGGGGATTTGCCGTGGATACGTCCATCGTGATGACATAAAGATATTCATTCTTTCGCAGGTTAACACATCTTATATACAATATTATTTACAATCCTATAGTTATTTATCCCATAGTTTTTATTTTTTATAATATCATTTTATTTTTCTGACTCTGCACCCATAATATTCATTCTATCACTCTCCCAAAGGTTAGCTGGTAGAGAATACCTTTATGGTATTATGCTCGCCTATGTACATGTTTTTATATTTTATTTTTTGTGTGCAATATTTTTTTTTATTATTATTATTATAGCACCTTCATCCCAAATTTTTTCTACTTAAATTGTAATCTTGTTGGAATAATTTATCTAAAAATCCATACAAACTGTGAATACATTTTAGCCCAAATCCATGTACAAGATGAATGATGTCCTTTGAATTCTTTTGTCTTATTTTATTATTGCCGAATTAGGTCACTGGCTCATAAGGAAAGCGCAAATAATAATTGTTACTTACAACACAGTAAATGCCTATTCCGTAGTAAATAGTTTTTCTTTGCGTTAGATATAAACTAATAATGAATTTGGCATTCAGCTCGTAGCGTCATTGTAAAGGCTGTTATACATTCAATAAAGACATAAGAATTAAAAAAAATGTTTATATTAAATTCCATTGAAGTAAAAAAAAAACTGCCTCCGTGGTCTAGCGGTTAAATCCGTGGATTTAGACTCGGAGGTACCGGGTTTGATACCTGGTCGGGAAACAAAAATATTTATTAATGTATATAAACATTAATGTATATAACATTTAATTAATATTTAATTTATTTGTTATATTTCTCGAGTTTGGTACGCTAGAGACATCGACGAGCTTGCCACTTGTCATGATTAGCCTATAGTAAAGTTGGCTAAATGTGAATCCGCTTATTTATAAGCGTGGTTTCTGACCACCCCGAAAGGGAAACGGTCGTGACGATACTTTACTTACCTTTTTTTTTAAAAGTAACTATATGGTAATAAGTTATGTAATTTATTTGTCATGAGTAGAGTTTGGTACGCTAGAGACATCGACAAGCTTGCCACTTGTCATAGTTGGCTAAGTGTGAATCTGCTTCTTTAAAAGCGCGGTTTCTGACCACCCCGAATGGGACACCAAATCAAATCATTTATTCGAATGAAATAAGTTATAATGATTTTAAAAAATCTAAACTATTAAATAAATTAAAAACCTAAAATTTTAATTAAAAAACTACTTAATAATTAAAAATACAACTAAAATAAATAAAAATCTCCAAATCGCTGCCAATGAGCAAAGTGGCAAGGACATCATTGTTGATCATTTGGATCATATATTGCCAAGCC
This sequence comes from Tinea semifulvella, assembly GCA_910589645.1. Lineage (NCBI taxonomy): Eukaryota > Metazoa > Arthropoda > Insecta > Lepidoptera > Tineidae > Tinea > Tinea semifulvella. The sequence goes on along the minus strand of OU342619.1, from coordinate 1,150,934 downwards.
CTTTTGTCTCCCGAGGTGTTGATAAGATGTTTTGACAACGCCTTGAAAATCAAATCATTTATTTCTTTACGGTTAGTAGGGTAACACTTGGTAACCGAACCCAAAACCAATACAAAAAATATAATATAAGGGATTTTGTTTTTACTTACAACTAGGTACTTAAAATCAAATCTGTGGCTGTAAAAAAGGCCGTGTCAGCTTACACTCTAATAATAATATTTATGTCCATAAATATACATCCGTGGCTGTAAAAAAGGCCGTGTCAGCTTACAATCTAATAAAAATATTATATCCATAAATATAAATTCGTGGCTGTAAAAAGGCCGTGTCAGCTTACAATCACTTAATAATATTTATGTCCATAAATATAAATCCGTGGCTGTAAAAAGGCCGTGTCAGCTTACAATTTAATAATAATATTTATGTCCATAAATATAAATTTGTAGCTGTAAAAAGACCGTGTCAGCTTACAATCTAATAATGAATATAAATAAATAATAAATGAATACGAGTATAATAAATATAAATTCGAACCAGATATATAATGCGAAAGTTGTGGGTAAAAGAGACCCTGGCAGACCTAGACGATATTACGACCCAATTAATAAAACAATAGCTAAATGTGCGTTAAAAAGCCATCGAAACAAAAAGGCATGTATGAAGAGGTTGATGACTGTCGAAGAAGCGAAAGATGTATATGTATGAAAGTATGTCGTGATCGTGACAAGTGGCGCTCAATTGCCTTTGCCAACCCCACAAGGGATTTGGCGTGAAGATATGTATGTATGTACGAGTATGTAAATAAAAACCTCCTTTTTTGCGCGAGCTTTTGAAATCCTTGCTCTATGATTGTGATCATCAGTAAAATACCCAATAACTTCTATGACCTTAGAAATCCCATACATGTATGTATGGACGTCCTAACTGACCTATTTCAATTAGTGTTTCTACGTGGGGTACATCAAATAAAACTATTGGGTTCCCGCCCGAGGCTTTAATTAGGCGTTTTCCTTATCAACCTTCGACAGTGAAAGAAACTAAATAAAGAAGTACCCCTTCGACCTTTAAAGTTTGACCTTGTAACAGTTTTAGGGTGGTCAAAACCACGCATTTAAAGAAGGGGATTTACATATGGCCAACTTTACTACAGGCGCATCATGACAAGTGGCAAGCTCGTATATGTTTCTAGAGTACCAAACTTGAGAAATACGATCATCATAAATAAATTATTGTGTCCTGATCAGGAATCGAACCCGTCACCTCCGCGTCTAAATCCACAAATTTAACCGCTAGACAACAGAGGCAGTTTTTTTGAATCACAAGCGCCTTAATCACCATTCATCTTGCTGTACAGACCGCTAAGGTTATGTTCTATGTCATCAATGACTGTGAATAGGCTTGACGGACGTCGATAATTATTATTCTTTGCTAGCTGGACTTCCACGATCCGTTTTTCTTCAGCAAAAGAAGGGCTCTTGCATTAAATCCAGCACAGCGGCTTTGGCGGTCTCTACAGCAAGGCATGTGGCGAATAAGTCGCTTTAGGTTTTGTGGTGTGTTAAATATAATCACACTCATACTAGTTGGTTTTAAATCAACCTTCTTTTGTTAAAATTAAATTTATTCGAAAACCTTAAGGAGTCCCCAATCAGCCTATGTGACAGTTTGGTGTGGTGGTCCGGTTGTAAGAACGCATTTCTTTAAATCCCAAAAAGTTTCGGTTCGTACCCCGGCATATACCAATGAGAATACATTTGTAGATTTACAACACCACCCTTCCCGTGATTAACTTGTGGAATTGTTAATAAATAGACATAAAAAAATTACATCAGGCCCTCATCAACCCATGGCCAGTGCTGCGTAGCGGTGTAGGCCAAATTCTCTAGAAATTTCTGTAAGGCCAATCTCCTACTGTGGAGGTCTAGGACTCTGTGTTCTAGGGGCTATGATGATCGCTTAAATCTGTCAAAAAGATCGAATTCGAATTGCTGTTAAAATATTTGAATTATAGGTTAAACGGTCATAAATTTGCGGTCAAATCAGAAACATTTTCAGCCTCCTTCCTCTGCTTTCTTGAAAAAGTCAATAATTACCTTTTCGCACCGCCAGAAGTGCCTTTTACCACTTCGAGAGGTAAGGTTTAGGTTTGTAATAAGCCGAAGCGGGAGCAATTTTTCTTATTCCACACAAGTTCCGAAAAAAAAGGCAATGTTTTATTATAGTTTGGCCAATAGAAGTGTATAATTACTGAAATTTATTAATTAATTAAAATGGAAAGTAATTATTCAACAGCATTCATATAAACTTATTTAAAAAGTATTATTACTCGAATACTTTCTTTCTTTAATTTATTGATGTGACGATAAGCGCTTTTATTCTTATTTTGATCTTCAGTTTATAATATAATAACAATAGCATTGTTCATCCTTTTTACTTTTTTCAGAATATTGTTACTGCAGTGATGTTTTATTCTTCTACTCTTTTATTGTATAACTTTAAACTTATATGTGAAAACCTTTAATATTTTATTAAAATATTAAAGGTTTAAAATATTAAATTAATTATTAACTTGACATGTGTAATTTATTTTAGTCTATAAGCTGACACGGCCTTTTTACAGGCACAAATTAATTTTAACTACCTAGTTTTAAGCAAACCTTGTTTAAAAAAACGTGTCTTTCATGAGAAAAGTGTTGATTCGGACATTGTGGAAAACTATTTAATTTAAATAGTTCTGAATTTAACAAATAGCAAACACTTTATAAAAAACCGCTTAGCCTTATCACACCGCTACTACGAAGCCACATCTTTATCTGCCTCCGAGGTAGTTCTAATTGTATTACTAACTCTGTACTTTTCTATCGACTTCAGAAACCCTTTTGTCTTTTTTTGGGCAATTCCGCCCCTTCTTGGGGGCTATTACGTAACATCGACGATACTGCGGCATATAAATATTGTTATATTGTCGTAAATTTAATTTAATTAAATAATAATAAAAAAAGAAAGCATAGGGACAAAAATAAGGAAAGACATGCTCCGATGGTTCGGGCATGTTGAAAGGATGACTGAAGAGAAATTGGCGAACCAGATATATAATGCGAAAGTTGTGGGTAAAAGAGGCCCTGGCAGACCAAGACTCACTTTTTTCATTTTCAACACTCAGTTTTTTTTAAATTATTTTTTTGTTTTAAAAGTAATAAGTTTCTCATTTCTTCTTCTTTTTATATTGGCGCATGCTGATTGGTGAAATTGGTACTTATATTAGTTAATTTATAATTATATTATTGCCCAAAATTTTTTTTATATAAAAATGATATTAATTTTATTTATTTTACTTTATTACTTGAAGTAGGTAATATTTTAGTTATTTTCGTTACTTTTTTTTATTTCTAAAAGGTATTGTATGTTTATTATATATATATATATATATTTTAAATTATTTCAGCTTTAGTTTTTCGAATAATATTTAGTTTTTGTATACTTATTGAAAATTTTATAATATTGTTATTTTTTATAGGCAATAAAGGCTACTATGGTAAATGTGGTGGTCGCCTATAATAGGTGCAACATCTAACTTCTGATTTAGTGTTAAGTACAAATAAGTGTGTGATGTTAGCACTGTTGACTACGCTATTATAAATAAATAAATTATGTTATGTGTGTGATAATATATGTACTGCTGTGTGTACTATATAAATAAGTAAATAAATAAACTCGATGGTCTGTTTTAGAGATACACAATAGCCCCTAAGCGACGAGTATTGAATAATTGCTTTAAATAAAATTAATTGCTATTACCTTTAATAAACGTTTTCAGCTAGTCTATTACTTTTTTAGGCTTTCTTTCTTGCCTATTTATCAGTAATAACATTATCTGACATTATATAACAAGAGAAATGCAGTAGAAATGCGGTCGTTGCGGCGGATATGTGGCGTCACTTTGGCGGACCGCATACGTAACGTCGAAATACGGAAAAGGGTTGGTATGAAGGATGCCGATGGTTCGGGCATGTTGAAAGGATGAGCGATAAAAGGTTGACGAACCAGATATATAATGCGAAAGTTGTGGGTAAAAGAGGCCCTGGCCGAGCGCGTGAGACCGAGACTCACATATCACGATCAAATAAATAAAACACTGACTGAAGGTGCATTAAAAAGTCTTCGTAACCAAAGGGCATGTATGAAGAGGTTAATGAATGTCGACGAAGCGAAAGAGGTATGTCGTGATCGTGTCAAATGGCGCTCAATTGTCTCTGCCTACCCCGCAAGGGATCTGGCGTGAAGATATGTATGTATATAACAAGACAAGGCAAGAAACCAAACGGTTAAGTCAAAGCTAGATTAATCAGTACAGAATAAATTAGTGGAAGACAGTCATTGTTAGTCAGTTAATTATATTCAAATATTAGAGAGGGGCCTAGATACGAGTATATCCCCACTATTTAGTTTATTATTTTATTTAGTTTTTTATCGTTAAATAAACATTGACAACAAACCTATTTTATCTACTCTCATATCGTAAAATGCTAATTACAAACTTCAAAACGAATTTATATTGACATAAACATACTGCTGAAATTTAAAAATATAATCACATTATAACACTTTTTCTCTAAGAAAATAATGTTATATTTCATTTTAAAAATAGAATCATACATTTTACATAACACTTATTTTTTTTTAAGGCAAAAGTTCCATTACAAAAAAGTTTTGATTCCAATTTTTACTTGTCTATGGCAGCGCCCGCCATAGCGCGTGCGCGGTCATAAGCTAGGTTTTGGCGCCGTTTCATTGTTTAGGACTTATGTATTCTGTACCATGGTCATTTAAAAAAATAAAAATAAAAATTGGCGCCATTCAATACCTTTCTTACTCTTTTAACTTTTATTTAGTAGGTTTATTTTTTATTTTATTTATTTGGAATAACAAACAATTGTACAATAAGGATACAATACAAATATAGATTACATAGTACAGGTAATTATACAATTAACACCGTTATCCACAGATAGGATATATAATTATAGAATGTACAAAGTTATAACAAACTAAACATTATGAAAAAAATAAAAATAAAAATGTGAAAAAAAAAAAAAAAGCCTATATAAATTTTAACGTTTCTTTGACCTTATTCTTGTACCTACATGCAGATAAAGCAAATATGTCTACATTAGAATAGGTTCAATCCCAATGTATGAGAGTAGATAAATTAGTGCATGAAACTGCACATAACTAGGTATTATAACACTCGTGTGATACTATTAAAAACCTCGCCACACACTCGTGTATAATACCCCTTATTATGCAACAGTTTCATAAACTACTATTATTGTACCTATGCAATAAATATTATTATTATTATATAATAGGAACAGAATTTTAAACCAGTCCAAGTATACTAGTGACTGGACTGACATCGGCTTTTATGGTTTTTTAATATTTTTTTCGCAATGAGTGTAATGTATGTCGGCTTTGACTGTAGGATTAAAGGATTTTATGCCTGAAAAGGTTTTACTTTTAACAAAAAAATGCTTTTTGATATAAATAAATCCTATTGAGAACAGTGTAAATTGAATTACCTTTTTGACTTTATAACATACAATTTTGTCTATATACGCGCACATAAGTTACACTTTTTGTTGTTTTATTTGAGTAATTATTTGTTATTAATTGATGCTGGTTGCATTGTAGTTCATCAGCTATTACATACATATCTTCAAATCACTTGCGGGGTAGGCAGAGACAATTGAGCGCCACTTGTCACAGTCACGACATACCTCTTTCGCTTCTTCGACATTCATCAACCTCTTCATACATGCCCTTTTGCGTATTTCGTCATTACGTACGCGGTCCGTCAAAGTGACGCCGCATATCCGACGCAACGATCTCATTTCTACTGCATTAACTCTACTCTCCACGTCTCGCTTCCATATATAAGTGTTGGTACCAGCATGGCATTGTGTATGGCGAGTCGAGCTTTGTCACTGACATTTCGACTGGCCATCAGTGACCCCATTAATTTATCTGCCATTAATTTAACATTTAATTTATGGAACGAGATTCCAATATGGTATTAGTGGAATCAAACAGTATTTGTTTGGGCAGGGGAGGGAAGCAGAAATGTGTAAACCCGGGATACTATTCTACTCCTCTATATCCGACTAATGTGCCCTTTTGTTTCGATGGCTTTTTATTGCACCTTCAGGTATTATTTTATTTGTTCGTGATCTGCCACGTGCGGCCTCTTTTACCCATAACTTTCGCGTTATCTGGTTCGCCAATCTCTTTTCGCTCATCCTTTCAGCATGCTAGAAACATCGGAGCATGCCTTTCCTTATTTTTGTCCCTATGCTACCATTTTACGTATTTCGTCATTACGTATGCGGTCCGTCAAAGTGACGCCGCATAACCGACGCAACGACCTCATTTCTACACCATTAACATCTTATTAATGATAAATTATATTTCTCACTAATATTAATAATAATCTTATGCTACTCGTAGGTATATATAAATATTGTTATTTTTATCGCATCATCATCATTACAGCCCCTAGAACACAGCGTCCTAGACCTCCACTGCTGGAGATGGGCCTTCCAGAACATATACTCGTATCTGGAGAATTTGGCCTACACTCGCCACGCTGGCCAGACGGCTTGGCGAGTATATGATGTCATTTTTTAATGAAATTTCATTAACGATTCCACAAGTTGGTATTAGTGGAACGTATTACGACATGGAACGGGGAATGGTGGTGTTTTAAATCTATGATAAATGTATGTACGTAGGAAAAGTGTATTTCTTATTGGTACATGCCGGGTGGGTTTGAACCTATCTTTGTAGGATTTAAGGAACGCGTTCTTACAACCGAGCCACCAACACCATTTTTCTTTACTAATATTAAAAATGTATTTAATATTTAAGCCACTGTTTTGGAGAAATGTATTTTTAAATATAAATATGCTTGAGATCTAATAATCTATATATGTATATAAAGTCTATAGACAAGGAAAGCTGGCAATTATTTCTGCCAACGTATTAGCTTAGCTATACAGAGGGGAAATGTTGCCAGTCTTCTTGGGACTATCACTGAAGGGTCGTCTCTAGAGGACATTTTTTACCCTTAGTTTATTTTTTATTAGGTTTAGTTTATATTTATTTTAATTTTTACTTTTAAGTAGTTTTAATTTTATTGTAATTCTTTTATACTGTTTAATATATACTTTAATATAAATAAATAAATATTGTAATTCGTTAAAAAAAAATCTACAATACTAATTTTATCCCCTTTTATGCTGAGATTTTTCTGAAGATAAATTAATAAAATTATGTATTAGCGCGCTGCCATCGAGTTCCGACAGGTTAGCCTCTCTAAACGTAGTATTATTATATGTATAACATGTATTGTATATGTAGTATTTATTATTATAATTATTTATTGTGTATGTATTGTTTATTTAATATTTACTTGGCACTCTGCCTGTCACATGTTTTCAAAACTCCCAAAGGTTAGCTGGTGGATAATGCCTCGCGGAATAAAGCTCGCCTGTGCATATTAATTTTAAGTTATTTTAGTTTTTGTGCAATAAAGCATTTATATTATTATTATTATCCTAATGAAACGAATATATGTTGATTAGTATATACTTGGGCGTGGGTGATACCTCCAGTTAATAAAGGTGGGATTTGGAAATATTAATTGAATGATAAAGTGCCAAGTCGGCCAAATCCCCTGACGCCACAATTTATTAAGGAAAAAAGAAATGTACCGTCCGCACAAAAAACTTGATGAAAATGACCAAAAAAATCTATTATATTTTATTATCTTCATTCCTTCTGACTTAGATGTTATAAGCGTGCTTTTAATAGAATTACCTTTTTTATATGACAAAAGTATCATCACGACCGTAATTCTTATGTTAATAGTTTCAGTCATATAATAAATTATACATTAGACGGTATTAGTATAGTAAAGTATCATCACGACCGTTTCCCTTTCGGGGTGGTCAGAAACCACGCTTATAAATAAGCGAATTCACATTTAGCCAACTTTATCATGACAAGTGGCAAGCTCGTTGATGTCTCGAGCCTACTAAACTTGAGAAATATCACAAATAAATTAAATATTAATTAAATGTATTTATTTACATTATTAAATATTTTTGTGTTCCGACCAGGAATCGAACCCGGTATCTTCGAGTCTAATCCACGGACTTAACCGCTAGACCACGGAGGCAGTATGGATAATGTACCATCGGAAAAACTCGGGTCTCAATCGGAATACGACGGCATCCGAAGTGTCAATCAATTATTGTATTAAATGTGTGACATTTTCATATCCATTAATTTCCTTGACTATTTAGTGTCAAATAGTACTGAAGCTAATTCGTCGTTGAGAGAGAAGGAAAAATACAAACTTTTCTGATAAAATTTGATAGAAAACCATTGTTCATTACATCTGTATAGTTGGAATACCCTTTACCCATATTAGCTGACGGCTGCGGTGTCAGTTGTCTGTCACCTAACTTCAAACCGAACTATTTCCTGAACCCGATCCTTTTGTGGTCACAACTATACGGGTTGAAGGGTTGGCATTCCTAGATTTTCATCAGATTTAAGGGCTAGGGTCCCAATTCTCAAGCTCATTTTTTTTTATAACGGACTAATATATAAAACCGCTTTCGACCGCCTCCGTGGTCTAGTGGTAACAAACGTTGCCGTGAACTCGGGAGGTCGTGGGTTCGATTCCCACCACCGGGGGCAAGTTGTACAATGTATAATTTGTCTCGGTCTGGGTGTTTATATGTATAATATGTAGTTTATCAACCATCTAGTTTCCGTAACACAAGCCTCCTAGCTTACCACGGAAATTAGATGGCGCTGTGTGACCTGTCTGGAAATATTTATTTATTTATAAAATAATTTACCTAATCTTAAAATGGATAAAAACCTCCTGTCACATACAGCGTTAACCAGCTGCTTAGACCTTTAAAGAACTTGTTAGCGATTGGCCCCCACGTTTTCATTGTCAAGACTAAAAGGCACAAACACGTAATAATTAGATACGGACTAGTGTTTGTGACATTTGGCCTAGGAAATAAAATTACGAACATTTTAGACATATTTTTATTTTCATATTTATTTATTTAGTATATAGGTAGGTAAAGACAGAGAAAAAATAAAAATCTATGATTAATATATCACTAAAATGTCTAAAGTATCCTCACGACCGTTTTTCTTTTGGGGTGGTTAAAAACCACGCTTATAAATAAGCGGTTTCACACTTAGCCAACTTTACTATAGGCCAATCATGACAAGTGGCAAGCTCGTCGATGTCTATCGTACCAACTACTAGCGTACCAAACTCGAGAAATATCACAAGTAAATTAAATATAATAAATATGTAGTTCTTTATTTTAATTGTATATATTAATCCTATTAAATAGACAAAATAAAAAAGATATAAAAAAAAAACTAAAACAAAAAAAACCTACTCACAAAACCTAATTTATAAATCGTATCCGCGCGGCATGGTGGCAAGAACGCTCGCTGGCCGCATTTCCTAAATTAAATACTATTTAAATGTATTTATTTACATTAATAAATATTTTTGTGTCCCGACCAGGAATCGAACCCGGTACCTCCGAGTCTAAATCCACGGACTTAACCGCTAGACCACGGAAGACGAGAATGAGAATATACCATTTTCGCAAGGATTCTGTTGGATATGTTTAAAATAGCAATATGACTCAATCCTTCTGGCATAAAGTCATAAATTTCGTGACATAAAGTTAATTTGTACAAACAAAGTTACCTCCAACTATTTAACTAAAGAGACAAACAGTTGACGGTCCCTGACCGCTTAGTACGGTACTGCTTCGCCCCAATTATTCGGCCCGTGGGACCAATTGTGAAACGTCATTGCTCTTGTTGTTTTTAACACTCCAGTAGTCGCTCGTTCTACATTGTAGAACATACGAGTATTTTGTGGAATTTGAGCCCAAATTGAAGCTCACTCACGCACACACTCATAGTGAACATAATTAATGCCCTTGCGGCGACCGACGTGGCCCCAAGCGAGTGAAATTCGCGCCAAAACGGAATTTCTACAATATTAGAGCACGTGTTCGCACTCGCGTGACGTTATTTTCGTAATTTGCCGTCGACCGTTTTTTATTGTATGTTATATTTTATTAATGTTGCTTTGAGATATAATTTTTAGTATAAGGTTAATAGTAATCAGAGTGTTTCTTTTTCTTAGAATAATGGACTAACGAGGGCTGAACAAAGTATGACACAAAAACAGATGACTCAAACAAGTCATGTCCCGACTGCACTAAACACAAAGAAATGGAGGTGGAGGACCTAAGCGAGTAAAGAAAATAATAATTAAAAGATTAAGAACCAAAATTTTGCTAAATTTTTATATTTTTTTAAAAAGTCTGATTTAAAGTTCCCAGTTTGTTCAAAATAATTATATGTAGCTTTTTGAAATGTGACATGTTTATTAATTTATGAAACTTTCATATAGAAACTCTTAGATTAAAAATGTTCTACAAAATAAGAGCGCACGCTGCAAGTAAAGGCATTGGTGTGTTGAGCTGACTATTTCTAAAAAATAAATGTTTTATCAGTCACATAAAAATATTCTAGCTCTGAGGTTTGGACGTCCGGGTTTGATTACGATTGTGGTGTTACTAACGGTTTGAGACAAATAGACAGATATGTAGATTGCGGATTTTTATAAAGTTCTATCTAAATCAGTTTAGCAGATTAAACGCGGCGTGGGAAATAGATAAACGACAGATACTAAGTACATATGTCCCATTTATGAAATTGGTATGGATTAATAAAAGGCCGAAAAATTAAAACGAAATAGAAATCTCCCTTGACCAGTGAAGGCGTAATTTCCCACCTTTGTGTTAAAGCAGGGGAGCAAGACCGTTAGTCGCTTAACAGCAATATCCTATTACATTGATGCCTTTTGCTTCAGTTTTGTCTAAATTTGTAACACTAAAGGTGCCCTTGTGACCCTCAAATTATAATTTAAACTCTATTTTTGGGTCATGTTTTTTAAATACAACAACTATATTTTTCAACAGCGATATTCGCCCGATTCTTTGCACCTTGGGTGGAAGCAAGGTATTCTCAGAACCCTTTCGGAAGATTCAATAGTTCATTATTTAGTAAACTTATATCTTATTTTATGCTTTAATATTATATTTACTGACGTTATTGAAACTACATCTATTCTATCTTTGGTGTTATAATAAATAGGACACACGGGCTCTTGAGGTCAGAAAACTGGGTGGATTCGGGTCAAATGTCGAGTACCATTTGGTCTGGACCTTGAATGTTTGGAAAGTTTCCTGAACACCCTTCAGATTATCATTTTGATAGTTTAGAGAAATTCCCAAACTATTACCCAAATTGTAAATGGTAATTTGTTCTCTATTGTTATTAATGTATTAGGACTTATTTATAGGATTTTTTTTTAGTTTTATAGCTAAGCGGGTTGTTTAAAAAAATAACGAAATGCGATTTTGCTTCCTTGTACTCGTACATAGTGCAATAAAGTTTTAAATAAATAAATAAATATTTTTGTTGTTGTCTTCATTAATTTATTTTATAAATATGAATAATTTAATTTAATTTGTTTTATTTTAATTATATTTTTAATCAATTTTGTTTTGTTACTTTAAAGCCAAAATATCTTTATTCACGTAAACCTATTACAGGCATTTATGAAACGTCATTAATTTAATTATTTTGAATGATTCTACTTCAGCTGGTAGAAGACTAAGCAGCAAAGTGGTCGAATAAGGAAGCTGTTAGCAGAAGACCAGCAGCTTAGCAGATTCCAGTGACCTGTAATTTATAGTACTGTTCCACTAAATTTAAATGTCGGCTATGGTATTATAACAGAGGTTGTTGGAACCTGCTTCCATTTTCTGAACCATAGACCCTTTTGTCATATATCATTTTTTTTATTTTTTTACTATATTTTTATTAAAACATATTTTTGTGACAAATAAAAACTGAAATTTTATTAATTAATTTCACTTATTTACCTATTTAAACTATAAGAGTATCGATTTTAAATCTGTCTTATCTGGCGTTGTCCGTGTAATGTTGTTAGTCGTCGACAAAAAAATGCTTGTCATATTTAGATTTTAACGTCTTATATTTTTTTTATTTTTTTTTCTATTTCTATTTCTATGACTTATTAAATTTATAATATCATTTGAATGGAATAGCCGATTTGAACAATTAGAAAAGTGATCTACACGATTTGGATAAGGATTTAAACAGAAGTATGAGTAACATGGTCTAATTTTTGTCTCATTTCTATCAACTTTTAAAATGTTAAAAGTGGTTATTGTGACATGTGTGATGCAGGTCTTTAGTATACAGGTGGTAGGATCAGAATTGAATAGAGTCAAGGTGTTAATAAAGATAAATCAAAGTAGGACGCAGTTACGCAAAAAGGATCCAATCCACATTTTATTCAGATTTTTTTTTTTAATATTGCACTAAAATTGTACATAGGCGGGCTTAATGGCCAGGCATTTTCTGACTACCAAAAAATTATGAATGCTATGCCCTTCGGATGATATCTTCAATATAAAAAACAACCCAGAATGTATTAAATTTTAAGTTACAACTGCCTCCGTGGTCTAGCGGTTAAGTCCGTGGATTTAGACTCGGAGGTACCGGGTTCGATTCCTGGTCGGTACACAAAAATATTTATATAAATAAAAATACATTTAATTAATATTTAATTTATTTGTGATATTTCTCGAGTTTGGTACGCTAGAGACATCGACGAGCTTGCCACTTGTCATGATTGGCCTAAAGTAAAGTTGGCTAAATGTGAATCCGTTTATTTATAAGCGTGGTTTCTGAGTACCCTGAAAGTGAAACGGTCACTTTACTTTTTTTAATGGTCTATAACTTAAAATTAACTTAATGTTGATTGGATCATTTTTGCGTAACACGTCCAGTTAAAAACTAAATAATACAATAATTAACTTAGTAAAGGCATTTCTATAAAAAATGTTACCCACAGAGCTAATTTTAAAGTCCAGAAGCATATAACTTCGTATCTAGTTAAAAATAATTCAAATTTGAATGGCACGACCTTTGGCCCGTCCGTTCTTTGTAGTGTAATTTTCTGTCTGTACATACATATTCTTAGATGAAACAAATTCGAATTGATATCGAGTAATCGATAATATGTCAATTTAGTTCTTTATTACTTCATCATATCAGTATCCCTTTCGGGGTGGTCAGATATAAACAAGTTGTCAGGTATACACCTAATAATACCGCGTGTAATTGTCAAAAGCGCAAATATTTTTTTTAGGCTTCAGGTGTCATTCTTCTTCTTAGTAGCTACACTCTTGGCAGAGTGGTCGTGGTCGTCACTTGAGTGTCAGTGGCATTTTTAACAAGCCGTCGCTACTCGTCTCGAACTGCAGCCTTCCTAGAGCACTCATGTGGGTGATCCATTGCTGCTTTAACCTGGTTAGTCCATCTCATCGGAGACCTACGCATACTCTTGCCATCGACTTTTCCCTGAACTCCAAGGCGCTCAATGAATGTATCTCCACGCCGCGACACGTGTCCAAAGAAAGTGAGAATGTGTGATTGTACGATTGAGGAAAGGCGCTGTCCTATCTCCAGTTTCTCCAGGATGGATTCATTAGTAGAACCTATATTTGAAATAAAAAATGTTTTTTTTATGAAGATAAAAATCATTATCCGAAAAACAAAACACTAGTAGCATGATGAATAAGCCCGCGTCTCAAAATCGCGATATCCATCGTGATAAAGAATGGGAAGTGTTATTATTCATTGATCGATTGAGACGAAATAGAAGGAATTACATAAGTCAACGTTGGCGCGGTCGTCGACCTCTCGCTGCCTTCTTGGTCAGGCTCTGTATGAGTGGCGATATTTTTAGGAAAACTTCTCTGCACCGTAACTTAAGATTTTATTACTTAATAACAAAAATAAAAAATACGTAGTTATTTATTTTTATTCTAGATTATAATATAAAAATATTTGCTCTTTAATCAATGCCACGCAGTATATAAATTATAGTGGTAGTGTAATACCCTAAGGGGATGGGGAATATGGTATTCACGTCCAGGCGCGCAGGCTTACGCGACTGGGCCTAGAGGAGGCAGGCGTCGTGACCAACGTGAAGGATCCTAACAGAGTTCGGGCAGGGATTCAATGCGGTGGATACACGTTCGATTAAGCAGACTCATAAGATCGTACCGAAGAGGTAGCACGGAAAGGTGTCTTGGGCAACGTGTAGGAATTGAGACAAACAACGTAATGTTGCAATCAATAACTAATGCTAAAGTGGATATAGTCCGAGCGTAGCTTCAATGTACCTACTATTTTACAACTTGACTTTTCTCATATTGTACCAATAATTGCATGTCATCGAGGTGAAACATGTGAAGCAAATTTTCTAGCTATAAGATCTTGCAATGTAACCATGTTTTCTAGCAAATAAATTATTTTGATTTTGATTTGATTTTTGATTTTGAATCTGGTTTATTTGTTACTGTTCTAATTCTGAAATACCCAATTTCCACTTACTTCGATATCACACAGATACATTAATCTTTACTGCATACATATTTGTTGTAAGATTAGCTCTCTCAACAATTGTGACGGCTCCGACCCACAATCGAGGACACGAGGCTTGTTTGGTTAGCTAAACACCACGCTTTTAAATAAGCGGATTCACATTTTGCCAACTTTACTATAGGCCCATAATGAATTGACCGCCTCCGTGGTCTAGTGGTAACAAACGCTGCCGTGAACTCGGGAGGTCGTGGGTTCGATTCCCACCGGGGGCAAGTTGTACATTGTATAATTTGTCTCGGTCTGGGTGTTTCTATGTATAATATGTATATATTTACAAAAAAAAAGTATAATATGTAGTTTATCAACCATCTAGTTTCCGTAACACAAGCCTCGTAGCTTTTAACAGAAATTAGATGGCGCTGTGTGACCTGTCTGGAAATATAAAAAAAAAAAAAAAGTGACAAGCTTGTCGATAACTCTAGCATACTAAACGACGAACTATATTGAGCGGTATTAAAAATAATGTTGAGGTTTAGTTTATCAATTTTTAATTTATGTTTGTATTAAGAATATACCCATGTGACCTTTTTTAAGGGGTAATCAAAACTTAATTACATGCACTATTCTCGGGGGTGGATGAGAAAAACGTCGTAAACCAAACTCGTACGAGCGAGATTACATGTTTACGATCTCATTTTATAATATTGTAAAAACAAAAATGTTTTTGGTGAGAAAATGTTTTGATTTAAAAGATCATTCATTTTGTATAAAAATTTGGGCTAAATTGTATTGACAGTTAAATATTACATACATACACGCCAGATACCTTGCGCCACTTGACTCAATCACGACATACCTCTTTCGCTTCGTCGACATTCATTAACCTCTTCATACATGCCCTTTGGTTACGAAGACTTTTTAATGCACCTTCAGTCAGTATTTTATTTATTTGATCGTGATATTTATTTATTTATTATTTATTTATTTACAAACACGTAAACCTGACATAACAGCCTAAGACAATTCGTTAGTAAGTGTTCTTCACACATGGTTACATACATACATATTTTCACGCCAGATCCCTCGCGGGGTAGGCAAAGACAATTGAGCGCCATTTGACACGATCACGACATACATCTTTCGCTTCGTCGACATTCATTAACCTCTTCATACATGCCCTTTGGTTACGAAGACTTTTTAATGCACCTTCAGTCAGTGTTTTATTTATTTGATCGTGATATGTGAGTCTCGGTCTGCCAGGGCCTCTTTCACCTACAACTTTCGCATTATATATCTGGTTCGTCAATCTTTCATCGCTCATCCTTTCAATATAGTTAATACAATAAATATACAAAAATACCTAAATAATTTGCAGTAACAATAATAATTGAGAGAGATATCAATCCTCACTATATCCTAAAAAGTTTTTGCCACCTTTTTAAACTCAGTCTCCCTGCAAGCAAATAAGTCAAACAAGGGAAATTTCAGTGACAACCCATTTGTAATGCCAAACGATTTTAGCAATGGCAAAGTCTCGTGTGCTATTGTGCTCGTCATATGTGATATGTGAGTCTCGGTCTGCCAGGGCCTCTTTCACCCACAACTTTCGCATTATATGTATATCTGGTTCGTCAATCTTTCATCGCTCATCCTCTTAATCGAACCATCGTAGCATGCCTTCCAATATTATTTTTTTAGATAAATTATTCTAACATGATTACAAATGAAGTTTGAAAAACCATTTGTTTTATATAGTTTAGGTGTGCAAAATGTTTTAAATATAAAACTATATAAACTGGCTGCGTGGTCTAGCGGTTAAGTCCGTGGATTTAGACTCGGAGGTACCGGGTTCGATTCCTGGTCGGCACACAAAAATATTTATTAATGTAAATAAATACATTTAATTAATATTTAATTTATTTGTGATATTTCTCGAGTTTGGTACGCTGGAGACATCGACGAGCTTGCCATTTGTCATGATTATTTGTTATTTCTAATTCATCTACTAGGTATACGGCTAATAGATACTTTTGTCGCTCTCTCGACTACTACGATAAGGAATTGTCTCATCTTGACTTATTTAACTCTAGTGTTAATAAATTTAAAAGCGACCTTAAACTACATATGTTCTCCAAATTAAAATAATATAACATTTCTAATGAGTAGCTGTTTATATATGTAGTATTAGTAATATTGCTTCTGATATCATATACTCGTAACTTACTATCTTAATTCAATTTTGATGTTAATAATTTAATTTTTTTTTGCTTAATTATTAATCTGCTGTGCTTGTTTTTGTTTTCGTTTATTGTATTTTGTGTAAATTCTCGACACTCAAGGTCTTGTTAGTGGTAATTATGTTTGTAATATTATGTAAATGACTGTTTGCTGTCAAAATAAAATAAAATAAAAATAAAAAAATGATTGGCCTATAGTAAAGTTGGCTAAATGTGAACCCGTTTATTTATAAGCGTGGTTTCTGACCACCCCGAAAGGGAAACGGTCGTGATGATACTTCACTTTACTTTTTCATGACAGCTCTAGTACTAAAGGACTTTTTTTATTTAATTGCGCGATAATACGCTCACCATCCACAATGCTACTTCTCTCCGTACCCAACCAAATACTGTATGATTCCGTTAATGCCGACTTGGAAGCTCGTTCTATAAATGTATTGACAGCAGACCTGCTTAGGCCCGATTCTTTCAGTAAGTGATGCAAAGATTTTGCTGGAACTCCTCTCGCACCAACATCCACTGCGTAAAGCTGAGTCTTGAACCCGTTCCCGATCATTTCTTCTGTGAGATCATAATATTTTTTCTGACTGCATTTTTCCGTATATTTTTTTTATTGTGTGATTTATCTGATTGTACTTCTTGCCTATAGTTTGTTTTATAATGAAGGGTTTACATACTCGCTGGGGTAAGCTTTTGTTTCTCGCTAAAGGGGCCTCGGTTTTGTTCCAAACTTACACAGTTGTGTACTAATATTCTTTATTGTTTGAATTTTCAACTACAACACTACATACAACAATAAACGCCAGCGGGCATAATCATAAAAAAATATTTTAAGCTGTTTCAGTTAATTTTATCTATATATATTATATTTATACTGCAAATGAATCGGACATAAAACTAGAGTGTTATTTAGTAAGGATAGTAGAATATAAAGATAAATAATAATAATTAACCTAATAATATGTTTTCTTTGTTCCAGCACCTCCTACTTCTGTGGAGATCGCTGGTCATCCTCACAACTCCAAGCTGGAGGTGAAAGAAGGCGCTGATGTAAGACTGGAGTGCCAGGTGAAGAACGCGAAGCCGGCTGCCAGGATCGTCTGGTATCGCGGCAACCAGGAGATCAAGGATGATAAAGGTACTTATTTAATTAAATGTTCATTATTTCTGCCATAGTTTAAGGGTTTAGTTTTAATTTCATGATATATTTATTTAGAAAAACATATATATACGAGGGGCGTTCAAAATATTCTCGGTATTGATACGTTACAACCTCTTTTATATATATATTTGTTACTGGCCGCTAAGATTCATCCATTGACATTAAAAAAAAGTAAAATTGGAACCGAGATGTTCTTTTGTTTTTCTGCAATTGCCGAACAAACATGAACACCATGAGCGAATTAACAATTTTAACGAAATTAGAGCACCGATCCGTCATAAAATTCTTGACAAAACAGGGCAAAAATCAAAAAACCATAAAAGAGGAAATGGATTGTGTTTACCGTGAGTCTGCTCCTTCTTTATCTACTATTCAAAAATGGTCAAGCGAATTTAAGCGTGGAAGGGAGAGTATTGAAGATGACCCTAGACCTGGCTGGCCTGTAGTGGCTACCTCACAAGAAAATATCGATAAAGTGGAAAAACTTATATTGGAAGACGGCCGAGTGAAGGTAAAATCTATAGCTCAAGTAACCAATCTCTCTATTGGTACCGTACATGACATTATACATGACCATCTTAATATGTCAAAAGTAAGTGCAAGATGGGTTCCGCGAATGCTGACGCTTCTTCAAAAGGATATGCGTGTGGCTTGCTGTTCAGATTTTATCGACCTGTGTGGTGAAAATCCCGATGAGGTGCTGCAAAAAATAGTTACTGGAGATGAAACCTGGGTTCATCATTATGACCCAGAGAGCAAACAGGAGTCCATGCAGTGGCACATTAAGGGTTCAGCTCATCCCAAGAAGTTCAAGGTAATCCCGTCAGCTGGCAAGGTCATGGCCACAATATTTTGGGATTGTGAAGGAGTTTTGCTTATCGATTATAAAGAAAAAGGTGTAAATATCACAGGGCAGTACTACGCTAACGTTATACGTCAATTAAGAGATGCGATCAAAGAAAAGAGGCGAGGAAAGTTAACCAAAGGTGTTCTGCTTCTGCATGACAACGCCCCTGTCCATACTGCTCATATTGCCAAGGCAGCTATTGTTGAATGTGGGTTTGAAACTGTTACTCATCCACCCTATAGTCCGGACTTAGCCCCAAGCGACTTCTTTTTGTTTCCCAATCTTAAAAAGGATCTGCGTGGAAATAAATTTTCTGACGATGAAGCGTTGAAGACGGCCGTGGAGGAGCATTTTTACACCAAAGATAAAAAATATTTTTATGAGGGATTAAAAAAAAAAATTGATCGATCTTATAAGTGTATGAACATAGGGGGGGAGTATATTGAAAAATAAAAATATCAAACTTTTCGTACTTGTTTGTTTTTATCCACATACCGAGAATATTTTGAACGCCCCTCGTATCTCATAATCAGCCAGTTTCATGAACGTATTTTTGGTACCTAATTATTACTTAAGTAATTGTAATAATGTAAGTAAGATGAGTTATGTTATTTTTTTAAATAGCGCAGAAATTTTGCTGTCACACGGTAAAACTGTATCGATATTATTCGATAACTTTGCGGGCTGTCAAATTTCGTCGCTAAATAGTTTGCAAAAATCGCTAATTTTACAGAGAAATTCGATACGATTACGACATTTTTATGATTAAAGGATGCCATTATTAACAAGATTATGAAGTTGTCGTCACTGCTCACTCAGAATAAACCAAATGGACGTATAATACGTCGTTTAAAAAACAATATTCGTTTTCGAATATCGTGAACAAATTTTGGAAAGTGACCACGTGATTTGGTCTGTTGGAAGGCTTGTCAATGACAACCTTATTAAGGTAGCCATCGTTATGAAATGTCGAGACTACTGCCCCAGGGTAATAAGAAAGATCTATGCAAAAATTTAAATAAAACCGTTTCTGTAAGTTAGGCGTGATTGCGAGAAATAAACAAACATGCAGACAGATTGTTTCACATTTATAATAATAAAATAATAATAATAAAATTCTTTATTGCACACAAAATATACAAAATATGTACATAGGCGAGCATAATACCATGAAGGTATTCTCTACCAGCTAACCTTTGGGAGAGTGATAGATTTATATGATGGGTGTCTGAGATTATTTAAGTAAATGTAAATATATTAGAATTAAATAATTAAGTACATAAAAATATAAATACTTTAATCAATACATATTACATAAATTAGACCTACACAAATACCTATATTACTAAATACAATCCATATAATACTTGCAATACAATCCAAATAATATTAGTACGGATGCACCAAAATCTTGTAGCTTCCATAATTCAGCACAACTTTGCATTTTAATAAAATCCAGAAGCTTCGTTTAACTCTCAAAAACTTTAAAGTTAAATTTATAAGTTTTTAACTTAAATACTAATTGCATTTGAATCTTTATGGGATTTTCTTCTTTTTTCTTCCTGGAAGTTGGTTCGAGAGGAATTCAGCTAAATACTTGCATCAGCTTATAAAATAAATTATCCTAATATGCTAGCCAATGTCATTTATTTACTACAGCATTTTTTTTGGTAGTAATATATTTTTATTCGACGGAAGTAAAAAGTATGTATTATAATCATCGATGTATATAGATAAGCCTATTTAATACAAAACGCACTCTTAAAAACGTGCCGCTTGCTTTGTGTACCTACCAACTTTGGGAGGCCATTCTCAAGCAAGGATAATGCCACATGCTTTATTTATCGGAAATTATATCACAATGCATACAAAAAGACTAGTTTTACTCGATATTAATATTAATATTAGGCGCTCTCGACGCTTGCTATCTCGCGACTGTTGGTGCAGCTACATGACTTCGATTGGTTTTATGGGAACGTTTTCATACCAGTGAGGGCCTATCTATATACATCGATGATTATAATATATAAAAAAGCGGATTCACATTTAGTCAACTTTACTATAGGCCAACCATGACAAGTGGCAAGCTCGTCGATGTCTCCGGCGTACCAAACTCGAGAAATATAACAAATAAATTAAATATTAATTAAATGTATTTATTTACATTAATAAATATTTTTGTGTCCCGACCAGGAATCGAACCCGGTACCTTCGGGTCTAAATCCACGAACTTAACCGCTAGACCACGAAGGCAGGTAATAAAATAAATATCCTAAAATAGCAACTTCCTCAATAATTTAACATCTAACACTTGGCGCCTCGCAGGCGTATGGGTAGTTTCTCTTTCTAATAAGAGGGCATGTATGAAGAGGTTGATGAATGTCAGCGAAGCGCAAGAGGTATGTCGTGATCGTGTCAAGTGGCGCTCAATTGTCTCAGCCTACCCGCAAGGGATGTGGCGTGAAGATATGAAAGAAATGAAATAATTTATTTGTCAGAAACATGGTAGGTACAGGGATGTAAATTATTATGTGTAATTATTTCACATGCTTCGCTATTTCCAGCATACAAATATTTATTTAGTCACATGACTTTGTCGAGCTTAGTGTCTAGGTAATATTTTGTCGAATAAAAACATTTAGTTCATTTCATCATTACAGCCCCTAGAACACAGCGTCCTAAACCTCCACTGCTGGAGATGGGACATCCAGAACATATATCTGGAGAATTTGGCCTACACTCGCCACGCTGGCCAGACGGCTTATGTCAATTTATTAACGATTCCAGAAGTTGGTATTAGTGAAACCGGACCCGACGGCTTAACGAGCTCTCCGAGGCACGGGAACGGTGGTGTTGTAAATCTATGACAAATGTACGTAAGAAAAGTGTATTTCTCATTGGTGGGGTTGAACTGACCTTTGTAGGATTTAAGGAACGCGTTCTTACAACCGAGCCACCACCGCATTTAAAACCATTTATTAACCAGCATTTGTTTGTTTCTTAATTTGAACAGTTTTAGTGGCAGCTCTCTTATATTTATTTATTTATTTAAAACTTTTTGCACTATGTACAAAGGCATTCTTACTCGGTCAACCTTAGGGACATTACGAACATGGTATGTGGGAGTTAGGTGCAAATATTTAAACCGGGAAATAGGTAATTAAAATTCTACTAAATCTAATACTAATACTATATAATTATAAATAATATATATAATATAATAATAATAATAAGTAAATTCAATAAATAATAATACATAATAAATAAATAATAAGTAAATTCAAATAGTAACTGGTTTAAATAAATATTTTCGTTGCACAACAATTTCGGCTATATTGGGTACTTTTATGCGTGGAATAATTATTCTACTATGAAATAATTATTCTATATACATACAACATACAATGGTATTTCGCTTTCCAGAGTGTTCTGTCACCAAAACAATTTGAGAGAGTTCTAACAGTAGTATACTTGTTTCAAATGAAACTTAATACTAATAATAGTAGTCTATGCTTGAATGTTAAAGTTTAAAGATAAGATTTCCTGCCGGAGGTGAAGTACAATCATTAATTAACAAAGTTTTCGATATCAATTAACAATTATACTATGCAATTAGTCGGGCGTCGATTGGCTGGATCGGCGGAATTGGATTAGTGATTCACCTATGTTAAATATATCGATAGATAATTTACTTTTTCTGAGAAACCACAACTGTATTAATCTTAGACAAACCCCTATACAGCGGCAATATAACAATTTTTAATTTAATTAAATTGACAAATTTATTGGGTACTCTTAATAATTAGTATTACTTAGTTAAGTACATTGACATATTTTTAATAAATTATTTATTGGGTACTTTTAAATTATTGACAAAGCCTCTTTACAGCCGCAATAATAACCTCTATTTATTTAAGTGTCTTTGTAAATGTTTCAAACTCCAGTTCTGTTATTTGTCATGTACCTATCTATAGTGATAGATGTATAAAAAAATATATATTAAAAATGTCGAGCACGACTTAACCGAATTCCGGTAGGAAAGTATGGTGACAAGACGGCATTAACGGATTCATACAGTATTTGGTTGGGTTGAGGGAGGATCAAAATGGTAAAAATTAAAAAGGAGGCCCCTTTGTAAACCAACCTATGGTCTCGGTCTCACCTCTTCTCATCTCTCTGGTGAATTCACGGAATGCTTAGATATTTGTCTTCTCTCTCTAAGGTAGGTATTGCCGATAGAAGGACCACTTATGTTGCCTGTAGGACTGCATACATCTGTTTTTTTTTAATAAAGCACAATTTTAAGCTTAGTTGTTTATTTTCTCTAGTTTATAGTAAGTCTTGTTTCAAGCGGTGTTGTATTTATATAAATATCACCATGTTAAGCTTACAATATTAGTTCTCCTTGAAAGTAAAAATTGGCATTTGACATCATTGCAATTGGCACATACTTTTAACGAGAACAACAAATATGTGGTAGGCGGACTGATGGTGGTAATTTGCCCAGTCTTCCGGTGCGGGGAAGTATTCACCGTTCGTGCCGATAAACCCAGTAAAGTGTATTCACACGTTTCGGGATCAGGCTCGAATTCCCGTCATGTCCATTCAAGCCGTCATAGTGTTAGGGACTGATCAGTCATAATTATAAAATAACATATAATTATTTTAAATTCGGTAAGGGTTGCATTTGTGCCAACATCACGTTTTGTTATAGTAAGTTAAATTAAACTGGGGACGATGAATAGCAAACACTAAAACAAATGTGAGTATGATACGTCACAACACAACACATTAGATTAGGCAACACGCAAAACTTTATTGCAGACATAACCGTTAACATTTTCTGACAGGCAAACCTTGTAGACATAATAGAAAATTAATAAAAAATATTATATACTTGCTGACCACCCTCGCAATGGTACAAAACCGCGAACGTTGATAAAAAAAATCGATCATTCATATAAACATGGAACGAGTATCAAACAACATGTATTTCTAATGTAAAACATATCGATACGCATTTTGCACATCACTAGTTACCGTAGTGTTGTCTCCTATGACATTGAGTGACATTCGATCTGACTCTATTTTGATGTTTACTTCAGATTTCACCGTTTACTACATTACACGTTTCTCCCGATTATTCACGTTTCATAGACTAATTTAAAACTTTCTATAAACTAATAGACATTTGTTTAATTAAAACTCAAAATTTCATCAGCACTCGTCACTTGTATGGCGTGAAAGAGTTGGCCAAATTCTCCAAAAATATGTTCTGAAAGATTTTAATTCAGTAGCAAGGCCGGATTATCCATTAGTGTATACTTGTAAATATTGTATAAAGGTTTATTTAAAATTTTTTTTTTGTCTCTCAATGACATTTCCTCTTTAATATTTCATCATCATCATCATCACAGCCACTAGAACAGAGATTCTCAAACTTATTTCCCACTCTGCGTCTTCCCGTACGTGGTGTCCACTCTAGAACCCGTTTGCCACATCGCTCGTCGGTTCTGCGACAGATGTGTCTGGCCCATTGCCACTTCAGCTTGCTAATTATATAAGCTATGTCAGTAACTTTTGTACGTACGCTAGCTTTACCTACGTTTAATCCGGGAGAAAAAATAATCTGGGTAGAACTAAAATCCCCCTTTTGATGTGACATGCAAAGATGGATGGAAAGCAAAAACGCGAGTTAAAATGTAGGTCGCCAGTGAAAGAGACTCAGCCGGGTTTTAAAAAAGACAGGTTTTATCCGTATACCCGTATGGAAGGTATCATCACGAACTAAAATTAAAATTATTAATAGAAAAAAGACAAAAATAGTGGATGGAGATATGGATATTTAAAAAAAATGTGTTCTTCGATGGAAGAACAGTGATGTTGTAAATTTATGACAAATGTACGTCAGAATATTTTTAATTGGATGATGAGGCTCGAACCGT
Source organism: Tinea semifulvella (assembly GCA_910589645.1). Classification (NCBI taxonomy): domain Eukaryota; kingdom Metazoa; phylum Arthropoda; class Insecta; order Lepidoptera; family Tineidae; genus Tinea; species Tinea semifulvella. Next base: position 1,126,136 of record OU342619.1, on the reverse strand, counting down.
GTACCATATTGGATTAGGAAATTACAAGTCTTCGAAGTGAATTTTTTTTATAAATCACTTTTAATTAATATTATTATTTAACGATTTTTTATTTTTTTACGATCGATCGAAACGACAAATTGTTCCGTGTTAGGCCACTGGTTGAAATATTATTATTTTTTTTCTAATTATTTGGCTTGTATGCTAAAGAAGCGATGTCTTTCTTTAGTATACAAGCATTTCTTTTAAAAAATAATTTGAATCAAATTTTAATGTTAATGGCACGCTTAACAAGCCGCCATTACTGAATCCATGTAATACGGGTGCCTTCAATTAGTTAGTATGGTTAGTATTTTTTTTAATATTTATAATAAGAATAGGCAGATGGAAAACTGATAATTGTTTGTTTATTTAGGTTAATAAAATATGATTAAAAATAAAAATAATAATAAGCCGCCATTACTTATGTAGGGGATGGCCCATAAACATGGACATCCCACCTCATAAGTACCACGCATTCTCTTGCAACACGCGTCCGAAGAAAGTGAGAATTCGTGAGGGCTATATTTGTAATATTTTCATTTGTTGTTGCTTTTGTTAGTTGTATTGTGTATTTGTGAAATGAATTGGGAGAATAACTTATACCTTCTATTCGGATATTTTTCTTAGTTTAGTTTATTTTGCTTTTCAATGAAGTTTGTATATAAGATACTTTGATCATTTGACTCTGTAACTGTAAGTATTACTTTTAGTCATAGTTCTCATTATTTTTATTTTTGAAATATTGTTACTATTATTAATTAAATTTATTAAACATATAATGTATCATAATTGTATGTAGTTTGACATGTTGTGGTCACCTGTTACTGGGGTACCATTCACTTATGTTTTTTTTTACTGTTTGCTTCTATTGATATAATTGGATTCAATGTGTACTCTGTTGGTGATCCTAATTAAATAAATAAATAAAGGAAAGACGGTGTCTGATCCCCAGTTCCTGCAGCATGATTAAGTACATCCCTAGTTTTCTCACGGCATTATTTGCGTAACTTTTTCGAATCGAACCAAACTACTGCTGGAGTTTGCGGACGAGTGTTTTAGTAGCTTTAGAGCACTTTTCATGGTTCCAAAGAACAAATTAAACGGAATTTCATTCTATATTAAGCACTTCTTTAATGACTTTATTTCAGTTGCTATAGTTAAGTTTTTAAGACAGAACTAGTTTAAAGAAGAAGAAGACAAATTTCTAAGCATTCCATGGATTCACCGTGCGGGTGCCGGGTCCATCGTGTGTGGGTAAGAGATGAGAAGAATGTGTCTCGGGCTTGCAACCGACAATAGGCTGGTTTAAGAAAATAAGGCCTCCTTTTTTTTTTTTCGCTGTAATACGCTCACTATCCACCATTCTACTTCTCTCCCTACTCAACCAACAATACAAATACAATATATATATCAGTGAAGTCCGTGGATTTAGACTCGGAGTTACCGTGTTCGATTCGTGGTCGGAACACAAAAATATCTATTAAAATAAATATTTACATTTAATTAACAAAATATAAAATAAAATTAATATTAATACTAAGGATAGGGAGCTATAATATAAGTCCCGTTCGCGTGGAATGGTGGCAAGAACGCTGGCTGCATTTCCCCGCTGGATTGCAATACTGATTCTTTGGGCGAAGAAAGAGCCAACCCTCTTGTCACCGGAGGAGACGACAAGACGCGGTACTATGTCTTTTAAAAACTTTTTTGCGCTTGGACTTCATGGGCCTAGAGTTTCTACAGCAAACGGCATAAATATGTAATCTTTTAATATACGATTACTTACATACTTGCGCCCCTTTGATTAATATTTAATTAATATGTGATATTTCTCAATTTTGGTACGCTGGAGTCATCGGCGAGCTTGCCACTTGGCGTATAGTAAATCCGCTTATTTATAAGCCTAGTTTCTGACCACTCCGAAAGGGAAACGGTCGTGATGATGTTCTGGTACAGCGTGAATTACATCACAACCTAAAACATAGTCTGTTAAAAATGGGCTTTCCAGAATGTTTTAAACAATTTCGCCACGCCGCTGACCAATGCATTGGTGTGTTACAGTCATTACATGCAATGGCAAATCAAATCAAAATCATCTATCTATTCGTGGTTTTTTGGTACATTTTTCAGACCCGCTGTCGTTGAAGACTTGTCTTGAAACACTGTGACTACAAGAGGATGTGCCAATGTTTCCCGAATGCCGTCCATCGTAGCTGAATGCGTCTGTCGGCTTCTTTGCTGAAGTTGGCAGCGCCTAGCTGAATAGTCTGTCCAAGATAGACGTATTCCTGCACATTTTCGAGAGTGACATTTCCCACACAGTATGGCCTCGTCTTGACATAATCATTGAACATGACCTTAGTTTTGTCCAGGTTCATTCCAAGACCAACCTGCTGGGAAGCCACGTTTAAGCCGTTCAATAAGCGCTTTGACAGCGCTTTTGTTAAGCGCTGGATTGGAGTTGTAACTGGGAATGTGTAAATTAAATATAAACAGCATTTGCGTAGTATAAATCGCTACAAATATTTATGAATTTATATAAAGTAAATTAAGTACGTATTATTATTTATGTTGTTTGTTTTTAACTTTTTTTTTTTTTTTTTTTTTTCCAGACAGTACACACAGCGCCTAATTAATGTGTATACCTACTAACATAGTTCTAAGTTAAAATGTTACTAACAATTATTGAATTAATTCTGAAATAAATAATTTATTATTATTATTAATACTGCATTGGATTTGAAGAAATAGAATGTGGCTGCTACTCCCAAAAGGCGGCTACTGCGTTCCACCAAGCATAGTTCTAAAAGGGCCTGAATCCTGGTCACAATATCCTGTGTTAGATAACCAGTCAGCGCCTTTGAAGCGTTTGACTTACCCCCTGTATAAATACAGAGAAAATTCCACTTTAATAAGACTTTTGGCAGGAAATGAAATGTTTAGAGAGTGGGTGGTACCTTTTAGACCTGTTGTAATTTGACCCTAATTTATTTATTAGGAAACACCAACAATATGATATTAATAATAGTATGGTTCAATTTATGGAGCAAGGTCAATGATAGGTTTCGCTATATAAACATAGTACGTAGCGGAGTTTAACTACTTACTATGCAAGATAAACTAAAAATAGGTATATAAAAAATAAAATTAAATATATATAAGTATTAGAAGAAGATTAAAAAAAAAAACAATAAATAAAATTAATGACAGATTATAAAAACACAATATATATTAACTATCAAATAAAAAATTAATCATTATGGCACGAGAACATTTCTCTAAGAAAAATGGGCATTCTCATTTGCATATGAGAAAGTCAACAACAACATTTATTTATCCACTGCGAATATCCAACCAGGAACGCGCAAGTGTATCTCTCCGTCCTAAATTCTTAAAAACACTCTGGACGGCCCATCTCCAACAGTCTAGAGATGTCCAGGACTCTGTGCTCTAGGGCAATGGTTCCCAGTTAGTTTTTGCTGCGTACCACTTCAAAAAAGACCTTAAACCTGCGTACCCCTTATTGTTCTTCTCTGGTTGTCCTTCAGTCAGCTTTATTCTTAAATAGTCTTAAGTTGAAGTTTGTAACGATGTTAAGTTTTTAAGTTCATCATGGCCGAAAATCCGCTTTCGCAAAGGTAGGTCGTGCAAAATGGCAGTAAATATTTTATTGCTTATTCGCTGATATGATAAATATCTGTTAAATTTGCACGTACCCCTTGATGCAACTTCACGTACCCCTGGGGGTACGCGTACCAATAATTGGGAAACACTGCTCTAGGGGATGTAATGATGAAAATTATGTTTAACAAAATATAAAACAATGTGTATAAAAATTTAAAGGTCAAAAATATGGTTCAGTTGGGTCTAAATTTGGCCAAAAGGTTCCTTTTCTTACAATTGAATATATTTCCTAATTTGATATTAATTAATTACTTATTAAGTGATTAAAAACTTAAGTTAAAGTAAAATATCATCATGATCGTAATCTATTGCGGGGTGGTCAGAAACCACGCATGTAAATAAGAAAACATTATATACATATCTATATACTTGAATGCTGTTTATTTGTAAAATTTATTTGTAAAAAGCCACCCGGAACTTTTTAAAACTCTTGGGGATAATTGCAATTTTAAAACGCGTTATCCTAGTAGAATAATTATTCCACCTCATAAAAGTACTCAATATAGCCGAAATTGTTATGCAATGGCGACAAAGATATTTAATAAGCTTCCAGTTACTATAAGGGAGCTGCCACTAAAACTGTTCAAATTAAGAGTCAAACAAATGCTGGTTAATAAATGTTTTTATACGACAAAAGAATACCTAGACACTAAGCTCGACAAAGTCATGTGACTAAATAAATATTTGTATGCTAGAAATAGCGAATCATGTGATATAATTACATATAATAATTTACATCCCTGTACCTACCATGTTTCTGACAAATAAATTATTTCATTTCATTTCATAATAGACACATACATACACTTAAATGTTTTATACTACAATATGGTATTGGGATGAGGTCTTCTACGAATATTTTGTATGGGTAGAAAGTGAGTGTGAAGAATATTTTTGAAGGAGACTGCAGTTAGAAGACTAGGAATGTTAAGGGGAAGGGAGTTCCAAAGTGATTCTGCAGTAACAGTAAAATACATACATACATATCTTCACGCCAAATCCCTTGCGGGGTAGGCAGAGACAATTGAGCGCCACTTGTCACGATCACGACATACCTCTTTCGCTTCTTCGACATTCATCAACCTTTTCATACATTAGCTATTTGACACGCGCCGTCTGTCCACGTTTTTGAGCGCTTGGTCACTGCTTTATTTCTAGAAATGAAATGAAATGAAATTATTTATTTGCATAGAACATGGTAATAGTAAATATTAATACTAAGCTAGTTCTGCACATTCAGCCATTTCTGGCACACAAATTTTGTTAAACATTATTTACAATGTTAAAATCTTATTATTATATTTGTAATTTTAGTCACACTTATTACATACAGATTATATATACAATAAATACATAGACAAACAGGAGTCGTCATCAAGCTAAAAATATATATTTGGCATAATAAAATAAATAAAAATAAAATAATATCTATGTATATATACGTTTATTTATAGGTATATGTGTAATTTATGTAATAGTGTAAGTATCTATTAGTATGTAGTGTGTGTAATATATTCTATATTGTTAAACTTGATATCGGCACTACCCTTAATCTCACACTCTCTCAAAGGTTAAATGTTAGAAAATGCCTTGTAGGCATTAATCTTCGCCTTTGTACACTTATTTTGTGCAATAAAGAATTTATTTATTTATTCTAAGAGAAAGGACAGAGACAGGCAACATAAGAACATGAAAGATAGCAACAGAGTAGAAGCAACTAAAATTATACCCGTCACCAGATTTCTCACTGTGAACAATAGTGCACTCTTTGTGCGATACAAAATTCGGAAAATATCACCTTGGCCAGGTATAAAGAAAACAACTGCATTGTGTTTGAATGCATTAAAACTGTTAGGCGAACTCCGAAGCAAACTCAAATAATAATAATAATACATGCCCTTTTGTTTCGATGGCTTTTTAATTTGAATATCTTTAGTAAAAGAATTTGAATATCTGGTTGAGTATGGGAATAGAAAGGAGATTGTTCTGCACAGATCGCGATTCGCGATCATGAGTTGAGGAAAGACTCAAAGTGTTCTTTTGGGTAAGGTGGCGAGAGAGGGTTGTTTAGGATGCCGAAGATAGTGGTTAGGATATGCTGATGTTGAAAACGCATATTAAGCCACGTCAGCTGAATACGAAATTGGGAGATATGATCATAATTAAGCAGGTCAAATACATAGCGAATGCATAAGTTGAGAAGTCGATCTAGTTTATTAAATAGCTTTTCTGTGAGATCAGGATAGCAGACATCGGCATAGTCAATAATTGGTAGCAACAGGGTGTTAGCTAGCTAAGTATAGGGAGGGGTGGTATTAGTCGATTCAGGGACTAGGGATGTATTTTTAATATATACTAGGAAGTCTTTTGACCTTGATAAGTGGCGTGTAAGTTATGTTAGCATCTGTAATCAGACACTCATGACTGATATCAGTCACTAACACTACGCCGGCTTGACTGGGCATGACGGCAATTAGAGCCTGATCCCGAAACGTGTGAATACATTTTACTGGGTTGATCGGCACGAACGGTGGATACTTCCCCGGACCGGCAGACTGGGCAAATTAGATAGATAGATAAATTCTTTATTGCACAATAAACAAAAACATTTAAATGTACAAAGGCGAACTTAATGTCTAGTGACATTTTCTACCAGCTAACCTTTGGGATAGTGAGCAATGATTGTGGGTCCATTAAATCATTAATTTAAAATCGAGATTAATAATAAAAAATAAAAATCTTACACTATTACTAGCAACTAAAGCTAAAATACTTATATTTATTATATTCAAATTACCACCATCATTCCGCCTACCACCTATTAAAGCTAGGTTGGCTCTGATCAAAGCATCTTCAACCCACTTCTGTAGGTCATTTTAAAGTCTTTCAGCGATAACTGCCAATGACTACGGCATGAAAGCGGTGTGGTGAGAGGAAATGGCAAAAATAGTGTTGAATGAATAATTCTGTCATGATGCGAGCCAAACAAAGCAAATCTGAATTATCACAGCTAAAAATACAAAAATAAAATTCGCACTTCCGAAAGCTATCGAAATCCTTCCCAATTAATCGGTCCATTTTATATCTGTCAGTCAAGGGACATCGGCTAATGAAATTTCCGTAAAACTTATTAAGACCTCCACTCCCCCTATCCACTTTCGCAGTACAACAATACCCGCTCATTTCCAACTTTGGGATCAATTTTGAGCTAATTTCAAATCGAACCAATATACGAGGTCTCATCTGCAGCACTGTCGGGGTTCGTCTTGATTCGACTATTTTCCGTTTTCGGAAACCCAATGAGGTTAAACGAATAAATTTTAATTAAATGACTCAAGTTTTAAATCTTATCGCCTATGGCACATTTATAACTGCTTCCATGGTTTAGTGGTTAAGACCGCAGATTTAAACAAGAAGGTACCGGGTTCGATTTCTTGTCGGGATAGAATAATGCATATAATTTATTTGTTATAATATCTGGTAAGAAAAGACTGGGTAAACAGACATAGATGATGAGCCTGTACTTATATTAAATGTATTAGTGAGTATCATCCCGACCGGTCCAACCTTTTTTTTTTAAAGAAGCGGATTCACCTTTAGCCAACTTTACTATAGGCCCATCATGACAAGTTTCAAGCTCGTCGATGTCTCTGTGGCTAAATGTGAAACCGCTTATTAAAAAAAAAGTTTGGTTTCTAACCACCACGGAAGTTATACGGTAAAGTATCATCACTTTACTTTTTATCACAGAGTATATATTTTATATTTTTGCAAAAAATGTGGTCGAATAGGTACAACCCCGGTTCATGCTTAAGTTAGGCGGGAAAGTCAAAGTTTTCTTGCTCGTAAGTTAATTCGGAGATTTTAATTGGTATCACGGTTTTGTTTTGCACTTCCAAATGGGGTATTTATTGGGCCGGGTGTTTCTAACTTTATTTACGTTGGAGTCAATTATTTGATTGTATTTTATGACTGAGATGTATAAAGCATGATATAGTCCAGCTTTACAATATATTATGCGATCCAAATGAGATTTGGACGGAAGCAACGAGGGCAACGAAAACATTTTTTTTACGCCACCTAACAGACGCCCTCGCAGATGGTTTTTTCGGGTACCTACTGTTTTGCAAGGCGCTGAAGTATATAATAAAGACCTTCCTTGTTTTCAAAGCTTTAAAAGCGCACACCGTCTTTAAATTGAAAAAAAAAAGTTTATTTAATAGAATGGCAATTTAGAGATCACTGTATCTTTGATTTCGCTTGGAAATCTCGATTTGTACACCTAAAAGCTCACTTTGGCATAATATCCAGAAAATAATAAATTTCGTAATAAAAATACAAGATTTCTATGCAACTGAGAGTTATATATAGATTTCTCACTTTCCCAAAGGTCAGTTGTTAGAAAATGCCTAACTGGCATTAAACTCGCCTATGTACACTAATTTTAAGTTTTTGTGCAATAAAGTATTTAAATAAATAAATTATATTTGACCGCCTCCGTGGTCAAGTGGTAACAAACGTTGCCGTGAACTCGGGAGGTCGTGGGTTCGATTCCCATCGGGGGCAAGTTGTACATTGTATAAGTTTATCAACCATCTAGTTTCCGTAACACAAGCCTCGTAGCTTACCACGGAAACTAGATGGCGCTGTGTGACCTGTCTGGAAATATTTATATTTATATTAGGTACCATCTAACATGCGCCATCTATCGTGATATAGTTTAATCTGACCAACGTGGCGATTGTAGGCTAAATCAGACCAAAACAACTGCTAGTCTTACACTTAAAGACAAAGCAAATAGGAGTAAAAACAAATAGTAAAATAAAAATAAAATAAGGTAAAATAAAGTAAAGTAAAATAATAATAAAAAAAAATAAAAAAAAATAAAATAAAAAAATATAAATAAATAAAATAAAATTTATACATAAAATAAAATAAAATAAAATTTATAAATAAATGATTATAGTAAAATTAGAAAAAAAAAACTACTAATTCTAGATTTAAAGATATATTTAATAATACGGAGTACAGTTCGAAAGGTGTTTAATTTGATATACTTATGATAAAATAATACACAATTTATTTAATGCCAAACAGGTTGTAATACATAAGATAAAACAAATACGCACAATATTTAAGCATATCACACTTATATCGCCATACACACACAAACACGTACACACTAACACAACCCATAGGTACACTAACATAACACACATGCACTCGCGCATCCATCTACTTACTGTATGTTGTCCTCTTACGAGTAACTTTATTGTTGTGTACACGCTTATTGTTATGAATATTGGCTTATGTTTTTGTTTGTATTCTTTATATTATTATTTCTAGTTTTTAGTTTTAGTTTAGTTTAGTTTTATTTCCACCAATAAGTACTATTCTCTCTTGCTGAGTTCCTGACAGCAACCCGTAGACGAGTTCTCCTGGAGGGCCGGAAGATCTACGGCATGAGCAACTGCTGGTCGCAAGAGGGACAAGTCTATCTGAAGCTACCCGATGGCGCTAAGCATAGGTTGATCTCTGAAGACCAGCTGAAGGATTTGGCGGCCAAACAACCTCCAGGAACATCTGCCTCGTCCGCCACTGAAACAGAGACGAAAAGATTACGCACACGCTCTTGCAAAAGACATTAGATTAATCCTTGCTTTCATTATGGTTTTATAAGTACTTACTTCTGTTTTAATTTCATGTCGTATTCTAATTAGATCTCCAAATTAACCGTATGGCTATCGTCGTCATATTATGTTATTATGATATTGCGTAATTAATATAAACACTCATTTAAAATTAACCTCACTAAATTGTTTGTCGGTAGGTATGCACAATAAATTGTGGAACGGGTTAGGAAGGAAAAAGTGATTTTGTTTCATGTTATTATCTCATTTTGTTATTATTATGTTTACTTTTATAATCTTATTAGTTATTACTTTTAGTTTTTATAGGTTTTACTTTTTTATATATTTTTTTACTATTAACTTTTATTTTATATTATTACCATTTTTTGTATTATTCAATGTTGTGTACATTTTTTTTAGGCTGGCAAACCCGACAAGATTATTTGTCTATGATTTCAATAATTGTTTTGTTTGTTAGCTGTTATTTGTACCTTACTTCGAATAAATAAATAAATAAATATAGCCGTGTGCGTAACACCTTTCGAGCTCGGTGTGCTTGTGTGCGTGCGCCGGTTTCTTTCGCTGCTATCATTTCTTTTGAGCGACGTACATTGATTCTTTTTAATTTTATTTATTTTGTCTTAATAATAACACGTAATGTACGACATAATGGAACTGTCATCTGCCGGAATATTCGTTCCGAAATTATCTATTATTACGAATGTGTTTAGTTTAGTTTTAATTGGTTTTTTGTTTTTAAATGGGTCGATCTTTCAATAGTAGCTTTTTTACCATCATATTTATTTAGAAATACTTCATTTTATGTTGCCTATTGAAGGATCATGCCCTGATATTTTCATAAATAATAATTAAATTTGTAAATCAGCTAACCAGCAGTAGGTGTGATACCAAATTATTGTGCAATTCTTAATACTTATATATATAACAGAGTTTATATTGTATTTATTATATTATATATTAATATTAATTATATAGATCGTATATTATATTATTTTATTATCATATGCGTACTTCCGATGATATTTTATCTAGTTCTGAATCTGACATTTTCTTTTCCTGTAGCTCTTCTAGTTCTGACAAGTTTGATGTCAGTGACGATGCTGACCACCTTGGCGACGTATTACGGGATACCTTCTTACCACTGACAAAAAATCTGAATGTCTGCCATATAAACGCTCAAAGCATACCTTGTCATTACTCTGATCTTCTTGCCACGTTCGACAACGATCATATTCATGCTGTCCTTGTTTCTGAAACATTCCTTAAACCTACTCTCCCTTCTACAAGTTATTCCCTTCCCGGTTTTATTCTTCTGCGCAATGATCGAACTGGCCGAGGATGTGGCGGTGTCGCAATTTACTTGCGATCGAACATTAAATTCAAAGTGTTAACTCAGTCAACTTCTGTCTACACAGGTACGTATGAATACATTTTCTTAGAATTGGACCTGAACTCTGTAAAGTTTTTGCTAGGCGTTGTTTACTCGCCCCCTACTGTCGATTATTTTAGCGCATTTGAAGAACTTTTGGAAACCTACTTACCATTATATAGTCATAATCTGATTATGGGTGATTTCAACACGTGTCTCTTAAAGAATGATTCGCGCAGTAGGAGGCTTAAACAGATAACCTCATCAGTAGATATTTCTCTTCTTCCTCTAAACACTACTTTTCACGTCAATGACAGCAGCAGTCTTCTCGATTTAATTCTTACTTCTAACCCTGGGCGAATTTCTTTACATGGCCAACACCAAGCGCCTGGTTTCTCTCATCACGATATTATATTTTCTTCTTATAAAGTTAAAGCTCCTAAGTATAAGCCCAGGGTATTTTTTCAACGTAGCTTCGCCAGAATGAGACTGGAACTGCTTCTGGAAGATGCAGCCGGGGCAAGCTGGCACGATGTTATACTGGAGGATACGGTGGATGGGAAAATATCAGTTTTCAACGATCTTTTATTAAAACTTTATGATAAACATGCTCCCGTCCGACCGGTCCGCATGAAGAGACCCCCTGCGCCTTGGATGGACGATAAAATTCGCAAAGCCATGAGGTGGAGGGACTCTCTGAAACGTAAGCACAAGAAGTCTCCCAGTGTCGAGCGATGGGACAGCTTTAAACTTGCTAGAAATCGTGTCAATCAGATGTGTAGGAACGCCAAACGCCGATATATTCACAATTCTATAGATACTTGTTCTCCTCAAAATATTTGGAAATTTCTGCGAACGCTTGGTCTCGGTAAAACCAAGCCCAAATCTATCCTCACTGTCGATATTAACGGTCTTAATCAGCATTTCTCCATTCCCCCGGTTACTATTGACCCTGCAATTAAGGCTGTTAGTATCGCTCAGATTAATTCTAAAACTGTTCCTAGTAATGTTCCACTTCAATTTATACCTGTGTCCTGCTGTGAAATAAATAAGATAATCCAATCAGTGACCAGCAAGGCTGTGGGTTTTGATAACGTGGGTCGAGTTCTTCTAATCCCTATTCTTAATATTATCCTTCCAGTTGTAACCCACATCATCAATTTCTCCCTTACTTCTGGGCATTTCCCTTCATTGTGGAAAAATGCTCATATTATCCCATTACCTAAGAAACCCACCCCTACCGATTATAACCAGCTACGTCCTATATCTATTCTTCCTTTCCTCTCTAAAATATTAGAACGTGTTGTTCAAAAACAACTGTCCGCTTTCCTTAACCAAAATAAGTTTTTAAATCCTTTTCAATCCGGGTTCCGCCCGGCCCACAGTACTGCTACAGCTCTTGTCAAGATCACAGATGACATCCGGCTGGCTATTAACGACAAAAAGCTTTCCCTTTTGACGCTGTTAGACTTCAGCAACGCCTTTAATTGTGTTGATCACGACATACTGATGGCTATTTTGGAATCTCATGGTGTTTCACAGTCTGCGACACAATGGTTCAATTCTTATCTTCGCGGTCGCAAGCAGCGCATCAGAATGGACGATGTCTACTCTGACTGGTGTCCGGTGACTGCTGGTGTCCCGCAAGGAGGCGTATTATCTCCCCTACTCTTCTCGGTTTTCATAAACACGATTGTTCAGGTTATTAATTTCAGTTCCTACCATCTGTACGCCGACGATTTGCAGTTATCTTTGTCCTTTCATTTTAACGCCATTGATGAAGCTATTCTTCAAATGAACGCGGACTTGGAGGCTTTGCGTGTTTGCTCACATAGTCTCGGGCTCTTGGTAAACCCCAGTAAAACGCAGGTCATTATCCTAGGCTCGAGGTACATGCTGGACAGATTGGATTTGGATTCTCTTTCTCCATTGTTGTTTAATAACATACCACTTCCTTTCTGTCAAAGTGTCAAGAACCTCGGCCTTTTTATGTCCAATGATCTGTCGTGGAGTTGCCATGTGTCCGAGATTAGTAGGAAAGTATTCGCTAGTATGCACGTGTTGAAGCGGTTACAGTTTTTTATTCCCATCAAGACGAAGCTAATGTTAGTCACATCTCTGCTGCTTCCTATTATAGATTATGCTGACGTCTGCTATCCTGATCTTACTGAAGAGCTACTAAATAAACTGGATCGCCTTCTAAACTTATGTATCCGATTTGTTTTCGGCTTGCGTAAGTATGACCACGTCTCCCATTTTCGTACACAGTTAAATTGGCTCAATATCCGCTTTCGCAGGTCAGCACATCTTCTATATTTTCTATACAATATTATTTACAACCCTATAGCTCCCTCTTATCTTAAAACACACTTTGAATTTCTTTGTGATTCGCACGACCGCCCTCTTCGTTCTTCTCATAACAACCAACTTAAAATCCCACCCCACACTTCCAGCAGATATTCAGATTCATTTACCGTATCGTCTGCTCGCCAGTGGAACAAACTTCCACTGACCATCAGACAAGCTCCTTCCATTCACATCTTTAAAAAACTACTTAATACTTTCTTTTTAAACAAGCAGAACAATATATTTTAACTCCATAAATTTCTACTTCCTAATAATATATTATCCTCATATATGTATATCTTCTATAATACTTATATATAGATGAGTATTTATGTAGTCTATGTATTCATACTATTTATGTAGTTTATTGGTTAGAATTGCACCCCACATATTTATACTGTCTCACTCTCCCAAAGGTTAGCTGGTAGAAAAAGCCGAAATGGCTTTAAGTTCGCCTTTGTACATACTTTTAAGTAAAGTGCAATAAAGTATTTAATAATAATAATATTTATATAAAGTAAAGCCATGTATGGCCAATGTGTTACTTATAAGGTATACCTATGTATTTATTTCTGTAATGAGCTGTGGTTTTTGTAATAAATAAATAAACTAATAAATTCTCACAAAAAAATCTGTAAACCCCATCTGCAGCAGGTATGTCCTATACCTCCTGTCCTGTGTTCCAGGGGCTGTGATGGACGAATGGATATTCAGCACGCGTTCAAAATGGGGTAGGATATTTTGAAAAAATGAAACGATTTTTTAAATTCACTATGTCAATGTCCATTATATTCTTAGTTGGATAGCATACATGGAATAGTATCTTCAAGGTCAGTTTCCATGCGGGGTAAACCTTCAGCGACTACGGTATATACGTTTTATGTTTTTGAAACAAATGAATTTATTCTTTTTGTTTTTTTTACCAAAATTTCATTGTTTAGAGTAATAAAATCCCAATTTATCTGTAGCCTTTTGTTCGCGGTATTTGGAACCGCAAATGTTTATAAAAGAACAACTCAATGAGGAACAAATACGGAAAACAACAAATAAATGTTTGCAAAAGCTAAAAATAACATATTTAGATTTAAATAATAAAGACAAAGTCCTGACTGACTTATAAATTATCGCACATCCCATACTACAGAGCTATTATGAAATTTGCCATGAAGGTTCCGTGGATTTAGACTCGGAGGTACCGGGTTCGATTTCTTGGGTTTGGTATGCTAAAGACATCGACGAGCTTACCACTTGTCATGATGAGCCCATAGTAAAGTTGGCTAAATGTGAATCCGCTTCATTAAAAAAACCGTGGTGTCTGACTACTATACTATATACATATCATCTCACACTCGTTCTGTTCGTTCTCCATGCAACAACCAACATTCAATGTTTCCCCACTCCCAGCAGATATTGATCACTAACAAGCAGCTCGTCAATGGAACTAAATCTCTAAATATATTTAAAAATATAAAATGTATCACTTTCTTAATAAACAAAACTTAATTTAATGTCCTCACTTTGACATATATTATTATTTATTTATCATTATATAAGTATGTACTTTTATTATTATATTATATATTATTATTTGTGTTTATAATATGTATAAGATAATTTTGTTCTTATCTACATTTTAACTATTTACTTAACCTTATGCATTCATTGTTTTTATTAATTTTTTATTATTTAATTTACTTTCTAACCTTTTACTCATAATATTTACTCTTCTAAAGGTTGGCTGGTAGAAAATACATTTATGGTCTTATGCTCTCCTATGTACATCTTTTTACGAGTATATTTTAAATTTAGTATGTTCAAAGTTTTTTTTAAATCATACTTTATTAAGGGCCCGTAATGGTGTGTTCATTCATAGACACATACACACCACGGGCAAAGCCAGGACACAATACGCTAGTCTCGTAATAAAATAATGTACCTTTTATTTGACACAACAAAATCCATTTTTAGCTTTATTACAATTGGGCTAAGAGTCGAAAACAGCGTTCTCAAACTCTTGGCTGTGCCACTTTAGCATCTAAGCCTCGAATAAATAAAGAAATAAATTGTCAGATTATGGAAGGAATTAAATCATGCAATCACAAAGGAGGTAACCTAAAGAGGACCCTTTTTCCCGGCAGAACTCTTTTCCGTTTCGTCCGCGGATGAGTTCGGAATTCTCATTTGACTTTAGTTTGCCTTAGCAGTGATTGAAGTAGTTACATTGATTTAGGATGAATACTAACAGGCATCCGGAGTCCCCAGGCCTTAAATCTATTTTCTATTGAATCTTTAACATTCATATAATGTTTTTAGAAATTAAATCCCATAACTGGTGATAACAACTGCAACATTTTTTGACTTTCTTTTTATCATTAAGTGAGCGCAAGCTTATCAAGCAAGGCTTGGTTATAAACAACGCTGTCTTAAAAAAATACTAAAAGGACGCGGTTTGAACCCCGGCACGCACCATTGAGAAATACACTGTTCTTACTTACATTTGTTATAGATTTACATCACTATCGTTCCCGTGCCTTTGAGAGCAGTTTTAATCGTCGGCTCCATACCATCTTATGAAATCGGTTATAAATTGTCATTAATATTGACATTAGACCCTCGCCAACCCGTTTGGCCAGCGTAGCGAGTGTAGGCTAAATTCTTCAGATATGTGTTCATGGAGGCATCTCCAACATTGGCGGTCTAGAACTTGTGTATTCTAGGGGATGTGATTGAGCGCAATTTTTTATATAAAAGTAAACTATATTAAACGACTAATTGTCCGACTATAGTTACATAATACAAAATATATAGGTACGCAAGATCACGCTACGGTCGAATTTGCAATCTCAGAATTATGGCCGAATTTGTAGTGGTAAAATGGGAAAAATCTGAAAAACTCGCCAACCGAGCATGTAATTTCTAGAACTTCAAACCTTGAGATGAAAGGACGGCATTTCTCAAGACATTATGCTATTATTTGGAGAACTGTCAAGGCGGTGACGTAGGTTTTTGCGGGCTCCCAATTTCCGAACGTATCGAGGCTTTGACTTGGATAGCACTGGGCATTTAGGCACGGAATTAAAGTATTTTTGAGATTTAGAGGAAAATGTCATTAGACATTAAGCTCGCCCTGTGTATGTACAACAGCCAACTACAGCAAAGAAGCCGACAGACGCATTCAGCTGGAATTTAACATTCGGCAAACTCCGGCACATCCTCTCAACTTCTATACCACAATGTTTAAAGGTCTTTAACCAGTTCGTTCTCCCGGTAATGTCGTTGTTTGCATTTTTACATCTGAATATACTTCTGAGAAATGTAGTCTATCAACTTACTAGGAAATTAAATTGCGGAGATTTCGGAGGGTCTCTGGGAAGAAGCCAAAAATTTAAAATTAATATCTATACAAATTCTTAAAGTAAATGTCGCCAAAGCGTATAATTTTAAAGTTAGTAACTTCCAACCCTTGCGTTTTGCGCTGCCATTATCGCCTCCCACCATGGACGTATGTTTGGTGTAGACTGTGAGGTACTTGGCGGAACCATCCCGAAGTTTAGAACAATATTCTACGCATCATCTGATCTGTGCTTTTTACAGCAACAGCATGATTGAAGGCGGGTAAAACAACGTCACCTTGTTTAGTATTCCAAGCTTTGACGCTGTTTTGGTGATGCTTTCAATGTAGTTTAGGTGGTTAAGTTATATATGGGCAGGTATGTATGAGCGTATTTCCACCCCAAGAATGTTAAACCTGGGGTGAAGATCCAGCGTGGTGACCTTAAGAGTAAGGGGAGGAGAAAAGGGGGACTACTTGGACGCCTGGGTCTTGTTGACATTGAACTGGAGAAGATTTTGGACACCCCACAAATAAATTTTGTGAAGAGTGTCGTCCAGTTCAGGCGTCATAATGCTAAATGATTAATTTGAATTCACTTGCAAGTGAATATAATAATACGTATACACTATTTCATAGTATTTATAATAATATTTACAACAAAATATTGGTTGGATCCGTCCCACGGCACACCTCATCATCCTGTGTCTCGCCACTGCTGGATGTAGACTCTCATCCAACCTCCGTCAGTGACCTCTTTCAGGTCATCTGTCCATCTGACGGGGAGTCGTCCCACTCTACGTCGTCTCGTCTCCCCTCTAGAACCTGTTTGCCCTCGGTTCTGCGGCAGTTGTGTTCGCTGAGTGGCCTTAAATTTATGGACCAGACCCACTGTCAGTGTCCACGTCTCTGCTCCGTACGTCATTACCTGACCTTCGACTTTAAACATTGTGGTATGGACGATGAGAGAATGTGCCAGAGATTACCGTATGCCGCCCGAATGCCTCTGTCGGCTTCTTTGCTTAAGTCCCATGTTTTTGCTAAAGTGTGTCCCACGGCACTGATAGCGATAGTCCATCTAATCACGTCTTTGGTATTCTCCCAGAGGAGTGATGCCACGTGTGGTGTGGGTAAATTGTGAAAATTAACTTCAAGTGGGCCCAGAGGTTGTCGTAACTTTATATCATCGTAAAGTGAGAATTGTATAAGTTGACGCCCAAAATTTGCTCGATGTTTTACACAATTTTACCGGCCTTCCTACCGTACCTACTTCCTTTCAAAACGTTGACGAGCCAGAAAAAAATAAGACTGATGGTAAACATTAAGCGAGATCATAGTAAAATATATTTATTTACGTAAACCTACCACCAGGCATTTATTTGATTATTTTGAATGATTCTACTCCTGCTAGTGGAAGACTAAGCGGTCCAGTGAGTAAGCAGCAGAAGACCAGCAGCTTAGCAGATTTCAGTGACCTGTTAATGTTTAATCTGACTGAGAAAGGAATCTGCAAAAAAACTCATATTTACAAAATAATACATACAGAACTGCACCACAACAATCAATTGATTTGACCTTTTTAATTTAGTATGAGTACCTACGAGATTACAAAGATCATACAAGTCACAAAACTCTTATTCTACATTTGACAATAAAATAACTAATAACTAAATTTCATTTTAATATTTGTAACTTTGATTAATTAAATTTATTTCAGACATTTGTTTTAAATTAGTATTTAATTTAGCTAAGGAGGAAGAACGAGTAATTGCTTTTCTATACATACATACATATCTTCGTGTCACGATCACCACAACCTCTTTCGCTTCTTCGACATTCATCAACCTTTTCATACAGGCCCTTTTGTTTCGTGGACTCTTTAATGCACCTTCTGCTAGAGTTTTATTTTTTATCTACAACTTTTGCATTATGTATCTGGTTCGTCAATTTTTCTTCACCCATCCTTTCGATATGCCTTATGTCTGTCCCTATACATTCATTCACACCTTGTGTGGTAATGGCTTTTTTATGTAGTAATATTTACTAATTAATTAATGTTAATATTTATGACATTCTCGTTTTATTAAATACAATAATAGTTATTAAATTATTATTAGCAATAATATTATTACATATGCCAATTTTGGGCAGATTGTCTAAAATTTACAAGATAATCTACATCACATATTTACATTAATGTAAATAATCGTTACAATAAATAATTTTGAATTAATGGTTATAGAAATAATACCACTGGCAATGTAAGCTTCATAACTTCATCATATCAAATCAAATCATATTATTTATTTCCTTTGGTTGTCCCAAACAACACTTGGATATTGTTAATACATTTTTTCACCATAGTTTATTATCATGTAGAATATAAAATAACCAGCAGCTATCAGCTATCAGCTACGACGTATCTTCGACTAAAACACTGTTGCCATAAACACGTTTTTGCTTAAAACTAGGTAGTTAAAATTAATTTGTGGCTGTAAAAAGGCCGTGTCAGCTTATAGACTAAAATAAATTACACAAGTCAGGTTAATAAATTAATTCGTAGATCTAAAGAGGCTGTGTCAGCTTACAATCTAAATATACATAAAAATTGTATTAAACTACAATATTTATGTCAATAACTGAAAATTCGTGGCTGTAAGGGGGCCGTGTCAGCTTACGATCGAAATAATAATAATTATTATAATTGGTATGTCAACTTAATACATATTCGTGGCTGTAAAGTGGCCGTGTCAGCTTACAATTTAAAATAATAAAATTAAGAATGTTAAATTAACTAAATTCGTGGCTGTAAAATGGCCGTGTCCAGCTTAATAGCTATTAGTAAATATATGAAAATAAATTCTATGCAATGGTATCTATTAGTGCATCCCTAAGGTCGTAATAACTTTTTTTTATTATAATAGATTTAACCTTACTTTTAAACTTAAAATATTCTAAACATTTTATATCTTTAGATAGTTTGTTGTATAGTTTGATACCATTGCACAGAAAGCTTTTCAATGACTTTGTCAGACGAGTTTTGGGAGATTTGAGGTCACATACGAAACTAGATGGCGCTAATCAGGTATTTATAAGGTTATCAGATATCATCAGAGGAATTTGTCATCGGCCTGACCAGACGTATGGTCTATCGGGCCGACAACGGACACTTCAATCATCTCCAGAATATCGCTCCGTCTTAATGCTTGAACACTTTACTGAACACAAATTACTACATTCAAAACAATTTGGCTTTACAAAGGGTCGGTCTACAACAGAGGCAGGAATAAGCCTTGTGAGGCGTATCTATGAGGCTTGGGAAGAATCGCAGAACGCTATTGGCATTTTTTGCGATCTTTCCAAGGCATTCGATTGTGTGTCGCATAGTATCTTGCTGTGCAAGCTTAATCATTATGGTGTTAAAGATATGGCCCTGAAGCTGATAAACTCTTATCTTCGAAATCGTACACAAAAGGTTGTGATTAATTCTGTAACATCGGTAGGAGCACCTGTATTGATGGGCGTGCCTCAGGGATCCATTTTAGGTCCATTTCTTTTTCTAGTCTACATAAACGACCTCCCCTGTATTATCAAAGATAAATATAATCATGACATAGTTTTATTTGCTGACGACACCTCCTTAGTTTTTAAAATAGACAGGAATAAAGATAATTATGACGACCTGAATGTTGTACTGTCTCAAACGCTAAACTGGTTTACAGTGAACAACCTGCTGTTAAATGCAAAGAAAACTAAATGCATAAAGTTTTGTGTGCCAAATGTTAAACCAGTGGAAACAGTACTAACACTGAACAATGCTATATTAGATCTCACAGACACTACAGTATTCTTGGGGATTACATTAGACTCGAAGCTTCAGTGGGGACCCCATATCTCTAATCTTTCAAAAAGATTGAGTTCTGCCGCCTACGCAGTTAAGAAAATCCGTACGCTAACTAATATAGAGACGGCTAGATTAGTCTACTTTAGCTACTTTCATAGTATACTCTCATACGGTATTATTTTATGGGGCAACGCAGCTGATATTCAGTCCATTTTTGAGCCATCCGATCAATCTATAAATTGGGATGTCGCGTCTCTCTTAGAGAAATATTTAAAGAAATTAATATTCTAACAGTCGCAGGCCAGTATATTTTTGAAAATATTATGTATGTCCGTAAGAATATTCACATGTTTCGTAAAAATAGTGAATTAAGTTCTCGTAATACTAGAAGTAAAAATAAACTTGTTACTTCAAGATTTAGACTCAGTAAAGTGAATCGTTCGTTTGTAGGGCAATGTATACGTATTTTCAACAAAATTCCAGATGAGGTAACAACCCTACCACTAAATGTATTTAAATTATATGTTAAGGAAAAACTGATTTTAAAGGGTTATTATACCATCAGCGAATATTTGGATGACAAGCGTGCTTGGTCATAATTTATTTAAATGTTACTTATGTATGTCTTAGTTTATAGTATGACAATGCCTCTTTACAGCAGCTATAATTTAAATGACACCTTAAACTGTTTTTGTTTTAGCTAAAGTATGACAATGCCTTTTTACAGCAGCTATAATTTATGTGACATTTTAATAATGTTTTAGCTTATAGTATGACAATGCCACTTTACAGCAGCTATAATCTTAGTGACATCCTCATAATTGTTTTCGTCTTAGCTTGTATGACAATGCCTCATTACAGCAGCTATAATCCTTGGTGTATTTATTTTATAATTGTGTATGTCTTAGTTTATAATATGACAATGCCTATTTACAGCAGCTATAATTTTAAGATTATAATTATGTATAATGTTGTAATGTGCTGCTCCAAATACAAGCTATTTCCCAGAAAATAAGCTTTTCGTTATATTGATTAATTTTTTTGACATGTAAAAGCGCAGAATACATTATATTTATTGTCCTATGCCTACTTACAAAATACTTAAAATAAAATAAAATATGCAACCCCCCAACGAAAGACCACTTCCAAGAGAAGTACTCCAGGAGGAGAGCTGAAGCAGTCGAACCTAACCCTGTTATACTAGTAACGGCGCCCAGCACTAAGCCTAAACCTACGAGTATATAGGTTAAAATTGATTTTTATATCAATTTGGCGCCCATATATATCTAATTCTTTAAAAAATATAACTGCATTGTTCCTTTGTTTCAGTGTCGAAAGAAGAAGTGAAAACTATAGAATCACCGAGCGGAAGACTGAAGTCTGTCAGATATACCACTATATCAAGGTAATGAATTTTTTATTAAGTATAAAATCTAAATCAAAACAAAATAATTTATTTCCGTAACGCGTACGTGATGATACTTTACTTTTTACTTATTAAATAATACAGTAGCTTTAAAATTTTCAATTATACGATAATAATAAGCATTATAATCCAAAATTAATCCAAACAAGATTATAGCATCGAGTTTTAACTTGGATAATTGGATTTGATCTAGGGTTATTACCGAGATTACCACGTAACGCATTCCGATTAGTTCCAAAATTTCCCATTTGTCGTTCTTCCTAAAATTAGCTGTGGTGTTGCCTCGGTGGTCTAACGGTTAAGACCGATATTTTTCGAGTTTGGTACGCTAGAGACATAGACGAGGAATTGTTTTAGGGACTGATGTCGGACATAAGTGTCTGATTCCAGTTGCTAACATTCATGGACCCTGAGCGCCACTTACCATCAGGTGGGAGCAGGGTGACATGTCGTGCTAGTATAAAAATAAAAAAATAAAAAAAACGAGCTTGCCAGTTGTTATAATCTGCATGTTGTACTCAGTATTATATAAGCCTAATACACCGGAATATTTAAAAGAGAAATTTAATTTCCTTAGTGCCACTCATGACAGAACTTTACGTTCTTCTTTTAACTCCACGCTCTCCTTCCCCACACATCACACCGCATTTGTTTCCAAGTCGTTTGCAGTGGTGGCTGTGCATCTTTGGAACCAGTTACCGGTGGACATCCGTCAAGCTCTAAATAGAACACTATTTGAGAAACTGGTCTATGCGCACTATTTAAATTTTCCATAAGCTTAATACAATCTCTGGTATATTTATTTCTCTCATTATAGTCATCATATAGTAGGTATATTATATTTATGTATATTCATAGAACGTATGTATGTAGTTTTATTTGTATGTATTTGTGTATGTAGTATGTAAATAAGTATTTATTCACTAGTATATATTGAAGTCTAATATTTTTCTATTAGTTTTGATAGCACCTGCCTTATCTTGTCGTAACTGATTTAGTTGTCCCAAAGGTTTGACCAGTATAGAATGTCTAGCGGCATTAGGTCCGCCTTTGTACTTTGTGCAATAAAGTTTATAATAAATAAATAAATAATGGGCCCATAGCAAAGTTGGCTAAATGTGAATTCGGTTTATTAAAAAAAAGCATGTATCCCCGGAAGGGATACGGTGGTGATGATACTTTACTTTATATGTTTTGTTTGACTTGAAAGCAAAGCTTGATTTTTTTACTGAATATTGCTAAACTCTTTTAAAAATAAGCTTAAAGTTACTTAAATTGTATGAAAACGTAAAGTTGAACGACTTCCAAAACGAGTTGACCAATCTTGGTCTTGGTCTTGCAAAAAAGCAAGTTGATACATCGTATTACAGACATGGTTTAATTAAATTAGAACACCGATATGACAAATGTATAGCCTTTCTAAAGATTATATTCAGTTTTTTTTTTTTAATATTGTTTTCATTGAGAGGCCAAGTAGCCCTATTCTGTATAAGCGCTCGACCTTGACAGCAGGCGTGCAAATATCAACTTTAATGGAGTTAGAATATATATATATAGTTAATGGATTCCACTATATAACGTTTGCGCTTAACGTGGACCCTCATACGAGTGTTTTTAAAAAAATATTTGTAAAAACTGGAGTAAATGGGAATTGTAGTAAGTGGGAAACATAGACAAGTCAACCGTGTAGGAATAGGAGTCAATGGGATTAGGATATTATGGGAATTGGAGTAAATGGGAATAAGGCTCATTCAAACGTTAAAGACAAAGGGTAAAGAGATATCAATCAATAGACTTCACAACGCTCTTAAGTTTGAGGAAAATGATTGATTAACGATTACTTTGAGGATTAAAACTTTCTTATCTTCGTCCAATTCAGTTAACTGCATCTATGAAGGAATTGGCTGGACTACTGGCAAAATTATCTTTTTTAAACGTTTCGTATAAACGGATTCTTTAACGAACGGATACTACCAATTGATCATCATTATTACAGCCCCTAGAATACACCGTCCGTGAGGGAAATATAGGCCTGCAATAGCCACTATAGTTAGACGGGTTGGTGAGGTTAATGTATTTAAATATATTTTAATATCAAATTTACAAGTTTATCCACGGACATAACCACTAGACTAGGGAGGCACGGTTAATAACTATAAAATTTTTAAGTGAATCAAACCAGTAGATGTTGAGATAGTATAGTTTGCGGACAGATACTCACAAGAGTTCCTTAGTACAAATGGAAATTGAGTCAGAGAGTCTTGCGAAAAGTCTTGGTTTTGCTTTGGGCAACACTAATTATCTAGCTATCTTCATCGTAGAATCCAGTAATTGGTTTCGACGCCGCGATAAATCGCCTGATATTGTGAGTGTTGTGTGTCGCGAAATCTAAGAACTTTTAAAGTGACAAGTGGGTAGGTTTACATCTACGGGCGGTAGATGTAAACGATGATGGACGAAAGCTACACCGCGCAGCTCGAGTCGAGTCACACGGGTCGTTTGACTGAAATGTCGGGGGAAGTATTTTGTAAAATCTATTTTTATTTTAGTTTTTACATCGAGATTGACAATTATTTTTACAACATTTATTTATTTAAAACTTTATTGCACTATGTACAAGGGGACGGGCTTAATGCCGCTAAACATTCTCTGACAGCCAACCTTTGGGACAATAAAAAAAATATAACTTAGATCAAGGAGTAGGTGCGAAGACGTATTTAAGACTGATCATTATTAAAAAATAACTATATTTATTATTATAATATATAATACATACATACATGCTACAGACAATAATTCAAAATGTATAAATCTGGAACATTTTGCCTATAAGGCAATATATTTACAAGCATTTTTCCAACCATAATCTCTTCCTTCGAATCCAACCATCCAAGCCCAAATTTTCACTGACGTAGCATTAAAAATGTCAGCAGTTTTGGCGCGCGAATTTAAAATTGGAACGCTCAGTGTTGTCATCTTAAATACGAAATGTCATGTGTTGCTAGGTTTTCGTTTGATAAGGGATTTCAGGTTTTTAATTTAAAATTAACATTTTATACTGTGAAAAACATACAAAATAAATAAATACATTTATATATATAGGAGTATACAATACTTAAAACAACGGGATGTGGATAAAGACATAAAATCTGTGTGAAGTGTTGTGTATTTAGTGTTATTTTATATATGTATATATATACATCTTATTTTATATATATAAAATAATACTCTGTGAAATAAATGAAAAATCTTAAATTATCATTTCAGTCACAAATAACCAAGGTGACAAGCCATTCTTGACCCTTGTCACGGTTTGACAAGTTGACACGCAATGTCACTGATGACAACTTCGGCACAACCTCTGCTCTGTGGCGAGTTCATTTCCTATTTCGTAAACCACATTAAATGTCAGATTTACGAAATCTCCCCTATTTTTATTTGTTCCCATTTTATGGACAGTACATTTATTTACGAGAAGCTCGGGATACTGAACAAGGTGAAGCGGTTTTTTCCGCCTTCAATCAGACTGTTGCTGTACAAAGCACAGATGCATGGAAGCATGCGTGGAATACTGTTCTCACCTTTGGAATGGTTCCGCTAAGTACCATACATATGTTCAAATTGTGGACGACGCCACTATATCTGAAACTCTTGAATCCCTGCAGCTTAGCTGAGATGTGGCTTCTCTGAGCGTGTTCTACCGACTATGCTCTTCCAGCCTCTGCTTTCCACTTTCCTATAACCTGGAGTGCTTCAAGCGAAGTGTGAAAAAGCATCTAGTCAAGCATATAGAATCGGAGGTACAGCGTTCGATTCCTGGTCGGGACGCAATAAATTATCTTATTTATTTGTGATATTTCTCGAGTTTGGTACGCTGGATACATCGCGAGCTTGCCACTTGTCATGATTGACCTATAGTAAAGATGGCTAAATGTGAATCCGTTTCTTTATAAGCGTGGTTTCTGACCACGCTGGAAGGGAAACGGTCGTGATGATACTTCCCCAACTACGGGGAAGTGTGACTAGGCGATGTATAACCACTATATGTGGTATTTATCGATATTTTCAACATCACCTTGAATTCGAATGCGTTAACTTAAACTGCATAAAATAACGACAAAAGTACATGGAAATTACAACTCGTTACTTTGAGTAACAATGAGTGGTCATCATTTAAAGTTTATCTCTCTTATTTATATGCCAAATAGCAGTATGAATAGATGGCAAAGGATGGTAGGAAAGGGTGGATCAATTGTATGAACGTTATCCTTAAAATCCTATAAATGAAAAATACACTTTTCTTTAGATACATTTGTCATAGATTTAAACACCACTGTTTTCGTGTCTAGGCTTTTTTTTTCTATACTAGCACGACATGTGACTATGGTAAGTGGCGCTGGAGGTCAACTGAAATCAGACACTCATGACTGACATCAGTCTCTAACACGATGCCGGCTTGACTGGACATGTCGGCAATTCGTGCCTGATCCTGTAACGTGTGGATATGCATTACTGGGTTTATCTGCATGAATGGTGGATGTTTCCCTGCCCCGGCAGACTGGGTAAATTACCATTAGTCCGCCTTCCACCTATTTGTTGTTCTTGTTGTGACTTTTGCAATGATGTCAAATGACAATTTTTACTTTTAAGGAGAACTATGCTGGCTTGACTCGGCATGACGGCAATTCGAATCTGATCCCGAAACGTGTGGATACACTTTACTGGGATTATGGGCTCGAACAGTGGATACTTTCCGGCCCCAGCAGACTGGCCAAATTATCACCATCAGTCCGCCTACCAACTTATAAAAAATATCATTAAAATTTGACATTAAACCATCGCCTCGCTCCAAAGCGTGGCGAATGTAGGATAAAATCTCCTAAATTTTTTGGCAGGTCCAATTACAGTGCAGGTCTAGGACTCTGTGTTCTAGGGGTAATGATAATAATAATAAATTATTTATTGTACAAAACCAAAACAAGTACAGGTTAATGCCGTAAATGCATTTTCTACCAATTAATGAACAACA
The DNA here is from genome assembly GCA_910589645.1 of Tinea semifulvella. Taxonomy (NCBI): domain Eukaryota; kingdom Metazoa; phylum Arthropoda; class Insecta; order Lepidoptera; family Tineidae; genus Tinea; species Tinea semifulvella. The sequence continues at coordinate 1,099,435 of OU342619.1, read as the reverse complement.
AACATGATACGTCACATTAACCTTTATATATTTTTATAATTGTGTCTGTCTTAGCTTATAGTGTGACAATGCCTATCTACAGCAGCTATAATGTTAAGCGTTATTCTGTATTTACAATTTTGTTATTTTATTATTTTATTGTTTCTCTTTACAAATTATGGTTATCATGTACTGCTCCAAAATCACCAATATGTACTATAAAATGATATTGTTTTATATCAATATTGTAAAAATTTACTTGTAAAAGTCCAGAATACATCTCTTTTTGTCCTATGCCTACTTGCAAAATAAACGAATTGAATTGAATACCCCAACTCACCTTACAGCAAAGTCTAAATCTCAAGTCGAAACAGCATGACAGATAGTCTAATAAGTTTGTGCAATTCATCTAAAATGCTAATCACTATACACATATCAGCCTATGCTATGGAAGCTAAATTTCTGTGACCCAAACATATATTCAGGACGTGCACTAATTCCAGGAGCTGTGCAGTTTGGTTATGCTATTTCGTCACGCCATCCATAGTTGGGCCCTAACTAAAACGTTCCCTCGAAACTAATCTAAATTGCAAAGTCTATTAGTTTGTAGTCTTAACTGATTTTTCTATTCGTATTACAATATTGGTACCTGGCAAGCGGCACGTTTTTACATCCTTAACATGCTTTATAAAAAGGACTGAACCTAGGAGACACTATTCGTTCTTGGTGTCTTCCCATACAAGATGCACCCGCATTGTAAATCCGTAGAACCCATTTTATTGCAAAAAAGCAACGAGTGATCTCTATTGCAGCGATGAAGCACAGTGGGTATCCCCGACAGATGACCTGAAGAAACTTTTAAAGTTAAATGGCCTTTATTTATTAGCGATTTTTTATTATTTAATGGTACACGACCGCAATGATGCCTTAATAAATAATAAAAGCCCCTAGAACACAAAGTTCGACTTCCATTATTGGTGGATTGAAGATGAGCCTTCCAGAAATTCCTGGAGAATTTGGCCTACACTCGCCAAGCCTTGATGTTTTACTTCAATTTTATTAAATTTATTTATTCGTCTATGAGGCATAGGACAATAAACATATTGTGTTTTGCGCTTATACATGTCACTAAATAAACTAATATAATGTAAAGCTTATTTATTTAAATACTTTATTGCACTTAAAAACCTAGCACATAGGCGAGCTATAACGCCATAAGGCATTCTTCACCAGCTAACCTTGATCATGTAAGGTGATGGGCAGGATGAAGAAAATATTAAAATAGCTTAAATTAGTAAATAAAAATAATTACTTACGCATTTATAGCACTTAAATATACATATACATACACAATACACAATAATACACATACATACTATATAATACATACATACATAAACATTCACTATAAATAAATAGATATATATATATAAATAAAATGTCAAACAACTAATTTGAGAGACATACATTCTGTTTCTCAGGAAATAATGTGGTTAGAAGGTTTTTAAATACGTTGACGGACGATGCGCGCTTTATAGCCAGGGGCAGCTTGTTGCACTGACGAGCGGCAGCAAGAGTGAAGGAATCTGAATATCTGCTAGAGGAATGCGAAGGAATCTTTAGCTGATTGTTGTGAAGCTTGTTTTAGGGCAATAGCTTGTTGAACGGGAAACGAATAGGTGCTGTTGAAAATACTCCGAAATTGAGCGAAACAAATTAAATTAGCAGCAACTAACCTTTGTTTTGGGTCTCGAACTGGTGACCGAATGCCTTGGTGGTTTTGATAGCCGACGGGTCGCTAAATGGATGGTGATGATGAGGATCACAGCCGAAATTACTGCAGGTCCAGGGCACAATCACAGCGAATAATTACGAATTAATTTGGGAAGCAACGATATGCTTCGACTCTCTCCCACAGAGAGCGTTGTTTTCGGCGGAAACGTCATTAACAGAAAGTGCACCAAGCATAATAATAATATAATAATAAATATTTCGAACACTATTTGGAGCAACATAATCATTACAATATTAACCTTAAAATTATAGCTGCTGTAAATAGGCATTGTCCTATTAAAACTAAGACATACAGAATTATAAAATAAAAAATATACTGTGACCAAACTGAGCTATGACCAAAGTAGGCCTCTAATACGCCACTCACACGACTATGCATTTGACTTACAAATAGATCCGAAGCAAAAACTTTGTACAACGTTCCACTAGCGGAATTGGAAACTGTTAAGTTTTAATAGGTTCTGAATTACAAATTAGGAATAGTATTTGGTGTTTAAGGCATTAAAAACATGTCTGGAAAACCGAAATTGTTTTTTTTAAAAAAACAGTAATTGTGGGCATGATAGCGGGCATGTGTTGTTATTACTAGTGTATCTTTAAAATAATCATATTATTATTATTTTGTTTTAATTTTGAGGTTTTAATTTGCCACCAATTTTTTATAATGCCAATCTAAAATAAGCATTAAAATTTAGCTTCAAACTTTTGCTTTTACGAGTACGTTCGAACCAAAAAATAGGCTTTCATAACTTTTTAATCTACAATTTTAATTTGGCACTCCGAAGCGCGAAATACAGCGAAATTGCAACTCAAATATATCTCATAAACCGTGTGCATCGTTCTAAAACATATTTGGAAATTTTGGAGGGACCACATTTAATTTTCATTTATACTCGTGACAAGTTTCCCAAGCTGTAATTTCTGCGATGTCACTGTATCTCATTTCGTATATAAAATACATTTTGTACCACACGCAATTCCGACCTATAACATAAAGTATTAAAGGTCAACATCGCGTGCAAATTGGGAGTTACTTGTGTCCTTAACGAAGTGGGCTCAACAAAATTTAGTGCGCAATTTTAATAGTGACATTTCGGCTTTTGTACTTTTTAATTGAACAATACAAAATGTGTAATTTCTCTGATCATTATTTACAAGTGTCGTTTGTTGTTTAATTTGCTAGTTAGACATCTAACTAGCGGCGAAATTTTTTTTAAAAATGTAATTCAGGAAAGATCAGCAGTTAGATTATGTTCTATGTTTCATAACGACACATATACATGTACGAGTATAGTAAACATTTTGTAAATAAATAATAAATAAATGAATATTTCCGGACAGGTCACACAGCGCCATCTAGTTTCCGTGGTAAGCTACGAGGCTTGTGTTACGGAAACTAGATGGTTGATAAACTACATATTATACTATTTTTTTGTTTTTTGTAAATATATACATATTATACATATAAACACCCAGACCGAGACAAATTATACAATGTATAGCTTCATTAGTTTTTGTTAATTATACATGATTAAAACTAAACGATAATTTTCGTGAGCAGACGCATTGATAACACAATAGTTCGGTGATGCGACGCGAGCTATAACACCGCTGAACATTTAGTTGTTTAATGATAGAGTATTTAATGATTTCAATGACCTTGCAGAAGAGCTGGACATTGATTTATTTAATTCCAAGGCTGCAGACATTAGACGGCAGTTAACGCTTCGGTATGTTGAATCGGTCAATAGCAGGCATCAATTATAGTTTTAATTAAATGCTTGTATGATGTTTATTACTTTAAGTAACTTGTGTTTCACCTATATATGTTATTATTCTTCTGTAGCGATGTTTTCTTCCTTTGCTTGTTAATTTGATTAATTTAATTTTATGTTTATATGTGAAAACCTTTAATAGTTCTTAGGGAATTTACTGTTTAATATCTATATACAATAGTCAACTGTTGGTTTTCCAAAATGAAAAAAGAAAAAAAATATATATATATATTGCTGTTGCACTAATTATAACCTTTGTCATGACGATTTTGCTGTGATTCAGTAAAGACAGGAGTCAGATTATGTTCTCGGCCCTTATAGCGACACGTATGCATAAAATATTAAAGTCAAAGTCAAGATATTCAGGTTAACCTATTACAGGCATTTATGAAACGTCATTAATTTGGTAATCAGTAAATATGTTATCATTATTATTATTAAATTTTTAATGTCACGAAAATAATTGTACAAAGGCGAAGATTAATGCCTACAAGGCATTTTCTAACATCTAACCTTTGGGAGAATATGAGATGAAGGGTAGTGCTGATATAATATAATAAGATAACAAACAATATACTACATACTAACAAATACATACACTAAATCCTAAGAAATACATACACTAAATCCTAAGAAATACATACACTACATCCTAAGAAATACATACATATTATAAAATTTTATATTTGCCAAATATTTATTGTCAGCCCGATGCTTGTTTGTCTAAAAATAATGCAGTAACCAAGCTTTTGAACACTTGGACTGACGGTGCGTGTCTAATAAATAGCCAGTGGCAGTTTGTTCAACTGGTGTATGTTGTGAGCTACCATCACGCGTTCATAAGTTTTAGCGAGGTAAATAACATTTTGTTGTTTATTGCTATTGCACTAAGTCGCATCCAAATTATGGCCTATGTCAGGACGATTTTGACGTGATTCAGTAAAGACCAGCAGTCAGATTCTGTTCTCGGCACCCAATATTGATATAACTGAACTGAGTAATTATCTGAATAAACAGTACTATTTGCTGGGAATTGGTTAACTAAAGGCTTTGCCAAATAGTAAGCGTACTTAGTCAAAGTGCCTTAGTCGTCGCTTACTACGAGTATGTACTTAAACTGCTTTGGTTTTTGGTTAAACGACGAGTCTTTACTGGTAGATTTTCTATCGAATGATATACGCAGCTTATAGTGTCTTATTTTGAAGTTACGTGGTGTTAGAACATAAGCTAAGGACCCAATGTCAATCTTGATAAGTATTTTAAGGTAATTGTGTGAATCTGTAATAGCGCCATCTATGATCAAGTAGCGGAAATATTTCTTAATGACAATGATTAAAAAATATTAGTTTAATCAATAATAAAGTAACACGATGTTCTTTTGTTAATGAAGAACGTGTTTTACGTGTTTAAGGTTTCCGTAGCACGCAGGTCGGCATATTGTCCGTGAAACAACAAAATCAATTTGAAAGTACACATCGAACACTACCATAACCGGCAATGTACTGTCATACACTAATTCATTGTGTACCGATTAATTTAATTCGTATACCGTTAGGCTTCTTCCCTTGTCTTGTGATTCTAATGGTCCTTAATAATTCATTAATAATGTATTATTAATAATTATATTTGTTACATACATACATATCTTCACGCCAGATCCCTTACGGGGTAGGCAGAGACAATTGAGCGCCACTTGACACGATCACGACATACCTCTTTCGCTTCATCGACATTCATCAACCTCTTCATACATGCCCTTTTGTTACGAAGGCTTTTTAATTCTCCTTCAGCTAGTGTTTTATTTATTTGATCGTGATACGTGTGTCTTGGTCTGCCAGGGCCTCTTTTACCCACAACTTTCGCATTATATACCTGGTTCGTCAATCTTTCTTCGCTCATCCTTTCAACATGCCCGAACCATCGTAGCATGCTTTTCCTTATTTTTGTCCCTATGCTTTCCTTCATACCAACCCTTTTCCGTATTTCGACGTTACGTATGCGGTCCGCCAAAGTGACGCCACATATCCGCCGCAACGACCGCATTTCTACTGCATTAACCCTACTCTCATGCGTATTCTGACATATCCACGTTTCGCTTCCATACATCAGTGTTGGTACCAACATGGCATTGTGTATGGCGAGCCGAGCTTTGTCACTGACATTTCGACTGCCGATCAGTGACCCCAGGGCACCGTTAACACTATTTCCCGCGTTCACTCTTCTTTCAACGTCCCTATCGTACTTCCCATCCGCAGTGAAAACACTGCCCAGATATATAATTTCATTTACTTGTTCTAGAGTTTCATCATCAATCTTTATCGTCACGGTTGTCATCCTTCTTCTTTCAAACACTAGTACCTTGGTTTTTCTCGCATTCAAACGGAGTCCTTTTTCTGCACATCCCTCCTTCATTCTTGTGACTAGTGATTGCAGTTGTTGTTCGGACGATGCCATAAGAACAGCATCATCTGCATAAAGCAGGCAGTTCACCACTAGATCACTCATCTTTATCCCACAGTTACTCTCTCTCACACTTTTTAGGCATTTGTCGAGATATAGAGTGAATAATCTGGCGGAAAGCACACAGCCCTGTTTGACACCCATTTGGGATTCAAAGCAAGGCGACATACCTCCCTCCACCCGCACACAAGCTTTACAGCCCTTGTACAGGGACTGTATAGCCTGTAGCAGTTTGTCATTCACTCCATACTCCGGCAATATGTCCCAAAGCTTCTTTCTTACAACTCTATCAAAAGCCTTCTCCAAATCCACAAAAGCACAGAAAACCTTCTGGTTTAAGGCCAAAAACTTCTCTGTGATATTGCGGAGCGAGAAGACTTGGTCAATGCATCCTCTTCCAGGTCTAAAGCCTCCTTGTGCCTCCCATAAAAGATCTTCAGTCTTCTCTTGCAGTCGTTTCGTGAGAATCTTGCCATACATCTTGCTCGCCAAACTGATCAAACTAATCGCTCGGTAGTTGGAACAGTCCAATCTAGATCCTTTGCCTTTGTATAAAGGAACGATTACTGACTGCTGCCAGTCTTCCGGTACTCTTCCCTCCTGCCAGCAAAGGTTGCACAGCAGATGGAAAGCGTTCCAGACCGGTATACCTCCGTATTTGATCATTTCAGCGAGCACTCGATCTTTTCCCGCTGCTTTGCCACATTTCAGGCTTCTAATTGCCGATTGCAATTCTTGCACACTTATTTCCTCCTTCAATGTGGACGTTGTTGTTGTGGGTAGCGCTGGGGGTAATGTACCCGTCGTAACGTCGTTAGGAGTTCCACTAGCATACATCTCGCTAAAGTATTCACTCCATCGCTCCAACACCTCATTTGTGTTTGCAAGAATGTTACCGCTCTTTGATTTAACTCTATTCATTCGACAAGATGACGAGCCACCTTTGGCCTTCCTAACTTCCCTCCAGAAAAGTTTGGAGTTCTCCTTAAAGTTGCTCGTCATCCTATTTTCACCTATTTCCTTACATCTTTCACGCTTCTCCTTAACCAAAGATTTAGTCTCATTCTTGCAACGATGGTACAACTCCTTTTTTTCTCTTTTCATACTTTCATTCATATTAAGCGAAGCAACGTAATCTATCCAAGCTTTCTTCTTTCTTTCTACCGAATCTTTAACCTCGTCATCCCACCACGCGTCACCTTTGGTTGCTCGCTTTTTTGCTACCCCACATACTTCACTTGCCGATTCTACCATACCATTTTTTAGGTACTTCCAGCATTCTTCCACATCTTTGCTCACATCTTTCAGGTTGATAAGTTTATCTTTGACGCGTTTCATATACTCTTTTTTCACACTATCATCTTGTAACTTTTCACTCTTTATTCTCTCTACTACTGACACATGGCCACCTGATTGCCGGTGGCGCCATTTTGTGAACAGACCACTTATCCTAGTAATTACTAGGTAGTGGTCTGTTCCCAATTCTGGACCACGATACGCCCTGGTATCCAGAATCTGTGTTCGCAGTCTTTCATCAACTATTATTAAATCAATCATACTCTTTTCACTATTCATCGTTCTTGTGTACATGTGAATGTCTTTGTGAGCAAACATTGTGTTGGACACAAAGAGATTCTTTTCTAAGCACACGTCAAGTATAAGCTTACCTGCATCATTAACTCTCCTATCTCCAAAATCACCTAGGACCGTTTCGTAATCTGTACGACGTGTCCCCACCCATCCATTTAAATCGCCACATAATATTATATGTTCGTTCCCAACTGCCAAATCTAGAACTGTCCTGACCTGGTTCCAAAAATTCTCTAGTTCCTGTTGTGGAGCTGAGCTCACTGGTGCGTAGACCACGGCTACAAAAAACTTTTTAAGCCCAGTCTTCAGACGAACCCAGAGAATTCTTGGGCTTTCCAGGCAGTACTCGTACATGCTGTCGGCCAAGCGGCCAGATAGTAAGATGCCCACACCCTGACTACCACGATCGCTGTCTCCCACTCCCGACCAGAGCGCGATCCTCCCTCCCGGTAAGTCCTGCATCTCACTACCCCTCCGCTTGGTCTCGGTCACGCCAATCGCATCCAACTTCATGTCATCCATCAAATCTAAGAGTTCATTCATCTTATCTTTCATTCCCCCCCGGACATTCCACGTGCCAAATCGACACTCCTCTGTCCTAAATTATATTTGTTGTAACTTTATTTTTATTCTTTATTGTTTTATTAGTTGTTGGTTATCCTGTAATAAATGAATAAGATAAAACAAATCCATATTCTACTAATCGCTGCAGTTTAGTTATTATTTTAAAACCGTATTAAAAATAAACTAAACAAAACCTTTTAATTAAATAAACTAAAAGATAAACCTAATTAATATAAAAACTAAATACTTACAAATATCTTGATTATAATCTACATGTCATCGAAGATAAATAAATAATTTGGTTTGTATGAGTCAAAGTTTAAGTCAAAATATATTTATTTACGTACCTATTACAGACATTCACGTCATACACGTCATTATTTAAATTATTTTAAATGATTCTACTTCTGTTACTGGAAGACTAAGCAACGAAGTCGCCCAAAGAATAAGCTGTTAGCAGAAGACTAGCGCTTAGCAAATTACAGCGACCTGTTAATGTTTAATCTGACTGAGAAAGGAATCTACAAGGAAAACTCAGCTATAGCAATTTACAAATGAAGAAGCATTAACTATAATGCATCTACTTCAAACCAAATAATTAAGTACCATTAGCATCTTAATCTGTAATTGACTGTACCTTATTAAAAATCCAACTCACGTTAATTGTTAATTAGTTAAATTCTTAATTATTACTCTACAAAATAGCATAACTCAACTAAAGTTTGCGAGCCATTTTAATCTTTATTGTCGTTGTTTCAGGGTTCATTTCAAAGCTACTTCTGAAGATGATTATGCTGATTTTACTTGTGAGGCGAGACACGAAGGTGTACAACGTGATACCCCGATGAGATCTACAGTACAACTAAGTGTACTATGTAAGTACTTTGCTTTATCTTTATTATTATTATTATTAAGAGGGTTTGACGCTTTTGCATCGCTCGCACAATCAAATATTTTCAAAGATTTATCAAGTGTACTTGAAATATAGTCTAGCAACTTACTTAATGCATACCACTATGGTAGGATAGAGCTGGACTGTAAAATTGTATTATCCTATATTTACCTGCAATCTGTGCAATAAACGTTTTGAATTTTTGAATTAGGGAATAAAATTACTTATAATTTGCCCTCTTATGCAATAATCATCAACATTTATTCAGCCTACTATAATGCCTACTAAAGTTACCCTGGAGGTGTAGCGTCTGGTGTATTTTGTTTTTAATACTCCGATGCATAGTATTATTTGCATTTAAACTTCCGCGCACATTAATAATTTCAACGGGTCTTTACGCGATTTACCATAGAGACATATTTCTCCCGAAGTTTCAGCCAAGTTGCATTGGCCGTGGTCACGGGTCGACTGGAGCTGCGCGGTGTAGGCTCGTACATACTGGGCGGTAGATGTAAACCTAACCACTTGTCACTTTAAAAATTTTGAAATCACGACACATGACACTTCCAATATCCTTGGTGACACCGGGCGATTCATCCCGGCGCCGAAACCTAATGATTACTGGATTCCACCACGAAGATAGCTTATAACCCCTCGATTAAGATCGAGATCGAACGTCGGGAGAAATATGTCTCTAAGGTAAATCGCGTAACACCCGTTAAAATTATATATATATTTTTTTAATTTGTTAACTGACAGACCTAAATATAACGATTGTTATATAGGTGCAATATACAAATATCCTAAAGATGCTTGTAGGATTCGTTGTCAGCCTAGTAAAACATACATTTAGCTAGGCCGACTACATATACCTCGATAGTGGCTGATTGATATTCAAAATAAAATTTACTTAAACATGTGGATTTAATTCAAATATTTAAGGTAATAGAAACTGGAAAAATATAATAAACATACAAATCATCATAAACGAATAACACCGAATGATAATTGTTCCAAAATTTAAATTACAAAACCACTTTAAAACCTCATTAAATTGTAATACTGCAAATTCCTGCTAAAGTTAAACGAACCTATTTGTTCAGACCCTTCCTACATTCTCATTTCTCATATTAATCAAAGTCGTTCAAATAATTCTCTGCAAATATTCTTTAAAAAAGAATATAAATACTTTTGGATCAATTTGAGCCTTTTGAAAGTCAATAGGGTCCAGTCTATTCCCTTTGCCCCGACCGAATACCACACGGTATTATAAGCACTACAAACGTTTATTTAAGGGTTGAAATCGCTTGGGGTGTGTAGCAAATGTGTTGGACCGTTTCAAAGCCAGTGTTGACATTAGAACACACCAAATGGAAAATTAATAATTCATTCTCAAATAGAACGGGGTCCAAACCGCCCCTGCCGGCTCAAGTTGTTCGCAATACACTCGCCAGCTCCTGTTTATAAATAGAATTGCCTTTTAAAGGGTTAGAAATAGCGAAGCTTTTAGACTTTTGGGATTTCTTGATAACTATTTTACGAGGAATTGGTTAATTTAACTACAAATACCTTAACTTGGAATATAAGGTTATATATATAAGACTCAGTCTTGTCTTCCAGTAACGTCGTATAGACAAGAGACGTGGACACTGACAGTGGGTTGAATGCATAAGTTCAAGGTCGCTCAGGGAGCTATGGAGAGAGCTATGATAGGGATTTCTCTAAAGGATAAAGTCAGAAACGTTGACATCCGTCAAAGAATCAAACACGCTATGGCAGAACCGATGAACGATGGAGTAAACGTGTCGTCCTGCAGTGGAGATCACGTACTGGAGGAGGCAGAGTGGGACAACCGTCCGACGGATGACCTGAGGAAGGTCGCTGGTGGGGGAAGGATGAGGGTTGGAGAAGATCGTGTAAAGTGGCGAGCCTTGGGGGAGGCCTATATCCAGCAGTGGACTGAAACTGATGATAAAGATGATGATGATGAAAGACTCAAAGACAACCTTAACCATTGTAGCCTCATAATTACGTTCTTGCACTATTTACTTCCAAAAAAAAAACTATATTTATTAATATACAAAGAACGTTTCCACCCTGTACATATTTTCACTGGTCTACTACAAATGACAAAAATCTATTCATATTTAATTGTCAATACGTATAAGTACGTTACCAAAGTTACTGAAGTGACAATGGCCCGGACAATCTGCCGCAGCACCGACGATCGATAAGGCAATAAGCCCTCTGGTGGAAGTTGGATGAGGGTAGTACGAGATCGAACGATGATGATGAAAGTACGTGGCCAGTGTAGTCCAAATTCTCCAGAAATATGTTCTGGAAGGGCCATCTCCAGAAGTATGACGATTGTATCCAAACTGATATATAAACAACTGTATAGTAGACTACACTGATTAATGAACGAACAAAGCTCAATTATTTAAAACCTAGTATCGTTAAGCGAACTTAAAATACGATTTCGAGTTGGTAACAATGATCAACTCGAGAAATACAAACATTTTGACATTCGATCGCACGAAAATGGGAAATTAATAATACATGACCTATCCCCTCCCCTCCTTGTTACTGGTTACTCCACCATTGGCATTCCGGCTGCAAAAACACTGCGATGCTTTACAATTCAGAATTGAGATCGTCGGGTTTATTCTTGAATATGACTTTTTATACCATACACCATTATTATCATTATAGCCCTAGAACACAGACCTTTTACCTCCTAGACCTCTACTGATGAAAATGGGGCTTCCAGAACATATTTTTTAGCCTACACTCGCCACGGGCAGACGGCTTGACGACGTCGGATATTATTATAAATTATTAATCGATTTTTGTCAATTGTAGTAGACCCTTCAGTACGAGTACAGCGAGGCTAATACGTTGCCAGCCTTCCTCTCTACAGACCTTTCCGTCAGCCGCTTGGACAACTCCTTGGCCATTGGACTAGACTCCAAACGGTACGAATTCGTAACGTGTACCGAGGTAGGCGTATTTGCACAACTTGAAGTTCTCAGAAGAAGAAGTGACCTGCCAAATTTCCACTGCCCAAGAATCATTCCGTCAGGTCTCTTGCTTTCGTTCTATGCAATCCCATTGTTGGCCATATGAAAATTTTGTATCATGTAATCTCGGCATTTAGCCGGTTCACCTTATGATGCTCACGAGCCTATCACGAGCGCATAATGCGTTTGGTTTTTTCTTAACTTATAACTGACTAAACGACAACTTTTGAGGATCGTAGTTTCTTGTAATTGTCTGTTTATGTCATAATATTATTATTTACCAGCTCCCTAGCGTTTATGCGTGAAAATAGATGCATATTTCTCGAAAATCAATTGTAGTTTATCTACTGCAGGTCTGTCACACTGTCACTGTTAGTTTTAGACAGTAACAATTAGGATCAGGCGCTATTACATATCTCATGGGCAATGGGCCGAGCCACTTTAACATTAACGCATTTTCAGAATTATTAAGCTATCAGAAATCTTTGATTACAATGAAATAAGTTTTATTTCAAACTCTATTCCACGAGAACTGATAGTGACGTTATTAGACAATGCTCGTGTGTTTCACCTTTTAGAAAATAATAAAAAAATAACATATTTGTAAAAAATTAATGACTCAACAATAACAATCACTCTTATATAACTACATTAATACAAACGATAACAGCCATAATTTTAACAGACATAGAATGAACAAAATGGCGACCAATTGTTTGCTACACATGCTAAACATTGACCGGTACCACGAATTGTCGCTTTGATCATTCAAATTTCATTTCTACACTGTTTATATACTCGTACAATTAGCGACATCAAAACAATATTTACATCAAGAGTTTATGAAATATCGTAAAAAATAAACATATTTATCAGAAACCAATCAAGAATAAGCCTTCTGTTTACAGATGACATCGTACCAGCTACACTTATCATTATACAAAACGTTCACTAGCAATTCACACCATTATCCTTTTTGAAACTAAGGTCACAATTCCATATCTATACCATGTATGTATACGTAGTTCTGTGTCGCTTTCGATGACAGACTGCAAAAACATTGTTGAAGTGTTGTATCTACATATAAGCGTATAGGGCTATACCTAGATTATAGAGGGTTTACTCGTAATGCACTTTGTACATAATGGAAGTTTCGACGCACTTTCGTCTGTGAGATACATTCAGGATTTTTCTTTTTATACTCCTTCTATTTTTTTCTCGCTTTATTAATTTATTTATTCATTTCCACAGCAAATTACAGAACATCATCACGACCGTTTCCCTTCTGGGCTGGTCAGAAATCACGCTTATAAAGAAGCGGAGTAACATTTAGCCAACTTTATTTTATTTATTTATTATAAACTTTATTGCACAAGGTACAAAGGCGGACCTAATGCCGCTAGACATTCTATACTGGTCAAACCTTTGGGACAACTAAAACAGTTACTTATTTACATACTAATACATACACAAATACATACAAATAAAACTACATACATACGTTCTATGAATATACATAAATATAATATACCTACTATATGATGACTATAATGAGAGAAATAAATAGAGAAACTTTACTATAGGCCATCATGACAAGTGGCAAGCTCGTCGATGTCTCTAGCGTACCAAACTCGGGAAATAGCACAATTAAATGAAATAATAATTTAATTAATTTATTTAAAATATTGGGCCAAGTGCTAAGAAGTTCTTTAAAGAACTAGTAACAAGAGGGCTGGCTAATTTAAATTATTAGGTATAAAATAATATCAAATGATATTTATTATTACAGTTGAAAAATGTTCGCGTAAAGATGAAAATATCTAAATATCCTTTTGAAGTTTTCAAGATAAGCGTCTTAATTCTCTGTTGGCAAAGTTCAAAGATTAAAACTTAAGTTTCTCAGAAAGAGATAAGAATAATTTCTTCTCTCTGCCTCTTCCTCTACCTTAACCAATAAAAGGGGTAATTTATGTCCTATTCGTCTTGCTAATTCATCCTATATTTTGCGCTTACATCACAACACCTGGAATACAAGATCTTAGACATACTTCTAGAGAATTAAGCCAATCACTTTCATATATTTTGTCCAAAGCGGTTAACGGGTGATCTTTTAGAATTTGTGCAGCGATGCTGATGCTGATGCTGCGAGTGTTCTTGGCACACTGCCACATGATCAAGTCATGTGGGAATATTTTTATATATAGTTTAGATTTTTATTTTGTTTATTTATTTTTATTAGTTAAACCTCTACAACGTAAATTTCATGCTTTATGGACAAATAATCCTTGGAATTGGTAAGTCTGGACGTATTAAGACGTTTCATAAATGCCTGTAATAGGTTTACGTGAATAAAGATATTTTGACTTTGACTATTATGCCGGCCTATCGAGATGCTTTTTCACACTTCGCTTGAAGAACTCCAGGTTATAGGAGTGGGGAAACACACTGGCTGGGGGAGCATTCCAAATCTTCAGCGTGCGACAGTCTCCAAATTTATATGTACGCAGCGGTATAGTGGCTAAGGTATGGGATTAATATATATAATAATATTATTAATTATTATATGTACCTATTATTACAGGCATTAATGAAACGTCAATAATTTAATTCTTGTAAATGATTCTACTCCTGCTGGTAGAAGACTAAGCAGCAAAGTGGTAAAATAAGTAAGATATTAACAGAAGACCAGCAGCTAGGGGCTGATGTCTGTCGTGTGTAGCTGGCGTCAGTTGCTCCTATTCTTGGATCTCGCTTACCTTCAGGTGGGCGCGATGTCACATATACTCAGTATAAAAGAATCTCTCGCCACGCTGGCTAGACGTGTTTGCAAGGATCTGATGACATTTATTCTTTTGACAATATCTAAATAAATACTTAAGTGAAAGGTGATATTTCCATCACAGGAGCGGTGGTGTTGTGAATTTAACACTAATTCACGTAAGAGAAATGTATTTCTTATTGTTTAATGCCGAGGTTCGAATTTAAATAACTTCTTTTTATTGAAGTAAATATCTAATAACAATAACCCAGCATGAACAATCTCCTCATCGAATCGACATCAATTGCAGTACATGAAGTATGGGATTTCCATCTCTCTTTCCCATACACGGAAAGAGAGATGAGAAGAATGGTGTCTCAGGCTTGTCACCGACAATAGGCTGATATACAAAGGAGGCGCTCACCATTCACCATTCTGTTCCTCTCCCTACCCAACCAAATATTGTATGATTCCGGTAATGCTGTCTTAGAAACTCGTTCCATAAATGTATTGACGGCAGACCTGCTTAGGCCTAATTCATAATATTTGCAAATATCCGTTATTTTATTTCTTAGTAAGTTGACTATTATTATTTCAAAATATTGGATGTGCGAGTGAAAGTACAACATCCTATCAACAGCTTCTTCATTCTGGATTTAAACTGAACTAACACACGATGTGCAAAATGCTGTTCAAATTTAAACATGTCATTCAAGCATGTCACAAAATAGTACAACTACATATATGACACCCGGTAATAATAATAACATTATAATTATATCTATATAACAATTTCAAATTATCAAACACATTTATATCAAGTAAAGGAAAAGAAAAAACAACAGGACTGCGGGGAAGGATCGAAAATAATAACTACTGCATATACATTAGAGTTTATCTTGCATTAATTCATTTGATGTGTAGTAATTTTTTTCTAGTAATATAACCTTTAGATTATTTACAAAAGTGTTATGGAGTTCCCGGATTTAAAACCCCAAGGACAAACACTTGTTTCTCTTTCCCTGTGTATTGGTATAAAAATTTAATTGTTCCTATAAATTGGGATGAATGGTTAATTACCCGTTTGGTGTAAACGTTATACCCCCGGGTATTCCCCGAATAACGGGGTGGTATTATTTCTCGATTCCCCTTTTTTGTGATAGCGCGATAATTGGAAATTGATATTTTAATTTATAATCCTAAATATTCAACGCTATTCCCTAAAGAGTGCTTTGACACTTAAAAGTTCATGTTGTTTTTGTATAAAACTTCAGCAAAACGGATTTTAACGTTGCGTTTTAGAGGAGAATTTGTATTTTAATTGCTTCCAACAAAATTCATAACAAAAAAAGTTAATTTATAAAATAAAACATCCGACTGCATAAAAAAAACTATAAAGAAAAAAACAAACCCAATGGTACTGTCGTCAAAAAGTTTGATAACCGCTTAACGGCTATCAAACTTTTTGGCGATGCTACCAAACAAAATTTGTAAGTTGTATATGTATGTTTATTATTGTACATGTTACATACATACACATCTTCACGCCAAACCCCTTTCGGGGTAGGCAGAGACAATTGAGCGCCACTTGTCACGGTCACGACATACCTCTCTCGCTTCTTCGACATTCATCAACCTCTTCATACATGCCCTTTTGTTTCGATGGCTTTTCAACGCACCTTCAACTATTGTTTTATTAATTTGGTCGTAATATGTAAGTCTAGGTTTGCCAGGGCCTCTTTTACCCACAACTTTCGCATTATATATCTGGTTCGTCAATCTCTCTTCATTCATCCTTTCAACATGCCCGAACCATCGTAGCATGCCTTTCCTTATTTTTGTCCCTATGCTTTCTTTCATACCTACCCTTTTTCGTATTTCGTAATTACGTACATTATGTATTATGAAATGAAATGAAATAATTTATTTGTCAGAAACAAAATAATTTATTAGTATTTAGTATATTTATAAGTAGGTTTATTATATAAGTATTTATATCTAATTGATGTGTCACTTATACTTACATTGCACCTACAGTTGTTAATGAATACAGAGAATGTCTACCAGTCCGCCTTTTGTACTTTGTGCATTAAAGTTTTGAAATAAATAAATACCATTACGCTTTTTATTTAATTTAAGGAACATACATACATACATATCATCACGCCGGATCCCTTGCGGGGTAGGCAGAGACAATTGAGCGCCACTTGACACGATCACGACATACCTCTTTCGCTTCCTCGACATTTATTAACCTTTTCATACATGCCCTTTTGTTACGAAGGCTTCTTAGTGCACCTTCAGCCAGTATTTAAGGAACATGTCGATTTTAATCGAATTGTTGTCCAAATAACATAAATTCTACCAGTAAAATCCGACAAGCATCCAACCGAAAAATGTTTGGTGTCATCGCATTATTGAAATGGTTCATAAGTTATGTAGTATATGTATTATTATATCATATTAATATTACATAGTTATTAGTATGTATTTTAGTAATATAATTGTATTTATATGTATATAGATTTATTTATTATTATTATATATAAATATTTGCACCTAACTTACATTTGAAATGGTCCACATTGTCCTTAAGGTTGGCTGTCAGATAATGTCTAGCGGCATTAAGTCCGCCCCTTGTATAGCGTGCAATAAAGTTTTAAATAAATAATAAATAAAATAAATTGTTTGGTGTAATGTTTTAAATTTGGCATAAACTGAAACACGGTGTCTGGGAGACTCCCACATCAGCTGCACTGTGGTAATATTAAACCTTGTAACAAGACAAAATATTATTATCTCAATAGTACGTATCTGAAATGAAGATCTAACGACGTTTTGTATTATATCGTGTAATGTTGTATAAATGGATGGACCAATTTCGGTAGACTGTCCCCTGCTAAGATGAATTTAGGTTATAACTCCATTGAAAGCTATAATAGTTGAAGCTAGTTGTTGCGATATATTTTTACACTAGCACGTCATTTATGGTTAGTGACGCGCAAGGTTCATGAATGTTAGTAACTGGAATCAGTTCCCAACACTATGCCGGCTTGACTGGGCAAGACAGCTATTCAAGTCTAAGCCCAAAAAGTGTGGATACACTTTACTGGTTTTATCGGCACGAACGGTGGATACTTCCCTGCCGCGGCAGACTGGGCAAATTACCACCATCAGTCCGCCTACCACCTATTTGTTATTCTCGTTTAAAGTATGTGCCATTTGCAATGATGTCAAATGACATTTTTTTCTATCAAGGAGAACTAATATTGTAAGCTTTTTTATAAAAATAACACCGCCTAAAACAAGACTTACATTAAAATATGTACGTACTTTAATGATCACACAAGCTCATAGCATTTTTATTGTAATAAGATATAAATAAATTTAATACAAATAATAATTATTATTATATCCAGATAAATTATATTTCTTTATTTATACATATTTGACACTTCTTTACAAATTTAATTTACTATTTTTTTTTTAATGTATGAATATTTAATTAACTTGTGATATTTTTCGAGTCTGGTTCGCTATAGACATCGACGAGCTTGCCACTTGTCATAATAGGCCTATAGTAAGGTTGGCTAAATGTGAATCAACTTCTTAAAAGCGTGGTTTCGTACCACCCCGGAAGGGATAAGGTCGTGATGATAATAATGATGAATATTTTTTCTTACGACGATCATGATAAATTATTTCCTTAAAATAATATACTACTCGTAATTAAACTATAATGTATTTATTGAAATTAACACGTTAAAAATGGGTATAAAAATCAATATGTAATAATATTTTTGGCTTTTAAATGAATCTATTTTTATATATTATCTTTAAATATTATTAACTAGCTTCGAGTGGTTGTACGACCCAAAGCACTTGGCATTATTTGTTGAAATTAGAACAAAACGACCTCATGCAGGCGAACACGTGTGGGAAACACATGTATGTGGTACTTAGACAATACATATTATTATATCGTGTTTTCTTACTAAATTATAAATGGAAAAAACTTCGTCTGTCTTTAATGTTTATTTGTCCGCCTTTCATACCATAATCACTGGACTGATTTTGACAAAATTTGGCAAAATTGTTCGTTGGAAACCTGAGACGGACATGAGTGAAAGATGTCATCATTTGACAGAAACATATAACCAAGGCGCGGTGGTGGCTCGGTTGTAAGAACGCGTTCCTTAAATCCTATAAAGGTCGGTTCAAACCCCCCCGGCATGTACCAATGAGAAATATACTTTTCTTACGTACATTTGTCATAGATTTACATACAACACCACCGTTCCCGTGCCTCGGAGAGCACGTTAAGTCGTCGGTCCCGGTTTCACTAATACCAACTTGTGGAATCGTTAATAAATTGTCATAAAAAATTGACATCATATCCTCGCCAAGCCGTCTGGCCAGCGTGGCGAGTGTAGGCCAAATTCTCCAGATATTATTTCTGGAAGGCTCATCTCCAGCAGTGGAGGTCTAAGACGCTGTGTTCTAGGGGCTGTAATGATGATGATATAACCATTAGTCTGTAAAATTGTTTGTCTTGCCTTCACGCCGGTACTACTAGAGCGATTTTGATAAAATTTAGCAGAGATGTTCCTTAGAACCCGGGAATGGACATGCTCTATATGACGTCACCGTCTGATCATGACATGTGACCATGCAGTCTTATAAATAATAATAATTTTGAAAAATAAAAAAAGTAGAGGTTTAAAAAAAAAAACAGCTGCCTGGTCATAATTTCACTTTTATAATTTGCATAATTATTCTTCTTTAAAGTAATTTTGTATGATCGCACCTGATGACAAGAAACTTAGGTTAGAGCCGCAACTTTACACTAAATTTAGGGTTGTGAAAGACTAAACTGTATTTATTTAGTGGGGCGCGTTAGTAATTAATTCGTCATCACCATCACCAAAACAGCATCCAAAAAGCTCGGAATACTGAACAAGGTGAAGCGGTTTTTCCCGCCATCAATCAGACTGTTGCTGTACAAAGCACAGATCAGATCATGCGTGGAATACTGTTCACACCTTTGGGATGGTTCAGCCAAGTACCTCACAGATGCTCTCAATGTCCTACAGAGGCGAGCTGTTCGAATTGTGGACGATGCCACTATATCTGGAACTCTCGAATCCCTGCAGCTTCGCCGAGATGTAGCTTCTCTGAGCGTGTTCTACCGGCTATACCATGGTGAGTGCTCTGAAGAGCCCTATAACCTAATTCCTTCCTCTCCATTCCGCAACCGAACCACACGCACAGGTCAGAATATGCACCCACATACCGTAGTCAATATCCCTTCGCGTACCTATAAATTTGGTGACTTATACATCTGTCGCACAATAAAGATGTGGAATGCTCTTCCAGCCTCTGTGTTTCCACTTTCCTATAACCTGGAGTCCTTCAAGCGAAGTGTGAAAAGGCTCTAGTCAAGCCGGCATAGTGTAAGGGACTGATGTCGGACATAAGGGCCTGATT
Source organism: Tinea semifulvella (assembly GCA_910589645.1). Lineage (NCBI taxonomy): Eukaryota > Metazoa > Arthropoda > Insecta > Lepidoptera > Tineidae > Tinea > Tinea semifulvella. The sequence goes on along the minus strand of OU342619.1, from coordinate 1,079,116 downwards.
CCAGTTGCTAACATTCATGGACCCTGCGCGCCACTTACCATCAGGTGGGCGCAGGGTCACATGTCGTGCTAGTATTAAAAAAAAAAAAAAAAAAAAAAAACCATCTTTACAGCCACACAACACAGTATCCTAGAGCTCCACTGTTGGAGATGGGCCTTCCAGAACATATATTCGGAGAATTTGGCCTATACTAGCCACGCTAACTGTGTTAACTGCCTCCGTGGTCTAGCGGTTAAGTCCGTTGATTTAGACTCGGATGTACTGGGTTCGATTCCTGGTCGGGACACAAAAATATTTGTTAATGTAAATAAATACATTTAATTAATATTTAATTAACCCTGGTACCGGCCTCGGCCTATCGGGGTTGTTAGCGCTCACCGTCACTCTTATGGAACATCGTCTTGTTTGGGTCGCAAGTAGGTGATTTTTTGTAAATAGGTACTTTTTAAACTAATTAATAAATAAAAAAAAAAATATTGTGATATTTCTCGAGTTTGGTACGCTGGAGACATCGACGAGCTTGCCACTTGTCATGATTGGCCTGTAGTAAAGTTGGCTAAATGTGAATCCACTTATTTATAAGCGTGGTTACTGACCACCCGAAAGGGAAACGGTCGTGATGATACTTTACTAGGTACCGGGTTCGATTCCTGGTCGGGACACAAAAATATTTATTAATGTAAATAAATACATTTAATTAATATTTAATTTGTGAATTTGTCATGATTGGCCTATAGTAAAGTTGGCTAAATGTGAATCCGCTTATTTATAAGCGTGGTTTCTGACCATCCCGAAAGAAAACGGTCGTGATGATACTTTACTTTTACTCGCCACGCTGGCTAGATATATGTTCTGGAAGGTCCATCTCCAGCAGTGGATAGGACGCTGTGTTCTAGGGGCTGTAATGATGAATGTTCATATAATAGGTAGTGTGGATCAATCCATAAATATTTAATGTAACTATAATTCTTAATGAAAAGACAAGATTGCGAAATTTATCATCTTATAACAGACAGCGATAACAAAAAAGTATAAAACAATAAAAAGTTAATTAAAAAAAACCGACTGCGTAAAAATTTAGGATCATTTTTTATTACTTTTATTTACTAGGTGCATCAGAAGCGGAATAATTAATTGTGGCAGCCCTAAGACGCTAAGTAATCCACATAATGTGTTCTTAGCGTCTAAATAACGTAAATGCGACAATGTAGTCTTATTACACTAATGCAATCTATCTGGACACATCTTAAACACGGTGGCGGTGCAACTAAGTAATTACTTTTAAGTACATTTGCCGAGTAAGTCGTCAACTGGATACACGTGTGTCGAGTGAGATCTCACACAAAATACTTACTAAATGTCCTGACTATTTGCATTACAAGTTTGTTTACAAGTCGTTTTGCTCTGTCTCGCTCGCACAATCCAATATTTTCACAGTGAATCAAATGTGAGTGTAATAAAGTGCCATCACGACCGTTTTCCTTTCGTGGTGGTCAAAAACCACGCTTATAAAGAAACGGATTCACATTTAGCCAACTTTACTATAGGCCAATCATGACAAATGGCAAGCTCTAAATTATTACAAATAAATTAATCATTAATTTAATTTGTTAACTTAAATTAATAAATATTATTGTGTTCCGATCAGGAATCGAACCCGTTACCTCCTAGTCTAAATAATGATAATAATAAAACTTTATTTCAGAATAAATTCCATATGTGTTAGTAACAATTTTTAAAGAATCTTATAATATCTAGTGTTAGTAAAAATACAATCTTATAATACAAAAATATTTTTATTTTTTCCTTGTCTGGGGCCCAGGTCACCTGCTGACATGCAGGCGTATCCAGTGCCCCAAGAACGGAGAGTCCCACCTATAAATCCATGGACTTAACCGCTAGACCACGGAGACAGGAGGATTTTGGAAATATAATAAAAGAAGGAGACACTAGCTAACCCGTCTGGCCAGAAGCGTGGCGAGTGTAGGCCTAATTCTCCAGATATATATTCTGTGAGTCCCATCTCCAACATTGGAGGTCTAGGACGCTGTGCTGCAGGGTTTTTCCATTACAAATGAAAAAAAAAAGATACGTCAGGCAATTGGTTTGTCGTTTTATTATTTAAGTCCATCACGTGCATTATAATAGAAATAAATCCCTCAGAAACCCAATATAAGAGGACAAAAAAGTATTTCTCCGATAGTACAACGATGTTAATGCACGTCCTTAAGTAACTAACCCACTTTTCATTATCAAGGAACAAAACCTAAAGGAGAATACTGCCTCTTAACAGGTCTACTTTCGCTCGGTCGGAAAAAGGGTTAAAAAATGCCGGACGAATTCGTACAAAGTATTATAAGATAAGGGCTAAAACATTCGCATATAAATGTAAGAACTATTTTGTTTTATTACTTATTTTGACCTATTTAATAGTTTTTTACAGTCTGGAGGCGTGTTATAAAAGTAAATTATGACAGCCCCTAGAAAACAGAGTCCTAAACCTCCACTACTGGAGATGAACCTTCCAGAACATGATGCCACAAGTTGGTATTAGTGGAATCGACACCATAGGTAGTTTCTAAGTCACTTGCTTATTGCAGTAATATTATGCCTACTCGTAACATACCTACATGAATATGGATTATTACCTGTAACAGTGGTCCAACTATTTTATTATTTTAATAGATTGTATTCATTTGATTAGTGCTGACTTACAGTTGTTACAAGCAAACCGAAGGAAATAAAAAAATGTTTTTTTTTTTTTTTTTTATATTTCCAGACAGGTCACCTATTATTTGTTTGTCTTAACGTAATGTCTGAGGCAAATGTTCGCAAGAACAGTGTAGTGTTGATAAATGCTGGAGTTCTAAACATTTCATTTTTGGATTTTAACGACAATATTCTTATAACCAATACACCACTGCAAAAGTAAATAAACCATTAAAATAGCTTAGACTTAAATATCCTTACATACGAGCATGCATGCCCAATCTTCTAAATGCATAATAGAAAAAATGTCATTACGACTATATCCCTTTCGGAGCGGTCAGGAAGAAGCGGATTCGCATTTAGCCAACTTTACTATAGCCCCATCATGACTAGTGACAAGTTTGTCCATGTCTCTAGCGTATAAAAGAAATCAAACCTAGTCTGCGTCTAAATCCACTGACTTAAAACCGCTGGACTGTGGAGATTACAAAACACATCGTTGAAAAACGTTATTCGGTTGAAAATTGTCAGTTGAAAATGGAAAAAATACTAGAGACCTGCTAACAAAATTCCATATATTTAACCTCCCAAGTTTATGATACCTAAAAAATAAGCGGATGAAAAGTATTTATCGGTTGAAAAAAGTCGGGCGAATGTGGACAAATTATACTAGCGGCGCGTTATCTTATTATTGCGGCTGTAATGAGAATATACACTTTGTGGTACCACTCCCACTAATTGCAACTATCTTCATGCTGCTAACGATTGTGGGGTCGCCACGAATTCAGAACGGAGTAATAAAATTGTAAGAAACACTATGCGGTGTTCAAGAAGGGTTTTGACCTACGATGATGTTCGTTATAGTACCTATTATTTACGGTTAGTAAGAGTTTTTCGTGATTTCCAACATTTCTAGTTAAATCTAATTGCTATATTTTACTCTTATTTCTGTTTTTATTGTATTGTCTAAATAATATAAAATCTCTTTGGCTTGTGTTCCACTATTGCTACTTTGTTTATATGTTTAATATAATAAGCTGTGATTTTTTTAAAAATAAATAAATAAAATTACGTTTACTAAAAATGTAAAAGAAGTAATTTGTTATGTAGATATTTCATTATTATCTTGATTTTATAAACGAGAAGTGAATTATTGAAAATAGGTGTTATCCTACAAATCAATAGCCATCAAAACAAACTTGACACCGCCATTTTGAATTTTGTAGCTATTGCTACTGGCTCAAGAGTTCTTCGCGCCATTTTGCGCGGAGATGTCAAGTCCAAGTTTTTGTTTTGTAAATTAATTTACTGTAGATATTGTTGGTCAAAAGTGGTATTGTTTTGTTTAATAATGTGCTACAATATGACTAGTTATGGAAAACGATAAATTGGACTTTGAATATGGTGCACAAGTTGCAGTTTATTTTTTGCGGTTTTCCTGCGCTGTGCCTCCCATATTTTACCCGACGTGTTTTTAGTTTAGTTTTATTTATTTTTTTAACACCATACATTCCTACCGGAATTCGAATTTTCAATATGTTTTTTTATACATTTATCATTAGAGATAACAGAACTGGTGGTTAAAACATTTACAACAAACACTTAAATAAATAGAGGTTGTATTGCGGCTGTAAAGAGGCTTGTCAATAACTTATAAGTACCTAAATAAATGATTATGATATATATGATAATGGTTTGAGCTATAATGCCTCGAGTGACTCCAAGAAAAGCATCAAATTCTCCAGCATCTGAAATTTGATGATGACCCCATTAATTCATAAAAAAGGAAGATATATTACGTCAGACTTGGCTGTATAGGCTAAAGCCTTAACCTTCCCTATCACCTCATTCATCATCCATCGGAAGAAGAGAACATAACAAAAATAAAAATAAAACAGTCAGTTCAATAAAGATTTTTGATCCTTATAAGAAAAAGGATCGATTGGCATTAAAAACAGTTTTTGTGTAAAATTACAATTTTCTTGCTGTCTGTACATTTTTTCAAAAATCTGTGAATGCTGTTCAGCAGATGTGAAAAAAATATAGACGTTTTTCTGTAACTATAATGGCCTGCCCTTACTGTCCCATCTCATTTTTTTTGATAGCTCGACGTGCTACCTTGCGCCACCTGATCGTAAGCGGCGCGCAATGTCCTTGAATGTTAGCAACTGGAACCAGACACTTATCACTTATGACTGACGTCAGTCCCTAACACTATGCCGGCTTGACTAGATGCAGTTTCACACTTCGCTTGAAGGACTCCAGGTTATAAGAAAGTGGAAACACATTGGCTGGAAGAGCAAATCCAACCTGTATACTGATATTCGCTAGTAATATGTAATTTAATATCTCATTTGTTGTACTTACCTTTGGTGTAATAAATAGTATTGTTCTCTATTAAGGAAGGTATATTTTCTCCTTTGTTCGATTTTCTCGGAGTTGTCATCTTTTGGATAATAACTTTGCGATCATATTACGGGAAATGGTACGGCATGGATATTGTATTTTGATCGGAATCAAGTTTCTTAAGACCTTGGCTCATGTTTTTCCTGATAAAGTAAAAATATTTAGACTTCCTCCGTGGTCTGACGGCTAAGTTCTGATTTAAACGGAGGTGTTGCGTTTGATTCCTAATAGAAAACATATAGATATATTTTTAATTTATTTGTGATTTTTTTTTTCAAGATTTTTTAAAGGACATTACGTACAGAATACATCAGCCCTAAACACGTAATTTATTTACATAACATATGTTCATAATAGAGTTCATAACCGAGTTGGGGATCATCAAATTCCAAGTGTTGCAGAATTTGATTCTTTTCATGAAGTAATTCACGTCAATATCGCTCAAACACGAAGGGTATACGGGAGTTTACAGCGCGGGAAAACCGCAAAAAATAAATTGTTACTTCTGCCCCATATACTCGTATACTGTCAAACAGTCACACATATTGAGGACATACATCATTTATTGTTGTAACATTATAACACGGAAGAGCACCGATATCCCGCACTACAGGGCAACCTCGTGTAGGTATCACAAACACATCACTCTATATTGTTCACCTATTTTACATCTGTAAACTTTTTGTGACAATAAATGATTTTATTATTATTATTAATTTATCGTTTTCCATAATTATTCACAACGTAGCACATTATTAAACAAAATAACGCCAATTTTGACTAACAATATCCACAGTAAACTAATTTATAAAACGAAAAACTTGGGCATGACATGTCCACGCAAAATGGCGCGAAGAACTCTTGAGCCTGTAGCAATAGCTACAAAATTCAAAATGGCGGTGTCAAGTTTGTTTTGACGGCTATTGATTTGTAGGATTCACCATCAATCCTCGTAACACCTATTTTGAATAATTCACTTCTCGTTTATAATATCAAAATAATAATGAAATTTCTAAATAACAAATTACTTCTTTTACATTTTCAGTAAACGTAATTTTAATTTAATTTCTTTGCAATAATGAAATTATAACGCGAGGCGGGAATTTTGGTGTATTTCTTGTTTGATAATAATTTGGAATCGGAAATTATCTGCTTAATTTACTCATAACATCTTATTAAGCCTCGCTACGAGCTGGGGTGGGCAGGGTAGGTTGCCCTGCAGTGGCAAAACGATGTACGAGTAAGCCACAAACATCTCTTATTTCGTTTACCAACCCGCACTATATGATATACTCGTATTAGAGATGTGTAAGTCTTTTATTCTAAAATTAAATAAACTATACTATATTAAAATCTACAATTTAAATTTAAAATTTACGTAAATAAATAAAATATTAAAAAACTTACAAAAAAATAGAAGAAGAAGAACCTAATTTATTCTACAGCATTTTGCCATTTCAACTCCGAAGGGCGGTATATTGATTTACCCCATAATCTGTTAGCGCTCAGTTTTCCCTATAATTTGGTAAATATAAGTAGGAAAACAGTGGAAAATATCAATAAAGGTTAATGACCTTCGTGAACCCAATCACCATGTACCTAATTGCTAAGCACACTTTGTAAAAGTTAAGGTCGTGCTTAGATATTGACGTCATATACATATGACGTACTTGTTTTTAAATAATGATTTTTATTTATTATTTATAAATCTGCAATTTCGTCCATGTCTCTAGCGTATCCAACAGACTCGGTCACAAATAAAAAATATTTTTTGCGTTCTCACGTAGCAATCGAACACATTACCCGTGCATCTAAATCTACGTTCTTCTGACCACCCCGTAACGTATTATGATCGTGATGATAGTGTACTATTTTAATAAAATTTATTAATATTAGATAATGTTTTTTTTTTTCATTTTTAAATTAAATCTTTGTTTTTGCTTTTGTCGTTAATACTGAATACTCTCCGGTCGTAACCTCTTGTTGTTATTTCAAAGCTGTCTAGTGATGGGCAGTTATCGATTGTTTTAAATCGATACATCGTAAACCATTGATATTGCTGAAGCGTTAATTGTATACAAAAATTGTTTTTAAAGTTATTCATAGGTTATTTTTTAAATATAATCCGATTTTATTTTTGGTACAATATTTAAATTAACGAATTGAGCCTAACAAGTCTCCCGTTAATTAATCGAAAGAGCTTCTATGACGGAATTACCGATATCATACAGTATTTGGTTGTCAGGGCGAGGAGCAGATTGATGGTGAAGGAGGTCTCCTTTGAAACCAGCCTATAGTCGGTCGCAAGCCCTATACACCATTCTTCTCCTCACAAACAATTAACCGGGACGGTGAATTCATGGAATGCTAAGATATAAGTTATTCGTTGTCATAAGATATTTTTTTAAAGATTTATACCTAGATAGCGTTTCGAAATTAAACTTATATTTAAATAATAATTAATTACTAGCACCTCTGATCTTGCATAAGGCTGTCCTCCTTAATTTACAGCAAATTAATATTTCTCCTTTTCGAATGCCTAACTACAACAATATTTTTTAAATATTATTTAAACATCAGATGTTATTTATGTTACTACGTGTAATTGCGAAAAGAGTATTTTTTTAGGCTTCTTGTGTCATTAGTAGAACCCCTAGATAAGATTATATATTGTTGTATACCTTGGGCCCACCTGATGGTAAGTGGCGCGCAAGGTCCATGAATGTTAGCTGAAGTCAGACACTCATAACTGACATCTGTCCCTAACACTATGCCGGCTTGACTACATGCTTTAACTGATACATACATACTTTACTGAGCAGCAAAGTGGTCCAAGGAGTAAGCTGTTAGCAGAAGACTAACAGTTTAGCAAATTCCAATCTGACTGAGAAAGGAATCTGCAAGGAAAACTCAGCTATAGCAGATTTACAAATGAAACAAATACAGAATTACACAACAGCAAAAAAGCACATGTGATAGAATTACACACACGAAAGGGATTTTCATCTTGATACAACTGATAAAGAAAAACTGTTCGTGGTAAATGGTAATGGGTTATATTGTCGCTTAATGGATTTGGTAAACTACGCGCTACGTTAGGTTGATTATCGATGAGAGATGTATGATGACTCTATCAAAAGTAAATTAATGTAATAACGCTACGGCAAAAGCAGATTAAAACTTCATTGGTTGATTTATCGACGCTACGCTCGAATAATTTTTAAAATTTAATTCCTCCATTGTCAATAGAACCGGCCGAAAATATTTACAGCTTTCGTCGAAAACTATATTTCAATTTTGTCCAATTATAACAAAAAAAAATGCGATGAATTCAATTTGGATTGAGTCCATACGCATCGGTAGTCTTTGAAATTTACAACTAGTTACTTATTAAATCTAGACTTCAATTTTAAATTAGGAACAATGATGTGTATTTATCTATGGCGGTATTTCACACTGTATATGCCGCTTCGCCGAGATGTAGCTTCTCTGATCGTGTTCTACCGGCTATACTATGGTGAGTGCTCTGAAGAGCTCTATAACCTAATTCCTTCCTCTCCATTCCGCAACCGAACCACACGCACAGGTCAGAATATGCACCCACATACCGTAGTCACCATCCCTTCGCGTACCTATAAATTTGGTGACTCATACATCTGTCGCACAATAAAGATGTGGAATGCTCTTCCAGATTTTGTGTTTTCATTTTCCTATAACCTGGAGTCCTTTAAGCGAAGTGTGAAAAGGCATCTAGTCAAGCCGGCATAGTGTTAGGGACTGATGGACATGAGTGTCTGATTCCAGTTGCTAACATTCATGGACCATGTGCGCCACTTACCATCAGGTGGGTGTCGTGCTAGTATAAATATATATATATATATATATACATTTATTTGCAAGGCGCAACAAATCGTTTCAATCTGTCAAAAATAATAAAATAAACGTAAATTTAGACATATAATAATTTATTCATATTTAGCTAACTTTAGGCCCATAATGACAAGTTGTTCATGTTTAGAGATATTCAGATTCAAGAAATATCACAAAAAAAATATACTATATAAGTATTATGTATTAAATTTGTGTTTATCAACTCTGATAAATTTTGAATCATATCAATGTGCGTTCCAGAATAAACATTGTATTTCTCACTTTTGTTATGCACTTTCTTTTATCTATCGATATGTGATTGTGTTGACATCACTAGTGTAAGGCGAGCATACGGGTAAAAGCAAACAAAGACCGTGCTACGTAATTACATAGGGTGATGGAATTTGGTTCATTCGCTAGCAAAATCCAAACGCAAACCTGTGCGTTTATATTAGATGTGTCTATGTGTGATGCGTTTGAAGAAAGACGAATTTCCTAGCAATACATACGTGGTCTAGTGACCGCCTCCGTGGTCTAGTGGTAACAAACGTTGCCGTGAAGTCGGGAGATCGTGGGTTCGATTCCCACCGGGGGCAAGTTGTACATTGTATAATTTGTCTCGGTCTGGGTGTTTATATGTATATATTTACAAAAAAAAAAGTATAAATGTAGTTTATCAACCATCTAGTTTCCGTAACACAAGCCTCGTAGCTTACCATGGAAATTAGATGGCGCTGTGTTACCTGTCTGGAAATACTTATTTATTTATATTTATTTATACATTCACCGTTGGGTGTCGCGTCGATAGTGTGTGGGGAAGAGAGGAGAGAAGAGAAGAGTCGGCCTTGGGACCGACCGAGAGAGACTGGGTTTAAAATGAACTTTTTTTTATAAAACGAAGGCTGTGTAAATGATATCGATTAAAGTTAAAAATGGAGTCGATTCTACCAGCTGACCAATCTACCTGTCTTGGTCTTGTATCAGAACAGCTGGTCTCGGTCATGGTCTTACGCAAGAGTCTCTAAATGAAAATATATCTTTGTTTAATTTTTCAGTAACAAAACTTTGTAAGATCTAGTGTCTGTTAGCAAACTACTATCTCGAGAACTACTGGTCTGATTCACTTAAAATTTGAAATGGTTCTTGTTGACCAGCATGTATCCAATTATGTATGCAGAGGTTGTAACTAAATAGTCTATTAGGTCCCACAGCGGAACAGTAAGTAGTTTGGGAAATATTTTTTAGGACAGGCAGACACCAGAGTCTAGTTTTTTGGTAAGAATTCTAAAAAAGACTGAAATTTGAATTGAAAAAAAGAACCGTAATCTCAACAAAAAAATATTCACTTTTTTATTACTGTTCACGACATGTGACATCTCGCCCACCTGATGGTAAGCGATGGTAATCCAAGAATGGGAGCAACTGACGCCAGCCTCAGATGACTGACATCAATCCATACTACTATTTCCGCCTTTGTACTTTGTGTAATAAAGATTTAAATAAATAAATATTAATTAAAACTTGTTGGAAGCCACACAAACTGGCTAAATTAAATACAATCAAATTATCATCAAGAATAAAAACATTTACAACATTACCAAAATGGCGTGAACTATTCTGTATTTAAATTTTAATAACATGTTAAGACCCCCAACGTAAACTGTCGTGAACTTAAGAATGTGTGTTTAAGATAGGGATAAGGACGTGGCTTCGAGGATCCTGAGAGGGGAGATTGTAGCGATTATTGAAATTAAGTAGATTTGAATACTGTGCTATGTAATAATTTGTGTAAGCACAATTATTAAAAGGATTTGTAAAATTTTGTAATATTTCTCGAGTTTGGTACGCTAGAGATAATATCTGCCACTTGTCATGATGGGCAAATAGTTAAATGCTAATCTGCTTCTATAAATAAGCGTGATTTCTGATTACCCGGGAAAGGATAAGGTCTTGATGATACTTAACTTTTTTTTACTTATAAATGTTGGCTAGCAAATAATATTCATTCATTTCATAAATTGCGAGTACCATTAAAAGAAATAACAATAAATTGAAATAACAACAAAACATCACGACGCCATCTTTCGCTTGACATTCCTCATCGACTATTGCTGTTCTTTCAACCAGTGTTGTTACTCGATTTATTTTTTTGTCAAATAATAATAATATCCAAATAAATATTTTGTATATTCGTCGTATCAAATAAACAATTATTATTTAAATATCGGTCTCCGTAGCCAAAAATTCAAATTCAGTTACAAACCTTCGCTATAATTTCGAAAAATCCAACTAGCTTTCACGTGTCAACTTTTGCAAACTCGCTAGCTCTTCGAGCGTGTTGCTTATACGCTCAGTCGACACCAAGCCTATACCATAATACTCAGCTTCGCAAACTAATTTTCGAAGTTTCCGCCGAGAGAGTATATGAACTAAATTTCCCAGCTCTGCTTGGGACAATGTCGTTTTAATTACTACTAAATCGTGTTTACTGTTACATTTGTGTATGAAAGGCGGTTTATTGTGTGTCATTCTATTACATGAATAACCGTACACTACATCCGAAAACTTTCAGAGAAGACAAATTTCTAAGCATTCCATGGATTCACCGTGCGGGTGCCGGGTCCATCGTGTGTGGGTAAAAGATGAGAAGAATGGTGTCTCGGGCTTGCGACCGACAATAGGCTGGTTTAAGAAAAGTAGGCCTCCTTTTTTTTTTTATTGCGCGATAATACGCTCACCATCCACCATTCTACTTCTCTTCCTACTCAACCAAATACTGTATGATTCCGTTAATGTAATGTTAAACATAACCTACGTATACAAAGCGGCTTTTAATTATTTTACCGCCTTGGCGTAGCACGGACTATGAGATAAGGCAAAATACGACAAAAATTGCAGTTGTTTACGGTTAAAATGTCAAAAAGTGAAGATATTTATTTATTTAAAAACTTTATAAAATTATTGCAAAGTACAAAGGCATTCTCTGACAGTCAAACCTTGGGGACAAATTAGAACATTTATAGGTGCAATGAAAGAAATATTAATAGTAGGATAAATTCAACATAATATATGTATATACTTACATAATATACTTATATATATACTGTATTATCAATATACTAAATACTAATCATCATCATCATTACAGCCCCTAGAACACAGCGTCCTAGACATCCACTGCTGGAGATGGGCCTTCCAGAACATATATCTGGAGAATTGGCCTACACTCGCCACGCTGGCCAGACGGCTTGGCGAAATACTAATACATAAACAAAAATATACATAAATACACTCATTATTAACATTGTTGGGAGCTATTTAGAAAGTATAGATAGACAGTTTTTTGAACGAAGAAGCTTGTCTTATGTTTACAGGGATATTGTTCCATAAATTTGTGGCAACAACTTTAAAAGAATTTGATACAAATCCAGAATGATGCAAGGGGACAGAAAGAAGTGAGTTGTGAGGAGAACGAAGGGATTTGTCGTGAAACGAAGAAAGATAAGCAAATTTATCCTTGAGGTATTTCGGTGTCGCAGGCTCGTTTAGAACAGAAAAAAGAGACAGAAAACTCTTAGATTTCTGCGACAACGAATTGGCCGCCACTTTATTGAGTAACATCTCTGACAGATCAATGCTGCAAACATCACCATAGTCGAGGAGTGCAAGGAGATATCTGTAACTCTAGCGACTAAGTCCGTAGATTTAGACAATAATTTATTTGTGATATTTCTTGACTATAGAGACAGAGCTAGAGACATAGACGAGCTTGCCACTTAGCATAATGAGCGTATAGTAAAATGGCTAAATGTGAACCAGCTCGTGAATCGTTACGATATTTTTTTACTTTTTAGATGATGTCTCTAGAAATTTAAAGATATAATTGAACGCGGTACCTCAGCGTGTAAATCATAATCGATAGACCACTTAGACATCGTATATAATACGTTTATACCTTAGGACTTGTTCTAACTTTCCTCTCTTGTCCTCAGATCCCCCTGGGGCTCCATACATCGAGGGTTATGCGGAAGGAGAGACAGTAAGACGTGGCCAGACCCTCGAGCTAGTCTGCCGTAGTCGGGGAGGCAATCCACCAGCCCAGCTCATCTGGTACAAGAATGGAGAGCAAATACGAATGGCATATAGGTAAGTATTTGATATATATATATATATATATATATATTTAACTGTTTTACTTGGCTCGTTTAATCGGCTCTATAACGCAAAATAGATGCTATATTATAGCCATCATATGCCATCATAGATGTATCAATACTGCTAATTGAATGACTCGTATCATCATCATTACCACAGCCCCTAGAACACAGGGTCCTAGACCTCCACTGTTGGAGATTATGAAAGATGAATTTGGCCTACACTCGCCACGCTGGCCAGACGGGTTGGCAAGGTTCTGTTGTCATTTTTAAAAACAATTTATTAACGTTTCCACAAGTTGATATTAGTGGAACCGGGAGCGACAGCTTAACGTGCTCTCCAAGGCACGGGAAACAGTGGTGTTGTAAATAAATGACAAATGTACTTCAGAAAAGTGTATATCAGAATAAGCATGAGAGTATGCAGTAGAAATAAGATCGTTACATCGGATATGCGGCGTCACTTTGATGATTTAATGACGAAATAGGATAGGACGGAATAGGTATGAAAAAAAGCATAGGGATAAAAATAAGGAAAGGCATGCTCCGATGGTTCGGGCATGTCGAAAGGATGAGTGACGAGAGATTGACGAACCAGATATATAATACGAAAGTTGTGGGTAAAAAAAGCCCTGGCAGACCAAGACTCACATATTACTATCAAATAAATAAAACAATAGCTGACGGTGCATTAAAAAGCCATCGAAACAAAAGGGAATGTATGAAGAGGTTGATGAATGTCGAAGAAGCGAAAGAGGTATATCGTGACCGCGACCAGTGGCGCTCAATTGTCTCTGCCTACCCCGTAAGGGATCTGGCGTGAAGATATGTATGTATGTAGTGAATGTGAGCTTTCAGTTAAGGTTATTTCTAGTCCATTACCCTTTCGTAGTAAAAGGCGTGCATTAAACTCTAGGCCACGACAGAATTATTCTATTTGACTCAGCTTTGAGTAAAATAGGATATTTTTATTGCAAGAAAAGTTTGTTACACTTCTCCTCCCCTATTGTTCGAAGGAAAAAAAGATGATATTTATTGTTTACACGGCTATCCTGTTACGCTATTCAGCGGCAGGGAATTAGGTGAGGTTCTCATTCGAATGGCATTTGTGACCCTATTTTGTTAGATTGCAAACAATACAAATATTTGATTTTACGACTTGATAGAATAATTATACGTTTTGTTGATTCTATTCTTGCGCTGTTGTATATATAGACTGGAACATACAGAGTAATCTAGTACATACGATACTTATAAAAATGCAGCTGTACTCTACCATGAGGTGTACAAATATAACATTTAAAAAAAAACATAGATGGATCAGATAAAACCATTATATAACACGAAAAAAATACACTATCAAACTATAAACAAAGTGAAATAAATTTGATTAAATTTCTGGTTCTGGTCAAATTAAAATAGAATTGAGAAAATCTAATTTGTCAATTCACAATTATTAGAATAATACGATTTATCAATTAGAACGTTAACGGTTTTTTAAACATTCTTCTTCTTCTTAGTCGCTACACTCTTGGCAGAGTGGTCGTGGTCGTCACTTGAGTGTCAGTGGCACGCTTAACAAGTCGTCGCCACTCGTCTCGAACTAACTTTACTTTGCTGTAAAATTTTATATCGAGACTTACAAAAAAAAGGACCTTTACAAAGATGTTCAGTAAATAAAGACAAAACAGATTATCATAAATACTTATAGTTTTTTTAAAATTATTTATTTAGACATGAAACATGAGGTGTTCATCTTTACAAAATCAAAATTGGGTCGTAAATTTGGGACTTATTTGGACATTTTTTGTGCCTTTTGTTTTGCGTCCTTGTCATTATAATGACATTGAAGTTAATTACGTTTTCTTGTATACCTATTACTTACAGACCTTAACACTTAAGTTTGCCGAATTTTAGAGAAAATAATAATTATTTTTTCCGAAGAAAATCCTGAATTCTCGAAACACATATTTAATTTCTTATAGCTACAATATCTTACGCAAAAAACTCATATCTGTCGCTGAGAATCTGGAATGCTCTCTCTCAACCTATTTGTCACAGATAAGAGAAGCATATTTCTGCAAAGGCATAGTCGTAGGGCTTCATTTCAGTCATCAGTGGTTGATGTCAGTTGCTCCAAATCGCGCACAATTGACCATCAATTAGGCGTTAGGTTTCTTTACTCTGCCCACTTCATTACACGAGTAAAGCCGAGGCAAATGAATAGTGGTAAATAAGCAGATAAAAATAAATAGTTAAAAGGTATCAGGCTCAAGCAAATATTAACCAGCAAGATCCCGGGGCCGTAACTTCGCCTTATGAAATAAAAAAATCTCAATAATCATTTATTATATTCCACATTGGCGAGGCCGTACCTGGCCCTTTTTCTCCGAATTTCCCCTTTTAGGTGCACTTCTGAAGTAAGCGACGTCTACATAACATCTAGTCGTCGCATTAATATTCATATTTGTATATGACTTACTAAGCGTATCGTAATCGTATCGTACGAGCGGTTTAAATAACGTTTTCCTTGAAAAAAACCTAAAAAGGGCATTTACCAATAAGATATACACTTTTTCTTACGTACAATTGTCATTTATTTACAACACCACTGTTTCCCGTGCCTCGGAAAGCACCTTAAGCCGTTGGTCCCGGTTCCACTTATACCAACTTGTGGAAACGTTAATAAATTGTCGTTAAAAATACAATCAGAACCTCGCCAACCCTGGTCCTCCCCTTAATGACCCTCTGGTCATATTCTGAAAGGCCCATCTCCAACAATGGAGGTCTAGAACTAATAGATTATTATTAAGCGTATCAATGTAATAAAATAATAAACAATATAACCATTAAACGATGTTTATTTTTTGTTTACGTTATTTACGTGGAAATATAGGTCTGCCGTCAATACATTTATGGAACGAGCTTCCAAGACGGCATTAACGGAATCATACAGTATTTGGTTGGGTAGAAAAGGAGTAGAATGGTGGATGGTGAGCGTATTATCGCGCAATAAAAAAAAAAGGGAGGCCTCCTTTTCTTAAACCAGCCTATTGTGGGTCGCAAGCCCGAGACACCATTCTTCTCATCTCTTACCCACACACGATGGGCCCGGCACCCGCACGGTGAATCCATGGAATGCTTAGAAATTTGTCTTCTCTCTTTACAAGCGGTGATGGCTCAGTACAGTTTACATCTTATCCTCGCCAATCTTAGCCAGCGTGGCCAGTGTAGATAGTATTCCAGCAGGCATATTCTGTACTAATAACGAAATCCACTAATAACGTTTGCGACTAAGTAACATAATAAGGCTGCAGAAACTTCTGGAAGGCCTACCTCCAACAGTGGAGATTATAAATATAAAATTTAATCTTGTGAGTAGAAGAAGAAGACAAATTTCTAAGCATTCCATGGATTCACCGTGCGGGTGCCGGGTCCATCGTGTGTGGGTAGTAGATGAGAAGAATGGTGTCTCGGGCTTGCGACCGACAATAGGCTTGTTTAAGAAAAGAAGGCCTCCTTTTTTTTATTGCGCGATAATACGCTCACACTCCACCATTCTACTTCTCTCCCTACCCAACCAAATACTGTATGATTCCGTTAATGCCGCCTTAGAAGCTCGTTCCATAAATGTATTGACGGCAGAAATGCTTAGGCCCAATTCTTTCAGTAAGTGATGCAATGATTTAGCTGGAACTCCTCTCGCATCAACTTCCACTGCGTAAAGCTGAGTCTTGAACCCGAGATTGATTTATAGATAGTCGCCGAGTTGCGAAGTGTTCTAGGCTTTTTAGCTTTCATATCGATTTATCCCCCGACGCATCTTCGCAGAGATTTGTGTTTATTCTTTCGGGGGTATAAATTTTCTACTGGGCACCTTCATTTCCTGGGGAAAATCACTGAGCAAGCGACCGTTAGAGGTGCTGCGGGTGTACTGTGGAATCACAAAGATTCAACCTTTGATACGTTATAACTAAAATAATTTAAAATAATTATAGTTTAGGTGTATTTTTTATGAATAATAATAATTATTATTTATTAATCAAAATAACAAAGTGTCATATATAAAGATTATTAGATCTAAATAACACAAATAAATGTACAGTATTAATTTTTTTTTTTTTTTTTAATATTTTATTTAACTGCCTCCGTGTCCAGCAGTGAAGTTTTTTTGTGATATTTCACGCATTTGGTAGGCATCGGAGACTACCACGGGCTTGCCACTTGTCATGATGGGCCTATAGTAAGGTTGGTTAATGTGAACTCATTTATTGCAAAAAGCGTGGAAGAATAACGTGTTTTAACTTCCGTAGCATGTAGGTCGGCATATTGTCAAAATAATCAATTTGTTAGTGCACGCGAACAAGACCATAACTGGCAATGATTGTCATATTCTAATTAATTCTGTACTGATTGGTCTAGATTTGATTCTCATACCCTTTGGTTTCTTGCCCTGTCTTACTCGAACATTAAATCTAAGTTCACTCGTATCGTATGGATTTGACTGAAAATTGGAATGTTTCGAAATTCCAGAGTAACCGTCCCAGTTCTGTAAATGTGCTTTATAAAATACGTGCTCGGACTGAGTAATGTGGGAGTTTTGTTAGGTTAACTTAAATATTTTGTGCTAACAGTCGTTCTCCACCGATGACGTCATACATTTTACATGTTCATTGTCAACCCAACGAAATAAGTAAATTTAGAAGGATTTAATGCACCCACATAATTTCATCGTCCACACATCTTCCCGTAATGTCGTATGGAGCAGAGACGGTGACAGTGACAGTGGGTCTTACAGAAGAAATGATTAGGAACTGATTCAAGACTCAGCTTTACGCTGTGGAACCTGCATCTTGTCTATATCATTCTTAGCCAGAAGGATGTCGCTCAGGTTGAAGGTTCGGATCTACAAGATTTTCCTCCGTTCCCGTCTCAGAAATGTTCCGCCAGCCTGACACAACCTTCTAGCCAAGACCAACAAGGACAAAATCCAAAGTCAGCAGAACATATCGCTCAGAGTGGTCTCCCGAGCGCCGTGGTTCGTGCGTAATTCCGTCATAGCTCGAGATCTGGAGATGCCCACTATTAAGGAGTTTGTTGTCGGCCTGACTAGACGCATATTCTATCATCTATGCATCTTCAGAATATCGCTCCGTCGTGCACTCCTAGAGAAATGCTCCAGGAAGAGAGCTAAGTCGAACTTAGACCCCTGGGTTCGTAAACCACACTGTTATGCCAGTAACGGGCACTATTCAATTCAATTCAATTCAATTCAAAAATTCTTTATTGCACTAAAAAATATTGTACATAGGCGGGCTTAATGACTAAGCATTTTCTAACAACCAACCTTTGGGAGTGTGGAGAGGTAACAACGAAGGGTGCAATTTATTATAATAGACTTACATACTAATATTACATATACTGAATAAATATATACATAAATACCTACATATCTATATATATTATAATTAAGTTAAATTAGTACACACATGGTTAAAGTAACAGTTGATTTAGAATAATAATAATGATAAGGATAAAATACATAACATAAGTGATTAATATAATGAACTAGGAGTAGGAGACACTATTCTGCTTGTTTAGAAAAAAGGTTGTGAGTAATTGTTTAAAGATGTGAACGGAGGGAGCTTGTCTGATGGTCAGTGGGAGCTTGTTCCACTGGCGAGCAGCAGATACGGTGAAAGAATCCGAATACCTGCTAGAAGTGTGGGGTGGGATTTTAAGTTGATTGTTATGAGAGGAACGGAGAGGGCGGTCGTGCGAGTCACAAAGAAATTCAAATTGTGTTTTTAAATACGAAGGTGCTTTTGAGTTATAAAGGACGGAGTATAGCAAGACAAGAAGATGAGTAGACCTGCGAAATCGGATATTGAGCCATTTTAACTGTTTTCGAAGATGAGAAACATGATCATACTTACGCAAGCCAAATACATAGCGAATGCATAAGTTGAGAAGGCAAACCAGTTTATTTAGTAGCTCTTCAGTGAGATCAGGGTAGCAAATATCAGCATAGTCTATTATAGGGAGTAACAAGGAAGTGACTAACGTAAGCTTCGCCTTGAACGGAATGAAATGGGCTATTTGACAATGCGAAAAATAAAGTGTCAATTACTGTTATCAGTATACATTAAGAGTTTAAAAATGGGTATTTATTAATTATAGTTGAAATTAATGATTAATTTATTTAAAAATCCGTAATTAAAAATGCATTTTTTAAATGTTTGTCACGTGACACAAAACGCTCCTGGTTGGTCGAGTTTATGATGACGTCACCTGCTTGTAAACACAGATTCCACGTCTTGTAAACCGCATAGATAATACACTATTACACGCATAAATAATACTTTGTGTGATTTATTTTCAATATTTTACAAATTCTGTCAAGTACTTTTACCATGGACAAAGATTTTGTAAAAGCAGACAGCAGAAACCTGCCCCAAGTCGACGCAATCATAGTCGGATTATTTTTCAAAAATGATACTACCACAATGTAACCAAAAACTGTGGACATTGAATAATATACACAGTTTTGACAATAAAATATATTTTATTCTATTAATTGTAGCTACATTAATAAAATATATTTTATTGTCAAAACTAATAACGAAGGAAAAATAAAATTTATACTAAAGGTTTTCAAATGTTTTATTTAATAAATTATAAAAATTCCAATATAAACAGAATGCGTAACTAAGTGATTGGATACATACGAGTATATGACATCCCAGAAAGGTGTGGCAAAAATGCATTTCAGAAGCATTGACTGCTATTTTTTAATTCATTTAATCCATAAGCACACCCACATACCAAATGAACATATATTAATGTGTTTGAAAAAAAATAAATTAGTTTTTCTGAACTTAAAGATAATGACAGTATCATATAACAGTAAATTATTCTTGAAAAATATTCCAATTATAGCTAGCTTTTTACGCCTTTTTATTGTTAACTTAAATAAACAATCTATCAGAAAGACTTTGCCGATTTCATTTCGACACAACTATCACAATGTAAGTTGTATTATTGATTGCCTGGAAATTGACATACAAAAGCCTTCCAAAGCCCTTTTTCAAGCATTAACTTGGTCAGATTATAAGAAAGGTAATACTGTAAAGTATTTGATGTCATGTACGCCTAATGGTCTCATCAATTATATTTCTCCTGGTTTTGGGGGAAGAGCAAGTGATGTCTCTATTGTGGAAAATTGCAACTTTCTAGATTATCTAGATCCAGGTACTGTCATATTAGCTGATAAAGGATTCAAGCATGTGGAACAAACATTAAGTAAAAAAGGAATCAAACTGTTAAGGCGTCCTAGTGTAGCCTCTGGGTCAAAGTTATCTAAAGAAGAAGTACGGCAAACAAAAATTATTGCCAGTTTAAGGATTCATGTGGAAAGAGTCATAAGGCGTATAAGAGAGTTTAAAATGTTAAAGCAACACTGTCATTAATAAAAATTTCTTAAGAGTTGTAGGTTGTTGAATGTCTTCACATTGTTTAACAAGTTCCATTCTTCGGCGTTTGACAAATGTAGATCGTAAAGGACCAGCATCACACATTCTTTTAATGCGATCTGGCTGGCAATGAAATTTAGAAGGCCAAACTTTATCTTTCAAAATTAATTTCTGGCTGAAACCCATTTTGTACTGTAAGTAATTTGCCGTCATTTTCCATCTGTAACAAACAAACAAGTTAGTGGGGATCTTTTAGTATAATGCTTATTGAAATCATAAGACTCTGTAGCTACAATTTTTAACTAATATTATGGAAAACATCGGAAGTATTTGAAGTGAGTTGTAATAGACATTCTGTTAAAAACATTAGAGGTATTATTATAACCTCAAATCAATAACGAAAACATTTACATTCTTAATATCTTTACTTACATTGAAATGGTCTTCACAGAAGAAAATGTTTGTACTATTCGCTATGTCATTAGGATCCCTCCGAGAAAGTTGCAACCACTTTCGCCGCACTTTGACATTCTTTGGAACACTACAAATAGTTTTTCCGGATTTTTCAACGACGTATTTGTACATTTTGGAACTGCACACCATTTGTAACTCATTTTATTACATAAATCACTGATAAAATGTAAATCCAATCGCACTTTTGTTTTTTGTTTACGACAAATGTATGCGGATGACATGTGCCACACAGGCAAGTGACGTCACAGACCCGATTGAGGCGCCATATTGTCAAAGTAGCGTTTGGCATGCTTTTTAAATATTGTTTTTTCAATTTGATATTTTTCAGCAAATATGTACCAGAATTAAAAAAAAAAACTTTTACTGGGTTCCTTAAACTCTACTGCATAATATAAAATGGATTTTGAAAACCTGTCAAATAGCCTATTCTGTAATCGTCTTAACAAATGCATACTGGCAAATATTTTCCTACTGATCTCGGACACCTGGTAGACCCATGACAAATCATTTGTCATAAAAAGGCCGAGGTTTTTAGCACATTGGCAGAAGGGGAGAGGTGTATTATTGAAAGATAATGGCGAGAAAGAGTCCCAATCCAGTCTGTCCAACATGCCCCTCGTACCTAGAATCATAACTTGAGTCTTGTTGGGGTTGAGCAGGAGTCCGAAACTGAGAGAGCAAACACGCAAGGCCTCCAGATCCGCGTTCATTTTAAAGATAGCTTCGTTAATGTTGCTAGGATGAAAATGCAGAGACAACTGCAAGTCATCGGCGTATAGATGGTAGGAACAGAAATGTATGACTTTGACGATCGTGTTTATAAACAGCGAGAAGAGTAGAGGAGATAAAACGCCGCCCTGCGGCACGCCAGCAGTTATCGGACACCAGCCAGAAAAGACATCGTCCATTCGTATGCGCTGTTGGCGTCCGCGAAGATAGGAGTTAAACCATTGTGTCACCGACTGCGAAATACCGAGAGAGCAAAGTACGGCCATAAGTATGTCGTGGTCGACACAATTAAAGGCATTGCTGAAATCCAGTAGGGTTAGAAGAGTTAGTTTTTTATCATCCATAGCTAGTCGGATGTCATCTGTAATTTTAATAAGAGCTGTGGTGGTACTGTGTGATGGACGAAAGCCGGATTGAAGAGGGTTCATTAGGTTATTTTGGTCAAGGAATGCTACAAATTGTTTATGAACTACTCGCTCTAGTATTTTGGATAAAAAGGGTAAGATTGATATAGGGCGTAGATGATTAAAGTCAGTGGGAGTGGATTTTTTAGGAATAGGGACTATATGGGCATTTTTCCACAATGTGGGAAAATACCCGGACAAAAGAGAGGAATTAACAATGTGTGTAATGAGTGGGAGAATAATATCGATGATAGGAATAAGGAGTACACGACCCACACAGTCAAAACCAACAGCCCTACTGGTTACAGAAATAATTATTCTCTTGATTTCATCGCTCGACACAGGTTGAAATTGAAAAGGGTTTATTCTAGGAATTATTTTGGAATTTATCTGTGTGATAGTAACAGTCTTAAGTGCAGGGTCAATAGTTATAGGAAGAGAGGTGAAATGCTGATTAAGACTGTCAATATCCACAGAGATTGTTGAATCCGACTTAGTTTTTCCTAAACCAAGAGTACGCAGAAATTTCCAAATATTTTGAGAAGTACAATTTTCAATGGACATGTGAATGTATTGGCGTTTTGCGTTCCTACACATCAAATTAACACGATTTCTTGCCTTTTTAAAGCTATTCCAATGCTCATCACTTCGAGACCTCTTGTGTTTTCTCTTTAATGAATCCCTCCACCTCATAGCTTTTCGGATTGATTCATCGAGCCAGGGAGCAGGAGGTCTTTTCATCCGAACCGGTCGAATGGGTGCGTGTTTATCATATAGTTTTAGGATAATTTCATTAAAAACCGTTATTTTTCCATCCACCGTGTCTTCCAGTATGATATCATGCCAGTTTGCACCAGCTGCATCCGTCAAAAGCCGATCAAGGTTCATTTTGGCGAAGTTACGTTGAAGAAAGACCCTGGGCTTGTACTTTGGAGTTTTAATTTTGTAGGAGCAATAAAGCAGGTCATGGTGAGAGAAACCAGGCGCTAGATATTGACCATGTAAGGTAATTCGCCCAGGGTTAGAGGTAAGGATAAGATCAAGAAGACTGCTATAGTCATTCACGTGAAAAGTAGTATTTAAAGGAAGAAGGGAGACGTTTAAGGATGAGATAATGTTTTTTAACTTCCTAGTGCGTGGATTGTCCTTCAGAAGGCAGGTGTTAAAATCCCCCATAATTAGGTTATGCTCGTACGACGGAAGATACGTTTCAAGCACGCCCTCCAAAGTGCTAAAATAGTCGGCAGTAGGAGGAGCGTAGACTACGCCAAGCATAAATTTTACAGAGTTTAAGTCAATTTCCAGAAAAATAAATTCAGCGGTACCAGAGTAGATAGATGAGGACTGCACTAACACCTTGTATTTTAAACTTGCCCTCAAGTATATTGCAACACCGCCACATCCCCGGCCAGTTCGATCATTACGTATTAAAATAAATCCAGGAAGGGAATAACTAGTAGATGGAAGAGTAGGTTTAAGGAAAGTTTCAGATACAAGGACAGCATGGATATGATCATTGTCGAACGTGGCAAGAAGATCTGAGTAGTGACAGGGTATGCTTTGCGCATTAATATGGCAGATATTCAGGTTCTTTGAAAGTGGTGAAAAGGTGTCTCTTAACCGCTCGCCAAGGTGAACAGCATCAGCACTTACATTAAATTCCTCTGAACTGGAAGATTCACAGGAGTAAAATATATCAGAATCAGAAGAGATATTATTATTGGATGTATTCATTAATACCGGTGTGTAATATATATAAATAAACTAAAAACAAATATTAAATTTAAAAATAATAATAAGTTATTATATAATAAAATCAAATTGCACAAAAACTAAATACCAATAGCTCATCACAACTACTGCCGGTTTGTTATTTAAATAATACATAGGTACAGACTAAAATGTACCAATACGTGCGCTTAATATAATAAAAAAAAAAAAAAAAAAAATTGTCAACATAAATAATTAATTTGGAAAAAAAAAAAAAAAAAAAAAAAAATAGAAATATTTAAGTTAAGCACTAAAAGTGCATGAATTACCAACGGGTGATTGTGTAATCAGAGACCCTGCCGGAAAAAACGGGGCAATGTACCCACCTCTAATCCAGGCCCATTAGCCATTGGGCCTGGACGACCCACAGTATGTCTGTCCCAGAAATGCAAGTATTAGTTGCAAAATATTCAGTAAAGAGAAGGTCAGAAAAGTGACGGGGGAATATTTTAACACATTTTTTTTACCACTTTTATTCCATGCCAATGTAACTAGGGAGAGATTAGGATTTAATAGGGATCAGAAGCGAATGAACAAAAACATATAACAAACCCAAATCGTCATCTGTAAATCCAATAGCATCCACCTACTCGGTTCTAAAAAGGCCCTCAATAAAAAAATAGCAACGTAGCCAGGATATAAATATTAATAAAACATTCAATAAAAATTTATGTCCGACCTTAAATATAAGACATATTATCTATGTCATCACGCTCCTTCACACCTTTATTAAGAAAATGTTCAGCCATTTCCTAAAAATACAATGTCCCAGGGTACCCGTATAGGGTGACTACCTATACGTATTGATTAACTCGCAGTAATCGTGCGACTCTTTCGTTTTAATAATGAAACCAAATGCTGTCTCCATGGTCTAGCTGTTATGTCTGTGGATTTTCTTCACCTCTTCACCAGCTTGCCACTTGTCTCGATGGGCCTATAGTAAAGTTAATCCGCTTCTTTAAAAAAAAATGTTTTCTGACCACCCCGGAAGGGATGCGGTCTTTATGATACTTTACTTTAACTGTTTAAGGATAAAAGTAAATTCAAATGTCATCTTTTCTTCATGACCATCATGACATGAAAGAATTGGTGTGCATCTTAAGTTAGCACACCGCCATCCGTTCCAGTCTTCGGCGGCATGCACAACATCATGAACGCTAGTGTTGGTGGCGGAGTGAATTTGGTCGTGTATGCACTGTACACTGGGTACGTGCTTCGGCCACTCAGTCTCATTCCTTCCACCTTGCCAGTTACAAAAAAGTGGTTATCAATTCCTTTTCTGGCAATGTGTCTGAAGTACTGGAGTATCAGACGAAACATGTGGTGGATAGCCTAATCGATATATCTAGATGTTTTAAAATCGACACGTTAGTCCGATGTTCAGTCCACGAGATTCTCAGCATTTTTCTGCAACACCACATCTCAAAATCATGGCGAGGATCTAATGATAATTAAATAATTTTTTTTTTCTTTTTTCACATTTGTATTTCATATGTCGCTGTTCGAACCGCGACCTTTTGGATTGAATAACAATTTTGGATTGCTCATTTGGAAGCACGAGCTCATGCTTAGACCCGACAATTAATCCAGCCATATCTGTCTTCAGTTACAGTCACTTCACAAGTGTAATTTAATTAATATTTATTATATATATTTCTACTTTTTGTATACTTTTAGAAAATCGTGCGAGTACATTTCGCACAAAACGAAACTTGCCCTTTTCGGGTACCTAGTTCGCCCGAAGCCATAATCGTAAAACTGTCACGGCTGTATTGTCATACGGCCCAGCACATTATGTATCGATATTTCGTTAGATGTCGATAGCTATGTTGTGCATCACTATTGTTACAAGTTCTTTATGAATTTTGATTTTGGAACCCGACCTTCCGTTCGCTGTAAATAGCTGTTATCGATGATTTACTAACTTACCTATCGATTTACTTGCATATACATTTAAAGATGTTTATACTTCTATATACTCGTAGGTATATTGTTTTATTTATTTATTTATTTTATTTATTTTATTTTATTTGGGTAACTCACAGCTAATACAATAGATTAAATACTATGATAATGACTACAAGCTAATTAAGAGTTACCACACATAACAAAAATACAAGCAAAAAAGAAAACCAAAAGTAATAAAAACTAAACCAAAAATAGTTACTCATTCATTTAGAGTTACGAAATTGGAAATTATTTTGCTCCTCACGGAATAAATTTTTCTTACATTTATTTTATATATTTAAGTGAGTTATAAGTAAGTGAGTAATCTACGCGGCGAACGATTGCCTTCACTCCGTAGCCACGACTCATACTTAGCTGTTAAGGCACGCAGGGCCAACAGTGAAAGTGAGACAATTTATATGGTTTTAGTCCGTAGGCGCTTGGGGGTCTCCTTATGAGGCCTCACGGTGAGTCGGGCATGCGACACGGTGGCCCTTCAGGCTGGGGTCGTATCATTAATTATTTATCGATCTGATTCCTAAAACAAAAAAGTGAGTATTGGTGGCTCGGTTGTTAATTCGCTTTTCTTAAAATCCAAAAAAGGTCGGTTCGAACCCCGGCATGTACCAACAAGAAATACACTTTTCTTTTGTATCCCTCGCAGGGTTGTTTGAAACCACGCTTTAAAATAATAATAATAAAAACGTTTATTGACTTAAAAACCTAGATACATCAATCAGTAAATACGGGGATCCCTGTACTATGTCCCAGAAGGTCTGTGATACAGGGAGCCCCACTCTTGCTTACAAAGGTATTCGTGATCAACATGCATAATCAATAAATTTGAAAACAGTTTAGACAAGTATAATAAAAATAAAAATAACACGATATAAAATCAAAAAACTACAGTATTTATAAAACTCATTGCATAAATCAAGTATGAATAAACAAATAAAATAGATAAAAATAAATAATCATATATATATGATATAAATACAATAGATAAAAATATAATATAATATATAATATAGTATATTACTAAAACAATCTATCAACAAACAATCAACAAAAAGAAGCGGATTTCCGTTTGGCCAACTTACTTTTTTTAAATTTCGTATATTACACAAGTACATGTGTATTTTTTGCTTAATTCGGTCACAATTAAGTTAAATTAAAGTAGATCTGTTTTTTAAATATATTCTTGCTAAAAAAACCTTGTACTGTACTCAACCTCAATTTCTTAAAAAGGTGTCTCAAAATTTATGTGTAACTCCTGACCCCTGACCCCAAGAATACTAAACTAATGTAAGAGCCGAAATAAAAACGTAATAACACGTTTTCAGTGGCATTAGCTGGTCGTCTTCATCCCCCTTTAATCTTGAGGGGTGTCATTTATCAAAACGTCATTAAGGGGCTTTTTTGTCCAGATAAGGATTGCTTCTAATACGTCATAGCACTTTCGTCACAGGTGTTTCCGTCACAAAACTAACGTATCAACTATCTTTGACAAAATTAAAATACTAAATAAAAAAATGGAACCCAACTTGATTCCTAACCACCATCCCTGTGTTTAACTTGTCGCTTTAAGCGCTTTAAAAGTGCTCTATGTTTTTTATATAATATGAGCAAAATTCAGTAAAAAAGCAAGCTTTGCTTTGCTTTCAAGTCGAACATAGGGTTTATTAGTTGTGTGTATCTATAATTTTTATTATTGGCTCATTTACGTCTCTAGTGACAATAGGGCCGGCAGCTTTTTCTCTCAAAAATGAAGTATTTTAATTTAAAGGGGAAATGCTGCCAGTGTATTGGGCACCATGCTACAGGGCAGCAATTAGCTATGTTTTTATAAGTTATTTTTTGATGCTAGGTTTAATTTTGTTGTTTAATGTGATATAGTTTATATAATTTAAGATTTTCTTTTTCGAATGAACAGTTTTTATTATATTTTATAGGTTTTAGAATATTTCGGACCGACACGTAAGTCGGAAGAATCGAAAATAACGAATTAAATAAATTATTGTGTCGAACCAAGAATAGCACGCGGCACCTCCACGTCAAAATTTACGGTCTTAACCGCTAGGCAGTCAGATATTACACGAGTATTTCCTGTAAATTTGTCTCGTGACGAAACAGGAGGGCTAATAGAAATAAAACCTCGCGTGGTGGGGATAAACCTTTACAAATATGTCTATATATCTTTATATTATACGAGAAGCCTTTTTTGTAGCAAGTGTGAAAGGAAAATATCTTTTTCCGCCATTCGAAGAATTTGTTATTATATTTAGCTAGTACGAGTAGGTACTTAATAAAAAGAGAGGCTCTGTTGGTAGGTGACTAAAATCCAAGAATGAAATAAAACTGATGAACATATTGGATATATACAGAAAAACGCGGCAAATAAAAATAAAAAATGATATCCATCAAAATTTCCTATTAAACAATTGTTCATTTATGTTCGCGATTATATATACTTACTATATACACTTGTTAACTTCTACTGCAAAAAAATAGAAACGAAAGTGAAATGCTTTGCGAATGACGAGCCTTCCAACACACCAATTCTACGTCCATTCAGTGTATTTTACGTTGCGCCGCCGCGAGTGACGACGTCAGCTTCATGATCTCGTTTAAAATGGTATCGCGAACGATTAATGCTATAATCGTCTATTTGAATAGTTTGATTAAGACGGCGTCCGTTTGGATGTATAGTGAGTGACTACCTTAAGTAATAAATAAATATTTCCAGACAGGTCACACAGCGCCATCTAATTTTTTTTACGAGGCTTGTGTTTCGGAAACTAGATGGTACATATTATACTTTTTTTTTGTAAATATATACATATTATACATATAAACACCCAGACCGAGACAAATTATACAATGTACAGCTTGCTTGGTGGGAATCGAACCCACGACCCCGCGAGTTCACGGCAACGTTTGTTACCACTAGACCACGGAGGCGGTCATAAAAATGTCGAAAATGTATTGAATTTTTCTGTCAAATTAGCGATTTTCTTAAACTATTTACCGACGAAATTTAAGAGTCCGCAAAGTTATAGAATATTAAAAATATAGTTTTACCGTGTGCCAGCTGACATTTTGGCATTTATTTATATATATAATACGCATGTTAGGGCATATATGGACCTGCCTGAGTTTTGGATGACATAATGAGATGTATGGGAGCTTGCAATAAATGAAACGACCGTGCTCTTTGACAGAATGACGTTTACTCACTGCATTGCCAACTTAACTATAATACATAAGTACATATATAACATTCCTCTCCAATTAAATAGAAGCAACAATAAGTGGATAGAGAGAAGAAGGTCTACAGTCTAAACAACGTTACAGTTACAGCACATCTTATAATAATAAAAAATATAATAATAATAATCACTTCAATTTTGACCGCCTCCGTGGTCTAGTGGTAACAAACGTTGCCGTGAACTCGGGAGGTCGTGGGTTCGATTCCCACCGGGGGCAAGTTGTACATTGTATAATTTGTCTCAGTCTGGGTGTTTATATGTATAATATGTATATATTTACAAAAAAAAAAAAGTATAATATGTAGTTTATCAACCATCTAGTTTCCGTAATACAAGCCTCGTAGCTTACCACGGAAATTAGATGGCGCTGTGTGACCTGTCTGGAAATATTTTTTTATTTTTATTATTTATTATTTAATTACTAGATTTATCCCCACACACATACATCTCATTACAGAAAGCCACAATACTTAACACATGCAGAATCTTCAGGAAATTCCTACAAACAGAACCAGATCATAATTAAAAGTATTCACTCACTTCCATAAATAATGCTCCCTTAGCTAAGGCTCGCGAGCATTATTAAAATCCGGCCTAAAAACCGAGAGTTTGTCATATAACCCTAAATAATAATAATAATGGAAATTGGGGCTGTTCCTTGCCATACCGTATCACCATATCTGGCCAGGTATTTTGTTTAGCATTGTTATTTAGAAAAAATGACTTAACCCAGTGTTCCGATAGGATCCTATGGCGATAAATATATAAATATATATATATATATATACATTATATTTTGGACACCTTTTACTGTTGGTGTATGTTTATATTTAGGTCAATTCAATTGTATTGTAATAAATTTATATATATATACATAGATATGGTTTTTGTACCGAAATAAAGAATTATTATTATATATATCACATTACATTGTTATAATTATTTAAATAAATTATATTAAATTTATTACAATACAATTGAATTGACCTAAATATAAACATACACCAACAGTAAAAGGCGTCCAAAATATATTAATAATATACATTTGCACATCTACCAGGCATTTTTGTCACTAATAAAATAATTTATCTTATAATAGGCCTTGCCTATAAGTCGACGTTTGACATGAATTTTTAGTTTATCTAAACACAAGCTAGTTAGTTCCTTTGGGAGTGTGTTATAAAAACGAACACCAAGTCCCAAAAAAAGACTTACTAGTTTTACTGAGGCGTAGGTGAGGCAAAGCTAATTTGTGATTATTGCGTGTGTTGCGAGAATGCAAGTCACAATTCATTTCGTATATTAAAATATTACCATTCTTTGGGACTAATGATTTGACCAAATCAGCTTTTGAATTTGTAAGTGGCAACATTACCGACCGAAATCGCTAAGATAACGATCTGTCGGCCCAGGATTAAAATAATTTTAGTTCAGACTCTAGATTGTGTCTCGCCTTACCTTTGAAACCCTATCTCATTGTTGTCTGGAATCTTCCTGAGATTCCGTTCCTTATTTATCAAATGCCATGATCCAACTTACGAGTAACTAATGCACTTAGAAGTAGAATCACGTCCGTATCCCTTGCGGGGTGGTCAGAAACCTATTGTCACCAGACACGTCACTGAGCCTTGGAACAATTTCTTTATAGATCGCCCATCGTTTTTACAGCAAACGTCGAAAATAAGTACGTCAGAATACTCGTGAGAGTAGGGTTAATGCAGTAGAAATGCGGTCGTTGTGGCGGATATGCGGCGTCACTTTGGCGGACCGCATACGTAATGACGAAATACGGAAAAGGGTTGGTATGAAGGAAAGCATAGGGACAAAAATAAGGAAAGGCATGCTACGATGGTTCGGGCATGTTGAAAGGATGAGCGATGAAAGATTGACGAACCAGATATATAATGCGAAAGTTGTGGGTAAAAGAGGCCCTGGCAGGCCGAGACTCACATATCACGATCAAATAAATAAAACACTGACTGAAGGTGCATTAAAAAGTCTTCGTAACCAAAGGGCATGTATGAAGAGGTTAATGAATGTCGACGAAGCGAAAGAGGTATGTCGTGATCGTGTCAAATGGCGCTCAATTGTCTCTGCCTACCCCGCAGGGATCTGGCGTGAAGATATGTATGTATTCCAAATCGTTTCATATTTTCGACGCTTGCTGTTCCGCTGCAGCACCAGGTCTAACAGAAGTACCTTGATGGTGGGAAGAGGCTAGTATCCCAGTAACCTTGATGGTGGGAAGAGGCTAGTATCCCAGTAGGTAATATCCCATACCAAGGATTGGCCCAATCTACAAAGTACTAATGTCATTCCGACTTTTTATTAATCTAAATTATTTCCAATTTGAAATAAAAAACGGTCGAATAGTCAAACTTAACGATGTCCTGATTAATGGGAACGCGACGAGTTTCGTTATTCGCGCATAGTTTATTTTAAAAATAATTGTTTATGTTTTTTTGGCCATTTTGCGTGGTGTTTGCGATTTGATGTATTTCGGGACTCGACGAAGCGATATAAAACCAATAAACTAGTAGATACGACCGTATCCATTTCGGGTGGTTAGAAATAATAATAAAAAAATGGATTCATATTCATACGAGTAGTATAGGAATCATGACAAGTAGCAAGCTCGTCCATGTCTCTAGCATAGCAAACTTTAGAAACATCACAAATAAATAAAAGTTATTTATTAAAAAAATATTTTCTAAATATAAAATAAATATTAATACTAAGGAGTATATCCCTACTCGTAAGTCCTGTCCGCGTGGACGAACTTTTCGGAGATATATTAATCATATACTGGATGACTTTACGTCTTACGTTCGACTAATATTATCTATTATGAAGGTCGCTGGTGGGGGATGGATGAGGGTGACAGAAGATCGTGTGAAGTGGCGAGCCTTGGGGGAGGCCTACATCCAGCAGTGGACAGACACAGGCTGATGATGATGATGATATTATCTATGTACTCGTATGTGTATGTAGTTACTATAATTTATTTATTTTATTTAAACAAAATTATAACTTTGTGGCATTTGGAGTTGAAACAATGGGGGTATATTCTCTTGATACCCACAAATTCATAAAAGAGCTGGTAAACGAATTTTTTAAGAGTGTGGTGATCCTAAATGCCATAACTACCTAAAACAGAATACTTCCATTAAAATTCAACGAGAAAATGTGGCGAGCGTTTTAGGTACCCTCCCTGATGGTAAGTCCTTAGTTTATTTTGTAGAATAGTTTTAATTTCATAGGTATTTTTAGTTTAGTTTTATTTATAATTAGTTATTTATTTATTAGAATTTAGTATATTGTTATCATTGATATATAATATTTAGTGTATAATATGTATGGGTATATGTAGTATATGTATCCATATATATACATAAATAATATGTTATTATATTGATGGAAACAAATAAGTTTCCTAAGAAACCATATGTCGTAAGTGACAAGCCAAAAAGCCAAGAAGAAGACAAATTTCTAAGCATTCCATGGATTCACCGTGCGGGTGCCGGGTCCATCGTGTGTGGGTAATAGATGAGAAGAATGGTGTCTCGGGCTTGCGACCGACAATAGGCTGGTTTAAGAAAAGGATGCCTCCTTATTTTTCTATTGCGCGATAATACGCTCACCATCCACCATTCTACTTCTCTCCCTACCCAACCAAATACTGTATGATTCCGTTAATGCCGTCTTGGAAGCTCGTTCCATAAATGTATTGACGGCAGACCTGCTTAGGCCCAATTCTTTCAGTAAGTGATGCAAAGATTTTCCTGGAACTCCTCTTGCACCAACTTCCACTGCGTAAAGCTGAGTCTTGAACCCGTTCCTGATCATTTCTTCTGTGAGATCATAATATTTATTCGACTTCATGTTGTGGTCTTTTGGAATATTTGATTCCCACGGAACGGTAAGTTCAATAAGGATAACTTTTTTCAAGTTCCGAGAAAACACTAAGATGCCTGGCCTATAGGCTGATACAGCTAGTTCATCTGGGATCCTATAATGGTGTTCAAATGTATCCATGAGAATTTTCCAGTCTGATGCGGCGCCAAGGATCGAGGTGGGCTTGCATTTAGTTTTCGTGCTTTGCCCTTCCTTTACAAACGTGGTCAAAGTTTTATTTGTAGTCAGTCCCTTTCTGGCTCTTGCAATAGAAAGACTTATTGCTAATGAAAATATGTCCAAAATGAAAATATGTCCAAAATGTCCGTAATTTTATAGAACGTTGATTGACTACATTTTTCAAAACTGGATGGTATTTGAAAATAATGGATTGTGCGAGCGACCATCTTATACTCGTACTGAGCTGGTTTCCTATTAGTCGTCACACTTGGGTTAGTTTGATGTAGTGTGGCTTCGCCTTCTCCTGAACAAACAAATAGAAAAGTCGTCACAGAATCAAACAACCGTGTCAATATCATATAAGTTTTGACCCAAAAAAGGACTGCGTATAAAAAAACTTATAGTCTAGGAGTTGGCGCAGGTGTTTTATTATTTATTTCATCACAGCCCCTAGAACACAGAGTACTAGACCTCCACTTGGAGATAGTCTTTCAAAAAATTCTGGAGAATTTGGCCTATACTCGCCACGCTGCCCAGACGGGTTGGCGAGGTTCGGATGTCATTTTTAATGACAATTTATTAACGTTTCCACAAGTTTAGAAAGCATTCAACCTTTGTTCATCTACAAGGTCTTAAGTATGGTGTTACTATATGGAAAAATAAAAAATACATTAGCAAATATATAGTCATCAGATAGAATCAGTGCAGCGTAAATTCTGTAGACATATTAACTACAAATGTTATCGTAGCAAATATCCTTACAATAAATCACTAGAAAAATATAAATTACCATCACTTCATAAAAGAAGAATACTCTTGGATGCCAAGGTCCTCTAGTACATCGGTCACAATAAATTTGATTGCTCCTTCCGAACCAACAGTATTATATACCTCTTCCCTAGCAGCTCAATTAGGATTAGACACGAATATTCTCATTAGATGTTTCTACCGAATAAGTCGCGGACAGCAGCTGGTGAGCGTGCGCCTTTAAATAGATTCATGTCAGCATATAATAATCACCTTAATCAAGTAGACATTCCGCGTGGTAGTGACAAGAACGCTGGCTGGATTTCCCCGTCGAATTGCAATACAATTCTTTGAGCAAAAAAAGAGCCAGCCCTCTTGTCACCGGAGGAGACGACAAGACGCGGTGTTATGTCTTTTAAAAACTTTTTGGCGCTTGGACTTTATAGGCCCAAAGTTTCTACAGCAAACGGCACAAATATGTAATCTTTTAATATACTTACATATGTATGTACTTGCTCCACTTGCTGGACACCGCATTTTCCGCCGCACGTCCTTGTTCCCAGGGGACCAACGTCATACCATCAGATCTCTTGACATCATCACGGATTAATAGTATCGTTAAGGGAGCCGTTAAAAAATAAAAATAAAGTTGGTATTAGTGGAAGGACCCGACGCACGAGAAACAGTGGTGTTGTAAATCAATGACAAATGTACTAATGTAAAAAAAAATGTATTTCTCATCGGTTATGATATATTTTTTTCATCTTTTTTTATTTACTGTGAACGGGAATGGTTCACCTTTAGGCATAGATTATTAAGTAAATACTTACCAAACGTGCGTCAGGTAGTTCCTGTTAGTGAGAATACTTTTTTTTTATTTAAAAACTTTATTGTTTTTATAATTAAAGGCGTATGTTATGCCATTATTTATGTGTCATGTTTTTTTTAAATACTTTCTAATATTATTATATACACTACGTTTAATACCTACTTACACTGTGAGGAGTTGAAATAAAGTGAGTATACAATCTTTTTAAAAATTCACAACCATATCTTGACTCGTATAGATGGTGTATCGTCTATGGTCACTGGTTTCCTGCCTATAATAAGAGCAGCATTAAGGGCCTCCCTTATACATAATTCAAAGGGCCGACCCTCGCGACACTCGCTACGTTTCTTTAATTCTTTGCCTCCCATTAATCAGATGTATCATTAATTTTACATTGGCTAACTTTTTCCAATGTATTTATCTTGCTTTCGTTATATATTGCACTTTTTATCATATCCGTGTTCTTCAAAGACTATTTTCTTGTGGTAAGGCTGAAGATTCATCATGGATAGATAATCAGATATATGATAATGATGGAGATGTGTTTTTGCGCATTTTGGAGTTGAAACTCTCGGGCCGTGGGGACCAAGTGCACATGAAATTTTCAAGGTGTTGTCAAAACAGCTCGTCAACACCTCGGGAGACAAGAGGGCTGGGCAATATTTGGGCCAAAGGATCAGCCTTGCCGTTCAAGAGAGCATGTTAAGCCGTCAGTCCCGGTTCCACTAATGCTAACTTGTGGAATCGTTAATAAATTGTCATAAAAAATTAGCATCATATCCTCGCCAAGCCGTCTGGCGAGTGTAGGCCAAATTCTCCAGTTCTGGAAGGCCCATCTCTAGCAGTGGAGGTTTAGGGCGCTGTGTCCTAGAGGCTGTAATGAATGAAAAATAAATGAATAGTATATCTATAGCATCACTTATTAATGTATTAGTATGTAGATATTGGTATGTATATATTTATATTATTATTATTATTTTTTTTTTACGGATTCCCGAATAAATTTTATTCGAAGTAATATACAACCAGTATAAAAGAATTATAATATAAAAGCTACCTAAATAATAAAATTAAAAATAAACTAAACTATAAATAAAAAATGTCCTCTAGAGACGTCCCATCCGAGATAGTCCCAAGGAGACTGGCAACATTTGCCCTCTGTATAGCGAGGCTAATACGTTGGCAGAAATAATTGCCAGCCTTATATTTTATTTAAATTTTACCTAATTTTTAATTGCAAATACCACCTATCCTCGACTCGACCCCGTGGTAAAAGCGGCCATGAGGCGAGTCCCCTATTTCATTTTACTGCATGATAAAATATCTTTCAGTACTCGCTTGCAGTGCGGCTTGTCTTACAGAGGTTTAAATATTGTTAAATTTGGAACCGAAACATTAGGGCATGCTACTGACCAGAACCGCGATGGATTTGTAATACTCCCGTAAGATCGACAGTACTTTGTACAGACGATAGAAACGTTGGCAGTGCTATACTAGAAACTTTCTGGATGTAGCTTAAGAATAAATCTGTTACAATTATGATTTTAAATTCCGCTGCTGTACAAGATTAAACTATAAATAACGACGTCTAGGATTTATAATGCTCGTCCTCACACGAACGCTCCTAACTCTCGGAAAAACCCCTTACTAACTGCCTACGTGAGCGAAAACATGCGACCGTAAAAATGTACTTTTACTTACTATTGTGAAACAAGAGAATTTCTTCATGGCACATAGAATTGTAATCGTAGTTGTCCTAACTCGTATTCTAGGAGATTTTAGAATAATTACATGAATTACCTTGGAGTTTTTCATCATGCCAAGCGCTTTTGACCTGGTCATAGTTTTTCAAGCCATTTTGCACGGACATGGGAAGTGGGAAAGTTTTGTAAATTACTTTACTGTTGATTTAGTATATACAATAACTATATATATATAATAACTATTGGGACAACTTGAGCACTTAATTGAAAGGTAGGTGCAAAATTGTAATAAATATATTGGTAATAATAGCAAGCTCGTCGATGTCTCCAGCGTACCAAACTCGAGAAATATCGCAAATAAATTAAATGTATTTATTCACATTAATAAATATTTTTGTGTCCCGACCAGGAATCGAACCCGGTACCTCCGAGTCTAAATTCACGGACTTAACCGCTAGACCACGGATGCCTCCATCATGCGTCAATCAATATATATATATTAGTGTAAAATAATATATTATATAGAAATATAAGTGCTCAAGTTGTCCCAATAAATAATAAATAAATATTTCCAGACAGGTCACACAGCGCCATCTAGTTTCCGTGGTAAGTTACGAGGCTTGTGTTACGGAAACTAGATGGTTGATAAACTACATATTATACTTTTTTTTTGTAAATATATACATATTATACATATATACACCCAGACCGAGACAATTTAAACAATGTACAACTTGCCCCCGGTGGGAATCGAACCCACGACCTCCCGAGTTCACGGCAACGTTTGTTACCACTAGACCACGAAGGCGGTCTGGCTAGGGTAAATAAATAATTATAAAAATCGATAAATTGGTAAGTCTTGAGACGAAGTTCTATAAACTCGTTTCATAAGTGTATCTCCGTCAAAACAGCTTAGGCCCAATTCTTTCAGATTTTAGCACCGCTAGTTTCGCCGGAATGTTTTTTGTCGTGTCGCAAGATAACGCTTACGTAGGAGTCACGGTTTAAGCTCCTTATAATAAAAATATCGTTATAGAACGCTGTAGTGTAAAAACGTAAAAAGTCCTCGTGAAGGATTTGTCTGTCCTATATTTCAAGGTTTTGTCTAATGGCAGAAATATTACCCTCGTTCTTGCTACTTCATGTAACAAAATTGGAATTTGATGGTTTGATTTCATTCTACTTAAGTATATATAGCCCAATCTCACATCCAGGCGACGTCCTATAGTGCGGTCAGACAGCCAAACCTTTAGGACATTTAGTAGGTAGGTGCAAT
The DNA here is from genome assembly GCA_910589645.1 of Tinea semifulvella. Taxonomy (NCBI): domain Eukaryota; kingdom Metazoa; phylum Arthropoda; class Insecta; order Lepidoptera; family Tineidae; genus Tinea; species Tinea semifulvella. The sequence continues at coordinate 1,041,283 of OU342619.1, read as the reverse complement.
TAACAATTAGGTGAAATAGAAACAAAACAACAATATTTATAAATACATACGACAGAATAATATTCAAAAGATTGGTGCTAAGCTGCTGGTCTTCTGCTAACAGCTTACTTATTGGACCACTTTGCTGCTTAGTCTTCTACTAGCGGGAGTAGAATCATGATATATATGAATAAAGATATTTTGACTTTGACTTTGGTATAGTCACATTACTTAAACAGCTCCCTACAGCGTGTATAAGTAGATATTGTATGTAGTATATTTATGTATATATGTATGTATGTAAGTACTATTAGTATGTAGTATATATATATTATTAATAAATATAGTTATTATTTAATAATGATCAGTCTTTAATACGTCTTCGCACCTACTCCTCGATCTGAGTTATACTTATTATTGTCCCAAAGGTTGGCTGTCAGAGAATGTCTAGCGGCATTAAACCCGCCCCTTGTACATAGTGCAATAAAGTTTTAAATAAATAAAATACGAGTACATACCATTATGTACATACAATTTACACATTAATACATAAATAAGTCATACTATAGATATACTAATAACACCCAACTCAACTTTTAAGAAAAAATGTGAGAAGAGAGTGTGGGTGCATGTGTATTAGTAAATTTAGAAATTATAATTTTTAAATTACTAACTAAAATAACTTACTTATCCATACATATACTCGTAATATATATACATAATATATATATATATAAGTAAAATATCATCACGACCGTATCTCTTTCGGGGTCAGAAACCACGCTTCAAAGCAGCGGATTCACATTTAGCCAACTTTATCAAAGGCCAGTCATGACAAGCTCGTCGATGTCTCCAGCGTACCAAACTCGAGATATATCACAAATAAATTTAATATTAATTAAATTAATAAAGATTATTGTGTACCTCCGAGTCTAAATCCACGGACTTAACCGCTAGACCACGGAGGCAGTGAGTGAATAAACGTGTTTTATTTTTATTCTATAAATATTCGATTTAGTATAATAGAAGAAAATTAATAGTCATTGCTATTGTTCTCTGTCAAAAAATAGTTATATAAAAGCAGAAATATGTCTAAAATGTCAGTAATTATTTTTCCTAGTAACTTGATTGATTGTTGAATTATCTTTAAAAATATGTGATTGTGCGAGCGAGAGGGATGCAAAACGGTTAAACCCTCTTAAGGTGGTAGATGACTTTGTTTGGCGACTGTACATGCCAAAGTAAGAAATCGTGTCGTAAGAGGAAAACAAAGCAAGATATTTCCATCTTAAAATTTCAAGCTTATATTTATTTACGGAAGCTTTTCTATTCTCATTCAACATTTTATTTATTGTAAAAACATGTGACGTCACTCTTTTCATGTGCCTTCTTTTTTTAAACTCGAGTTATTGTAAAATCGTCTGACGATGCGACCCCAGCCTGAAGGGTCGCATGCCCGAATCACCGTGAGGCCTCATAAGGAGACTCCAAGGCGCCTACGGACTAAAACCCTATAAAACGTCTCTCTTTCACTGTTGGCCTTACGTGCCTTTATTCAATTCAATTCGTTTATTTCTGTAATTAGGCATAGGACAAAAAAATATTGTATTTTGCACTTTTACATGTCAAATTTACAATAAGTATACTTTAATATTAGGCTACATAATTTCACAGCATTCTACCAGGTATCACGCCATGAAACTACACAACCTTACTTAAATGTAGAGCAGTACAAATATAAAAAATATAATTGTCACTTAAGATTATAGCTGCTGTAAAGAGGCATTTTCATTCTAGAAGCTAATGCAACACAAATATAAAAAATAAAAATAAAATGTCACTTAAAATTATAGCTGCTGTAAAAAGACATTGTCATACAATTACAGCTAAGTCTGAGTCGTGGATGTGCTTTTATTATTTATTGAACAATATATTTATTTTAATAAACTGTGATAGCTTATTACAATGACATGAGTCCTAGACCTGGGCCTTCCAGAATTGTCTGAAGAATTTGGCCTACACTCACCATGCTGGCCAGACAGGTTGGCGAGGATCTGATGTCAATTTTTAATGACAAATTATTAACGATTCCACAAGTTGGTATTAGTGAAACCGGGACCGACGGCTTAACGTGCTCTCCGAAGCACAGGAACAACGGTGGTGTTGTAAATTTATGACAAATGTACGTAAGAAAAGTGTATTTCTCATTGGGGTTTGAACCGACCTTTGTAGGATATAAACTTACCGAGCCACCACCGCCTTCCAACTTTATCCCACGACTAGGAAATCAACCCCAATAAGAATTTTGGTAAATTATTAGTGGATAAGCAGCCTAAATCCAGTACTTATCCGAAACTAAACACGCGCTCAATATAATAAAAAAGTTAGTCCCTAAATAAAAGTGTCACGTGTACTGTTGGAAGTTGGTAAAATTTACGCCACCTTCACGGCTGACTGACGTCACGGGGGGAGGTAATATATTCCAAGACTCGCGACAACTTTCTTATCGTGCCCTGTTTAATACCTAAACAGACAAAGAATAATAAAATTACAGAAGAGAAACTTCGTTACACGATAAATTCTAATACCGTCATATGAATTACTAACTAGACGTTTGCTGTGTGATAATAAAACATAGATATTATATAATAATAGTATAATGCATGGCATGATAAATTAATTAAATAAATAATAATACAAAATTAATATTGAGGCATATCATTTATACTTGTAAATAATAAAATGTAACCAAGGAAGAAACTGATCCTCAGCTTAACCCAGAGAATTCTAGTCTGGGGATCAGAGTTTCGCCAAAAACAGTTTTTGGGAACAAATAAACATTTTTGTATTTTTTTAAATAGTGGACACTTAAAACAGCCTTCAGGTGGTTGTATTGTCACATGAAATATTTGGTTTTATATCGCCTTATACCCATATACATATATATTTCTGAATTTCAAGGTTTTTTTTTTGTTAAATTCGATTTATTAATATTGCCACCGTAGTCTAGCAACTGAGTTGCACCAAAATGAAGTAAATGTAACAATTGAAGTTTAAAATGGCGTCGAATGTATCGGTTTAATTTTGTAGGATGTAAACATCAGTTGTAGCATAGTCGTTTATTTTAACTTAAATCGTTACAATTACAGATTTTGCTTCAACCCAGCTTTACACGCCGAGGAACCAGCTTCGATTCCTGTTTAAGACATAATAATATGTTTGTGATATTTCTCAAGTTAGGTAAACTAGAGGCATCGACGAGCTTGCCACTTGTCATGATGGGTGTATAGTAAAGTTGGCTAAATGTGAATCCGCTTCTTAATAGCGTGGTTTCTGACCACACGTCATATATAGCCTATGTCCGTGCTTGTGTTCCTAGGAACAACATTGGCAAATTTCATTGAAATTAGTATCATCACGACCATATCTCTTACGGGGTGTTCAGAAACCATGCTTTTATAAGGAGCGTGTTTACATTTAGCCAACTTTACTATAGGCCCATCATGACAAGTGGCAAGCTCGTCGATGTCTCCAGCGTACCAAACTCGTGAAATATCACAAATAAATAAAATACATTATTGGGGCCCGACCAGGAATCGAACCTGTTACCTCCGATTACGGACTTAACTGCTAGAATACTGAGGCAGTAAAAATGGGTCATTAAAAAGTAATTTAAGTGTGAAAGGACAAGCAGAAAACAGACCGGGAGTTTATAGAGTTATAAGTATTGTCATATCTATATTTTTTTACTCTATGGCAGATGTGCCTAGAATGCTATACATCTTCCCAACTCAAAAACAATCTTTGACAACTTTTGGTCGCAACCCAAAAGAGTTTATTCGCCCTTTTGAATTTTTAATTATATTTATCTTTACAAAGGATAATTTTCCTTGACTGTACAGTCGGTTTGGCTCAAACAAATAAGGATTCTTATACTTAAGTTAAGCTTTATTACGTCAGAATAAGGCGCATTACAGCTTGGTTTCAAACCTGTTTTGTGCTATACGTAATTAGTAGAGATGTGCCGAACATAAGTTTTACGGAAGTTATTCGGTAAAAGAAAATATCTAAAGAAAATTTTGTACCTTACTAATATTAATTACGCAAGAATTGACATTTAGAATAATTATTTAATTAATTGTATTTTGACATTGAAATCTATTGGACCAATTATTATTTATAAGCCTGTGCCAATGTTTTTAAATTACTAAATCAATTTTATAATAGTTGAAATAAATGTTTCATGCCGTCACTGGCGAACCATGTGAGTTCTGTATAATAATTGACACCAGACTTGTGTGACGTGTTCTAACAAATAAAAATATTTAATTTCATTTCAATAATCATCACGGTGATGGCTCGGTTGTAAGAACGTTTTCTTTAAAATTCTACAAGGGTCGGTTCAGACCCATCCGGCATGTATCAATGAGAAATACACTTTTCTTACGAACATTTGTCATAGATTTACAACACCATTGTTCCCGTGCCTCGGAGAGCACGTTAAGGTCCACCAACTTGTGGAATCGTTAATAAATTGTCATTAAAGATTGACATTAGATTCTTGCCAACCCGTCTGGCCAGCGTGGCGAGCGTTGGCCAAATTCTCCTTATGAGGTAATAAATTATCACAGCTTCTAGAGTTTCCGGCTGTAGTGTATTTCTTGAATATCAATTCTGATAGCGGTTGAAATTAACAGACGAATTATTATCAGACATGGAGACAGTCATAACCTTCCCTAAGAATCAGCTTAAAATCCTTCCTCACACTTTCAGCAGATACGACTATTTAGATTATTTTACTGTTTCATTGATTGTTTATTTCGACTCGTTGAACTTCGCACCTAAAATATATTTAATTGTAACTCTTCGTAAGCGGTCCAGTAGTAAAAACAGACAGAGTAAATATCTTAAAAAATAAAGAGCTTGAATACCATGGTTGGTTTAAATGTTCGGCAATTGCCGAATACCGAATACGAAAATAATATTCGGCCCAACCCTTATAATAAGGTTAAGATTTAAATTAACACCGCGGGCACTTTCGTCCATGATTATACATTTTATTCTGTAATTATTTTCTTTTATACAAACCTTTGGCTAGTTACTGGATTTCGTGGGTGGGTTCATTACACTCGAAAGCAGAGTTATTCTCCTAATCTATTCCTGTATCACATATAATATTATACTTTTTGTTGTTTTTTTTTTTTTTTAATTTTTTAATGAAATGAAGGGTATGCTGATATAAAATAACAAACAATATACTACATGCTAAGAAATACATAGTCTACTCGATGCTAAAGTGTCTGTACTATTAAAAAAGTTTTTGGCTACACAATTTATTAGTTCGTATAAGTGTAAGCCTGAGATAGTGTAATGCAATACAATTTAAGGGTAATGGTGGTCCGCCGCAAGATCCTGTGATCAGTTACCTTACTTTGCGACCACGATTCCAAAGCAAGCGACAAAATTCTGAAGCACGCGACAAAATTCTAAAGCTTTCTTGCAAATATTTAAAACACGTTATACGTCAATACAAAAGTAAAGTGGTCAGAAACCACACTTTTTTTTTAAAGAAGCTGATTCACATTAAGTTAACTTTACTATAGACCCAGCATGGAAAGTGGCAATCTCGTCGATGGCTCTAGCGTACGCTCGAGAAATATCAGAATTAAATTTAATTGTGCCTCGACCGAAATCGAACTCGGCAACTCCGCGACTAAATCCACTGACTTAACCGCTAGACCATTGAGGCAGTCAATACAAAAATAATATTCAATTCAAATAAATAGGTAAGCATTGTAATATGTCTGGAAAGTCCAAAATGTATTTAGGTTAAAATATATGTATACATATATATTACGTTTTTAATTTAAATTGTAAATACACATATAGTTATAAGTTTATTAGTTTAAATTTATTTGCTTCTTTTTTTTATTATTTGCTTTCTTATTAGAACTTTAATTCGAAAAATACAAGTTTACAAATGCTGTGCTCAACTGTAAAAAGTTTATGTACTAGATAAGTTTCAAAATTGTGTAATAATCTAATGTTAAGTATATATATGACATTTATGCAAATAAATAAATTATTATTATTATTATACTGTTGTTTGAGTCTTAATAAATAAATAAATACAAATAGACCTAAACGTCGCGTTCGGGAGAAATGTCTTTATCAAAATGAGTTCAGTGGTATAAGGAGTCAAACAACAAATATAATTAATGTAATTGTTACTTACGACTATTTTTTGAATAATTGACCTTTTGCGACCAATGTTACGCGTGCGTAGGACAACTGGCCAACTTTCTCACAATATCTTTCACGGTCCGATAGCTAAGTTCGAGACATCCCTTCACGTGGGAACAAGATTATTATCAATCTAATTACACATGGCAGCAATTTTAACGGGTATAATTTGGCCTTACATTTGCCAAATCATTTTTTTATGATAATTTATAAACCATCCCACAAGTTGGTATTAATGGAACCGGGACCGAGCGACGTCTTAACGTGCTCCACTAGGCACGGGAACGGCGGTGTTGTAAATCTATGACATATGCATGTAAGAAAAGTGTATTTCACAATTGATACATGGCTGGGAAAGTCTCCAAAGGAGCAAGTCCAAAATGTTTTAATCAAAACCCAAAATCGATTTAGACAAATTGGGTACCAGTAGGTTCATTGTAATGCACAATTTACCCCACCGCAAGAGTAACGCAGAAATCAAGGTATGTAATAATATAAGACAAAACGATTGTAATCACTACTACTTATTCCTAATCATCTCATTTTTATTATTACTTACTATTAATGTTGTACAAACTGGCAAAAAATCACTAGTTATTCATGATTTTTCGTTAAGGTAAAATGAAACAACTAAGAAACAGCTAAGCACAAATATACAAGGCGTAGATCTAATTTGAAGAAAAAAGACTAGTTATATAATGTTTTAAAATTCTTATTAGTTACCCGATAACAATGCTTCAAAGTGTGCACTACCTGTTAAAAAAATATAGTATTCTCTTTCATTTTTATGGGAGTATCTATTGGTACGAGTGAGACAGACATTATTATGTGTGTTCTTTATTTGCACCTGTCAGCTTGAAGGCTTGGGCACACCAAATGCTGTATCTCGTGGGGCGTCTCATGCTCCAGTGTGGCAACAACCAGACTTAAGTTCCTCCAGATTGCGAGAACTCTTTCAGAACAACGTGACGGGTCTTCCTAAAGTTAGTGACGGGGCTACGCACAGAGACAACGGTGGTGTACCTATGAGACATACACTTTTCTTACGTATATTTGTCATTAATTGGCTGTGGGCGAGCTCAATTATACTCCCCAGATTTTACGTATTTATCACGATGGATATCGCGATTTTTAAACGCAGCTAATATAAGTAGGACCGATTGCCTTGAATGCTCACGAACAAGTGAGCAGTTTTATACTTCCCCTACACTAGCGCCCTCTTCCCAACGGCTACGCCGCGCGTATTTCTATGTTAGCTATCGATGATCTTGGCTAATATTGCTCGTCGCTTTGTGAGCGACAACACAGCCCTATTCACCATGCAATAGTGTTTTGTTTTTCGGATATAATTTATATCTCTAAAAAAGGGACTTTTTTATTTCATAGGTTCTACTTATGACAACTGTTTATTCAAAAACAAAAATTTGTACAAAATTATTTGTCCTTTTGACAATTACACGCGGTATATGTATTATAATATCTATATACTAAATACTAATACGTACACAATATTGTACATAAACATACACAAATACAACTTACTAACGTGGTTTGGAGCTATTGGTAAAGTGTAAATAGATCAGTTGATTGCCTGCCTTATGTTCACCGGAAGATCATTTCATAATTTATTATGTTAAGTGTGTAAAAAAATATAATATAATAAAAGTATATGTATTATATAAATAAATAAACGTCCACTAAAGAAGATGTGTCTTCCAGAACGAACTGGAGAATTTGGCTTACTCTCGCCACGTTTTGGCCAGAAGAATTGGCAAAAAGATTTGTTTGTGTTTTGTTAACGCCGTTATTCATACATGTACATACTCGTAATTATCTATGTAGTATAACGCTTCTAGAACAATCTCACGCTTTATGTATATCCAACCCTTTTATTCCTTATCCATAAGACTTACGGGTGAAAGAGATGGAGAAATGCGCAAATGCACCTTAAAATGGGTCGACCTCGCGACTTTTTTTATTTTTTATACTAGCACGACATATGAACCTGCGTGTACCTGATAGTAAGTGGCGCGTCATGAATGTTAGGAACGGGAATTATTTATGACTTTTTTTATTAATTATGACTAACATCAGTTCTCAGCACTATGCCGGCTTTTCTAGATGATTTTTTTTAGATTTCGCTTGAAGGACTCCAGGTTATTAAAACACAGAGGCTGGAAGAGAATTCCGCATCTTTATCGTGCGACATATGTATGAGTCTCAATTTAAACGTACGCGCAGGGATGGTGACTACGGTATGTGGGTGCATATACTGACCTGTGCATGTGGTTCAGTTGCGGAATAGAGAGTCAGGAATAACAATATCTAGGTACACATTCAGTGTGCCCAAGTCCTAAAACTCCCTCTGCTTTCGTAGTCATTAAATTTAAGCTGCTTCCTCTGGTTGACGACTAATTGCTCTTTTTTTAATAATATGGTATTTGTGAATGAACCTTGGACTTTTAGGTTCAATGAAAACTACTCGAACCATAAAAAAATACATATAATCCCATACCTCGCTTTAGAAATAAAATTATTTAAATAATTATAATACTGCTGGAGTATCCGCGAATCTAGAACCCTCTGGGATTGCGCGGATCGATGGCAGGAGACCCGACGGTATGCCCGTTGGGCCGTGGAAACTTGGCAGGTCCCTGGTGTGGGATGCGACATGTGTAGACACATTAGCCACATCACACATCTAGGCGACCTGGTCAAGCGCGGGATGTGCAGCGGTTTCTGTTCAGAACCTTAAGCTGCGCAAATACGCCAACCTGTTGGTTACGAATTTGCGCCGTTTGGGGTCGAGACGATGGGTCTATGGGACACTCAACCAAGCCTCTTATTTTTTTGTTTTAAAAGTAATAATTTTCTAATTTCTTCTTCTTTTTATATTGGTGAATGCTGTTATTGTATATTATAAAAATGTATATGTCCGACTTGACGTGGGCAATAAATGTCAGTTAAATAAACAGACTCAATAAGAAATATTATATATTTTATTTATCACAATTATCAATATGGTGGCAGCGGTAAAGAGCATTAAAATTACAAATTAATAATTAAAATCTACACAAGAATAAAATGAATAGTGGTGAAGGAGTAATTTTGTTGACCATTATTAAGACTCGCTGACTATTAATAGCTGTGTCACCTAATTGGTACATATATTAGATCATCATCTCTCTTCTTCTCTTCAGTAATAAATGCGTGAAGGCAAACAAATAGAAAAAAAAAGCATCTGGCCATGGAGTTGTCCAAACGGCTTACGAAAAAGTCTGGAGACAGGATAGCTGCAATTATTTATTTCAATAATTAAGTGTAGGAGCCGTTAGGGAAGTGTTTAAGAATACTGGTGTCAGACTTGAACAATCTCTAATTCCGGTAGAAATTACTCTACCTACCTAGCACCCACTCTTTCAAAAAATGGTATATTCACATTACTTAAACAGTTCCTAACAGCGTATGTAAGATATATTGCAAGAGACCCAACGGAATGACTGTTGGGCTGTGGAAACTTGGCAGGTCTCTGGTGTGGTATGCGACATGTGTAGACACATTACCTCCATCTCACATCCAGGCGACCTCGTCATGCGCAGGAAGTGCAGTTTTTTCTGCGGAGAACCTCAAATTGCGCAAATATGCCAACCTTGGTATCGGTTACGAATTTGCGCCGTTTAGGGTCGAGACGATGGGCCCATGGGGACCGTCAGCGAGGCGCTTGGCCAAGGAGCTGTCAAAGCGGCTGACAGAAAGGTCTGGAGACAGGAAGGCTGGCAATTATTTCTGCCAACGTATTAGCCTCGCTATACAGAGGGGAAATGTTGCCAGTCTCCTTGAGACTATCTCGGATGGGACGTCTCTAGAGGACATTTTTATTTATAATTTAGTTTATTTTTAATTGTATTATTTAGGTAGCTTTTAATTTATATTTAATAATGATAAATTATTCTTAAGTAAAAAAATATTATTATTATTGATTAATAGGCCAGCAGCGCATTGCTGATATGCCTATATCAAGCACTGGTGTAAAGTTTATTAAATTGTCAGTTATCACCATAGTCTATTTCGATAGTTAAACCTAAATATTTTGGCTAGGTGGGGGCAGTTATACCTTCCTGTTAGAATTTTAAATGTCTCAATTATATCTCTCCTCATTCTGCGATTCTGCGTATGTATATATATAAGCTGCTGGTCTTCTGCTAACAGCTTATTTATTGGACCACTTTGCTGTTTAGTCTTCTACTAGCAGGAGTAGAATAATTCAAAAAAATAAATTAATGACGTTTAATATGTGCCTGTAATAGGTTTACGTGTTAGAAGATATTTTGACTTTGACTTTGTATTATTGCGTATCTACATACATGTTTATTAATATGTATTATTGTATATTAAGTTTCATATTTAAGCCTATAATCAACATTCTCTGTATTGTCCCAAAGGTTACCTGCTAGAGAATGTCTAGCGGCATTAAGCCCCTTGTACATAGTGCAATAAAGTTTTATTTATTTAAAACTTTTTGCACTATGTACAAAGGCGGACCTAATGCCGCTAGACATTCTTACACGGTCAACCTTAGGAACATTACGAACATTATATGTGGAAGGTTCGCGCAAATTATAGAACATAATATAAGGGAGAAATTAAAATACTACTAAAACTAAACTACTTACTAGTAAATGATATTAATATACTAAACACTAATATACCGCCTCCGTGGTCTAGTGGTAACAAACGTTGCCGTGAACTCGGGAGGTCGTGGGTTCGATTTCCACCGGGGGCAAGTTGTACATTGTATAATTGGTCTCGGTCTGGGTGTTTATATGTATAATATGTATATATTTACAAAAAAAAGTATAATATGTAGTTTATCAACCATCTAGTTTCCGTAACACAAGCCTCGTAGCTTACCATGGAAACTAGATGGCGCTGTGTGACCTGTCTCGAAATATTTATTTATTTATTTATAATACTTAATATATACATAAATACAATATATACATACTTACAGTTGTTGGGATCTATTTAAGAAGTGTGTGAAAACCATCCTTTTAAACAATGTTCTATTTGGTGCCTGTCGTTTTAAACTAAATATAAAATAATATTTGAGCCTGATCTCTCAAAAATATCTAAGCATAACTTCGGATATAGCTGATAGCCTATAGTCAACGAGTTATGGCAAAACCGTAGTTATGTTTTCTAAACGAGCGATGAAAGGGAACGAATAGTTAGCCAACCACTACCTAAAAGTTTTGCTTCAAACTTTAAGATGGTTAAGAAATTAATACAAAAACATCAATTCCAGTTATACAACATTTTCACCCCTAAACCCATTTAACAGAAGGGTGATTATTCTATAAACCATTTAATAGTTTAACTGCAACTATTTTTAAGAGATTTATGAAAGCAATTTTCTCGTCGTAAAGATTTTAAAGTATTAGTTATTCTAAGTTTTAATAGTACAATACTTTTAAAAGCAATCAAATCTTTTATTTTTATTTTTTGATACCTGATGGTAAGTGACGCGCAAGGTCCATGAATTTTAGCAACTAAAGTCAGACACTTATTACTGACATAAATAAATAAATAAAACTAAAATAAATATAAAAATAAATTATTTATTATTTTATATTGTCAGAATATGCATGAGAGTAGGGTTAATGCAGTAGAAATGAGGTCGCTGCGTCGGTTATGCGGCGTCACTTTGGCGGACCACATACGTAACGTCGAAATACGAAAAATGGTAGGTATAAAAGAAAGCATAGGCACAAAAATAAGAAAAAGCATGCTACGATGGTTCGGGCATGTTGAAAGGATGAGCGAAGAAAGATTGACGAACCAGGTATATAATGCGAAAGTTGTGGGTAAAAGAGGCCCTGGCAGACCAAGACACACGTATCACGATCAAATAAATAAAACTCTAGCTGAAGGAGAATTAAAAAGCCTTCGTAACAAAAGGGCATGTATTAAAAGGTTGATGAATGTCGATGAAGCGAAAGAGGTATGTCGTGATCGTGTCAAGTGGCGCTCAATTGTCTCTGCCTACCCCGTAAGGGATCTGGCGTGAAGATATGTATGTATGTATGTATATTAGGCTCAGTTAGATGCATTATTATTATAGGAATATTTGATGCCCACGGAACGGTACGTTCACTAAGAATAGCTTTTATTCAAGTTCTGAGAATACACTAAAATATCTAGCCTACAGGCAGTTACAGCTAATTCATCTTGGATTCTTTAATTAATTTTCCACTTTGAAATAGCGGGGGCGCCTACATTGAGTTTTCTTTCTTTGACCTTCCTTTATAATGTGATCGATTTTTTTATTATCGTCAGATTCTTTCTGGCTCTTGCAAATAAAGAGCTTTGCCCTGAGGTCACTGATCAGCAGTCGAAATATCAGTGACAAAGCTCGGCTCGCCATACACAATGCCATGTTGGTACCAACACTGATGTATGGAAACGAGACGTGGATACGTCGGAATACGCATGAGAGTAGGATTAATGCAGTAGATATGTGGTGTCACTTTGGCGGACCGCATACGTAACGTCGAAATACGGAAAAGGGTTGGTATGAAGAAAAGCATAGGGACAAAAATAAGGAAAAGCATGCTACGATGGTTCAAGCATGTTGAAAGGATGACAGATGAAACCAGATATATAATGCGAAAGTTGTGGGTGAAAGATGCCCTGGCAGACCGAGACTCACATATCGTGATATGTGTGTGTATCAAATAAATAAAACACTGACTGAAGATGCATTAAAAAGTCTTTATAACCAAAGGGTATGTATGAAGAGGTTAATGAAATATTGACGAAGCGAAAGAGGTATGTCGTGATCGTGTCAAATGGCGCTGAATTGTCTCTGTCTATCCCGCAAGGGATCTGGCGTGAAGATATATATGTTTACCGATAACACTAAGGATTAAAAACGCACGAGGAATAATCCATTTCTAGAAGTGTAACGCATGCGGGAAGTTAAGCTACGTCTTCCTATCAAACATACCACAGTGTTTGAAAACGAAACTCTTCGTTCTTCCAGTAGTGACGTGCGGGACGAAAACGTAAACTCTGACAGTGGGTCTGGTCCAGAAATTCATGGACGAGAAGCTAGCAAGCGAGCTATGCTGGGTATTTCTAAACGTTAACGTCCGCCAGAGAACTAAAGTTACTAAAGTAGAGTATCACCACGACCGTATCCCTGTCGAGGTGGTCAGAAATAACTTTACTATAGGCCCATCATAACAAGTGTCAAGCTCGTCGATGTCTCTAGCGTACCAAACTCGAGGTATACCACAAATAAGTTAAATCAATTATTGTATCCCAGCCAGAAATACAAATCGGCACCTCCGCATTTAAATCCACAGACTTAACCGCTAGACCACGGACGTAGTAGGTACATAGCTTTCAAAATGATCAACCCGAAGTTGCAATGGGCTGGAGACTATGGGATTGAATACTATGTGAAATTGCGATATATCCAGCTGATGATGATGATGATGATGGACACAACATACGAGTATGTGTCTGTCAGTTCACACACAATTTACGGTTATTTTCCGTCTTTTCCATGTTTCCAGGTTACTCATGAGGGAAGGAGGGTTTTTTATTATTGTGCTCATGTATTATTATTTTTTGTCCACAGAACAAGTGGCAGGATGTCTGAAAATGTCCTATCGTTCAAGGCAGACGCGTCAGACAATAAGGCGAGGTACACGTGTGAAGCAAAAAACGTCATGATCAGCAACACGCTGAAGGCAGAAATAGATCTCACTGTACTTTGTAAGTAACTTTTTATTATTATTAATTATTGTGCTAAGAAGTTCTTTAAAGCTATTTTTAATTATTGTGCTAACAAGATTGCTGGCAATTTTTTTACGCAGCAATAAGCATTGCTGTGCATTAGGGGAATGCTGCAAGTGTCCTTGGCACACTGCCACATGAACAAAGATCATGGAAAATATAATTTATTTGAATAAAATCAGTTATATTATTGTTAGTTATATAGTTACATAAAAATAAAAATCATGGTTGAATATTTTATTTGTAATTTAAATAGTTTTAAAACATATACTTACATAATTATATTCGTATTCGTATAAGTATGTAAATTAATTAATTAAATTAAGTAAATTAAAAAAATATATATACTACAAATTACAAGTAAAATTTTAAAAAAATAACATTAGGTACTTACAAAACCTTATAATAATAATAAATTATTTCTTACAGAATTAATTCTATAATATTGTTAGTAACATTTTAACTTAGATCTATATATATAGGAGTAGGTATACACATTTATTTAAAAGTAAAAAACAAACTGCCAAAAATACCTAATTAAATTAGACTAAATTCTAATAATATCTATAATAATGTTTTTCTATCTAATTAAGGACCCCTCGTCGGGTAAAGCTATCCATTTCTTTCTATCCTATGCCTCGTTCATCCAGTGTTGTCCTGCTTCTTTTACTATCTCGTCCTCACATCCAATAATACGACCTTAAAAATAATGGCCGCTGACGACATTATAAATATACGCAAATGCTGTCATAGACAACATTTCTCAAAAGCACACTTGAAAAATAGTATCGTCATCACGACCGTTTCCCTTTCGGGGTGGTCAGAAACCACGCTTATAAAGAAGCGGATTCCATTTAGCCAACTTTACTATAGACCAATCATGACAAGTGGCAAGCTCGTCGATGTCTCCAGCGCGTACCAAACTCGAGAAATATCACAAATAAATTAAATATTAATTAAATTTATTAAATTGTTGTTTGGGGCAGTTGTTTTGATTGAGCTTTGAATCTTTGATAATATTATATGGTGCTAGCGAGAGGAATGCAAAAGCCCAATAAATCTTCTTCAGCAGAGATATAAAAAGCATATTATCAAGCTGGTATACTGATAGAAAATCAGGCGGGGTTACAAGTCGTGTTCAGTATAAAAATGAAAAATAAGCAATGCTAAAAGTGTATAAAATTAATCAAATCACGACCAAAATTGTGCCAAACTCAAATTATTGACTGGGAAATTATTTTTATATAATATTTTTTTGCCAAAAACGGTAAAAAAAAACCCATAAAAGTTTTCCCGCGCTATTGAAACCAAAGTCGGAAAGAAAATTAAAACTTATTCCGCGTTACGAGAATATCTGTCACGGGGACTCTGGAAGGTTATTCTGATGAAATTCAAAACGAATTCGATTTACACTCTTTGAAGTAAAGATTGCATGAGGACACTCAGCCAAGCGTCTGGCCAAGGAGTTGTCCAAACGGCTAAAACGGAAAAATCTGGAGACAGGAAAGCTGGCAATTATTTCTGCCAACGTATTAGCTTAGCTATACATATATAGAGGGGAAATGTTGCCAGTCTTGGGTCAGAAAAGAGTCGTCTTTTACTTATAGTTTATTTTTTATTATGTTTAGTTTATATTTATTTTAATTTTTACTTTTAAGACGGCTTAACGTGCTCTCCAAGGCACGGGAGCTTATATAAATTTGTCGATTTAGGTCATGAATATGCGAGAATAGGCCTCGTTTAGGGTAAAGAGGGGATGTCACAGTTTGTAATAGCGGAGTTGTCGATAACATTCTTGGCTCAGAAATTGGCTCTTAAGGAGGGGCTACACACAACTGACGTAGACTTCTGAAGCTTCAATCAAAATACCATGCATAGTTCTTAGGTACCAAGCCACTTAAGTTTCTCAATTTAATGAGCCGTAACATAATTGATATCACAGAAGAAATTATCAGAAACGGATTCAAGACCACCACTTACTGAAAGAATTGGGCCTTAGCAAGTCTGCTGTCAATACATTCATGGAACGCTTGCAAGTATTAACGGAATTATACAGCATTTAGTTGGGTAGGGAGAGAGCGTGGTGGTCAGCAACCACGCTTTTACAAAAAGCTTATAAACATTTAGCTAACTTTATTATAGGCCCACCATGACAAGTGGCAAGCTCTTATTTATCGATGTACCAAACTTGAGAAATACCACGCGACCAGGAATCGAACCCAATACCACCGTTTCTCCGACCACCAAGCAGTTTAAAATTAAAAGAAAAGAAATTAATTGAAATGAAATCTATAATATTAATGGTATATTAATTCTAAATAAATAAATCACTGACGTCAAAATGGTGACGTCACAGTTTTCTAAAATGTCGATGTAACCTAAGCTTAATATAAAGCCAGAAGGCCATATCTAGCGAAGGTTACTAATATTTGTATTTCTTCTTATTTACTTAACCAGCGAAAAAACCTGGATTGTTGATCATAGCTATTTCAGGTACAGTTGTCCACTTTTAAATACTATTATTAACTTAGACCGTGATGTTTCCCGCGCTATTATTATAGGCTCTAAAACAGAATGAGCTTCTCTGAGCGTGTTCTACCGGCTATACTATGGTGATTGCTCGGAAGAGCTCTATAACCTAATCCCTCCCTCCCCATTCCGAAACCGAACCACACGTACAGGTCAGAATATGCACCCACATACCGTAGTCACCCCTTCGCGTATGTATAAATTTAGAGACTCATACATCTGTCACACAATAAACATGTACAATGCTTGTAATGATATGTACGCGTAGCGATAGTGGCTACGGTATGGGAGTATTTTGACATGTGCGTGTGGTTGGCTTCCGGAATAGAGAATAAGGGATAAGGTTATGCAGCTCTTCCAAACACTCGCCGTATTATATTACGCTTAGGGAGTCCGTTATGCTATTGAAACATTCGGTATAAAAAAAAAACAAAAGCAAATTGCTTATGAAATATATGATTTGGTACCCTAGAGTCAGCAACGCGTTTGTCACGATTGGGCCTATAGTAATAGTGGGGTTTCTGACCACAACCATAGTCCTGTTGATAGTATATTAGTATTCAGCAATCCTTTTAACAATGAAAAAGCTGAAACTTTTCACTTCATTGTAGATATTTCCTCGGACAAGTTTGTGCAAAGTCGCTCGGTTTTACTTTTTACATTGACTTAAAATTTGTAACGATGCTTTTAAATTATTTAATTAATATCTTCTCTGATGTTAAAGTAAATACGTAACACACGTAGAGTATCACAAACAACATGATATTTGACGTGCACGTTTTTTAAATCAAATCAAATCAAAATCATTTATTCGTGGTTTTTCGGTACATAGTTCTTAGGTTAGGTTAGGTTACGTTTTAGTAGTAGTGCATAGGTAACTTATTAACAATAAAAAAGTTGATGTTATTATATATATTATACCCTTTTAAATTATATACATATATAAATTAATATAACTAACAATTTTGATTGCGTTTAGGAAAACTAATTTCATTGACATAAACGCGTTTATGTTTGCATCAGGTTAAAACGACCTACTGTCACAAATGCCTGTAATATGTTTACATGAATAAAGTTATATTTTAACTTTTAAAAATAGGCAAAACATTCAAAGAAAGAGACGATAATACACAAAAGTAATAGCACAAAAGTTGGCGTTACAAAGACGATTGCTCTGCGACGGTAAAACCGTTTTTAGATTTGGATCGAAACAGTCTTCGTTGCGCGAACTATATAACCTTTAGTCGTACTTGTCGCATCTTTCCCGTTTTGTTTTCAAAATAGTTATGTTCTATAATCAAAAATATGTCCTCTTTTTGTTAATGAAATGAATTTTTTGTTATTATTTATTTTTAAAAACATATAAATTCAACGAACTATAAGGTTAACTGTTTTCTCCTTTCTAATCTAATTGGTGGAGAATAGTAAGATTAGGAGAGGAAATCCACTAACCAGTAGATGCGGTGATTGAAGCTTCCTCCTGGCATCCTTCGGCTGGTTCACTATTTGTTTTCTCAACTACTTTTAGAATGATTTTGATGGTTTTAGCATGGTAATTATTTGAGCACAGCACTTAAGAATTCGCGGCAAGATTTAGCGTGATTTGAGTTTTTAACGGCTGAGCGTGGTAGGTTTGCAGACACGTCCAAGCACGGCGGTTGAGCGACTGCGATGCCAAATGGCGTTGGGCAACGGAGTTAGGGGTATGCGGGGAGGGGAAATAATTAGTAAGAGATACATAACAATAAATATATATATCCATACCATTAATTATACTGAAAAAACGTAGAAGTATTTTATAACCGTTTCTATTGTTTTTTTTTTATTAGACAATGACCCACCACTATTACAATGAGGAGAGATTTCCATTTGTAAGCCCAGTTGCATATTAGTCAATGGATATACACTTGTATATTTATTGTATGCACTTGGCGGGCTCGGCTAGGCAAAAGTTCACTGTAACATATGATAGCTGTATTTGGACTTTTATAAGCTAAACTTGTTCTATGAAAATCTGTTTCAACTAATACTTGTGGTTGTGTGCGAAGTTTATTTATGCAACAATTTATGGTCTTCAAGCCGGCATAGTGATGTTCTTCGTCTTCTTAGTCGCTACACTCTCGGCAGAGTGGTCGTGGTCCTCTTGAACTTCAGCCTTCCTGACGCACTTATGTAAGGGGTGATCCATTGCTGCTTTGAAGTAGTCCAACCACCTACGACGCATCCTTATTTATTTTTAAAAAAATCCCAGCTTATATGTTTAATATATAAACAAAGTAGCAATAGTGGAACACAAGCCAAAGAGATTTTATATTATTTGGAAAATACAATTAAAACAGAAATAGGAGTAAAGTATAGTAATTAGATTTAAATTAATAGTGAAATTGAACTGTGACTAGCAAAAGTAAAAGAAAAAAAATAATAATAATAAATAAGTGAAAACCAATAGGTCTAATGATTATTTACCTAAAACAAAATGAATGAATGAGAGGCAGGAGCAAAATTATACTATAATACGAGTATAGCAGTGTTCGTATAAAGCAAGCGAAGTGGATTTGCAAAGTCAGTCCGGGATAAGAGTTGTCTTGATTCTGCCTCCGGTGATTAGTTAGATGTATCAGAGAAGAACATGGCTAAAACGTTAATATAGACAAGTCATTTACAGTAATCTGAACAGGTGAATGAACAAATGTTTGAAAAATATACGATAGGTTATATATTTATATCCATTACTCAATTTAATTGTTTACCCAATAGCTTGCTTTCTCTATACTATCAGGCGCTCAATGGATGTATCTCTACGTCGCGACAAAGTGCCTGAAAAAAGTAAGAATGCGTGAATGTACGATTGGGAAAAGGGGCTGTCTTATTCCCAATTTCTCCAGTACTTATTGGTTATGAACTCTGTCCATGATATGCCTCACATTCTCCACCAACTCCATGTGTTTTCCAGAGCATTAATCCGTATTATTTCTTTATAATAGTAATGTTAGTCGTCGTTTAAGCTCCACCGGCCTCGGTTATATTCGTTAACTTCCGTGGTCTAATAAGGCCGTAGTTTTATACACTGACGTGCTGAGTTCTATTCCTGGTTGAGAACATAAACATATTTATTTTATTTCTGACATTTCACTGTTCTGATTCACTAGAGACATCGACGAGCTTGCCACATGTCATGATATAATATAATTAAGCAGAAGACTATGCCGGATTAAAAATATTTAGAGGCTATAATTAGATGTTTTTTTTCGCAGTTGCACCAGCCCAAGTGACAATATCTGGTCCCAGCGAAGCTCGCGTTGGTGATCCTGTACCTCTGACCTGCGCGACCGCCCCTTCGAATCCGGCAGCAGACATAAAATGGGTGGTGTCAGGCAAACATCATAGAGAAGCCAGCAATCGTACTGTAATAAGTCCTGAAGGTTAGTTTAATAATAGTTTATATTGTATAATAGTTTTATTTATAATTATTTTTTTTAATCTATTTTATTTAATAATTTTGTATCTACTTCGAATAAATATATTTTTATTTAAATTATAATATGTTTAATAATGCTTTTATAATTATATTTATTTAACCGGCAGATAAAAAGACCCCTCGCTGAAACCTAATTTTGGTTCCTGACACTCCGCCCCTCTAAAAAGTACAGTCGCGGACATTGTGTTTTGTGTAAATTTGTGTTACTATTTATTTTATTGATTTATGTTTTAAAAACCTATTAGTTTTCGATTCCTGGTCGGGACACAATAATTTATTTGTTACGCTAAACACATTGACGAGCCTGCCACTTGTCATGATAGACTTAGCTTGGCTAAATGTGAATTCCGCTTCTTTAAAAGTGTGGATTTTGACCACCAGGAAGGGATACGGCCGTGATGGTACATCACTTTTTTAAATTTCAGGTGGATGGATCACGTCGTCTAATATAACAGTGACTGTGGAGCCGAATCGACGATCAGTCGTGGTTGTGTGTCACGGAGTCAATGGTCAACTAACAGAAAATGTAGTTTCGACTCACACCATCAATGTTCTATGTGAGTATTGTTTTATTATTTTATTTATTATAAACTTCATTGCACAAAGTACAAAGGGGCATAATTTTTTTTTTTTTTTTTTTTTTTTTTTTTTTTATTTATTCAGGAAACATACAGATCTTAAATCATAATTACAACAATTCTAAAAGTTACACAATCCAGCATAGTTTCCACTTAAATATCAAACATAGATTTTGCAAAAAAATATTATAATAATAGGGATAAGCTTAAAAACAATACCTATAGAACAAACACAACTAAATAATATACATATAAGTATATAGTAAAATAATGGAATATGAGAAAAAAAAAATAGTAATCAAAAAGAAATTAATTAAAAGTTCTACAAGCATAATCTATTATTAATTTCTTTTTTTAACCTAGCAACACTAACACTGAACAAATCAATATCACTGAAATTTTCATTGTAATTTAGGCATGATCTTAGCACAAAGGAGTTTTTCAAGTATTTTGTTCCAGCAAATCTGATAGCAAATAACAGTTTGGATCTATTCCTCTTCCTACTACAATTCAAGTTTATTTTACTTAATAAATACGGCGCGCTAATCTTACAATTTATTATCTTATACAAGAAATGGATGTCTCTTACAATACGTCTATTTTTGAGAGAGGTGAAAGGGGGTTTGTTGTAACATAGTCCTCTATATTTAAGATGTTTGATAAATCTGTTTTGAATAGTCTCAATATGTCCAACGTAGACCATATACATAGGGTTCCAAACCACTGAGGCGAATTCGAGGTGACTCCTGACAAAGGCGTTATAAAGAATTTTAAGCGTATGCACGTTCTTAAAAACCTTAAAAACCTTACCAATGCGGAGTATAAATCCCAACATACGGTAAGCCTTATCTTTCGCATGTGTTATATGCGATTCAAAAGTTAGTTTACTATCCAAAATGACGCCCTGATCACGCTAGACATTCTATACTGGTCAAACCTTTGGGACAACTAAAGCAGTTACGACAAGATAAGGCAGGTGCTATCAAAACTAATAAAAAATATAAGACTCCAATATATACTAGTGAATAAATACTTATTTACATACTAATACATACACAAACACATACATTTTTTATTTTTTATACTAGCACGACATGTGACCTTGGGCCCACCTGATGGTAAGTGGCGCGCAAGGTCCATGAATGTTAGCAACTGAAGTCAGATACTCATAACTGCCATCAGTCCCTAACACTATGCCGGCTTGACTAGATGCTTTTTCACACTTCGCTTGAAGGACTCCAAGTTATAGGAAAGTGGAAACACAGAGGCTGGAAGAGCATTCCACATCTTTATCGTACGACAGATGTATGAGTCCCCAAATTTATACGTACGCGAAGGGATGGTGACTACGGTATGTGGGTGCATATTCTGACCTGTGCGTGTGGTTCGGTTGCGGAATGGAGAGGGAGGGATTAGGTTATAGAGTTCGTCGGAGCACTCACCATAGTATAGCCGGTAGAACACGCTGAGAGAAGCCACATCTCCATCCACATAATTAACTGCCTCCGTGATCTAGCGGTTAAATTTAGATTCGGAGGTACCGGGTTCGATTCCTGGTCGGGACACAAAAATATTTATTAATGTAAATAAGTGCATTTAATTATTATTTAATTTATTTGTGATATTTCTCGAGTTTGGTACGCTGGAGACATCGACGAGCTTGCCACTTGTCATGATTGGCCTATAGTAAAGTTGGCTAAATGTGAATCCGCTTATTTAAAAGCGTGGTTTTTGACCACCCTGAAAGGGAAACGGTCGTGATGATACTTACTTACATAATCTTGTTGAAAATAGTATCGCGGACGTTGAATGCGATAATTGATCAACTGTCTGCTAAATAATTGGACGCACGTCTATTCAAATAGTTTGGATGTATGGTGAGTGTCTACCTTTAGTCATATAAATGACGGACGAATTTATTTGTCAAATTAGCAATTTTCGCAAACTATTAAGCGACGAAATTTGACAGCTCGGAAAGTTAACGAATATTATCGTTACAGTTTTACCGCGGCAGCCAGCTGACATTTTGGCATTTGCCTCTAGTGCTGCTAAGGAATTAATATTATATAATACACATTTTGGGGATAAAAGAGTTAATATGGAACTGCCTAAGTTTTTAAAGACATAATTTCTTTATATTAAAAAAATACCGTCTTTGAAACAAATTATTTTAAATAATAAATTAGATTTTGGTAAGAGTGACCTGTTTTTGAAACGAGATTCATACTAACGCTTGTCTGAACATTTAGTATAAAATTTGATAGACGTTGAACGGATGACCTGAAGAAGGTGGGGGTTGAATGAGGGTGGCAAAAGATCGCGAGGCCTGCATCCTGCAGTCGAGATACACGCTGATGATGACAGTTTTTGGTTGGGAAATAAGACCGTTTCGAGAATAGTGAATGTACCCTTAATTACAGAGCCCCTAAACCTACCTTGTTCGTCTATTCTCCTCCTCTCTCCCCTACAAACGATGTAACACCCTCGCGGTTAATCCATGAATTGCTAAGAAATTTATCTTTAGAAAATTCTCGACACAAAAATATGAAACATATGCGGAGTCAATTAAAAACAAATTAAGCCCAAAAAATAAGTAATTAAAAATAAGACGT
The DNA here is from genome assembly GCA_910589645.1 of Tinea semifulvella. Taxonomy (NCBI): domain Eukaryota; kingdom Metazoa; phylum Arthropoda; class Insecta; order Lepidoptera; family Tineidae; genus Tinea; species Tinea semifulvella. The sequence continues at coordinate 1,018,061 of OU342619.1, read as the reverse complement.
AAAAGCATAACGATCTCTCGCTAAAATTACATGAAGAATGAATGGGACGAAAAATTCTACCCGCAAATAACCTCTTGCACTGTGTCCCTATTCGCTCGTTTTAAATTCGACTTAAGCAGGCAGATATTCAGATTCCTTTGCAGTATCTGCAGCTCGCAAGTGGAACAGACTTATTTAAAAAATATTCAAAGATAAATTATAGTAAGACGTTTATTTATGTGTATGGTATAGCATATAAAATGTACTAGGTATATGTATGTAACTAATTTTAGCTATCTATTTTCTTCGTAACCTTCTACACCCACTTATTACAAATCTCAGTCACAAAGGTTTGTTGGTAGTAAATACATTTACGGCATTAAGCTCGTCTATCTACCTGCAATTGTTTTGGTTGTGTACAATAAAGAGTTTATTATTATTATCATCAGAACTTCCTATTCATTTTTTTTATTAATATTCTGATGGATGATAAATGAGATGATAGCGGAAGCAGAGGATGCATCAAGCGGAAGTGACTCGGTTGTACAAGCGGCGGTGGTTTGGTTGTGTTGTATAAGCGGTGGGGGCTCGGTTGTACAAACGATGGTGGCTCGGTTGTACAAGCGGTGGTGGCTCGGTTATACAAGCGATGGTGGCTTGGTTGTACAAGCGGTGGGGGCTCGGTTGTACAAGCGGTGGTGGCTCGTTTGCGGGTGGTGGCCTAGTTGCACAAGCGGTGGTGGCCTAGTTGTACAAGCGGTGGTGGCTCTGTTTAAAAAAACTTTTTTTAAAATACTAATAATTAGAAATACATAATACGAACTTGTGTAATCCTAATAAATTGTCATTAAAAATTTACATCAGACCCTCGCCAACCTGTCTGGCCAGCGTGGCGAGTTTAGGCCAAACTCTCCAGAGTATCTCAATTCGTCTGGACCAGTATAAGCGGATGAAGTGGAATAAGCCTTACTACGCTAGCCAACTGCCTTACGCAACACACCCCCTCTAATTGTTCCACTTGTACTATAATTTCCATGGGGAGGGAAACAAAGGGGGAGTGAAAAAAAGTGGTGCTAAATGCCCCTGTGGAAGTAATGCATGGACTGTCAAAGGAAAAAGTTTTCTCATACATACAATAGTATCTACCTATATTGGATCTGTGACTTTCTTTGAGAAGGCATGCATATCTCTCGCTCGCACAATCATATATTTCCAAAAAAAAAATATTTTTAGGAAATGTAGTCTATTAACTTTCTAGGAAATAAAATGACGGACATTTTGTACTTATGTTTCCTTTTATATACCTAATTTTACATTTATATCCATTTAACTAAGATAACTGCCTCCGTGGCGGTTAACTCCGTGGATTTAGACTCCTGGTCGGGACACAATAATTTATTTAATTTATTTGTGATATAAGACACCGCGTTGGCGTGGCTCGGTTGTAAGAACGCGTACCTTAAATCCTACAAAGGTCGGTTCAAACCCACCCGGCATGTACCAATGAGAAATAAACTTTTCTTACGTACAATTATTATAGATTTACAACATCACCGTTCCCGTGCCTCGGAGAGCACGCTAATCCGTCATCATATCTTCGTCAAGCCGTCTGGCCAGCGTGGCCAAAATTCTCCAGTTTTGGAAGGCCCATCTCCAGCTGTGGAGGTCTAGGTCTATGAATGAAAAAAATAATAGTGATATTTCTCGAGTTTGGTACGCTAGACACATCGACAAGCTTGCCACTTGTGATGATGGCCCTATATAAAGGTGGCAGTTAACATTTAGTGAAACTGTTTCTTTACAAAACAAAGGGGCGTGGTTTTTCACCACCACGAAAGAGATACGGTCGTGATGATACTTTTCCTTTACTAAAATAACTATATGAAGAATGAAGTATGAATTCACCGTGCGGGTCCCGAAATCAGAAGATGACGTGAAGCGTAAAGGTCGTGAAGATACTTCGTCAAATTAGATTTGGTACAAAAACCATATGCGATACCCCTTTGGGAACTAATGCTGCAAGTCATGCTGGCTTATTTTAGGTTTCGATGACAATTCCAATGCGTTTATAATCCAATTCAACTTTTATAGAAGGTTAAGGTGGGTGGGAAAATATACGATATATAAGATCATCGTCATTTAACATTTTAACACAGAGTCCGAGACCTCCACTGCTGGAGATGGGCCTTCCAGAACATATTTCTAGAGAATTTGGCCTTCACTCGCAATGCTGGCCAGACGAGTTGGCATAAGTCTGATGCCAATTTATTAACGATCCCACAAGTTTGATATTAGTGGAATCGGGACGGATGGCTTAACGTGCCGTCCACCATTTGGATTTTAAGGAAAGCTATCATATAACCAGAGCACCATTGCACTGGGGAGACAAAAAAATATACAAAAACTTTTTTTTTTACTATGCTAGAACGACATGTGACCTTGCGCCCACCTGATGGTAAGTGGCGTGCGAGGTCCATGAATGTTAGCAACTAGAATCAGAGACTCATGACTGACATCAGTCACTAACACTATGTCGGCTTGACTGGGCATGACGGCAATTCGAGCCTGATCCCGAAACGTGTGGATACACTTTACTGGGTTTACTGTGACGAACGGTAGATACTTTCCCGCCCCGGCAGACTGGGCAAATTACCACCATCAGTCCGCCTACCACCTAACCTAATTATATTGTTTTATTTTTTATTTAAAGACTTGAATATATTATTTTTTTAAATTAGGAAATCAGTTACTTATCGTTTATACAGAATGAAATTTGATAGAAAGAAACCACTTTTCCAAACCATATGTCCATATGTACAACTTGCCCCCGGTGGGAATCGAACCCACGACCTCCCGAGTTCACGGCAACGTTTGTTACCACTAGACCACGGAGGCGGTCAAATAGCGATATAGTATCTGGTTCGTCAAATTAAATATTAGTTCTGTCGTATATGTCGATTTCTCAATAATATCAAGAATAGGGGACGTTTTCCCCGACGACACATCCCTTATAGGGAGTGATTAATTATCGGCTAGATAACTGTTAGTTAGGGATACCCTCAGAATATGGTCTTTGTGCTGGCAACCCCATAGATTCAACCCCTATTGTTATTTGGACCAATATTTACCCAGTTTAGTTTAATATTTATTTCATAGGCTATTTGTTTTTGACATTGTTTAGTTTTATTTAGGATAACACTAAAATAATTAACATACATACATATCTTAACGCCAAATCCCTTGCGGGGTAGGCAGAGGCAGTTCAGCGCCACTTGTCACGACAAGTTCGACATTCATTAATGAACATTTATGAAAAAAAATATATATATTTATTTTTATCTATTAAGGCAAACACTAGCATAGATGAAATTTAAAGTCATTCATCAACATTTATTATTTGGTCTGGCAACTTATCATAGATCTTATTTTTTTCATGTTTACTAGCATTTCTTCGAAGGAAGTAAGGTACAAAGGATCAGCATTGCCATTCAACGTGGCAATGCTGCCAGTATCCTTGGTACTTTGCCCATTGTCAGCGATTTGAATCATTTTTTTTATTACTAATTATTTTATTTTGTTTTTTCCTTCTTTTAGTTTTGGTTTTATTTTGAATTAAAAGTAATTTATGTTGTAAATTTTAGTTTTTAATTTAATTAATACCTAGTTTAGTTTTTTTTTTAATCATTGTTCCTTACTCGTACTTGGAATAAATGCTAGTTGACATATATATAATTTATTATTGTACTTTTCATTTCGCCAAATTTTGATTGAGGTATATAACTGTTGCGGCGCATCCGACCTCTTTTGACAGACACTGACCTCCTTTTTGACTGAAAATTTCGGAGGACTATTTTATTTCAGATTGTTGTACTATGACATTGACAAACGTCTTTTTTACTTTTTGACCAAGACGGAACAATTATAAGTATTTTTATTAAATTTAACCTTTTATTTACACTGAAGGTGACACCAATATGTCGACAAGTTTACTTTGGTAGTTACGTGTAACTGAGACAAACAGCCAGACAGAATGTCAGATTATTTCGCATTCACAATAATATGAATTTCTGCATTTCCTTTTTTTATGATTTTTTCTTTTAATAAGTTCACAGTCATCATGATATTTTTATTATTATCATTTCAATAATTACTTAATTAGTTTTATTTATTTTATATTTAAATCTATTTTTAATCAAAACTAATTATATCATCGTTAAGCAAATAAGTTATATTTAAATTTGCCTGTGTCAGCCCTATCTAACACTTAAACACGATAAACTAGAGGTTTAAGCCCCTTTTAAGTACGAAAGACCTCACAGTTGATAACTTATTCAATTGTGTGCTTTATATCAACGGAATAAAGTTCGAATTTATCTGTTTGTTAATAGCCATTTTCTTAGGGCTGTCAAAGACAAAAACCTTGTATATTTATTTTATTAGTAGTCAGAAACCACGCTTATAAAGAAGCGGATGCACATTTAGGCCAATCATGACAAGTGGCAAGCTCGTCGATGTCTCTAGCATACCATCTAAATCCATGGAGTTAACCGCAAGACCACGGATCAAATCTGTTTTAACTCAAAAACAAACCAAGAAAATTGTATTTTCTGGGAATCGGTTATTCGGGTTAACCATAGAAAAAGGATCAAAAACTGACGTCTAACGACATTTATGAGAAGTTAATTAAACACAGTCGCTGGCAGGTCCCTGGTGTGGGATGCGACATGTGTAGACACATTAGCCCCATCACACATTCAGGCGACCTCGTCAAGCGCGGGAAGTGCGGCGGTTTCTGCTGAGAACCTCAAGCTGCGCAAATACGCCAACCTCAGTACAGGTTACGAATTTGCGCCGTTTGGGGTCGAGACGATGGGCCCATGGGGACACTCAGCCAAGCGTCTGGCCAAGGAGTTGTCCAAACGGCTAACGGAAAAGTCTGGAGACAGGAAAGCTGGCAATTATTTCTGCCAACGTATTAGCTTAGCTATACAGAGGGGAAATGTTGCCAGTCTTCTTACGACTATCACTGAAGGGTCGTCTCTAGAGGACATTTTTTACTTATAGTTTATTTTTTATTAGGTTTAATTTATATTTATATTTACTTTTAAGTAGTTTTAATTTATACTGTAATTATTTTATACTGTTTGTATATTACTTCAATATAAACATAGTTACCGTATAGGTGTTTCAATCAGGGATTCAATACTTAAGTAATCTCAAAATCTCTCCGTTTTTAAGTTTGAAACAATTTTGACACTCATGATCAATACAGATTTATCAGAGCAAAAATTATACACAATCTAGAATAAACACACAGGTAGACATAATTATTGTCTGGTTTGGATGAAAAAATAAAATACAATAAGTTTAACCCCATATAATGACAAGATTCTCGAAGAGCTATTAGAATTTTACAAAAACTCGAATGACTTAAAGATTTCGCATGAATAAAAAATAGTAAGTCAAAGTCAAAATATCTTTATTCACATAAATTACAGGCATTATTAGTGAAAGACTAAACAGCAAAGCGGTCCAAAGAGTAAGCTGATAGCAGAAGACCAACAGCTTTTAAGATTCCAATGACCGGTTAATGTTTAATCTGACTGAGAAAGGAATCTGCAAAAAAACACAGCTATATCAGATTTACAATTAAAAACATGCAGAATTACGCAGTAAATAACGTTCAAGGAATGGAACTGTCAAACTCAAGGTACATTGCGTCGAACATTAAAACCTCATTAAAATGTTTAAGTTATTTTCGGCTAATAATTGTATATTATTTAAACTTATAATTATTATTAAGTTACTCGTTTAAATCATGTTTCTTTCCAAAATTATAAATAAGCTTAGTGACACTTAATATTCATAATATAAAAGAGAGAGAGAGACTTATGAATGTCTAAATTGCTAGAGCGTGAAGTAATTCTGTGAAATAAATATTTAGAATAAGTAAACGCAATCTTCAATGTTGCCAGAAATAAAACTTATCTTACCGGAAATATTTAAAATGGCAACATTTACTCCGATTTCAAGGATCCCTTGAGGGAAGCCATTTGACAGTTGGAAGGAATGGTTGAGTGGAAAAGCCGTTGAGGTAACATCTTAGAATACTAGGTGTTGGACTCTGTTTTCTAGGCGATGTGATAATGATGAAGACACTATTATTCTCTGTTTTTTTTCCGTTAGCAACCCTAGGCTCGTCCTCCAGTGTACACGTAGCCCGACAATGTACATTTCTAAATGTATTTTTGTGTACATTTTCCGGGAGCTGTTTATCTTGCTCACGTTTGTTTATTTTTTAATGTTTTGGCTTGAGATTCACCCACTTAACCTATTTCAAGTTGGTTGAATTTTTAATCGCAACTTTAAATGGTTTTGTAAACATTAAGAGAGTGACGCAGCCGTTTTACGTTGTTAAATTAATTAAATTAATAATGCCTACGTGGCACGCGTAGGCCAAATTCTACGGAAATATGGTCTGGAAGAGAACTTCAATTTAAGGGACGCGGTTTGAACCCTGGCATTTTATTTATTTGTCTATTTAAAGTTATATAGAAATAACAGCTAACAAACAAAACAATTATTTAAATAATAAAAAATCTTGTCGAGTTTGCCAGCCTAAAAAAAATGATACCAACATTCCAAAAAATACAAAAAAAATATGTTATAATATAGCAATAACTAGATTTTAAATAAATATCAAAAAACAAAATGTTTTAATTTAAAAGAATATAAATAAACATAATAACAACAAAACGGAATATAAAGTGATCGGTCGGAGAAAAAAACAACTAGGTAGTGTTAGTAATATTTGCGAAATCATCGATAATTGTCATTCAATTGATTTGAGACTACAACGCTACTCGTTGAGGTTTGGGAACGTCACTACGACGGCTGTCATTTTATGCCCGTTTTGCGCTTTGATTTAAGTTGTAAAGTAATTTGTTAAATATATCTACTTATTATATTCATAAACCTGTTTTATTTATTAGTAGGTAAACGTAGATTTGCATTACCACTGGTTCTGTATGTCGGAGAGCACGTTAAGGCCGGTATCGGACCCGGTTCCAACCAATAATAATAATAATAACGTTTATTGAGCTTTCTTATTGTTAACTATATACAAAGTTGAGTAAACAATATATAAAATATTCTTTGAATTTTACATTTTAAGCATATAAACATGTGCATACAAACCACAAGGATAGGCAATTTTAAGATGGTCCCTGACTCCTAACCAAGATAACTTGTGTCCTAGGATGTCAGTCAGTTCCATATTGACTAACACTCATAGCCTCAGATAGCCATCTCAAAAGGTATGATAATACAAATAAATAAAAAATGTTTACCATTTACCAATATTGTTTAATTGTCAATAAATTTATAATAATTACTCCGCAGAGAATACCTCGCCGCATTAGGTTCGTATTAAAAGCATTAAATTTAAGGGATTTTGAAAAAAAGTTATTTAAGCTATTGCTACTAAAGGTATACTATTCAAATAAGGAATTTCTTAGTGATGTACTTAAGTAGGAAAATTAAATTATTCTCATTACCCATTCTTTGACATAACCTTAATATAAATAATTGACATGTAATTTATTTTTCCATTTATTTTATGTATTTAGGTGTGTCGAAATTACTGCCTAATTATTAATATTAAACAATATATAATCGAAAATATTGTGATGCTGCATGACGGCAGGATACGTCCCTTAAACTGTACCGCATTCTAGAAAATATATTTTTTTGATTTGATTTGATATCTTATATATTTTTAATACAATAATGTAAATAAATAAATAATAAAAATATCAGATTCCAATGATCTGTTAATGTTTAATCTGACTGAGGAAAAAAAACTCAGCTATATCAGATTTACAAAATAAATCAAATTGGAAGTTCTTTCTATAAATGTGTTGACGGAAGACAATTATTTCAGTAAGTGTTGAAAATTGCACTTTCACTGCGTAAAACTCTTGATCATTGTAATAGCTAAATGGTCCTAAAGTCACATGTCGTGCTGTAAATAACTTTAAAGTTTTGAACTATGGTTCATTGTGCTGTGACGTCACTATAAAATGGCGTTGCATTGTTATGGCCATCCGGAAACCACGTCATAAATATGATAATAGCGCAACTCCGGATTTCCTCTCACTGAGTGAACTATGATTTATCATGTTTCATAATTAATTCAATCTTGCTAACGTCCTAAGCTATGGTCGTAGATCTAGATATCGGACGTTTTTGATCACAGAACCTAAAATGCACAGAACTTTATTGCTGGAGATGGGCGTTCCATATATATGGAGAATTATGGACTTGAAAACTTGGGTTTAACAATTTTGCATCTCTCTCGTTTGCAAAGATATTGCAACTACATTCGAGAAATGTAGTGTATCAACTACTAGGCAATAAAATGACAGAGATTTTGTGATATTTTAGTTTTTCCTGAAGTAATATACAAACAGTATAAAATAATTACAATATAAATTAAAACTACTTAAAATTAAAAATTAAAATAAATATAAACTAAACCTAATAAAAAATAAACTATACGTAAAAAATGTCCTCTAGAGATGACCCTTCAGTGATAGTCCCAAGAAGACTGGCAACATTACCTCTCTGTATAGCTAAGCTAATACGTTGGCAGAAATAATTGCCAGCCTTCCTGTCTCCAGACTTCTCCGTTTCGTTTGAAATTGTACAGTGATTTTAATGTTATATTATCGGTCGCAAAGTAGAGACACCATTCTTCTCATCTCTCATCTGTCCTATTATTTGCTAAAAAGAAACCGAAGTAATTAGTTTTTCTCTGTCCTGAAAAGTTAGCAGCTGGGACGAATTGCCAGTTCAAAGACGATATGTTGCTTGGGTCTTATGATGACCAGGGTACTACACGAGTGAAACCAAATCAAAGAATTATAAATATAAAAAATTAAACATTTTTTATTTTCTTATTTCTTACAAAATTCCAAACCAATTACTGTATTCGATTATGGTGTTTCAAAACTGGCCAATAAAGTTGAATTTAATTTGACCAAACTCACGTTTCAGATTATAATGACCAGGATAGGAGGTCTATTCTGTATTTACGAGTATATTTTTCGATTTTTTATTTTATTATTATCGTCAGAATAAAACAATTTCAAAAGAATATCGCCGTGTTAGATTAAAAACCAACTAAGTAAGCCATTTTTGCACAAAAATATTACTCTATTTAATTACTTTTGAATTAGCGTTTTTGGCTAAAATTTTAATTGATTTTAAGACCTACTATCTTCATAATTAAGCGTCACAGTGCTTAGTCGATTTTATCACTGGAAAAAGCAGAAGTTTTTTAAACGACTGGTGTAAAAAAATTAATTTACAAAAAAAATTGATTTAGTTGGTTTTCGATCTAACCCGGCGATATATGATCATAGATCTTACCTAAGACGTACGATTCGTTTGAAATTGTACCTACAATACAATAAGAAAGGCTGGAATAAGGAAGGTAGAGTTTAAAGATTTTATTTTATACCACACCACCGTTCTTACCGATTTACAACACCACCGTTCCCGTGCCTTGGAGAGCACATTAAACCGTTGTTTCAAAATCGAATCGTTGATTAATTGTCATCAAAAATTGACGTCAGATCCTCGCCAAAACGTCTGGCCCGCGTGGCAAACGTAGGCCAAATTCTCCAGATATATGTTCTGGAAGGCTCATCTCTAACAGTGGAGGTCTAGGACGCTGTGTTCTAGGGGCTGTGACAAAGTGAACAGTGACTAGCAATAACCTAGCGTAAACCAACAGGTTAATAAGTTAATGATTGTCTACATTTTTTTTAAATAAAGATAAAAACTCTCTTTTGACATACCAACAGCTACTGTAGCAGCTATAAACTATATTTTTTACGATATTTTTTTTACATATATATATATTTTTAAATGTATATGTATGTACCACACTATATATATGTATATATTATCCATTAACACCTCTCCTAACAAGGGATTAGCCGAAAATCAGCGCTGTGGCCCAGAGTCCCAGCCCCATGCTTAACTGATTCCCTATTTGTCACCACACATCTTGTGTATACTACCAGGCTTTATTTGTTTAAGTTGTGTTTATTCATATGTGGCAAATAAAATATTATTCTTTCTCTTTCTTTACATAAAAATTAAGAGTTTTTCAATGTGTACTCTTGCTAGTTGAAGTTTTATGCATAACTGAAGCATCTCCTTTAACCCATTTTTTTTTTAAATCGGCAAGAATAGGGGTGTTGTAGGTTGTCACGTCCAGGTCATTAAAGTAATGAGCAAGGGTCGCTGGACGTGGGTCGCAAATTAATTACACAACTATTATAACGTATCGACCCAACAAAGGTTTTACTAATTTACGGGGACAATTAGGAATTTGTTCACAGGTACATTTATTTTTTAAATCTATTATACATCGACGAGCTTGCCACTTGTCATGATTGACCTATAGTAAAGATGGCTAAATATGAATCCGCTTATTTATAAGCGTGGTTTCTGACCACCCCGAAAGGGAAACGATCGTGATGATACTTTTTATAAGAAACAAAAAATATTAAAATGTGTAATTAATTAAATAAAAATAAAATCAATACAATTATTAAAACATATGTACTAAAAATAAAATGGTTATAATGGTTGGACCGTAAACAGGCAATAATCCATATTTATGTATGTTAGGCACAACATTAGTGCTACAAAACTAACTAACTTAGAAACTACTTAACTAAGATCGTGGCCGTAAAGAGGCCGTATCAGAATGATATATAATCAGACGGAATAAAAGTATTCCAAATTAAAATTACAACTGACTACTGGGCCATAGATTTTATAATGTAAATATATAATAAATAAATATTTCCAGACAGGTTACACAGCGCCATCTAGTTTCCGTGGTAAGCTACAAAGCTTGTGTTACGGAAACTAGATGGTTGATAAACTACATATTATACTTTTTTTTTTTTTGTAAATATATACATATGACAAATTATACAATGTACAACTTGCCCCCGGTGGGAATCGAACCCACGACCTACCGAGTTCACGGCAACGTTTGTTACCACTAGACCACGGATGCGGTCAAAACAGAGTATCTTAAGTACAAAACAGGTTAATTAATATTGTTTGTTAATGTAGTTGTGATTTTGATATTAGTATGTAAGTAAAGATTTTCACGCATTTGAGTAGATACCTGACTACAGTTCTGTGACGACTGTACTGTATTTGTTGCAAATATACTTCCAAGAATGCATTATAAGAATTCATTATCATCAGTGCAGCATCTAGATCTAGAGTAACTTTTGAATATTGTCAAATTCATTTTATTTTTTTCAATTAATTAATAAACAATTTATAAATAAATCGTATCCAACGCTGCAATAAATCAGATTTTTTCATTACATCGCCACTGTAGTATAAGTGTGAAAGACAAACAAACAGACATTCACACACAGCCACTTTCATATTTATAGCATTAGTATAGATACGTATATTTTAATATGAATTGACAGCTAGCCGGCCACGATTCCAATTTACTTACTTCTGCACATTTTCCAAAGATATTTAAATTACGTCAAACATTGATGACTGCAAAAACATAAACAGTACAGTCAAAGACAAAGTGTTTTATTGCTATTTAAGTGCTGTGTACTAAAAGAAAATGTAGTTTATACTTTTGTTGTTGACTAATATTATGTTTACTATATATTACTGTGGAATTAAGTTATTTGGAAAATAAATTATGTAGTTTTCGTATCAATGCAGTCCTTTAGTACTAGAGTTGACATGATGATATTTTAAACATTTTGCATAGCATAATCTTCTACTTGAATTGTTATCTTGTTATAAAAATATATCTAAAAATGCACATATATAACCGTGAATACAATTTAGCTCAAATCCCCATGCACAATGTCCTTTATAATTTACAAACTTTTGTCGCTGACTGTACGCATATTAGAAAATGCTTTGACCATGATCGTTTTCATCTCATTATAACTGTCATAAAGAATGTCATGTCGTAATGCGTTCCGGGGTTAGGTTGAGTTTTTCATAGTTAGGTACTTATACTAAACTATAACCACGACCATAATCGGAGCTAGTTTAGATTTATCCAAAAGAGATTGCCCAAAGCCAGGCCCCAAGTTTTTTTCAGCGTGCCTAACTAAATGCAATTCAATTATCATAACAATTAATTGCGTTTTTTTTTTAAATTTAATTACATCATTTCTTTTAAACGGAAAATAGGGCAGCATTAGTTCTTAAGATAGTAGTTTGCGGGAAAATACATTAAAGTCTCACAAGGTACTATTACAAATAAATATATATTTTGAGTCAGTGCAAGCTTTGCAAAACTGTTACGCAAGACCAAGATTGAAGAGAGGTGAGACTGCCGAAGTCTTGGTCTTGCTTTGGGCAATACTAACTCAAACTAAACTGTCGTTTTAAGTAGTTCCACGCCTTTGTTCAACCTCTGTAAAACGATTGATTTCTCACTCTGTCTTTTCATATCATTATTATTTAGATTTTTTTTTTTTCTTGTTTTATAAATTTATAAATTATCTGACATATGTATATAATTTCTGTACATCATAATTATTAAGTATTTAGAATGTAAAATGACACGGCCTCTTTACAGCCACGATCTTATTTAAGTAGTTTCTAAGTTAGTTTTACTTGCTTGTAGCAATAATGTTGTGCCTAACATACATAAATATGGATTATGCCTGTTTACGGTCCAACCATTATTACCACTTTGATTAGTACATATGTTTTGATAATTGTATTGATTTTATTAGTTCTCACTGTGTATCCAAGTTGTTTTGAGAGAACCAATGGAAATAAATTATTTTGATTTGATTTATAAACACACTGCATAATTAAGGGGGAGGGCAGGAGGGATGTGTTTATTTCTTAATAGATATTGTTGATTTTTTTGCCCTTCTCTCCCTTGTGCCTCTGCCAGAAAGAAATCCTGGAGCTGCTCTTGTGTATATTAATGTATAATATCTACATTTTAAAGCCATGTCTATTTGATAGAGTTTGCATATACTAAACACACGTATTTCCATGTCAAAAGAATATTGTATGCGGCCAGGGTTGACATACTCATGTTTATTGCGTGTAAAATAGTTTCCAACCAGAACCCCTAGCTATTTGCAACGTTAAGGCCTTGTATATATAAACTTGTGTATAGAATGATGAAGTTATTATTGAATTTTTTTAAATTGTTTCTTGGAACCCAGCGGCCATACGTCTTTAAATCAAGTCCTTTATTACACGTCATTATATAATTATTTTAAATAATTCTACTTCTGCTAGTCGAAGACTAAGCAGCAAAGCGTTAGCCAAGGAGTAGGCTGTTAGCAGAAGACCAAGAGCAGCATTCTTGCCTTCACTCCTATACTACTACTAGTTGAATGCTGCCGTGGTCTATCGGTTAAATACAGGTATTTAGACTCGGAGCTACCGGGTTCGATACCTGGTCGGGACTAAAATACTATTGTATTTAATTATTTAAATAAATAAATATGATTAATATTTAATTTCTTTGTGATATTTCAGTGAGTTTGGTACGCTAGAGACATCGACGAGCTTGCCACTTGCCATGATTGGCCTATAGTAAAGTTAGCTAAGTGTGAATACGCTTCTTTATAAGCGTGGTTTCTGACCGCCCTGATACGGTCGTGATGATACTTTATTGTAGCGATTTTTTTTTTAATTTTGCAAATATTTGAGGTCCGTCTAGTATAGGCTATCAAGGCAAAGCTTCCTTAGCAATCCGTGGATCCATTATGCGGGTGGCGAGTCCATCATATGTAGGGGAGAGAGGAGAAGAACAGTGTATCGGGCTTGCGACCGACTATGGGCTGGTTTTAAAAAAGAGAATCTTTGTAGTATAAAACAAATTACAAAAATATGTATAACTTTTGGTTATAAGTTACGTGATTGGCTAAAATAACAAAATGACAAGGTAACCATCCCATCGCGTAATCAAAATGTTAAATATAGATTATTTAACTATCCAGTTATACGCGCCATTCGCTGTATATTAACCAATTTTAGATGGTTAGACGATAATATGTTCCGTCAGTGCATAAACAGACATTTCTAATTTGTTACTCCTATACCTGGTCCTCTCTCTTTCTCGCCGCTTCCTTTCTGCATAGCCCGTCCCACTGATATAATCCGCCGCGGAATAGTCGCAGTCGTCGTCTTCTTATAGTCGTCATAGAAGTCGTTATAGAGAACAAATTTCCACATGCTGGTGCCGAGGACATCGGATGAGTTCTTTTCCCAGTTTCCTTTTTTGTTTGCTGATTGCATCGATTATCATAATATCGTCTATTTAGCAACCCCGTACTTCGATACAGTATAAACCCGCACTACCACCAGTCGTTAAAATTTACTAAACTTTTAGAACAGAGTGTCGCCGGCTTAAATTCAAATTTATTATGTCAGTTATGTGTTGTTACACTCAGTTTTTGTTAAATCCCTCTGGAGCCATTGAAGTTCTAACTGACATATACATTTTCACGCGATTTTGTCCCATACTTCCATACTGTATCATACTTAACAGAGGTCAAAGTTCTGTGAACAAAGTTTAAATGATGCGAGGTTAGGCGGAACCCGTTATAAATCGGTTTCAGAGGTTTTAAATGAACGATCATTGTTAACTAGGCTTTGTTTTGTTTTAGATGAAAATGATATGTATTTATTGATTGTTTTTTTTTACTTTAATAAAAGTACATTTATTTGGTACAGAATACATATAAATCTTTTCCCAGTTACTATTCACTTTCGACAGTGTCAGACAGAACAAAAAAGGTCGCGGTCGGTTGTAGCGAGATGTTAAATTATCTAATTTATTACAGCCCCTAGAAAGACATACGTTCCTAGACCCTCTACTGTTGGATATCGGCCTTCCAAAACTATATGTCTGGAGAATTTGGCCTGGCCATTTTATTAACAATTCCACAAGTTGGTATTAGTGGAACCGGTACCGACATCTTAACGTGCTCTCCGAAGAACGAAGAAAAGTGTATTTCTCATTGGTGGCTGGGGGGTTTAAACCGACTTTTGTAGGATTTTAAGGACAGCGTTCTTACAACCGAGTCACCATCGCTTCTAATAAAATAATAATTATCCAATATTATTTAAAACATATTACTTATATATTTATTTATTTATTTCAGATCCTCCATCAGCGCCTATAGTGACGGGCTACATTCCTGGTACCACGCTTGCTGCTGGAACAGTTCAGAAGTTGTCCTGCATTTCTACGGGGGGAAACCCCCTCGCCACTCTTACATGGTTCAAAAACGACAAGAAGGTACATAAACCGTTACTTTTTTCTATCTATAAAAAGCTTGTCCTTACTGATTAACGGCCGGTTGCAGAAAGACTGAAATAGCCAAAGTTAAATAAATTGTGTCCCGACCACGAATCAAACCCGGTACCTCCGCATCTAAATCTACGGTATTAACCGCTAGACCATGAAGGCAGTCAGCAATATTAATTATTGAATTAATATCAAAATTTAAAAATACCTACAAATCTTTTTTTCTTTTCAGATTCATTCACTGACGAAAACGACTGAAAAGTCAGTATCAGCCGAGATATCAATACTGACGAATGTGACTGACAACCTAGCCCAGTACCGATGTGAAGCCACGAACAGCGCTACCGAAATACCCCTATTTGAAACTGTCACCTTAAATGTACACTGTAAGTATCTTCATCATCACATCAGCACTCCTCTTGACCTCAACTGCTGAACCTTCTAGAACATTATTTTGAAGGCCAGGCGGATTGGTGAGAATGTAGAGTTTAGCCGACGTGATATAGCTCTGTTTGTCTTTGTAATATAGAGGTAGTGGTCAGCGAAAGAAACCATCAGGCCGCCGCAACGTCATATGTCATGTTTATTTATTGACACCATGTCAAACCTTGGTTTCCAAGGATTATTTCTGCCAAAACTCATCAAAATCGGTCGAGTAATATAGGCGTGAAGGCTAATTAAACAAACAGACAGATATATAGCTATGGGTTCACATGTCGTGATCAGATGATAAATTCCGTTAGCATGTCCGTACCTGGTTTTACTGCTACATTTCATCAAATTCAGTTCAATACAAACAAATCAATTTATACAAAAAAATGTGTGTCTAGCTGTTGTGGATTACAAGAAAGCCATCGAACCCTCGGCTGTAGTCATTGCATCTTTTTTTTTAATATTAGCACGACATGTCATCTTGCGCCCACCTGATGGTAAGTGGCGCGTAAGGTCCATGAATGTTAGCAACTGAAGTCAGACACTCATGACTGATATCAGACCCTAACACTATGCCGGCTTGACTAGATGTTTTTCACACTTCGCTTGAAGGACTCCAAGTTTTAGGAAAGTGGAAACACAGAGGCTGGAAGAGCATTCCACATCTTTATCGTGCGACAAATGTTTCGTCAGAGAACTAAAGTAATTAGTCTTCAAAATTAGCAAGCTGAAGTGACAATGGGCTCGACACATCTGCTGCAGAACCAACCACTCGCCAGTTGGATCCCTCGGCCAGATGCCTGGCGGGGTCAAGCTAAGGGTTGCAAAAGACCGCGTGCAGTGGCGACCTTACATCCATATCATTACCTATTTTGTTTGTTTCAGTCGCTCCAGAAGCTGTTAAAGTAAGAGCTGAACCGGACGAGTTGAAACCTGGCTTAGAAGCTACATTATTCTGTGACGCTGCGTCGAGCAACCCACCCGCCACGCTTTCCTGGTGGCGTGATGGTATACCAGTACAAGGTACGTTGAAATTAACAATCCTTACATAATAGAGTCAAGAGGTACCTATTCAAAGTGGATTATTATTCTACCAACTTCAACGCATACGTTCTACCAGTATTGTCGTACGGAGCAGAAATGTGGACACTGACAGTGGGTCTATTCCACACTAGAATTTTTTGATGGATCAAGTCCGAAACGTGTACCGACATAGCTCTTAAAATTTGTATGCTGAAGTCGCAATAGGCCGGACACGTCTATCTAAGAACCGATGTCCGTTGAAGTAATCGAACGTACAGGAAGACGCAGAGTGGGACGTCCTCCCACTGGGAAGGATAGCTTTTAAGGATTAGCTTTGGGGTCTATATCCAGCAGTAGACAGACTTACGTTATTATATCAAATATTAGTTATTTTCGGTAATGGAAGAGTTCATGCTTAAAATGTTACCATTTTATTTAGTTATGTATATATTTACTATAAATAGAACTCGGGGTATTTATTTATTTATTTACTATAGGTACACAAACAGATCACAATCTATACAGTTCACATTTTACAGCAATTTTTAAGTTCTAGATTGCAATCCAAAAGCAGTGTACACAGCATGCTTATTGTGACTTAGCCATGACATTGTCATTTCAATTAAATTATTTGTATGTGTGCCGTCTTGGAATAAATGTATTGACGACCGACTTATGATCAATGTTTGATAGTTATTTTTTTAATTAAATATCTGTAGGCACAAACTCACATTGTGCTGCCAATGGGGTGTATCACTAACTTTTTATCACGATAGATGGCGCATGATAGATGGTACCTAATATTACTGTCAGTTGCATAGAAAACTTGTATTTTTATTACGAAATTTATTATTTTCTGGATATTATGCTGAAGTGAGCAGCTTTTTAGTGTACAAATCGAGATTTCTAAGCGAAATCAAAGATATGGTGATCCCAAAATTGCCGTTCTATTAATAAAACCTTTTTTTCTTTTTAAAGACGGTGTGCGCTTTCTTAATTCGTATTTTAAGGTAGGTAACGTTAATTTAAAATTCATTTTTCTGTTATAAAAATAAAAAACTACAAAAAGCTTTGCCTGATACACCCCATTATTTGGTAAACTGTATATTTTTACTCGCAACTTCCCTACACCTAATTCCCACTTCACTTTTGCCTCCAACATAAACATCAAATTCCCTACCTGTGACGAAGCGTCACCGCTGAAGAAAGAAACACGTATCTATTCCTGTATAATATATTTCCTGGTCCTTCGAGCCGGATATTATATCTATTTTGTTATGTAATTGTTTCAGGTCTACCGATGGCATCTAAGAAGGGTCTCCACGGCGGAACTGTTTCGACTATTGAGCTTAAACTGAACATTACCAAAGATCTTAATGGTTAGTATTTATTTAGTGTTATTTTCCTATATGTAGGTACTTGCAATCCTAATTATAAATGGAAAAATTTGTGGTTGTTTCCCTTTCATTCTAGCTATAGTTCTTTGTTTGTTTCATTTTCTGCTGTTTTTATTAGTAATTTGACTCTCATTATATTTAATATTATATTTATTTATATGTATGTATGCAGTTATATTTGTATGTAAATAAGTAAATATTATTATTAGTGTATGTATTTTTATTTAGAGTATCATTAACTGCCTCCGTGGTCTAGCGGTTAAGTCCGTGGATTTAGACTCGCAGGTACCGAGTTCGATTCCTGGTCGGGACACAAAATATTGATTAATGTATATAAATACATTTAATTAATATTTAATTTATTTTTGATATTTCTCGAGTTTGGTACGCTGAAGACATCGACGAGGTTGCCACTTGTCATGATTGGCCGGCAGTAAATTTGGCTAAATGTAAATCCGGAAATTAGTATTATTTATTAGAGAGCTATGCTCGGGATTTCTCTGAAGGATAAAGTCAGAAACGTTGACATCCGTCAAAGAACCAAAGTTACCGACATAGCTTTCAAAATTAGCAAGCTGAAGTGGCAATGGGCTGGACACGTCTGTCGCAGAAGCGATGAACGATGGAGTAAACGGGTCCTGCAGTGGAGACCACGTACTGGAAGACGCAGTGTGGGACGACCCCCCGCCAGATGGACAGATGACCTGAGAAAGGTCGCTGGTGGGGGATGGATGAGGGTGGCAGAAGATCGTGTAAAATGGCGAGCCTTGGGGGAGGCCTATATCCAGCAGTGGAGAGATACAGGCTGATGATGATGATGATGAGTATTATTTATGTAAATATTTATGTATGTTTATAAATATATACGAGTATTTTATGTATGTAACTGACATGTTAATTTATATATTAATTTATTTTCATTACTCTTTAATATGACATATGATATACCCAGTGAAAGGTATGGTAACCTTTGCATTTAGTTTAATATTTATTCTCTCCTCCTAACTCTGCACCCCATAATTTTTTCTTATGTTGTTCTCCCAAAGGTTAGCTGTTAGAGAATACCTACAAGGTATTAAGCTCGCCTATGTACTTCATTTAATTTTGTATATTTTAATGTGCAATAAAGAACTTTATTATTATTATTATATATATTATTTTTATTGTTATTGATGACTAATAATATATTATATGGATTTTTATTGCATATGCCTTAACTTATAACTTCTTTAACTATCTCAAAGGTTTGACCAGTATAGAATGTCTAGCGGCATTAGCTCCGTCTTTGTATTTACTTTGTGCAATGAAGTTTATAATAAATTCAATTTTGTTAATCGAAAAAATAACACTAAATTACTTTTATTATTATTAATTTACGAATAATCAAAATTAGTCGGAATGTGCACAGAATTACAGAATTAACAATACAATGTTTACGCATTGTTGTTGGGGATATAAAAGATGTTTTTATTGTCGATAAAAGCTAGGGGATTCCCCTCTCGTTTTTATCACTTCCTGATATTAGTTATCTGTGACTTATAGTGCTTGCGGCCATGTTTAATCTTTTTTCTAACTATTACTTAAACACATAAATTTATTCATTATTATATGTGAAATAGGGTGGGACTACTCGTCACCAAGTCACTGCGACCAGTAGTGGTCTATTGTGACCTCCCTAGACTATAGTTCGTTCGCTAGCCCTACGGCTTCAAGGAGCCTTAGCCTTAGGAGCGAGGCGTCGCACCTCCTCGGGGCTTAAACTGTGAGCACCCAATATGATGCCTTGCTTGTGATGCAGGGCATAACAGTCGCAAAGGAGATGGACTGGTGTCTCAGACACCTCGCGACAGAATCTGCACTTATCTGTTTCTACCAAGCAAACATGTGCTTGTTTAATTTACAGTGACCAGTTAGGGCTCTAGTGAGAGTTCTTAATTTAAGTTTGCATAGCTGAAGGGCTTTGATCGTGTACTTACCTGAGTAGCCCACGATTAGCTCCTTCGAGTGCCTCTGCCCTGGAGTTGCCTGCCAGGCAGATACAAATTTATCCACACTAATATTATAAATGTAAAAGAATCTTTTCCTGTGTGTCAAAAAAGTTCCAGTCGTCGTTTCCGCCACTGTTCTGTCAATAATATGATCCACTTTGGTTACTGCCAGGATCCCATCTCTTATTGGCACGACATTGTGACCATACGCCAACCTAAGTGGCGCACGAGGTCAATTAATGTAAGCAACTCGAATCAGACACTCATGACTGACATCAGTCCCTAACACTGCGCCCGCGCCGGCTTGACTGACCATGACGGCAATTCGAGCCGGATCCCGAAACTTGTGGATACTTTTACTGGGTTTATCGGCACGAACGGTGAATACTTCCCCGCCCCGGCAGACTGGGCAAATTACCACGATCAGTCCGCCTACCACCTATTTGTTGTACCCGTTGACATTGTATGCCATTTGTTGACTAACATTGCCAGCTTGCCATGATGATATTTATATAAAAATAACCCGCTTGAAACAAGACTTACTACAGTGGATGGATTGACATTGGTGCCGTGGTCCATGGGTCGAGCATTGGTGTGGGACGCTACTTGCGTCGACAGTCTTGCCTGGTCTCATCTTACACACAGAAGTTGTATAGTTTTTTTATAATTTTAACAGGTCTTTACGCGATTTACCTTAGAGACATATTTCTCCCAAAGTTTCAGCCAAGTTGCATTGGCCGTGGTCACGACAATCACGCAATCACGACACACGACACTTACAATATCCTTGGCGACACCGGGCGATTTTTTCCGGCGTCGAAATCTATCGATTACTGGATTCCACGATGAAGATAGCTTATAACCCCCCTTTCGATTGAAATTTTTGTGTTTCTTTATTTCGATCGCTTCACATACTATTCTAGGGTAATAGTGACGATCGGTGAAAAGTATCTTTGGGTCATGCAGCTCAATCCAATGGTTTGTGCCACTATCCATTAAGTGTTAAAATTATAAAGACCCGTTAAAATTATAAAAAAACAATTATGAATGTGCGCGAAAGGTTCAAAAGTTTACAAGTTGTATAGTTCCTAACATGGCCCATATTACTAGCTTCAAATATTGTAGGTAGTTAACCGTGTAAATAGAGTGAACATGATTAATAGTCCAATAACTTAACCTAGTTTATTATTTTGTTGACGCGAGACGTTAAAATTTCTTAGCACTCTCCGAGTAAAGGTTTGTGCCTTTTCGCATACGTTAAACTCGCATGTATAGTGCGTATGCGTTATTAAGTATATTTTTAATTCTACACGCACGTAATTAGGCCACGCTTTTAAAGCGGATACACATATTTAGCCAACTTTACTATGACTCTAGCGTACCAAACTCGAGAAAAAAACACGAAGCTGAATCTAAATCCACCACTTGTTTTTAAAAAGAAAACGGAAGCATATTTTTAAATTATGTTTACAAATATGTAATCTTTGTAATAAATAATATATAGGAGGTTGTTCGCTTCTGCTCTTATAAATTAACTCAAGTCCATGATATAATAATTTACATTGTAAGATATCATTAACTTATTGTTATTTGTGATCAATGACATCGACATGACTCTTCAGAATCTTTTATAAGGCAATTCTGTCCATACCTTTGGCAAACAATTCTATATTTTAGGGCACCACTACTCACATATTACAGTATAAACTGGCACAAATCGTGCGACTTGTAACCGTGCCAATCGGTATCAGCCCAACTTTATTATAGTGAATTTTCTTAAAAGATTTATGTGTTTTTCTTTTTCATTAGGTGTCGCCTACACTTGCCAGGCTACGAACGAGGCGTTGCAGCGCAGTGTGCACGACGCCTTAGCGCTCAAAGTCTTATGTAAGTATATTAAATTTTATGACAGGATTCAAAATTAAGTAGCTTTCGAGGCTGCTTAGATTTAAGTCTTTATCTTTCTACGTAGATAAAAACTGCTAAGCTGCTGAAATTACGTTAAAAAAATAGTTTACAAGTACTCGTAGTATTCAATAATAGGGTTGACTATTGTAAAAATATATGTGTTTTTTTGTTTTATTATAATCTTTATTTTATCAGAAATATCTATATATATAAATTCGGCCAGCGTTCTTGCCACGATGCCTCGCGGATACGATTTATATTTAAATTATGTTTTGTAAGTAGATTTTTTTTTTGTAGTTTTAGTTTTTATTTATTTATAGTATTATTAAAGTGAAAAAAAGTTTCCACAATAATATTTTACAACTCAATAATATAAAGTTAAAACAATAATAAACTCGTATAAAAAGCATAAAAATAAAAAAATATATAAAAAAATATATATATTAATAATAATCCACAATAATATGGAAAAAAAAAATAAGTAGGTACTCGTAACTAAATCTAAATAAATAAATATTTCCAGACAGGTCACACAGCGCCATCTAGTTTCCATGGTAAACTACGAGGCTTGTGTTATCTATAAATCAGCTAGATGTAAATCCTGCAATGTACACAATTACAATACGTCTGCTGTGTCATACTGTAAAAAATGCACTAAAAATCGCCCAACCAATTAGGCGATGTACAGAACATTTATGATATTTTTATTTAAAAAATAGTACAAAAAATTAATTACATTTAAAAAAATATTTTAAATCTCTACCAATACAACATTTAAAACACTGGCTGCATTCATTGCTCAGCTAATTTTTTTTTAGTTTTTTTTTTAGTCCGGCAATCTCCAGAAACTTCTATAAATAAATATTTATTGTGTTTTAAAGTCAAAGTCAAAATATCTTTATTCACGTAAACATATTACAGGCATTTGTGACACGTCATAATTTTAATTATTTAAAGAATAAAAATTTAATATAAAATAAACCTATTTAAAAAAATAATATAAAAAAAAATCCTCTATTTAATTATTACAGTTTAGTTTAGCTGCCTTTCCAATAATTATTTATTATATGTACATACAATACAAGATACAGATGTGCTTATAAAAAAAAATCTACAGACGCCCCAATCTTCGATGATACAACCCCCGATACAACGGTGGGGGTCGAAGGGGAGCCGCTGATCATCGTGCTCCGAGCTGATGGTAACCCCTCCAGCATCAGCTACACCTGGACCAAGGACGGCCTGCCCATCACACAGTCCTCATACACCAACTCCAGTAAGTATAAAAAAATTACAATGAAACATCCAATATAATATATCTACCAATATTTATCTAAATTAGTAGTATAAATTAATTTTATTTATTTATTTATTTATTTTAAATGTTGGCAGAGTACCAAATAATAAATGTATGATCTGAGATTAAAAAAAAAAAAAAATTTTTAGATTTTTTGCAATCACCACCTCTGTTTTAAAGCTAACAAAACAAGCAAATATACCGCGTGTAGTATTTAAAAGAGCAAAAATTTTTTTTAGGCTTCAGGTGTCATTGGTAGAACCCCTTTATGACATAAAAAAGGTATATTTAAAAAAAAAAACATTATCCTAAAAACAATTGTTATTACGAGTATTAATTGATCTCGCTCACAGTCGAGAGACCAAATAGAAAGAGAAACAATAATATAAGTCAACGTTCACGCGATCGTCGACCCTTGATTATGAGTGGCGATATTTTTAGGTACACTTCTTTGCACTTAAGATTTTATTACTGAATATATAAAATAATAAATACGAGTTCTTTATTTTTATTCTAGATGCCTAGTTTTAAATTTATACTCATTGGTAATTATGTATACTCAGAAATTGAAATGTTGTTGATTTTGTTGGAGAACTTATAAATAAATAAATAAAATGAAAATATTTGCTTCTTTTTTTTTTTTTTTAATTTCACATTAAATTATAATTATTTAGATTGTAAGTTGACACGGCCTTTATACAGCCACGAAATTAATTTAAATTTATTATAATTATACATTATGTTATAATTATCAATGTCACTTACTTATTTCGGTCTATCCATAATTTAATTTAATCTTTTTATTTATTATTTTAATAATATTGTAAAAAATTGACAATATCCGAGTGTTACATGTGAACCATATGGAAATAAATATTTTGAATTTGAATTTAATAAATTACACGCAGTATATCCAAAAAGATCTAAATTTACACACGACAATGTTATAATATGTTTACTGCCTCCGTGGTCTAGCGCTTTAGTCCTTGGACTTAGACGCAGAGGTTCCGGGTTCGATTCTTGGTCAGGACACAAAAAAATATTTACTCGAGTTTAATATAATAAACGTTTGTCACTTGTTGTTAGGATGGTTTATAAAGAACTATACATTTCTGAATAATGAACACGATACGGTCAAAATTATAATTTACTAATTGTTCTTAAATGTTGTAATAAGTTTAAAATTGTTTCAGATGAGCGAATTCTATCAGAAGGCAGCATGTTGAACATTACCAAGTTATCTCGTCATGATGCTGGGATATACACTTGTGAGGCTGTCAACTCCCAGGGTGCAGTCACCATCGACATCACGGTCTCAGTTCATTGTAAGTCTATTGTGATCATCATCATTCATTCATTCATTACAGCCCCTAGAACACAGCGACCTAGACCTCTAGATGGACATATATCTGTAAAATTTGGCCTACACTCGCTGGCCAGACGGGTTGACAACTCGTTTACTATAATGCATTTTTTTGTTTTATTTTAGATGGAGCCAGTATAAAGAGTGTGTCTCAGAACCCAATCGGTGAACAGGACGCCATTTTGTCTTGCAGTGCCGCAGGTAATTAAAAACAACTAAAAATCGTCAAAAGTAGACAAACAAAATTTCAGAATTGATGAATCAATTATTGGAAATTGGAAATTGGCATAAAAAAATGTTGACCAAAATTTTTGTTTAATCGAAACTAACCCTAAATGTAATAGTAGAAAAAAAAATAGTTTATTTAGAAAAATATGTCGTAGTTATAAATTTTGCCAAAATAATTTAATATTTAATTGTATTTTTATTAGGTTGTAATTTAATTAATAATTAGGTAACTTGTATTTGCTGTCATTTGTTTTAAATGTGGTACATACAGTAATATGGTCAGTAAGTTGGCTCTGCACATTTAGCTATTGTTGTGGCATGCAAAAATTGTTATTTTGTAAATAAATTCTTATCTAGTAAGTCATCATTACATAATTAAATTTAGGTCAATACATATCATAATTTTATGTTATTAATAACAGACATAAAACCAAAATAAAAATAAAATATGTATAAATAAAAAAGGTTGTCAAAATAATGACCACATTACATGCATTTTTGAGTAAAGGATATTAATGACAGCCTTTTTACAACCTAGCTACCACCATACTTATATATTACTTAAAATAAAATTACAATTAAATAATAAAATAATAACATTACATTATTTTGGCAAGTTATACATAATTAAATTATGAAATATGCTCTATTTCATTTAGGGTTAGTTTCATTAAAACCATTCTTTTTGTCAACATTTTTTTAAACCAATTGTTTGCGTAAAATTCGAATGTGGTCAGACCACCGTATCGGACTTCGGCGACGTTATAACGCCAACGTTATATTAATCATTAATAAATTTTAGGCAACCCGTTGACAGCTGAGCACATAAAATGGGAACGAACTGACTACCCCATAGACGAAACCATGATGTCATTTGACCCAAAAAACGCAACAAGTTATCTTAAAATTGAAAAACCGTCTCGAGAAGACGTAGGAATTTTTCAATGTATCGTAAACAATGGAATTCAAAAAGCTAAGCAAGATATTATGCTAGTCGTCAAGTTTAAGCCAGAAATGGACGCCGCGCCCAGTTTGGCCAAATCCGCCTCAAATGTTGGCCAAGTTGGACGGTTGACGTGCAAGTAAGTAAAATAATTATTTTCCTTAATTCACAGCAGCAACAAACCATGTCAGTCTCAAGGTGGTTTATCTAGCTCCCACACTTCAATATTAACATTAATTCTTTAAAAAAAATGCCTTTAACATATTTTATTAAGCAAACCATTTCCGTTACTTTTAAGTGTATTTATCATTATCATCACGATCCTATCCCTTGCAAAGTCGTCAGTAACCACGCTTATAAAACAAGCGGATTCACATTTAGCCAACTTTACTATAAGCCAATCATGACAAGTGGCAAGCTCGTCGATGCCTCCAGCGAACGAAACTCGAGAAATATCACAAATAAATTAAATAATAATTAAATGTATTTATTGACATTAGTTAATATCTTTGTGTCCCGACCACGAATCGAACCCGGTACTTCCGAGTCTAAATCCACAGATTTAACCGTTAGGTTATTCGTGAGGTATCTTTTTAAGGTAACCTTCTAAAATCTAAAATATTGTATAATAAAAATAGTGCAATTCAGCCTAAAAACTATAGTAAAAAATGGGCAAAATAATTAGAGATTTTTTCTGATTAAGATGGCGTTAACTTAAAGTTAGTCTTGTAGGAACGGTAGTAAATATGAACCATAAAAAGTGTGGTCTTCGATCACCCCGCAAGAGTTTACGGTTGTGTTGATACTTTACAATTAAATATAGAAATTACGCGTACACAATATATTATTAAAGCTAAATATAACATTCATTTTGTTTCGTACAAGGTAAGCAGTTTATCGGCAGAAATTAATTAATTCATTGCCTTCGTTTTTGTTATTTTATCCAACTGGCAATGTTTTCCTTGTTTCGCTGTTATTTTGATTATATCTTCTGACGGATGAAAATTATTTTCATATAAAAACATGTTATTATAATTTGTTTTGTTTCTTTTTATACATATCCCTCGCAATATTAGAAAGAAGCTTTCTATGTACGATATATATGTATTTCCCTTCACGCTTATATTACATGTTCCTTAGAATCGTAAGACGCATATATGTTATAATTTGAAGTCATCAAGTGACCACGAATAAACTGCCGGTTACCTCCGTAGTCTAGCGGTTAAGTCCGTGGATTTCGACTCGGAGGTGCCGGGTTCGATTCCTGGTCGGGAGACAAAAAAAAATTTTATTTTCGAGTTGGGTACGTTATTAGAGACATCGACGAGCTTGCCACTTGTCATGATGGGCCTATAGTAAAGTTGGGAAAATGTGATTCCGGTACTTTAAAAAAAGGTTACGCCTACATATATAACTGAGTTTGATTAAATTTAGCAGATATATTTTTAGGAAAATAGGCTATAAATCGTCATCATGTGACGACAACATGTGTCTCCACAGCCATATATGTATCTAAATACCTGTTTAATTTGCCTTCACGCGTATATTACTGAACTGATTTTGATGAAATTTAGCAGATATGTTCCTTGGAGTCGTGAGACGGACATCAGCTATAAATGAGGTCATTAAGTGACACAGCCATACACATTGTTGACCGATTTAAATAAAATTTGGCAGAGATGTTCTTAGGTCATGACATGTGACCCTAATACGACCTCAAGGCGCTTATCACAAATAGGAAATAATAATAATCTCTTTTTTTAGATGCAAAGCAGCACCCGCTCCTAACTTCACGTGGTCTAAAAATGGCGCCAAACTACCAGTCAATACTTCAACGAAATTTTTCGCAGAATATCATAAAAGTGATCCGATTACTTATATTTCTGTGTTATTGATAAATGATGTCTCTTCAAGCGATTATGGCGCTTATGAATGTGGAGCTAGAAACGATATTGGCTTCAGCACAACTACTGTAAAATTGGATATTACGAGCGCACCCGGTATGTTTTTTATTCGATATGTTTTTTGGCTGTTTAATTAAATACCCAGTATCTGACAAGGTTTAAAATAAATGTTGCCAGTCTCCTTGGGCCTACCCTGATGGCACGTCTCTAGAGGACATTTCTTATTTATACGTATTTTAATAACGTAAAATATTTACGAAATATAAATTATAGTTATATTATTACATTTATGGAAAGAGCTTCCAAGACGGCATTAACGGAATCATACAGTATTTGGTTGGGTAGGGAGAGGAGTGGAACGGTGGATGGTGAGCGTATTATCGCGCAATAAAGCCTCCTTGTCAAACCAGCCTATTGTCGGTCGCAAGCCCGAGACACCACTCTTCTCATCTCTACCCATACACATTGGACCCAGGACAGGCACGGTGAATCCATGGAATGCTTAGAGATTTGTCTTCTACGGATACAACTATAAGCCCTGTCCGCGTGGAGTGTTGGCAAGAACGTTGGCTGCATTTCCCCGCTGAATTGCAATACAATCAGTTTTGGGAGAAGAAAGAGTAAGCCCTCTTGTCACCGGAGGACACGCCAAGACGTGGTCTTTTAAAAAGCGCTTGCATTCCATGGGCTCAGAGTTTCTACATCAAACTGCACAAATATGTATTTTTCTTAATTAATTTAGTTTATAAAATATTTCTTTGTGTTTGTCAGTATGAAACACACAAATTTACTGATCAGCCGTGATTAAGCTTGTCTTTATTGTATAATAAATAATCACTAATATCCAAATTCACTTAAAATATCTTTAATAATTATTTTATACAAACATGTAACTTTGTTACTCTATTACGTTAGAATATTATTCAATAATATTTATTTATTTATTTATTTATTCGTGGGAAAATTTACAGCCTTTGCAATATTATGTATACAAAAAATATCTAATCTCAAAGCCTTACAAATTTTCACTGTTAGCTATAATAAAAAATAATAAAAATAAGAACCAACAAAATCAGTACAATAACAATGAGATATGAAATAACAATTGCATTTGTATACTGATCCCGTTTTACACCTTAAGAATTATACAATATAATAAAATTAATTAAGTGCAACAACAAGTATTAGTAACAATAAGTAGGTACTCAAACAACACTTTACAAATTTTTACAAGAAACATAAATGAAACATAAGTAATAGAAAAATATATAAAATAAACTAAAACAAGGATCAAATAAATAATTTACAATAATAATAATGTAATATTTCAACATTTTAATGGACATTACTCAATATGCTCATCACAGTAATCTGTAGTCAATAAACGTCTGAGGTATATTAAATTGGAATTAAAGTTTGGACTCTAGTATGCAATTTTATTAAACTTATTAGTTAAATAAAAGCTAGTTACCAGAAATATTTTTTTTTTATTATCCGTATAGATACTAGGTTTTTAAATTGAACAGACAATTTTTCCCGAATTGTAAGTGGAGAACAGTAAAAATCCCTAAAAAATAACGCATCATCACAGGATTAAGTAATTAGCTTATGGGGTTGGTTCCTACTAGACTGGAATTTTGGGAAATATTACTCTTTTATTTTTTATAATTGTCATATATATGTGAATGTATTCTGATTACTATTATATGTACGAGTATACTGATCACATATTTAATACCCTCGTTCGTATAGAATAAATCGCCCAAGTGACAAAAAACGTATTTTAAACAACAAGTACATAGTTATAGTTTTTATACTATACTAAATTTTCTTTTACTATTTAATATTGTAAGTATTAGATTCATGTCAATTCATACAAGAATTCATTCATGAAATAATAATTTAAGCTTTGTTACCAAAAAAAACTATACTTTGATATTTTCAAGTAATTTCCTAATTATTTTGTGTTAAAATTGGCAATAATCTTGCTATATTTTTTTTTTTATGTATTCTTGGGAAAATTTACAGCCTTTACAATATTATGTATACAAAAAATATATATTATCTGTTGCTTTTGCAACATATAAAAATTAACGTGCCTCGGAGAGCGCGTTAAGCCATCGGTCTCGGTTTCATTAATTCAACTTGTGGGATGTTAATAAATTATCATTAAAATTGACGTCATAACGTCACAAACCCGTCTGGCCAACGAGGTGAGTGTAGGATAAATTCTCCAGAAATATATTCTGGAATGACGTGACCATGTTTTACGTGGTTCTGGGAACTGTGATGATAAAAGCATTCGTATAAAAAAATATAGTTAATAACATGTGTTATAAAAACTATATAAAATAATTTCTAGTACCTACTCAATAAAGAAAATCTAAGAAACATAAGTAATATCTTAAGCTGAAAAGTAAATTCAAAGCGACATTTCTGAAGAAATCCTTTGTCTATTCTCAGATCAAGTGACGTCGTTGTCTGTGACAAATGTGACATATAACTCTGTGACACTAGAATGGGTGCCCGGATTCGACGGGGGTCTACCCTCGTGGTACAGAATTCGATATCGGTAAGTACCTTTAAAAAGTAATGGTAATTGTCAACGATAGCTTTGGGCAGTACAAAGTTAAATAATAATTAAATTTTAATAATAAGTAATAGTACATAATATTTATAACATATTAAAAAATACTTAAAATCTCTACCAACAAAAAAACTGGATTAACACATTAAGTACACTGGCTGCATTCATACGTTGCACTATTTAATTTTTAGACCGATCATCTCCAGAAACTTCTACCATTTGTTTTTTTCCCAGAATTTCAATAAAAGTTTTCATTCTAAACACCAAAGACCTAATGTTTCTATTGCGAAAGGAAGTAATATACATACATACATACATTCGTTTGGAAGACTTGAATATTTTTTGTGTTTTCATTTAGCTGCTTTTTACGGCGGCGGCAACAATCAAGGATTGTTTATATTCATTAAGCCTAAACTTTGGTGGGGAAATCTTTACAGACTGAATTGGTTAATTATTTGCATCAAATAAAAAAACACTTCTCAATTTAATTTTAATTTATTGATTGTGTAAGTAGGCTACACGAGTACATGAAAGTAAAGCTTATTTTCTGGGAAATACTTTGTATTTGGAGCTACATATTACACCCAAATAAACAATATCAATCGTAAAATTATAGCTGCTGTAAGTAGCCAAAGGTTGGTTGTTAGAAAATGCTTAGTCATTATGCTTAGGCGGGCTTTTTATTTTTTTAGTGCATTAAATTTTTTTTTATATAAATTGTTGTATTACAAACTAAGACAAACACATTATAAAATAAATACACTTACGATGATAGCTTAATATTAAGTTGTCAAATAAATATTATTACAACACGACAAATCTCAATTGAAGTATAAATAAAATAGACAAACATTGAAAAGCATCAATAAAATTAATTTTAAAATATCGACATAATAAAAACGGAGCAATTCAATTTGTCAATTATCTAATGTCGTTGTATTTTTCAGCAAAATTTACGAAGACTCGTACAAATATGAGGACGTGACCCCGAGAAATTCGACCACTTTTATAATTGGAAATCTCGAGAAAAATACTGATTATGTATTTTCAATTATGTCCCTTAACAAAATTGGACAAAGTAAATATAGGCCTGATGATACAAAAATTACTACCCTGAGTAAGTTTGATTCATTTAATTATAGGTTTTGTCCCGTTTTCACTGTGATTTTAGGTTAATTTTCAAGACTTGTGAACTATAATTACAGTCCATTCAGAACTGCTTTTGTGGCCTCATTGTTAACATTAGATTCCTGGTTTAACACAAACGTAATTTATTTATACTGCCTCTGTGGTATAGCAGTTTAGACAGTAGATTTAAACTCGAAAGTACTGGGTTTGATTCCTGGTTAACAATAATTCGTGCCATATGATACGGTAGAGACACCGACGAGCTTGCACTTGTCATGATGAGCCTATAGTAAAGTTGGCTAAATGTGAATCCGCTTCTTTACAAGTTTCTAGCTAAGAGATAAAATATAAGGTTGTAAGATCAATTTCAAACAAAAAAAAAGGTTAACGGTTTAAAACCCGGCATGTAAAATAAATACTTTTCTTACGTACATTTGTCATAGATTTTCAATACCACCGTGTGCCTAGGAGAGCACGTTAAGCCGTTGCTCGTCGGTCCCGGTTTCACTAATACCAACTTGTTGAATCGTTAATAAATTGTCATTAAAGTTGACATCAGACCTAGAAGTGTAGGCCAAATTCTTCAGAAATATGTTCTGGAAGGCCCATCTCCAACAGTAGAGGTTTCAGGGGGTGTGATATGATGTGTAATGACTTTTTTATAATATCGTGTATATTTTTAAATGTATGTTTATATCTATGTTATCACCTCCGTGGTCTAGTGGTAACAAACGTTGCCGTGAACTCGGGAGGTCGTGGGTTCGATTCCCACCGGGGGCAAGTTGTACATTGTATAATTTGTCTCATGTATATATTTACAAAAAAAAAGTATAATATGTAGTTTATCAACCATCTAGTTTCCGTAACACAAGCCTCGTAGCTTACCACGGAAATTAGATGGCGCTGTGTGACCTGTCTAGAAATATTTATTATTTATTATTATTATTACCTATTCCACGCTTCATAATGGAAATAGGCGTAATACCTTCATCAGTACAGTCTAGTTCAGAAGAATATAACTCTTACAATGTG
This sequence comes from Tinea semifulvella, assembly GCA_910589645.1. Taxonomy (NCBI): domain Eukaryota; kingdom Metazoa; phylum Arthropoda; class Insecta; order Lepidoptera; family Tineidae; genus Tinea; species Tinea semifulvella. The sequence goes on along the minus strand of OU342619.1, from coordinate 985,488 downwards.
CCGGGGGTTTTTATAATCACCGGCACAATTGTCGGTACCGCGCTAATTTTGCTAAATGTACTGCTGATCGGATTTTGTCTACATCGGAGATCGAATAAAAGGATACGAGGTTTGTTTACGACACGATTTTATATTTATCTTTGATTTTGCTTACTGAAGTACGAAATTTGACGTTTTTTGTTGTCAAAATTTGATCTTCAGTAAGAAAAACCAAAGATTAATAGATTGGTCGTTAATTTTTCGTTGTTAATTAGAAAGCTTGATGTATATTTTATTTTGCGAGTTGAAGTCTATATTCGACAAAAAATTTGGGTAATATTTCCAAAACCAGACATTGTGATACCGGACAATTAAACAGTAAAAATATTTGCGAATCTGGACTTATTTTTTTTTATTATTATTTTTAGCTTCGTCAGACGTAGGTGAGCTAAGTTTAGTTCCGACCGAATATGTGGAAAGCGGCGAAATGTCGCGTTCTATAATAGCTTATGTGTCAGTTGCCGGCGGTATTTTAGTCCTTGTGAATGCCGCTCTGATAGCCTGCTTTGTCTTAAAGCGTCGTGCTCGTAGACTTAAGGGTATGTATTTATGTTTTTTATTTGCTTATTTAGTTAATTTCTTTATTTATTGTGTGTATTTGTAGTACGAGTATTTGTTTTGTAATAATATTAGTATATAGAAATTTAAACCCTAATTCATAGAGCCAGAACAATTCTGCTTTGATAATTTAAAAACCGAATTCTATAAGGAGTTCTGCAGCCATATTTAATTACATATGCGCAAACGTTGTATATCAGAATCCGTTAACTATATATTATAGTTGACATTTTCGTGGTCACTAACTGTCAAGATTGAGCGCTTTTAGAGTTAATAATTATTTAATTTATAATTTTGAAGAAGCACTGTCATAAATAATGGGTAATAAAGTACCCACACATATTTCATGTTCAAAGTTTTAGATTTAAACTAGAAAATTAAATCCCAAAATAATATATCATTTTATCTAGAACAAGCCGGACAAGCCTCTAAATCGGCCACAATAGAGATGTACGCACCCTCGTCGTATAACGACACAGTGACTGGAGAAACGCTAAGTTCTGTTTCGGAAAAATCCGAAACCTATTCTGTCGATGAAGGAGTCGACGATAGAATGCCTCCTCCGATTCCTGACGTGCCTATAATGCCAAATAGACATATTTTAAGTCAAGTAAGTATTTATTATTAAGTAATACAGATAACTGCCTCCGTGGTTTATCGGTTAAGTCTGTAGATTAAGACACCGTGTCTTACACAATATCAGCCATGTTTTATAAACAATCACGACTAAACGTGTTTTTTATATTTAAGTTACAAGTAAATAAGTGTTACATACAAAAGAGAATTAAACTATTTAAAAAAAAAAGACGAATGAAAAGAGACCAAAAGTAAAATCAATGAACATCAATTAAAAAAAAATAAAGCAGGTGTTACATCATATTCTTCAAGAATCGATTCCTGGATACAAAAAAAAGTGGTATTTCTCGAGTTTGGTATGCTAGAGACATCGACAAGCTTGCCACTTGTCTGGCTGAAATTAAAGTTGGCAAAATGTAAATCGGATTCTTCAAAAATTGTGGTTTCTGACCACCTAGAAACGTATCCCTTTCGTGTTGTTACTTTATTTTAGATATAGAAAAAAATACTTATTGAAATTAAATAGGAATATTTTTATCTGCCGTCTGATTTTTGTGCCTTGACAGAAATATCTAGCGCCAAAACCAGTACTCACTAACAGTTCAGTTAGCCTGTCCTTAGCTCAATGTATATGATTTTCTAGTTTGCAATTTATATTTATATAGGATGTTAAAATTGGTGTCTATAAAATATTTATCGGTATATATTATGATTTACAAGATGAGATTTTCATACAATTTAATATTTGCCAAAACGTAAAGTTTCCGAAAATAATCCGCTAAATCAGACAACTATTTTAAATTATATGTTTTTTATTTCCAAAAGGACACCTACCTACTAGAAAGTCAGGGTATAGTAATGCCACCTCCATTAGACTACCCTCCACCAAACTATGCTGTATACGAAGAACACGCGAGAACCTTGCCCCATCCACACACGCATAAGGATATACAGGGTCATAACACGCTGGGAAGACGTTCCGGTAAGTTAAGCAATGAAGAAAAAAAAAACTAGCTTTAGAATATGTGTAACAATGGTTTACAAAATATTTTCTCAACAAATTCTACCATAGCATGGTGTACAATTTTTATTAAAATATAATTAAACAATAAAATATAAACAAAAAATAAAAATCAAGAAGAGCCGTATAAAATCTATGCCACAGTAAATAGTCTTTAAGTTTTAGTTTACTCGTAATAATCGTTTAACTGCCTCCGTGGTCTAGCGGTTAAGTCCGTGGATTTAGACTTGGAGGTACCGGGTTTGATTCCTGGTCGGGACACAAAAATATTTATTAATGTAAATAAAAATAAATTTAATTAATATTTAATTTATTTGTGATATTTCTCGAGTTTGGTACGCTGGAGACATCGACTAGCTTGCCACTTGTCATGATTGGCCTAAAGTAAAGTGGCTAAATGTGAATCCGCTTATTCATAAGCGTGGTTTCTGACCACCCCGAAAGGGAAACGGTCGTGATGATACTTTACTTTTTAAAATATTTATAGGAAAGAACTAAACCTAATTGCACATAAATTTAAATAGTGTACATTTCTTTAACTTTAAATTTGATAGAAGCTTCCTTAATTTTATTGAAAGTAAAATTTATTAAGAAAGAAAGAAAATACTTTATTTATCGCAAAAAATACAATGGTTACAAAAAATATATACATATATGCAAGGAATCAATATAAATATTAGATATAATTTATTTTTTTATCTTTATACTAACGCGACATGTGACCTTGTTCGCACCTGATGGTAAGTGGCGCACCGCGTCCATTAATGTTATCAACTGGAACAAGACACTCATGACTGACATCAGTCCCTGAGATCTCGAAAAGTGTAGAACACTTTACTAGGTTTATCGGCATAAACGGTGGATACTTCCCCGACCCAATAGACTGAGCAATTTTACCACCATCAGCCTACCACCTATTTGTTGTTCTTGTTGAATGATGCAATTTGCAATGATGTCAGATGCCAATTTTTTTACTTTGAAAGAGTACTAATATTGTAAGCTGATCATTGTTTGAAACAAGACGTACATAAAATATTACGTTAAGAATATGTTAATTCTACATAGTAAGTGTCGGAATCCTTCCTTAGTGATGACATAAATACAGAAAATTGTAAGGGACGCGACTATTTAGGTAAACAAATTCAGTTGGTCAAAGAAAGCAAAAAAAAGCCATTTCATGGATCATCTCCCTATTATATTTAGTGTTTTAAAATGTGTTAAAAAGATTTAGATTTTTATGAAATTAACTTTAATACCTTTTCTCCAGGCAAGCAGAGCTACCACCCTTCACCAAGTCCGATGCCACCCCTGGACGGATCGTACTACAACATGTCGTCCGACCAGTATCTCTCGTATCCGCCACTTATCTCGGAGTTTCTGCATCAACAGGTTAGTTATAATATAACAAATACAATATTTGCCAAAACGGAAAGTTTGCGAAAAAGTCTGTCAAATAGGATATATAGTCTTTGACTTGTCGTTGTAAGCTCTTTTTTTCGCTTTGAAAGTCATACGATTCGGCTCTATGGTTTTCATTCAATTTAAGCAAAATTTAGTGGAAGCGCTTTTGCTTTTAAGTCAAGCGCAACAATAAAAATATTTATTTATATAGTACACACAGCAGTACATATATTATCACTCACATAACATAATATAATTACAACTTATCTAATATATGTACCAATTAGGTGTCACAGCATTCACCAATATAAAAATGAGAAACTTAATAATAACTTTTAAAACAAAAACATAAATTTAACAAAAACTAACAAATTTACAAAATATAACATAAAAATATGACTCCTAAAATAAATTTATACGTATTTTTTTTAATAGAACTATAAAGAAAACAAAAATTACATAAATTTGGTCCCTTAAAAACGGAAACAAAACACTTGTAAAATAAATTATAAGCTACTCATATATTGATAGTTTGAAATGTTCGAGAACATTTTTTCTGAATACATTGTAACGGTCATGAAATATGTCTATATCATTATTGGCACTGCAGAGACTACTGTAGGTGTTGCACATTTGGGATGTTGACGAATGTGAACCTACATTAGTTCTTGAGGGAGGACAGCACAGAATCTTGGTTATAGGACGACGTGGAATATTATAGGGTACTGTCAAGGAAATGTGTTGCAAGAGTTCTATACATCCAGTCTTGCCAATTAATTAAATAAATAAAGTTTTATTTCAGGTATTACTCCCATATCAGTTATTTATGGTTAACATCTTTTGGTTCATGGTAGTCTATAGTAGCAACTTGTTAAATAACATTTTTTTTTTTTTTTTTTCCGAAATAGGACTTTTCCCAAAATGTCCTATGAAAATTTCCCAAAACTGTTTTTTCTATATCTGCACTAATTTTTGTCGTTACTTTTTGGTCTATAGAACGGTCGTACTCCCACGCCCCCTCAGCAGTACAACGCGCCCCCTCCCCCTGCACGACTCGCCAATGGAGTTCCCAGTCCGCCACATAACTACGCCACTGATAGTAAGTTCACTTATTTATTAAAAATATATATAATGTAAGAGGCCTCCTTTTCTTAAACCAGCCTAGTTTTTATTTTTATTGTCGGTCGCAAGCCCGAGACACCATTCTTCTCATCTCTTACTCACGCACGATGGACCCGGCACCCGCACGGTGAATCCATGGAATGCTTAAAAATTTGTCTTTTAGATTTACAACACCACCGTTCCCGTGTGAGGAGAGCACGTTAAGCCGTCGGTCCCGGATCCACTAATACCAACTTGCGGAATCATTAATAAATTTTCATTAAAGATTGACATTATATCCTCGCCAAGTCGTCTGGCCAGCGTGGCGAGTGTAGGCCAAATTCTCTAGATATATGTTCTGGAAGACCCATCTCCAACAGTGGTGGTCTAGGACGATGTGTTCTAGCGGCTGTAATGATGATGATGATGATGATGAATGATCTTGTTTTATTATACAAGTAGTACCTAATATGTTATAAAAAAAATGTTTTTTTTATACTAGCACGATATGTGACCATGTTCCCACCTGATGGTAAGTGGCGCGCAAGGTCCATGAATGTTAGCAACTGGAATCAGACACTTGAAAAGTCAACCCGGCATAGTGTTAGGGACTGATATCAGTCATGAATCCCAATTGCTTATTTCAGTGAGGTAAAGAATCTAGGTGTTTATTTAGATTCAAATCTGTACTAGACCAAATCGAGTGGCAAAATATTTGCTTATCTGCATTCTCTCAATAAACTTGAGTTGAATATGAATTTCTCTTCCATCCGCACGGTTAATTCATGGCGACTTAAATAAGTTATCTCGCTGTATTCTGATCAATATGCTTATATTTAATTTTTCCTTCCCAGTTCCCTTAGACCGCCAATCGGCGGGCGGTACTCTCCGTCGCCAACGTCTAGAGAAGATGGCCACCGTCCCTCCTCCTGACGTCACAGTACTGCATCAGGGAACTTGCACACAGGTGAGAAAACATCCCAACATCTAGAACACATAGTCCTAGAGCTCCACAGCTGGATGGATACCTTTTGGCCTTCCAGAACATACGAGTATGTTTGGAGAACTTGGCCAACACTTCCAAAACTGGACATTTAGCTACATTTATTCCCGGAAGTCGCGGTGGTGGCTCGGTTGTAAGAACGCGTTTCTAAAATCCTACAAAGGACGGTTCAAACCCACCCGGCATGTACCAATGAGAAATACACTTTTATTACGTACATTTGACCGCCTCCATGGTCTAGTGGTAACAAACGTTGCCGTGAACTCGGGAGGTCGTGGGTTCGATTCCCACCGGGGGCAAGTTGTACATTGTATAATTTGTCTCGGTCTGGGTGTTTATATGTATAATATGTATATATTTACAAAAAAATATATATAATATGTAGTTTATCAACCATCTAGTTTCCGTAACACAAGCCTCGTAGCTTACCACGGAAACTAGATGGCGCTGTGTGATCTGTCTGGAAATATTTATTTATTTATTTATTTGTCATACATTTACAAAACCACAGCGGTACCCTAACTGGTACGTCAGAATTAGGATAGACTAGATGCAACCCGAAAGCCAACAAAAATAAACTTAACCTAATTAAAAATTAAACTAACTATAAATAAAAAAATGTCCTTTAAGATAGTCCTAAGAAGGCTGAAAACATTTCCCCTTTGTATAGCGGGGCTAATACGTTGGCAGAAATAATTGCCAGCCTTCCTGTATCGAGGATTGGATTTTTTTTTCGTAATATATTTATTTCACATTTTATTTTTGTTTCAGCATTCCCAAACGTCAGCACCAGTGAAGCAGCCCCAATCGATTCTTAAAGACCCGTCACGTCACAAATATGGCGGCCAATATGGCAGTCCCGTATCCTCGAGCACGCCAACAAACAACCAAATATTAACAGTACAAAACCTAGATGTTCCACAATACGGAACTATAAGAAAAGACAGAAAACAGAACGTAACAATCGACGAAAGTTACAACAGAAACGAAACGCACGTCGTCTAACGTTATGGCGACGTCGCCCTTTAAAAATGGCGGCAAAAACTCTTAAATATAAGTGTAGATAGTTATATACAATTAAATTGTGATAAAAGTGCAAAAAACTGTTATTTATAATTCATTTAGATAGACTAACTAAAGTGCGCGGGTGAAATATACTTAAATAAATTGTATATAATATTACAGATCGAACTGACGCGGACGTGCGTTTGAAATAGTATATATAAATAATACGTGCATCTGGAATAGATAAAACTGACGTGCGTTTGAAAAAGAACATAACCAGTAAAATTACGCACTTACGTAGCTAATTAAGACGTACGTCAAGAATTGTACTGATAAAACCTGACGCACGCGCTTGAAATAATACAGTTAGAACTGACGTGCGTCTGAAATAGTATCTACAGATAAAACATACGTGCGTTTGAAATAGTACAGTTAGAACTGACGTGCGTCTGGAATAGTACCTACAGACACAACATACGTGCGTTTGAAATAATACAAATAGAACTGACGTGCGTCTGAAATAGTATCTACAGATAAAACATACGTGCGTTTGAAATAATACAGAATAAAATGACGTGGGTCTAGAATACTATAGCTAATGGAGACGAATGTGTGAAATACTACAAAAAAAAGTGACGGTGTAAGTGAAATGACATTAAAATGTGTAATTTACAAGTAAGAGACGATTTGTGTAATCAATTTATCTAATATTAAAAAAATTGTTAACTGTAATTGTTACAGTTATAAGCTAATAACAATCGATGTTATTTAAGTATTTGAACTTATTAAAAAATACTATATACATACATATATATGTAGATATGATATAAAGTCAAATATTTGATTTTTGATTGACTACATTTTTTTGTTGAAATACTTAAATGAATTCGAATGTATATTTTCTCGATAAAACAATAACGAGTGTGTTTGTATAACAATTGACCGCGTTTAAAAAAAACAGTAACTGACAAATTTCTAAAAAATGAGTTAATTTAATATGTCACATTTTTTTACTAAATAATTACAGATTGCCTCCGTGGTCTAGCGGTTAAGCCAGTCATCACCGCTCTTAATATATAATGTATAATCAATTTGTTAGTGTAGATGGCCAAAGAAAACCCGATCTAAGTGTAGATACTGACAATCTCGCAACGGGTTATCTGGTTAGAAAACACGCTTTGAAAGAATCTCTTTAGCGCGACAAATATCACTCATAAATTAAATAATATGTATTCCGACCAGGATGTAAGTATATAATATTTATGTAGTTTAAGTATTTTTATGATGTTTATCATATATTTAATTTAACTAGTACTTCTTATAGGTACTTCTGATGGAGTTTTAATTTATTTGTGTACTTGTCCCAAAGGTTGATGGTAAGAAAATGCCGGCATTACAATAAAGTTTTTAAATAAAAAAATAATAAATCTAGCCTTGTACCTCAACTTCCAACTCCACATCCTTAACCGCTAGACCACGGAGGCAATTTTGTCAGTTTTTAAAATTTGTCAGTTAGTTAGTTTTTAACGCAGTCCATAAAATTGGTTGTAATATTGTTTGACTGACTACTGTAAAATATAGACAAATTACGTCCAAATGACTAATTATAGTGAGTATAACAGCGTGTTAAATATTTTATTATTATATCTTTTTAATACCTAAAAGTATTTAATTTTGAATCTACCCACAAAGTCCTAACCTATTTTTTTTCTCTTTTTTCTATCTACCCTCTTTTTCTTGTAGTATGAAATTTATCATTTCTTAACTTATTTAATAACTCATTACTTGATATTATATTGTATTATTTCCATTATAAAATCACTCCTTAATATCTTTTTATTTATAATAATTTTAGTTCATTTAATAAGGTATAATATCTTTTTATCACCATAGGTACCCAATATTAGTTGCATAAAAAAAAATGTTTTTAAAACTCGTTCTATTAATGATTAATTTAGCCTTTTATCCTTATAAAGACGCTTTTTTAATTCGTATTTTATGGCAAGTAACTTAAAAAACAATAGTGCAAAAAATGAGAATCGTCAAATCAAGAACCATTGCACACCCTATTACTTTAAGACAAGAGGAATAGGCAATATTTTCATCAAAGGATCAGCATTGCCATTCAATGTGGTAATGTTGCCAGTGTTTTTTTATTTTCCTTTATTAAATATTTTTGGGTATTAATGAGGTTTGGATTTTGTAAATCTTTGTCCAATTTTATTATTGTAATTATTTACTAAATTTATTGTTATTGAACGTGATTTTTTTAGGTCGCGTTTCCACTGAATGAATTACGCGGGGTTTTTACCACATTTTTTTTTTAATGTCAAGAAATTATTTTTAAACGTTGTAAAATGTTGTCTAAACTTAGGTATTTTTAGTTTAAAATAATAAAAAAAATCGAATGTATAAAAAAAAAAATTATACGAGGTGACTTTTTGCTCTTACTTGAACAAACTACTTTTCCTAAGAATCCAATATGTCGGATGTGACAAAAAAAATGGCTTTTCCATACAAATTGTCTATTTTAAATTTAACAGTCTGTATGAAGAAGCCAAAATTGTTTCTATCAACAGAACAACATTTTAGTCTAGAGTAAGACCATACCACATCACGCGGAATAAGTATCACAACTGCTTGACTGTAACCTGATGTGTATGGATTGAAAAAAGTAATGAGAAATTTGGAAAATATTGTGCGTTTTGTATATTCTAGTGGAAACGAGAACTAATAGCGATTTTGTATGTAATAAATTTCGCTTGCAAACTCGAACCGATTCCCTCGAAGGATCTCTTTTTAATTAAGTTTTATAGTTATGTAGGTTAAATCATTTGAACTCTGTTATCTATGTGCTCATTTTTTCATATTTAAAAAATTTTAATTAGTGAAAATTTGTAATTTTTAAAATTTTAAATTTTCACCCCTCGACGATTTATTCAAATAAATTGCGAAATTGTTTTATAGCGAAAAATCTGAATCGCTTAACGCATTGTTATTAGAAATAATTTCTAACATAATTATTAAGAATAATTCTTGTTTTTTTTTAACCTTAAAATCAATCTTAAAAAAAAGGCAAACAGTGTTTTTTTTTTAATATTGTAAATAATTATTTTTAAAAATACTCAAAATGCGAACTGACAATAACTTTAAGTTATATTATTTAATATATCTACTGCTAGATGATTGTAAATAAATTTTATTTCTTTTTTTTTAAAGGGGGTTGTAACTTTTTTGCATCGCTCTCATCATCAGTGCAACATTTTTAAAAATTATTTTTTCTGAGGGTACTATTGAAAAATCTGGTCTATAGGGAATAAAATTACGGACATTTTCGAGATATCGTGCACCCAGACATAGTATTATGTCGAAAAAACTCAATACCAACCTTATCCTAAGACAAACCTTAGGATATTTGCAATTTATTTATTTATTTTATTTATCTGGAACTCTGGTGGAGCATTAACCAAAAATACAATATTATCAAATTTTACACAATACATAAGGCCATGAATGGGTGGTTCACAAATTATACATAAAAATATAAATCCACTGTGAAGACAAATCAAAAATCAATTAAAACAGTGCATAAAGCTAAGAAAAATTACCAAACCAAGGCCATACAATAAGACGGAAAAAAATATATATATAATTCCTACCCATCAGCCACAGTCACCAAAGCTACCTATCATGCCACTGCATTAAAAACATAAATAATAATAACAATCAAAATTAAATTGGTGGAAGGACTGTAAATTAAGTGTGTCTTAGATATAACGGTATTTCGATGCTTTTGAAAAATAAACCATTTTGGTGCAGCGTTAAATAGGTGGTAGGCGGACTGATGGTGGTAATTTCCCCAGTCTGCCGGGGTTGAGAAGTATCCACCGTTCGTGCCGATAATCCCAGTAAAGTAGTATCCACATCAGATCAAGCTCGAATTGTTGATCAAACCGGCATAGTGTTAGCGACTGATGTCAGTTATGAGTGTCTGATTCCAGTTGTTCATGGACCTCGCGCGACACTTACCATCAGGTGGGCGCAAGGTCAAAAAGTCGTGCTAGAAAATAAAATATAGTTGTGCAAAATGCATTTGGATTTTTTCTGTCTAAAATTAAAGTAAAGTATCATCACGACCGTTTCCTTTTCGGGGTGGTCAGAAACCACGCTTATAAATAGGCGGATTCACATTTAGCCAACTTTACTATAGGCCAATCATGACAAGTGGCAAGCTTCTCGATGTCTCCAGCGTACCAAACTCGAGAAATATCACAAATAAATTAATTATTATTAAATGTATTTATTTACATACAGAAAGTGGAAATATGTATAAAATGTCCGTAATTTCATTCCCTAAATAGTTAAAACTACATAAAAAGTACACTCTGACCTAAATATTAATCTTTAAAAATTTTGTATTGTCCGAGCTAGAGCGGTGTACAAGCGCTGAACCCTCTTTAAGTAATCGCTTTTTATATAAAACTCATTTTTAATTTGGTTTTAATTTACTTTTACATATACCAAAGTTTATTATTTTTTAATTTTACAGTTAAGTTATTAGGCTATTTTTTAATTTTCTTTGTTTTTATTTTTTGTAACAATTAATTTTGATGATTTTGTTGTAATTTCCAAAGTTCCATCCAACGAAATGAAGAACTAATTTTACATAAAATATTATTTACTGTTACAACACGAATTTTAATAAAGAAATATTTAATTATTTTTTTTGTTTTATTTAATTTGTTTTTTAAGCCACCTTTTCTTTTTATTTTATTTATTATCGAAGACGAACACATATCAAATTGTTTATACTTTTTTTTTTTGCATTTTGTATTTCACTATTGTGCCAAAAAGTTCGGGCTCAATTTTCTTTATTAGATAGATTAAAATTATTAGCTGTGTTTATACGTCCTCGATAAAATTAATTCTAAGAATGTTATAAGTTAGGATAAAATACGTGCCTTATTATTACTACTTATACGCCATTTTGAGAAACTAAAAAATATCAATATAATTACAACATTTGCCAAACTTTAGGATATATTGTAATTTAGGGGTAATTTATCTAGATATAGTTTTTAAAGGGGTTTAATGCTTATGTATTTCCTTCTCTCTCGCACAATCCAACATTGTAGTTTATTCAACTTTATAGGAAATCAAATTACTGACATTTACGGACGCAACGGATAATACATATTACCTTTAATACATATTACCTTTTCTTAAACCAGCCTATTGTCTGTCGCAAGCCCGAGACACTATTCTTCTCATCTCTTACCCACACACGATGGACCCGGCACCCGCACGGTGAATCCATGGAATTCTTAGAAATTTGTCTTCTTCTAATCATATAGTCGTTTTAGTAAAAAAGCGTTAAAAATGTTTTTTATAATAATAATAAAAATGATTTAATGCACAAAAAACTAAAATAACTTAAAATTAATATGCACAGGCGAGCTTTATGCCGTGAGGCATTATCCACCACCTTTGGGAGTTTTTAAAACATGTGACAGGCAGAGTGCCAAGTAAATATTAAATAAACAATACATACTTTATTCTTAGTGTATCACCGTACATTTCCACCGGAATTTGGTTAAGTCAATATAGTTTAAACAAAATTGTACACAATATATATTTAACGTTAAAATTTCTGTCTTGTCTGGAGAGTGCAATGTGAAGACAAGGAGCAGAACTGGTAGTGTCATAGGAACTATTACATAAAATCGTTTAAAATATATTTTTTACAAATATAATAGAAAACTATAAAGAACAATGTAAACAAACCATTTCATATGTTAATGACATCTGTTAAAAAGTAACATCAATAGCCCTCCTTTCAACACGGTACAGACACGAAATTAGCATCAAATGTTAGAATTTTCATTAAACGAACGACTTGTATTAAAAAAGTGTAATTTTTTTGCAGCGTGCCTCAACTAAATACAATTCAATCATAACAATTATCTGTGTTTTTTTTAAATTTAATTACACCATGTCTTTCTCCCCAGCATTAAAATATAATTTAACTAAATAGTCAATTGGTTAAAAATTATGTATGAAATAGTTACAAAGCACTATTTATACGATTAGGTTCTTTATTATTATTATTTTTAATTGTCTTTAAAGGACATTGTACAGAATACATCAGTCCTAAACACGTAATTTATTTGCATAATATATGTTCATAACAAAGTTCATAACCGAGTTGGGGATCATCAAATTCCAGATGCTGTAGAATTTGATGCTTTACTTGGAGTCACTCGCGGCATTATAGCCCAAACACGTCGGGTAAAATATGAGATTTGACAGCGCGGGAAAGCCGCAAAAAACAAACTGCAACTTATGCCCCATATTTGAAGTCCAATTTATCGTTTTCCATAATTATTTACATTGCAGTACATTATTAAACAAAACAACACCACTTTTGACCAATAATATCCACAGCAAATTAATTTACAAAACAAAAACTTGCACTTGACATGTCCACGCAAAATGGCGCGAAAAACTCCTTAGGTTCTTTATTATGACCAGGTACTTTATTATAGATAAAACGCTGGATTTCAAATCGGCGGCATCGAAACTATATATGTAATTATTAACGTATTTTTTTTATAAATTGTTTGCTAGGGTAAAATAAATAAAATTAATTACAGATTATGAAAACACGATATATTAACTATCAAATAAAAAAGAAATCATTATGACACAAAAACATTATATTGGGCCCATTTCTCTAAGAAAAATGGTTAATTTCTCGAACGTGCATACTGACTTGAAATCTTTGAAAATATTAGATTGTGCTAGCGAGAACAATTCAAAAGTGTTAAATCCACTTAAAGTGTCGTTGATTCAATTACAATTAAAAGGAATCGCTGAAATTTTTATAAATAAAAATAAATATAAAACTTAAAAATAATTTCAACGAAGTCAATTTATTAAGTAATATTTTAATCTATAGGTATATAATTTTAATTTATTTTGATCATCATAAAACACAGCGTCCTAGACCTCCACAGTTGGAGATGGGCCTTCCAGAACATATATCTGGAGAATTTGGCCTACACTCGCTACGCTGGCCAGACGGGTTGTGCCAATCGGCTGTAAGATCGCGTTCCTTAAATCCTACAATGGTCGGTTCAAACTCACCCGGCATGTACCAATGAGAAATACACTTTTCTTACGTACATTTGTCATAGATTTTCAACACCACCGTTCCCGTGCCTCGGAGAGCACGGTAAGCCGTCGGTCCCGGTTTCACTAATACCAACTTCTGGAATCGTTAATCAATTGTGTTTGATGATATCATATCCTCGCCAAGCCGTCTGGCCAGCGTGTCGAGTGTAGGCCAAATTCTCCAGATATATGTTCTGGAAGGCCCATCTCCAGCAGTGGAGGTCTAGGACGCTGTGTTCTAGGGGCTGTAATAAAATAAAATAAATATAAATAAATATTTCCAGACAGGTCACACAGCGCCATCTAGTTTCCGTGGTAAGCTGCGAAGCTTGTGTTACGGAAACTAGATGGTTGATAAACTACATATTATACTTTTTTTTTTTGTAAATATATACATATTATACATATAAACACCCAGACCGAGACAAATTATACAATGTACAACTTGCCCCCGTTGGGAATCGAACTCACGATCTCCCGAGTTCACGGCAACGTTTGTTACCACTAGACCACGGAGGCGGTGTAATGAATGAACATTTTTATAAATAAATTTACTTAATTCTTATTATTTCTAAAATTAATAAAAAAGAGCTTCTCTTTTACTATTAAGCGCTATTTAAAATTAAGGCTGAGTTCCACCAAAATTAGGACTCTGTAATTTTATTTTATCTATATAAATAAAGGTGAATGTCTGTGTGATGTTTTCTATGCATTTCAAAACTACTTGACCGATCGGTATGAAACTCCAGGAATATGTTGTGTGAACATCGGGGAAGGTTTCTGACATATTAGATTGCATAATAAGTAAATCTTAATACATAAAACAAAGGCGGGTTTGTTAAAACATTTATAACTCGAGAACGGCTGGACAGATTTTCACGGTTTTCGATTTGTTGGATGTGTCTCCGTCCCGAATAGCAGAATAACTATAAATAAAATTGGAAAATTAAAGAAAAAAAATATTTTTCCATACAAAAAGTTCGTGGGTACGAAACCTGTCAAACAATGTTAGTTGTCAAATATATATGGGTGCGTTCAGAAATTTATATCAAGCTTCTTAAATATAGAACAAATGATATATTTATATTAAACACAGTTAATATAATATTTATATTATATTCATTGTATTACTTCCATAAAATCATAAATTTAGTTCAGCTAATAAATAACACGATATCACTGACTGTCATGCGGTACGAATTTCGCCGGGTCAGCTAGTTCTTGATAATTAACATTTTTTTATACTACCATCGACATGTGACCTTGCTGATGGTACTCGTAAGTGGCCCGCAAGGTCCATTAATGTTAGCAACTGAAATCAGGCACTCATTGACTGTGACTGCATCATAGCCGGCTTGACTGGGCATGCCGGCGATTCGAGCCTGATCCCGAAATGTGTGGATACACTCCACGGGGTTTATCGACATGAATGGAGGATACTTTTCCGCCCCGGTAGACTGTGCAATTTACCACCATCAGTCCGCCTACCACCCATTTATTGTTCTCGTTGTGCCATTTGCAATGATGTCAAATGCCAATTTTTGCTTTCAAGGAGAACTAATATTGTAAGCTTGTTATGGTGATAATTATTTAAAAATAACACCGCGTATGCCAAATGATAAAATAAATAAATGTTATGTTTTATAACAATAAATAAACCGGTACAGTAATATCTGCCGTAACAACATTATCAGCACAACAAGAAGGTATATACCATTTTTAACGATTAATGTTAAAAATAACGTCGAATGTACTAGATGTGTTTTGAAGGTCAGCTGCGTACAATCGACGCCATTTTTAACTGTAATTGTAACAATTACAGAGTCTTCGTTTTGCTACAACCCAACCTAAATGTTCGAAGGATATGTCAATATAAATAAAATAATAAATAAATTAGTAACTAAAATTAATTATTGAATAAACTGGGATCTATTTGGTGAGTTTATGAATGTGATTTATGAATTTTTATTTTATTTCTTAAATTTAATGACTGTTAATTAAAATTAATATATAATAATTAGGGTAATAAATGAATAACTGTTTTGTTTTTTTATATTTTTTAAAAGTAAATAAAAATAAATAAAAAGTAATAAATATATAAATAATAATAATACAGATTCATGTCCATTTGTATTATAAAGCGCTGACATTATATATAAGGTTGTAAATTTAATATAATTCTATTACGTGACTTTGATATAATGATAATTATATTGCTCATTTCTGTATAATCAGCATAAATGAAGAATTAAAAACGATATATGTTTAAAAATATTATTTTTTTATTTATTATTCCCCAAGTCCATAGAAGAAACCTTAGATAACAACAAAAGGGGAAGATAAGGGACGAAGATATTACGTGTGGAACTAGCAAAACCATGTCTGACTGATGCACTTGAATCAGTAGTAAGCTAGCTCAAAAGGTCTCTTATGTCATTTAGACGAAATCAAAAATACTATTTCTAGAACTGGCGAGGCTAGTGTTCAGTTGAACGCCATTTTTTTTCGTGAGAATTGCCACTCTTTTCCCAATTAGACTTTATATAAATACACTTTGAGCTAGCTATCGATAAACAAACACGCCACACGCATTCTATGCATTCTGTCTATGCGTTTCACTGTAACAAATTCCATCTATTATTTATTTATTAAATCGTTTATTCAGATAAAAACTTAAACTATTTACATTTTTAAAATTATACGCCAAACTGCATAGCTCTTTATTAACTTTTTTTTTACACTATATTTGTCAAAACACAAAGTTATTTAACATTAAATCACATTACTGTTAGTATTTACTTAGCAAAAGCAACTTAAATTTTCCTTTAAATTCACTTTTGTCATTTTTACACAGTCATCAATGGGCATAATATTATTAAATATAATGGGAGTTAAGAACTTTCTAGTTCTTTTACCATAATAGTTGTTATGACGGTGGATGCGAAGATGAAATCAAGCGTCGAATGGCAGTTACAAGATCTGCTATGGACAAGCTGAAGAAGATATGGAGGAACCTAAACGTTACCAAAGCCACTATAATCCGGCTGGTTAGAGCTCTTGTGTTTTTCTGTATGCTGCGGAGACGTGGACCCTACGCGAAACAGAAAAAAAACGAATTAATGCTCTAGAGATGTGGTGTTGGCGGAGAATGCTGGGCAATCATGGACGGAGTTCCGAACAAACAAATCCATACTGGAGGAACTGGGGATCATACAACGCCTTTCCTCGACTGTACAATTACGCATTCTCACTTTCTTCGGACACGTGTCACGGCGTGGAGAAACATCCATCGAGCGCTTGGTAGTCCAGGGGAAAGTCGATGGCAAGAGGATGCGTGGTAGGTCTCCGATGAGATGGACCTATCAGGTGAAGGTTGCAATGGATCATACCCTACATGAGTGTTCTAGAAAAGACGGGGTCAGAGAGGAGTGGCGACGGCTTGTTAAGCATGCCACTAGCACTCCAATGGCGACCACGACCACTCTGCCAAGAGTGTAGCGACTAAGAAGAATAGTTGTTATACCGGTACTCATTGTATCTTGTCTTTTGTGAGAATCTAGTTTCATAACCACATCCAGTATAAACATTTTTGTAGGCACTACCTTCAAATTGCTTCAAATTTAAATCTCATTCGTTAACGACATCGGTGATGCAACTTTGGGTGTAGTTGTCTATCGGTTCCACATTTTTAAGTTAACAATATAGCGCGTACCATATCTTCTCCTTTTGTTTTACTATAATAAGCATATCATGGACGAAGGTCCGTACCAAAAAGTCAATCCTGGAGGAAAATATAATAAATATTTCCAGACAGGTCACACAGCGCAATCTAGTTTCCGTGGTAAGCTACGAGGCTTGTGTTACGGAAACTAGATGGTTGATAAACTACATATTATACTTTTTTTTTTGTAAATATATACATATTATACATATAAAAGTATCATCACGACCGTTTCTTTTTCGGGGTGGTCAGAAACCACGCTTCGCAGATTCACATTTAGTCAACTTTACTGCCGGCCAATCATGACAAGTGGCAAGCTCGTCGATGTCTCCAGCGTACCAAACTCGAGAAATATCACAAATAAATTAAATATTATTTTAATATATTTATTTACATATATTTTTTTTGTGTCCCGACAAGAAATCGAACCCGGTACCTCCGAGTCTAAATCCACGGACTTAACCGCTAGACCACGGAGAAACTGGAAATAAGACAGCACCTTTCCTCAATCACGCATTCTCACTTTCTTCGGACACGTGTCGCGGCGTGTCGTGACCTTGCGCCCACCTGATTATAAGTCAAGTAAGTAAGATGGTAACTAGAATCAGACACTCATGTCTGACATCGGTCGTTAACACTATGCCGGCTTGACTAAGCATGACGGCAATTTGAGTCTGATTTCGAACTGTGCAGATAGGTACATTTTATCGGCACAAACGGTTGATACTTTCCCGCCCCGGCAGACTGGTCAAATTACCATCATCAGTCCGCTTACCACCTATTTGTGGCAAGGACTCGGTCGTTAGTGACTGAGTTGGTCCCATTCTTGGACCTCGCGTACCGCTTACCATCAGGTGGGCGTAATGTCACATGTCGCGCTCAGTATATAAAAAAAAAAAATGTACGATATATTATAGTAAAATAATAAAAAAACTAATCCAATGTAAAAGTTATTCCATAAAAAACTTTCCATCTTCAAACTTGGTTGATATAGTTTGAAGATCGAATTACCGTAGTAATTTACCTGACTTTTGAGTTCGACGTTGACACTAGACAAAGTCGGTTCGTAATTCTTTTGCTCCGCGATTATAATTTTAAACCACCGGATAAATCAAGTGTAAAAGTTTTCTTTAATTACATTTTTGTAGCCAATTGATCCAGCTATAGTGTGGTGTTAAAAGTTTTCAAAAAATCTTACGGAATCAAAAGATACAAGCAAAAACATTTTAAAACGTGTTCAAATTTTGAATTAAATCCTGACCTACGACAACGAAGGCTGCAGCGAAGCGACCGCTGTACGCGTACAGGCAAGTGCACCGTGCACTTGAACAAAAGACTGCAAGTACCTATCGACCGGGCCAAATAAACAGCCTTACTCTCAACGCCTTACTCTAAATATATATAAAAATAAAATAAAAAATGTCGACATCTTGTAATGCATGTGGAAAAAACATTTTATCATTGAATTTTATGGAATGCTCCAAATGTGAACAACTATACGACCTGCCCTGTCTAAACTTAACAGTAGATGCTTTTGAAAAATTCGCCCAAGATTTTAAAAGTAAATGGTTATGCCCCGTATGCACTTGCTCTAAGCCAAAGAAGGACAATTCGCTCACGCCACTTCGACTCGCTACTAGTGGGCTCAATATCACATACACATCGGAGGACAATGTGACTATGACTCGTGGAGGCCGCTCAAAATCAGCCGAAACCTGTAACAGGAACGCTAATGATATAACATTATTGACGTCTGAAATACGTCTTTTAAGGCAGGAGGTTCGTGATCTTAAAACGCAGAACGCTGAGATTGCATTGTTGAGGAAAGATTTCTTAGATTTAAAACAACATGTTAGCGAAATTTCTACAACGCACAAGCAAACACTTTCGGAGTACGACTCACAGCTGGATGCGCGCGACCGTGAAATTGATGGACTTAAGAGTACTGTTGAGGAACTACAGCGCACGGTTAATAGCCAAGAGCAAACGGGCCTCAAAAATGAGTTAGAGATCGCTGGGATTCCTGAGAGCATCACCGAAAACTTGATGCTCTTAACCATGCAGATTTCCAGGACAATTGGTGTCGAACTTTCTGAAGGCGATGTAGATTGTGTTCAACGTGTTGGACCCAGAAGACTCGGAAGCAACAATCCTGGTGACACAAGAATGCCCCGTCCGATAGTAGTTAAACTTTTGAGAAACGCTAAGCGCAATGAAATGCTAAAGGCCGCAAAAGTAAGGCGTAACCTGTCTTCAGAGCACATTATTCCCGGTACTGCTTACACTATTTATATCAATGAAAGGCTTACTAAACTGAATAGAAAACTGTTTCATGAGGCAAGAATGCGAGCACATAAACATGGGTTTCGGTATTGTTGGATTCGAAATGGGGGCATCTATGTTCGCAAGGCTGAGAAGAAGCCAGCAATACTCATCAATTCTGAATACGACCTGGTCCAGCACGTCGGGATGCCAGTCTCAACACCTACCGTCACAGTCACAGCCAGCATTTAATTACATTTTAACGCAATACTGTATCTTAATTATATATACAAAACTTATCTCTATTGTATTTAATTTATATTCGTTATACAACAGACTATATTACATTATACAAAACAATAGATTACATTATATTATTTTTATATTACTTCATATATTATATATTTATTATTATTTATTATCTGCCGGAGTCATACATCCTAATTCGAAATTAAAACTTAATAATGATGAAATCATTGTCAATGCTTATTTGCTACAGTTAAAGCATAATTACATACTCAATTACTACGGATTTAATTTATCTCCTAAACACAAATTATTGTATTCTATGTGGCTTATTCTAATCTGTTTCAAAATAACTAACTATCATAAATTTTCACTTTTATTGAATATTTTGTTATATTTTAAATATATTAAATGGAAGCACAAAGTATAGAAAGTGAATTGGATCAACTCTTATCTGTAAAATGCCATAAACTGTTTTCTCTGGAGAGCTGCGACTCAGTGCTTGAAGAGTATAACTTTAAAGTATTGACATTTAACATCAGGAGCCTAAACAAAAACTTTGACTATTTCTTAACCGCAATGAAGCGACTACGTATATATTTTGATGTTCTGATTCTAACAGAGTGCCGTATTAATAAAGATTCCATTATTAACCAAATCAATGGCTACACCTCATACAGAACAGATAATTACATAAATCAGAATGGTGGTGTAGTTATCTATGTTGGAGACAAATGGTCAGCTACCTCATATGAACCTGAATTTAAAGACGGTAACTGTCTTGTGGTTAGGATTAAAAAAGGACCTACCATAATTGGAACATATAGATCACCCTCAATTCATGGTATTGATAACTTTATCATTTCTTTGGATAATCTTTTAAATGTTAACGCGCAAGAAAAGTGTCTCATTTTCGGAGGTGACATAAATATAAATATTTTGCCTGAAGTTGTTGACGCTCGAAAGGATAAATATCTAAGTTTAGCTGCAGAACACGGATTAATTCAAGCTATTGACAAGCCAACACGTATACATACGTGTATAGACCATTTCTTTATTAGAACCGAGCTTCACTTCGAGACAATTGTTTGTACTACGGACATAACAGACCATGACGTTGTTATGCTGGGTGTGAAAACAGTAGAAGACAAATCAGGACGAAAAAGAAACCGAACAATCATTAAAACGGATTACAACGAATTAGCTTCTGACCTAAGAAGTTTGGATTGGTTAGAAGTAATAGATAAAACTACACCTTCAGAGGCGATTGTCTCATTTATGTCAATACTTCAAACACACATAGATAAACATAGTCATGAAGTTCATCTAAGCCGGGCAAAAATTATCTTTAAACCATGGATCACTCCCGGGATTATTCGCTGTATTAGGCATCGAGACAAGTTGCACGCCAAACTTAGAAAACGCCCTACTGATAGCATACTTAAAACTACTTATAACAGGTATAGGATTTTTTGCAACAATTTACTGTACCGCCTTAAAACAGCATATGAAAAGCAAATGTTGGAGGAGAGCAAAGGTAATCCTAAGAAGCTGTGGAATAGTATTAGAAACATATGCTATTCATCAAAGAAACTAAGCCATGCTAAGGAACTGATAAACACTCCCAATCCCTCGGTGACCCTAGACAATTGTAACAATTACTTTGCTACCATCGGTCAAAATCTCGCTGATAAAACACTGAACAGACTCAAGACAACCGAAAAAGATTTAAGTAAAAGCATAAAACTAAACTATAATAAACCGAATTCATTTTTTCTGCATCCCACCGACGTAAACGAAGTTAAGATGCTAATTAGAGGTCTAAAATCTGATAGCGCACATGGACCTGATAATGTTGCGAACCCTTTAATTAAACAACTGGCTGACTATATTGCCTATCCACTTACTCATATATTTAATACCAGTCTCGCAACTGGCACTTTTCCAGATGTGTGGAAGATATCCACGGTTTCTCCAATTCACAAAGGTGGACTAAAAGACATACCAGGAAATTACAGACCCATATCTCTCCTGAGTTCCTTATCGAAACTGCTGGAAAAAATAGTTAACAAGCAGTTAATCAAATATTTGGAAAAGCATGGACTTCTCTCCGAAAGACAATTTGGTTTCCGTCACAACATTTCTACGGAAGATGCTACCTCATTACTTACAAGTATTGTATCTAATCATTTGGACAAGGGGCATTCTTGTATTGGGGTTTTTCTGGATTTGGCGAAGGCCTTTGACACTGTCTCAATCCCTATTCTACTCAGAAAACTAGAGCAACTAGGTATAAGAGGAATTCCGCTAGAGTGGTTTAGGAGTTATCTGACAGATCGAAGACAGTGTCTCAGGGTTGATGCACAGCTTAGTAAACCTGCAACTGTAAATTTCGGCGTGCCCCAAGGCAGTATATTAGGACCAACTCTCTTCATAATCTACCTAAACGATATGCTTGAGCTACCACTTAAAAACGCTGAGATAATATGCTATGCGGATGATACAGCTATTATTCTTAATGACAAAAGCTGGAAAGGCGTCTTCGCACAGACCGAAAAGAGCTTGGCCGTGGTTACCAAATGGCTAGATGAAAATCTGTTAACCTTGAATACGGACAAGACCAAATTTATAGCGTTTCACATCTCAAAAATCAAAGCACCCAGTTTAAACCATACTGTTAAAATACACAGATGTTCTGATTCTCTTGAGTTCGTGGAACCCTGTTCCTGTGCCAAAATAGAACGCACGGCATCTATTAAATACCTAGGGCTAGTAGTAGATGAAAAACTTGTATTCAGGGAGCATATCACGGCACTTTCTGGACGGGTTAGAAAAATTATAAACATCATGAGGATACTTCGACATTCAGCTGACATTGGGCTGCTAAAATCTGTTTACCTCGCGTTAGCAGAATCTTTACTTACGTACTGCATCACAGCCTGGGGAAGTGCAGCCAAAACTCACATGATCCAAATTGAGAGAGCTCAAAGATCTGTGTTAAAAGTAATGACTAGGAAACCCTATCGATATCCAACTTATGATCTGTATAAAGAGTGCGAGGTTCTATCAGTGCGCCAACTATATATATTTAAGGCAGCGGTGTCTGCTCACAAGTCATTCATAAAATCTCCTAAATTCTCTAGTCTAATCATGAAGCGCAAAGTGTGGATGCCTGTGTCTGTGTGTAGAACCGCATTCGCAACACGATTTAACAATTTTGCTTTTCCTTTTATCTACAATAAGCTACTAGATGTTTTTAACAAGGACCTAGCTAATGCTGCGGCTCGTGAAGCAAAACGTATTATTAGGCAATATTTATTAAAACTAGACTACGACGAAACTGAAAGGATGTTACTGGCCACTAAATAAATAAATTATTTAACCAAGGACTCATTGTATTTTATATTGTATTATATTATGTTATATTATATTATATTATGTTGTATTATATTATATTATGTTATATTATGTTGTATTATATTATATTATATTATGTTATATTATATTATATTATATTATATTATATTATATTATATTATATTATATTATATTATATTATATTATATTATATTATATTATATTATATTATGTTATATTATATTATATTATATTATATTATATTATACTATATTATATTATATTGTATTATATATATTACACACACAGTAGTTTTAAGATTAGTTGTAGTTTACCTTTACTTTTAACCTACTAACTTTGTCTAGTGGTAGAAACTATCTGGAATTACCTTCAGGGCCCCTGCAGGACAAAACACTAGTGTGGGGGCCAACAAATGTCATTATTGTTAATTGTTTTTTATCTGCCTAAATAAATATTTCATTTCATTTCATATTTCATTTCATTTCATTTCATTTCATTTCATTTCTTACAGTAATGGTTATTTTATTCCAATAACTCAAGCCGGCATAGTGTTAGGAACTGATATTAGCCTACAGTGTTTCTTCCATTCCTGGATCTAGGAAGCAGCTGAGTGGGCGTGAGGTTACATGTCGCTAAATGGTGTTTCTCTGATAGATAGAATTCCAAAGTAAGCAAAACATTAAAGTAACTAACCGAGCCACTACCCCGCCTTTTTTATATATTTTGTATATATGTATATATGAATTTTATACTACTTTTATATTTTTTGGAAAAAAATATACAAAATTAAATGTTTTTAGTCTGAGGGGTGTAATCTGGTGACCTGAGAACAGATATACTTTGGATATCCACTTCAGGCAACATCATGCCCCAGATGTTTTTACGAATTTATGTTTTTATAGAGAAATAAATGATTATTATTATTATTATATATGGCATATTGTATACCATAACTGCCTCCGTAGTCTAGCGGTTAAGTTCGTGGATTTAGACTCGAAGGTACCGGGTTCGATTCCTGGTCGGAACACAAAAATATTTATTAATGTAAATAAATACATTTATTAATGCAAATAAATATATTTATTTACATTAATAAATAAATATATTTATTTGCATTAATAAATAAATATATTTATTTGCATTAATAAATAAATATATTTATTAATGTAAATAAATACATTTATTTATTTATTATTCGTGGGAAAATTTACAGCCTTTGCAATATTATGTATACAAAAAAATATTTAATCTCAAAGCCTTACAAATTTTCACTGTTAGCTATAATGAAAAATAATAAAAAAAAGAACCAACAAAATCAGTACAATAACAATGAGATATGAAATAACAATTGCATTTGGATACTGATCCCGTTTTACACCTTAAGAATTATACAATATAATAAAATTAATCAAGTGCAACAACAAGTATTAGTAACAATAAGTAGGTACTCAAACAACACTTTACAAATTTTTACAAGAAACATAAATGAAACATAAGTAATAGAAAAATATATAAAATAAACTAAAACAAGGATCAAATAAATAATTTAAAATAATAATAATGTAATATTTAATTTATTTGTGATATTTCTCGAGTTTGGTACGCTGGAGACATCGACGAGCTTGCCACTTGTCATGATTGGCCTATAGTAAAGTTGGCTAAATGTGAATCCGCTTATTTATAAGCGTGGTTTCTGACCACCCCGAAAGGGAAACGGTCGTGATGATACTGTATACTGGTTTTGCGCTTTCGACCATCATCATTGCTGCCAGCAAAAGATTTCATCACGCGATATTGTTCCAAAGGTCAATTCGCTTGTCAGTTCGGGTGGGGTCAAGGAATCCCCACTATTAGGGCTTAGGGCAGGGTACCGACAGCAAAAACACTGTTATCTGAATAATAAAATAAACCTGCTTTCAAATAAATAATATAACAGCATCATGCAAAGGCTATTTTTATAAAAAAAAACATTTTTTATAATTACAGTAAAGTCAGGCATTTAATAAACGTCATTAATTTAATTCTTTTCAATGATTCTACTCCTGCTAGAAGGAAGACTTAGCAGGAAAGTGGTCTAATAAGTGAGCTGTTAGCAGAAGACCAGCAGCTTAGCAAATTCCAGTGACCTGTTATTGTTTAATCTGACTGAGAAAGTGAAGTAAAAGATTTCTTCACGCAATCTTGTTTCCAAAGGTCAATTCGCTTATCAGTTCCAGTGGGGTCAAGGAATCCCCACTATTAGGGCTTAGGGTAGAGTACCGACAGCAAAAACACTGATAACTGGATAAAAACTTGTTTATGTATTAGAACGTAATTATTAAGTATTATTAGTATGTATTTGTTGTTATGTCTACATATACCTACATATATCTTACAAATTGTCATTTAATAATATTGCACCTACTTACCATTGATACTGTCTAAATATCTCAAAGGTTTGGCTGTCAGAGATTGTCTAACGGCATTAAGTCCGCCTTTGTACAAAGTGCATTTAAGTTTTTAAATAATAAAAAAAAAACAGCTTTTAATAACTTAAAATTAGAGCTTCGTTCAAAGGATATTTTTATAAACCTCAATTCCTAAAAATACAGTAAAAGATATTGTTTTAAAATGTCAATTCGCTTGTCAGTTCGGATGGGGTCAAGGAAACCCCAGTATAAGAGTATAGGACAGAGTTCTTCTTCTTAGTCGCTACAGCTGTTGGCAGAGTGGTCGTGGTCATCACTTGAGTGTCAGTAGCACGCTAAACTAGCCGTCGCCACTCTCTCTCGAACTGCAGCCTTCCATTGCTTCTTTAACCTGGTCAGTCTTATAGTAGTATAATACTTATAGCTAAAAAAATGTTTTTAAAATACCTGCATTTAAAAATATAATAATTATTATTTATTAGTGTTGCAGTGGAACAAGCGCAGATCAGCAAGCGTCGAAAATATGAAACGATTTGCAATAGTTACTTTTTTTCGACGTTTGCCGTAGAAACGATGGGCCCGTGGGGATCGGAACTGAAAGCATTCTATAAATAAATCTTTGCTCATTGACGTCTCTGGTGACAGTTTGGCTGGGATAGGGCCGGTAGTTTTTTCTCACAAAAATTAGGTATCTTAATTAAAAGGGGAAATGCTGCTAGTATATTGTGCACCATGCCACAAAACAGCGATTTGAAGGAGCTATTTTTTTTTGTAAGTATTTAAGTTTATTTACTTTGTATTTTTTTAGGTTTAATTTAGATTTTGTTGTATTTAATTAAAGGTTTTTTAATTAATATTTATTATTGTATAATTAATTTATATATAAATTAAATATTTTATAATAATAATGAGCCTTCCTTTATTTTACAATTTAAAATTACTTTTGCTGTTGCAATAATATAGGTGAGTTTCAAAATCAACCGATTCGATAGCCGGCTAGAAGAGTATTTTTTTCAAAAAGCTATTAATTATTTTTATCTAAATCGGCCACAAGACTTATAAGTTGCTTATAGTTATGATTTGGCCTTACAGCTCCACTTAAAAAATAAAAATAAAATTGACGCCAATTTTAACATCCTATACATATAAATTACAAACTAGGAAGCTATATAATTTATTTATAACACTGGGCTAGGACAGGCTAACAGAACTGTTAGTAAGTGCACTGGTTTCTGCACTAGATAATTATGTCAAGGCACAGAAACCAGATAATGATCAGGGAAGGTGTAGTTACTTGATACTAATTTTGCAACTATCCTGTGATTGTTCAATTGTTTTTACAGGACTACAGCCGGGATTAAGGTCCAATCGATACCCATTGTTTTTGTCTCAATAAACGCTTTTATTAATAATATCTATTAGTTTTGCTATCGGTACCTTGATCTGAAGTGGCCGCCCGTTGAAAATATCTCAAATCGGCGTCGCTTATTGGAGGAGAGCGCGAGCTGAAATATTGCTTAAATAAATATATTTCGTTTTCATTATTGCTTTCCATTTAAGTCTATCGATGATTTATATTTTTTTGTTGACGGTACCGATTAAATATTTATTTGACTGTACGATTTTTGTTTGCTAAATGTCATTGCGTTTTTTATAAACTGCCAGGTATTATTTTGGACTTGTTTCTTTTAAATGTTTATGAAACGTCATTAATTTAATTCTTTTGAATGATTCTACTCCCGCTAGTGGAAGACTAAGCAGCAAAGTGGTCCAATAAGTAAGCTGTTAGCAGAAGACCAGCAGCTTAGCAGATTCCAGTGGCCTTTTTTTTCATTCATTACAGCCCCTGGAACACAGCGTCCTAGACCTCCACTGCTGGTGATAGGCCATCCAGAACTGGAGAATTTGGCCTACACTTGCCACGCTGGCCAGACGGCTTGGCGAGTATATGATGTCAAGTTTTTATGACAATTTATTAACGATTCCACAAGTTGGCATTAGTGGAACCAGGACCGACGGCTTAACGTGCTCTCCGAGGCACGGGAGCGGTGGTGTTGTAAATCTATGACAAATGTACGTAAGAAAAGTGTAGTCATTGGTACATGCCGGGGGGGTTTGAACCGACCTTTGTAAGATTTAAGGTACCCGTTCTTACAACCGAGCCACAACCGCGCTCCAGTGACCTAACATGTTTAATCTGACTGAAAAAGGAATCTGCAAGGAAAACTCAGCTATATCAGATTTACAAAATAAAATATATACAAAACTGCACCACAACGAACATTTAATAACCTTTGGTAAGGTTGGGTAAGGAGAGGAACTGCATGGCGGATGATGAGCGTTTTGTTCCAAATCTCTTCGCTCCTCTCACAACTCGCTTCTTTCTGTCCCCTCACACCATACTGAATTTGTTTCCAGTTCTTTCGTAGTCGCTGCAACAAGCCTATGGAACAATCTCCCGACCAACATAAGGCAAGCTAATACCAGATCGTCTTTTAAAAAACTAGTATATTCGCATTTTATAGATAGCTCCAAACCACGGTGGTAAGTTTTATATATATGTATGTTTATGTATAATACTGTGTAAATATTTGAATTTATTATTGTGTATTGATATTATAATATATATAAATGTATATAAGTAGTTATATAATATTTTTAAATTATCCTATAATTATATTATTAAACTTTCGCGCACATTCATAATAGTTTTTTATTTCTCCCGACGTTTTAGTCAAGTTGCATTGGCCGTGGTCACGGGTCGACTGAAGCTATGCGGTGTAGTCTCGTACATACTGGGCGGTAGATGTTAACCTACCCACTTATCACTTTAAAAGTTTTTAGAAATCACTACACACGACACTTACAATATCTATTGTCTAAACCTATTGATTACTGGATTCCACGATGAAGATAACTTATAACCCCCCTCTCGATTGAAATTTTTGTGTTTCTTTATTTCGATCGCTTCACGTACTATTCTAGTGACGATCGGTGGAAAGTATCTTTGGGTCATGCAGCTCAATCCAATGGTTTGTGCCACAAATATATTATTGTTACTTTCACTTTTATTGCACCTATATTTGTCCCTAAGGTTTGGCTGTCAGAGAATGTCTACGGGCATTCAGTCCACCTTTGTACTTTGTGCAATATTTTTTTTAAATAAAAAAATTTAAAAAATGAGAAGCCTCTTTTAAAACGCCTTTTTTAAACCCTATTGTCAGACGGTTCTTCTCCGCTCTCTTTCTCTCACACAAGATGAAATTTGTCTTTTTTATGTATTTAATTTAAAATGTAATTAAAAAAAGTTTTGGTGGTGTTATAAACAAGTCGTTGGCTCTGGCTCGGTACTCCAATCTTGTAAGTTTGTGGATTATTCATAGAGGACGCGAACATGACGGACAGGCAAGTAAAACTTTCATAAAACTGTCTCTCCTTTTTATATACAAACGTGTACATCTACAGGTTGCGTTTCCATTTACCCACGCGTCACGTATTTGTTATTATTAACTATGACACGTTGCCAATTGTCATGATACAAAATACATGTATCCGGTTCATATTTTGTTTACGAAAATATGATCACATGAGTATCGTACTAAGTTAGGGTGGCTACCAATTCGTTGTCGCAGGAATCGTAGAATCCTCTGCCTACTCTATTCTATACTAAATGAGCCTGCCACACCGAAATACCTCAAGGACAAATTTACCTATCTCTCCTCAATTCATGACAGATCTCTTCGTTCGTCACACAATTCTGTTCTATCTATCCCTTCTCGTCACTCTAGCTTTCAGTCTAACTCATTCGCAGTAGTGGCCGCAAATCTCTGGAACAGTTTACCTGTTGAAATTCGCCAAGCAGCCAGCAAACCGTTATTTAAAAACTTTTTACTTTCATTACCCAATATATGTATTATTGTGTACATATTTGTATGTAAGTATGTGTATTTATTTTAATATCTATGGTATGTAAGATTAAATAAATTTATTTGGCAACGTTTCTTACAATCGTTTGCACCTAGCCTCATGACTGTAATGTTCTGTATTGTCCCAAAGGTTGACTGCTAGAGGAAGCCCGCCCTTTGTAGATAGTGCAATAAAGTTTTAAATAAATAAATGATTGGCTAAATGTGTATCCGGTTATTCATAAGCGTGGTTTCTGACCACCCTGGAAGGGAAACAGTTAAATATTTAATTTGTAATAGACTCAATACTGCTTCAATATGTTTTGCCGTTAATCAATGGAAACAGTGTACAGCTGAGAAAATTGACTTGTGCGGTGCGATTTGGAGGGTTTTTACGATTCACCATTCTGGAAGATCGTAAGTTTGTTGGATATGAGCGGCTCGGCGGTTTGTCAGCTTCTTTTACTATTACGATCTAACTAAAGCGTGTGTTTACGATAATTCTACGTTTATTACATCAACAGCCTAATGCAGTTTTTATTTTCTTTATGCACAGACGTTAACGTAACGTAACGTGACCGTTGTAATTAAAATCGATTCATCGTCATCACACGGCCAGGCGACCTCGTCAAGCGCGGGCTTTGCGGCGGTTTCTGCCGAGAACATCAAGCTGCGCAAATACGCCAACCTCGGTTTGAGTCGAGACGATAGGACCATGGGGAACCTCAACCAAGCGTCTGGTTAAGGAGTTGTCCAAACGGCTGACGGAGAAATCTGGAGACAGAAAGGCTGGCAATTATTTCTGCCGTAAACGTATTAGCGTTGCTATTTCTGATGGGACGTCTCCTGAGAACATATTTTATTTATATCGAGGTTGCTTGGATGTAAGATGGGCTAATTTGTCTACACACGTCGCATCCCATACTAGAGACCTGCCAAGTTTCCACCGCCCAACGGTCATGCCATCGAGGATAGCGGGTACTCTAGCAAAATAAATTTAAATTAATTAACATTAACAGGTTTTTTCATATAACGTTTACATTTAAAGCAAAAAAAAATTTGCTACTGGATATACTAGCGCTCAGTTGTAAGCTGTTTTGATTCCATAATGATATTTAAAACAATGGTAATAAAGGTTAGTATTGTCTGCATTATGTCGCCTGTAATCGGTGACCGCTCTCAAACTCGATTGCTTGTTGCTGCTCAAATATAATTGCCATTAAACCGAAGAGTACTTCAAAACTTGCTAATAAGAGTGGCATCATTTAAAATTTACAGCCATAGTATTATTATAAATGTGAACAAACAATTATCTAATGTATATACTTAGATATGTCTTGTCTTCACGCCTATATACAATGACATTTGATATTTTATTTATAAGTAGGTATCTTTTTAATTTAGTGTCGTCCTGTTTTGTTATTGTTTTCGATGTTACAGGTATTTTCTGTTATTGTATTGCGGTTTATTTCTTCAATAATTTAATCTATTACTTTGTAGTTGTAAACAAATTTGCACACAATTGATGTATTGTATTTTACAAGCAAAATAAACGTTAATTTCATTATAGTTCAGTTAGGGAATCAAAATCAACTCATTTTTTGTTAGGACGCATTTTTCTTTTTGGTCAAATGAGTTGTTATGTACCGATAAGAAATACTCTTTTTTTCAGTCAGTCAGTAGAGTCGTCCAGGCCCGGATGGCTAATGGGTCTGGGTTGGGGGTTTTTTCACCGGCAGGATCTTAGCGGGTGACCACCCGCTGGTAATTCATGCACTTTTGTTGGTCGGCGCCGTTACTGGTGTAACAGGTCTAGATTCTAGATTCTATTTTCTATTATATTATTATATTCTCGATTCTAGGGTCTAAATTCGACTACTTCAGGAGCACTTCTCTAGGAAGTGGTCTCCCGTTGGAAGATGCTTAAAGTGTCCGTTGTCGGCCCGATAGAACATCATGCCCGATAGTCAGGCCGACGACAAACTCCTCAATAGTAGGCATCTCCAGATCTCGAGCTATGACAGAATTACGCACGAACCATGGTGCTCGGGAGACCACTCTGAGCGTTATGTTCTGCTGACTTTGCATCTTGTCCCTTTTGGTCTTCACTAGAAGGTGATACCATGCTGACGCAGCGTAAGTAAGACGGGAACGTATGAACATCTTGTAGTTCCGGACCTTCAATCGAGCGGCAAGCTGGAATTCATAACAGTACGTAACATGGCTCGGGCCGCCTTCGCCTGATTGACGGGGTGGCGGTATCTCACCCATTGTTAACGTCCTGTTAATGATACAGCCCAGGTATTTTACGGTCGTAGTCCACTCGATATTCTGTCCCCGAATCAGCAGACGCTTTTCTTAAGTACATTAATATCACTCTAAGCCCGGCTCCACTAATAAATACCAACTTGTGGAATCGTTAATAAATTGTAGACTAAATTCTCCCGAATTTTCTGAAAGTCCATCTCCAACAGATGAGGTCTAAAACTGAACTAGGGGCTGTGATGATGACCCCATGGAATATTTAATTATAAAAATGAAAAGAGCAAAAGTCTCTAGTATATCAGACTCGAGAAATATGAAATATTAATTATTGAGTCTCGAATTCCAATTGAACCCGACACCTCCACATCTAAATCTACAGTCTTAAACGCTGCATCACGGAGGCTGCGCTGTAATAATAGTAATCGATAAACCACAGCACATCACTATCTGACTGTAAATCACTCCGACAATTCAGTCTTCGCCAGTGAGGAGTAAATTTACGATGTGAAACCTATCGATATATCATTTTGTTTTCGATGTTACTGTAAAAGTGTAAACTATAGGGAATCCTAAGATTTTCCAGTATATCAAAATCGAAACATTTATTTTCTAGAATACGGTACATATTGTGGCTAGTAGGTACAGTTTTCCGGTGTATCCTGGCGTCATGCAGCATAAAAATATTTATTATAATTATACTGGGTGACTTCGTATGGTCTTTAGACTAATATGTGATTCTATTGATAGACAAACAACTTTTCCTCAGAAACCTAGTATTTTTTGGCGTCTGTATACAAATTGGCTATTTTAAAATTACCAGTTAGTATGAGGAAGCCTAATTTTTTTGACATTTTCGACATATGGTTTCTTAGGAAAAGTTGTATGTTTCTATCAATAGAATAACATATTGGTCTAACGTAAGACAAAGTCACCCACTATAATAAATAATAATTAGGCAATAATTTATTCCTACTCAACACAAATAATGTCAAAAAGTATAAAAATAAAAATTACATGTCACTCATCAATATATTAAAGTTACGTCAAAGAATAGATAATAATAGTAATTTAGTTAAATTTTTTTAACTACTCGCGGTTAAAGTCTCAAATGATTTGTAATTTTTTTTATTTTTAATTTTGTCTTAACACTATTTACATAAGGCGCGAATTATATAGAAACGGTGTAAGGTAAAGGCGCGCGCGGCGCAGGCATCTTGCCGCTTCAAAATGTTTTAATACAAAATTTGGGTTAGTTATGAATTATATATTTTCCGCAGTAGCAGTCGCGACTAGAGTTGCGCGCAAACAGGACGTCGTTTCGTATACAGTAGGATCAGAACAATGCGTGACGATATTGAATTTAATGTATAGTTCTGCGAGATAATTAATCAATATTCAGCTGTTTACGACCATACCAAGCCAGAGTACAGTAATAGAAACGTACAAAATAAAATATGGAGAGAAAAAGTCCGTGTATGAATAATTTATTTTAAATCCTACGTGCCTTATCTGTTTCACGCCTGCCCCGCGCCTTCACTTTACGCCGTTTCTGTATAATTCGCGCCTTAGAGTATGTCTCTATATATCTCTTGTTGTTTCGACGAGAATTTTTAATAAGTACTAGAAGCGATCGAAATTAACATACAAAAAACATCATACAGTTTGGGCTATTTTTGGACGTATCCTAAACTATTATGTGATATTTCTCGAGTTTGGTACACTGGAGACATCGACGAGCTTGCCACTTGCCATGATTGGCCTATAGTAAAGTTGGCTAAATGTGAATCCGCTTATTTATAAGCGTGGTTTCTGACCACCCCGAAAGGGTCGTGATGATACTTTACTTTTTTACCTAAACTATTACTAGAATATTTTAGTATTTATAATAGTTCGGACTTTAACAGTAACAGATATATAATTTTGTTGTCGATATTGTGGTCTGGCGTCTGATTTAATGGAAAATATCGATTTTATTACGGCAATTTGTAACGTCAAGGGGCGAAAATTTGATTCCAAGCGGTTTTAAATTAGCAACTAAAATTTGATGCCAAGCGGTTTTAAATTAGCAACTAAAATTTGATTCCAAGCGGTTTTAAATTAGCAACTAAAATTTGATTCCAAGCGGTTTTAAATTAGCAACTAAAATTTGATTCCAAGCGGTTTTAAATTAGCAACTAAAATTTGATTCCAAGCGGTTTTAAATTAGCAACTAAAATTTGATGCCAAGCGGTTTTAAATTAGCAACTAAAATTTGATTCCAAGCGGTTTTAAATTAGCAACTAAAATTTGATTCCAAGCGGTTTTAAATTAGCAACTAAAATTTGATGCCAAGCGGTTTTAAATTAGCAACTAAAATTTGATGCCAAGCGGTTTTAAATTAGCAACTAAAATTTGATGCCAAGCGGTTTTAAATTAGCAACTAAAATTTGATGCCAAGCGGTTTTAAATTAGCAACTAAAATTTGATGCCAAGCGGTTTTAAATTAGCAACTAAAATTTGATGCCAAGCGGTTTTAAATTAGCAACTAAAATTTTAAGCTGTTTTAGCTGAATTTTAAGCTAAAAATCCATATTTAGGTATATTATAAAGGTAATTTATTAGATTTTTTTATTTAACTGATTTATTCAAGGGTATAATGATTTGACCGCCTTCGTGGTCTAGTGGTAACAAACGTTGCCGTGAACTCGGGAGGTCGTGGGTTCGTTTCCCACCGTATTGTATAATTTGTCTCGGTCTGGGTGTTTATATGTATAATATGTATATATTAACAAAAAAAAATTGTTGTTTATTAACCATCTAGTCTCCGTAACACAAGCCTCGTAGCTTACCACGGAAACTAGATGGCGCTGTGTGACCTGCCTGGAAATATTTAATTATATTTATTATAAAAAAACTAAATTATTAATAAAACATATAAATAACTATTAATAATAAAAAAACTACTTAACAATTTAAAATATAACTAAAAACAAAATAATATAAATTATAACTTAAAAAATTGCTCCAAATCGCTACCAATAATGGGCAAAATGCCATGTACTGGCAGCAATAAAAGTAAAGTGATGTATCATCACGGCCGTTTCCCTTTCGGGGTAGTCAGAAATCACGCTTATAAAGAAACGGATTCACATTTAGCCAACTTCACTATAGGCCAATCATGACAAGTGGCAAGCTCGCGATGTCTCCAGCGTACCAAACTCAAGAAATATAACAAATAAATTAAATATTAATTGTATGTAAATCATTAATAAATATTTTTGCGTCCCGACCAGGAAGCGAACCCGGTACCTCCGAGTCTAAATCCACGGACTTAACCGCTAGACCACGGAGGCAGCAATAATTTATTTAAAAACTTAATTGCACTATGTACAATACTACAATTGTACTACCTAATGTTACAGTTTCATCTAAGTCCAATGAACATTTTTTTTTATTTCCCATTTTTTCTGGCAAGTTATTTAGAACGCTTGCTTCCAG
This sequence comes from Tinea semifulvella, assembly GCA_910589645.1. Lineage (NCBI taxonomy): Eukaryota > Metazoa > Arthropoda > Insecta > Lepidoptera > Tineidae > Tinea > Tinea semifulvella. The sequence continues at coordinate 949,949 of OU342619.1, read as the reverse complement.
GATCCAGGATAATCCTAGCAAAGAGTTGACCTTTAACACAGAACAGAAAAAATACGTAGAAATAGCTTAGACTGTGCCGTGCCTCTGATCATCACAGCCCCTACAACTCAGCGGTCCAGACTTCCACTGTTGGAGATAGAATTTTCTTCTAGAATTTCTGAAGAATTTGTCCTACACTCGCCACGTGACGATGGCCAGACGGGTTGGTGGTCAGATATATTTTTTTAGAAATTAAATAAAATTTTAACGCATTAAAAGCTATTTTATTCGAAGTTAATTATAGTACATTAAATATAAATTAAAAGCTACCTAAATAATAAAATTAAAAATAAACTAAACTATAATTAAAGTATCATAACTACTGTAACTCTTGTAGGGTAGTCAGACACCAGACTTGTTTTTTTTTAAATAGAAGCGGATTCTTGTTTAGCCAAGTTTACTATAAGCCCATCATGACAAGTAGCAGGCTCGTAGATGTCTCCAGCGTACCAGGAATCGGACCCGGTACCGCCGCTAAGTTAATGTCAATTTATAATGACAATATATTAACGATTCCACAAGTTGGTATAAGTGAAGCCGCAACCGCCAGTTTAACATACTCTTCGAGCCACAGAAATGGTAGTGTTGTAAATCTATGACAAAGAAAAGTTTATTTCTCATTGGTACATGCCGGGGGGGTTTTAACCGACCTTTGTAGGATTTACCACCGTGGTCTAGCGGTTAAGTCCGTAGATTTAGACATGGAGGTACCGGGTTCGATTTCTGGTCGGGACAATTTTTATTTTTTTTTCGATATCAAATAAACTATATTAAAACAAAATCTAAATTAAACCTAAATAATAATAATAATACATAGAAAATAAAAATATATACTTACAAAAAAAATAGCTCCTCCAAATCGCTGTCTTGTGGCATGGTGCCCAATACACTAGCAGCATTTCCCCTTTGAATTAGGATATTAGGAGTTTTATTTGTATATATTTGTGTATGTATTAGTATGTAAATAAGTATTTATTCACTAGTATATATTGAAGTCTAATAATTTTCTATTAGTTTTGATAGCACCTGCCTCATCTCGTCGTAACTGCTTTAGTTGTCCCAAAGGTTTGACCAGTATAGAATGTCTAGCGGCATTAGGTCCGCCTTTGTACTTTGTGCAATAAAGTTTATAATAATAAATAAATAAATAAGGGTCGTGATAATGATACTTCGAGAACTATGTTTTTTCGTTCACATATTTTATTTTTTGCTATTTTGTTAAGGTATACGAGTAGGTACTACGATTTCTACTGTTTATCTGTTCTGTGACCTTTACGGTTGAAGTGGGATCATATACCGGAATGTTTAGACAAGCGACCGGGTTATTGAGCTTATTCTATTTTCAGAATATTTTTGTATTTAACCTTTTATTTGTATATGAACACGACATACTGGCATAACACCGCGCCACACACATGTTAAGATTGAGATAACCTGACGTCAGCTATTAACGACTGACATTACTCTCTACCACTATGCCGGCATAGATTAATATGTGATAGATAGATAATTGGGGACGCTTTAGAATCGAGACGCACGAATTAATTATAAATGATTGTGGTATTTGATAGATAATGAAGCCCTGATGCATGAACTAGTAGATTTATTTGAGGGAGACGCCCCGTTAAAAAAATATAACACTTTTAAGTTTTTAGGTTAAGTTGTAAAAAGAGGTAAACATAACAAGACGCATTTTTAACTTTTTAGTAACTAGTATACTGTCAACATTATTTATCAATGTTATACTCTTAGTAAAGTAAATAAAAACGTAAAAACTAAAAACATTTCAATATCACGAGCAACAAAAAACAATTAAAATCAATAAAATAAAATAAGAAAATAATTAACCATTTTTTTTTTTTTTTTAACAATGGCACAGACTAATGCCTTAGTATTATGTTTCTTAGGCCATGGAATCTGTGTTTTTACGTTGCTACTTTATATATTATTGTTGTTATTTTAACGACCAATGACGATAGGGAAGGCAAAGAGCTCCATGACAGCCATGCCTAACGTATTAAATATAACCTATTATTATAAGGTAACCTGAAATTATTACTTATAATAGATATGTTGTAAAAATATAGATATATAACTATTTTTTAACCTACCTAGCAGTGTCGTATCTGACATAAATGATTTCTGGATATGACTTAATCGAGTCTAACCTAACCTAACCTAACAGTGTCGTATCTGACTTAAAGGATTTCTTATACAGCCATATATATTTATTATAACTGTACTAAAGGCTTTCTGTGTAGTTATAATTATGAATGCCCCTGCAATTGTTTCCGAGAATAAAACTTCTGAAACGAAACCAATTCGGTTCTGGCACTTCGCCGACCGCTACCGCGGCACGTTCGCTTCGCTCACTCGGCTCGTGCACGCGGTTAATCGAGGTAACCTAACCCAACCTAATCGAACCAATTCGGTTTTGGGTACTGAAGGCCTAACCTAACCGAGCCAATTCGGTTTACTTGATAATGACAGTTGGCTTTGATGTGTGTTGGATATGACTTAATCGAGTCTAACCTAACCTAACCTAGCAGTGTCGTAATTGACTTAAAGGATTTTTGGATATGACCTAATTTATTTGAATCTAACCTAACCTAGCAGTGTCAAGGATTTCTGGCTATAACTTGAGTCTAAACTAACCTTAGCAGTGACGAATCCGGCTTGAGAACTTGTATACTTAGCAAAAAAAAATAAAAAAAAAATTATTAAAGACATAAGGACATAAAACCATGACCATAAATAATAAAAAAAAAAATTAAAGGACCTAAATCCAATGCAAAAATATTAATTAATAATACTTTTAATACAATAGAACAAATTATAAATTTTATGTTTAGTGTATAAAAGACAGTTAGTATGGTGCCAAATAAATGTTAGTGTGTTAGTGTTAGTATATACCTCCATGTATGTTATAATATCATGTTGGTTTGCATCAATTCTTATTATGTTTACCACTTTTTACAACTTAACCTAAAAACTTAAAAGTGTTATATTTTTTTAACGGGGCGTCTCCCTCAAATAAATCTACTAGTTCATGCATCAGGGCTTCATTATCTATCAAATACAACAATCATTTATAATTAATTCGTGCGTCTCGATTCTAAAGCCAACCCAGATAATTTCTTTATTGCACAATAAACAAAAACACATTTAAATAGACATAGGCGAACTTAATGTCTAGTGACATTTTCTACCAGCTAACCTTTGGGATAGTGAACATTGATTGTGGGTGCATTAAATAACTAATTTAAAATCGGGATTTAAAAAATATCTTAAACTATTACTAGCAACTAAAGCTAAAATACTTATACACTAATATATAAATATAATAATAAATACTTCCAGACATATAAATAAATAAATAAATATTTTCAGACAGGTCACACAGCGCCATCTAGTTTCCGTGGTAAGCTACGAGGCTTGTGTTACGGAAACTAGATGGTTGATAAACTACATATTATACTTTTTTTTGTAAATATATACATTTTATACATATAAACACCCAGACCGAGACAAATTATACAATGTGCAACTTGCCCCCGGTGGGAATCAAGAATAATAACACAAGTACATAATATAATAAATACATAATAAATATAGAGAGGTTATGTCGACTAGTCTTGCTTTTTGTGAAATATATAAATATGTGGATTTGCGAACTGCACCACCAAGGATAGGACTAAATCTTTCACAACGCCTACTGCACCAGCATCGGCCTGGTGCCGAACTCCACTACAGCAGCCTATCTTCAACGAAAGGTAGTCCCAATACCATTACGGTATTTTTTGACTACAAAAACACTATAGTTTTAAAATGTTTTCATTAATTGATTTTAAACTAACTGATGAGCGAGACTCTATCTGCTAATAACCATAGCTCAGAAGTGGATAATAATGCATAAAATATTAAAAATGCATAAATAATGATCGTTGTGGTGCAGTTCTGTATATGTTTTATTTTGTAAATCTGATATAGCTGAGTTTTCCTTGCAGATTCCTTTCTCAGTCAGATTAAACATTAACAGGTCACTGGAATTTGCTACGCTGCTGGTCTTCTGCTAACAGCTTACTTATTGGACCACTTTACTGCTTAGTCTTCTACCAGCAGGAGTAGAATCATTCAAAATAATTAAATTAATGACGTTTCATAAATGCCTGTAATAGGTTTACGTGAATAAAGATATTTTGACTTTTTTTTTTTTTTAAATGTAAAAAAATAAAATAATAATAATATATACTCATATATATATACATAGGGCTCCCCACAACGTATATTTAATATGTATTGTATGTAGGATTAAATGAATTAATTTGTCAACGTTTCTTACAATCGTTTGCACCTAGCCTCATGACTGTAACATTACGTTCTGTATTGTCCCAAAGGTTGGCTGCAAGAAAATGCCTAGCGGCATTAAGCCCGCAAGTACAAAGGTATTTAGTACAAAGGTATTTAGTGCAATAAAGTTTTAAATAAATATATATTTAGTGTGCCATGTTTTTATGCTCCACATCTTGATCAGGTATTTTTATTATTTTTTCCAGTAACATAAACGTGAATACAGTAAATAATACATTTAGAGTTATCCGTGGTATGCTGTATGAATGAACTATTATTATAACAAATTTTCCCAATTATATTACTTAGTCGCAAACATTATTAGTGGATTTCGTTATTTATGTCAGAGATTGCGTCATAATTACAAAATATTATTCAATTCTCAATTCTTTAAGCGCTCGACCTTGACAGCGGCCGTGCAAATATCAACTTTATTAGCGTGATATATGTATGTATAGTTAACGGATTCCATTATATAATGTTTGCACTTAAGTAACAGAATAGGGCTTGTTACATCCCAACTTGTTATTATGAGACAAGATTAAATGGTCATTGGCAAATGTGCGCAGTCTTTATTTTGTCGGGTTACCATGCATGTTTGGTACAACAGCGAAACGGCTGCCGTCCATCCCTTTCTATCCCTTGTCATTTTCCGTATTTCCCTCTCTTTCTCACCACGACCTGTAAAATCCTCTTCTATTCCAACCGGCTGCCTGAAGCCGCGTGCGCGCATCAAAATATTGCTAAATATCATAAATTAACCTAATAATTGTGTCAATCCTGGTATCTGCTGGATCGGTAAGTCTGTGTTTGCTTTGTATAAAACAGGGCTGAACACTAAATACATACAAAGCTGTAGGAAGAAATTAGCATGAATGTTTGAACATAATTCTAATAAAACTAACTTTATTTGTGAACGGAAATCGCCAATGTTAACAAAATTGAAGTATTTCCTTGGGACAACATTTTGCCGAATACAAAATTACTTGTTTTAATGCTAAAGATTAATTTCTCATTCACAAAGACATCTGTTTGACGTTCTCACGTAAAACAAAGAAAATTAGATGCGGTATCTCATCAATATTATGGGGGCCTAAATTCTCCACGCTAGCCAGACGGGTTGGCGAGGGTTTGATATCATATTTGATGACAATTTATTAACGATTCCATAACTTGATATTTGTAGAACCGAGATCGAAGGCTTAACGCTCTCTCCTCCTCAAGGAAACGGTGGTGTTATAGATCTATGTATGACGTCACTACCTAAGAACTGTGGTTTTTTTTATTTCAATTTACATACATTCATATCTACACAGCAGCAGCAGCAGCCAGGGTAGGGGCAGAGACAATTGAGCGCTATTTGTTGTCACTATCTATACATACCTCTTTCGCTTCGTCGACATTCATCAACTCCTTTATACATGCTCTTTTATTCAACCTTACGTTTGCACATACCTTAAGCCAGTGTTTTATTTATTTGATCGTGATAGGCGAGATTGATCTTTTTCCCATTGCTTTCACTTTTATCTGGTTTGTGAATCTTTTTTCACTCATTATTTCAACATGCCTTTCCTTATTTTTATCCTCTCTCTTATTTTCTGGATATCTACATATGTATGCCAGATATATGTTATTTCATTTCTAACGTCTCGCTTCATACATCATTGTTGGCACCAACATGGCATTGTGTATGGCGAGCCGAGCTTTGTCACTGACATTTCGACTGACGATCAATGAAGCCAGGACACCGTTAACGCTATTTCCCGCGTTCACTCTTCGTTTAACATCCCTATGGTATTTTCTATCCACAGTGAAAACACTGCTCAGATAGTAAAGTAAAGTATCATCACGAACGTTTCCCTTTCGGGATGCTCAGTAGCCACGCTTTTTAAATAAGCGGATTCATATTTAGCCAACTTTGCTATAGGCAAATCATGTCAAGTGGCAAGCTTGTCGATGTCTGCAGCGTACCAAACTCGAGAAATATCACAAATAAATTAAATATTAAAGTAATGTATTTATTTACAGTAATACATATTTTTGTGTCCTGACCAATTGAACCCAACAAGTCTAAATCCACGGACGTAACCGCTAGACCACGGAGGCAAATATATAATTTCATTTACTTGTTCTAGAGTTACATCATCATCTTTATGTTTGTCATTATTCTTCTTTCAAACACTAGTTTTTTGGGCATTATTTAGTTTTATTTTATGATTCCTCTTTTATTTTAACTTAAATACATTTTAATTTAAATTACAACAGTTTTAAACGATCTACTATATTTATCTACTCGTATACTTATTTATCTTAATGCAGGAAAACTTACAAATTATATCTAGGATACGACAACTAGATACCAAATAAAAATAGCTACTACATTTAATACATTAGCATTTAGATTACTTACCATATCAAAAACATTGTCACTGAACGTGCAAGTCCCAAAAACCGCTATAATTTCTGTAACCATTCACCACTTGTCATTTCCAGCACAATTCCACACCGCCTTATTGTCTCCGCCATACGTATCATTATCCCCTGACAATTGATCCTATTGTTTTATTTTCTATTGTGAATCTCCTTTTGCGGGTATCTTAAGTTATTTATGCCGTTTGTGCAGCGTATACACCGCGCTAGTAACTTGCATCGAGACTCGCAAGCTTGACACGACACATCAACACGTAGACAAAGGTAACTGAGGGTCACGTTAAACACATACCTCTCTAGCCAACAACAACATGTCTGTTGGTATCAGGTTCAATTCTCAGTTAAAACGCATCCAAAACGTTCGCGACTGACGTCAAGCTTAATGCACCAATGACGATCAAGTCTCTATTATAAAAATTTAACCGAGGCGACTCATGTATCGCGAGTGTTTTTATTTTATTTATTTATTTTCACTTCAATCAATTTTAAATCTTTTTGTGGTTATGATTACTCTAAGGTCTAAACTATATGTGCATGTCTAATAAAGCTTGTGGTGTCTATAAAATTGGACAATAAATCTAGGGTTTAATCATACACGTGAATACGTAGATTACTTTGGGGTGTGTCCTGTTTTCTATGTAATAAGGATCAACTCTGGAATCATCTGATTCTGTGTCTTATTTATCCTTTTAATATTTTTATACAATTTTTAGCTCAATTTTCGATAAACTCAGCGTAGGCCCTCCCACAGGTCTACTCTTTTTTTTAACCTTTTAATGCATTTCGGAAAAAAAACTACCAGAAAATACCAGTGTTGTTTAATTTATTATTAAATTTGTATTTAATTTTATATTATGCATATACTAACGCGTACTGCAGTAATAAATGTTTTTCGTAATGTTGTATGGAATGTCTGCCCCAGAACCGTCGAACGATGGGTCAAGCGGTCTTCAGACCACATACCGGGTGACACATAGTAGCACAACATCTAGAAAGACGGATGATCTAAAGTTCACTGGTGGAATTGGACGCGACGGTTGCAAAAAAAATGTGTCGAGCACCTTGGGCGAGCTATATGAACCACTTGAAAGACATAAGCTAATTGGCAATCTAGCATACGTGTGCCATTGAAAGTGTACACGCGGCATAATATAGAGATTGTGGGAGTTTAATGTGTGTGTCTTTGTTCTAGGCTGGTCTGAGTGTAATGGATGGACAATAGACGCTAACGAGCGCTTTTTAAATACATACTCATTTGGCTTTAAATCGTATTTATTTGCTTACTTCATAAACTATCAATTAAATTTTTATTTCATATCATTTCTTTAATTAATATTAATGGTATGATAGCGAATGTAATACTACCTACACTTGCTACATATGCCCTGTAAAAGGGCGTTGTCATTGGTACTATAATATGGTATAATAACGTTACCTTAATGATTACTTACAAAGTATAAATTAAATAATTATGTCATACAGCATTATGTATATAAAAAATAGGAAGTGGCTGTAAATCGGGGTTGTCATTATATGTTACTATTCATTACAGCCCCTAGAACACAGCGTCCTAGACCTCCACTGCTGGAGATGGACCTACCAGAACTGGATTTTTTTTATGACAATTTATTAACGATTTCACAAGTTGGCATATACACATATAGTTATAGTACATTTTATAGTCTTACTAACTTATAGTATAAGTTATAGTGACATATAAGTGCGCGGTGGTGGCTCGGCTGTAGGAAGAATTAAATCCTACAAAGGTCGGTTCAAACCCCACCCGGCATGTACCAATGACTTTTCTTACGTACATTTGTCATAGATTTTCAACACCACCGTTCCCGTGCCTCGGAGAGCATGTTAAGCCGTCGAGTATTACCAACTTATGGAATCGTTAATAAATTGTCATTAAAAATTGACATCAGATCCTCGCCAACCCGTCTGGCTAGACCAAATTCTCCAGATATATGTTCTGGAAGGCCCATCTCCAACAGTGGAGATCTAGGACGCTGTGCCTGTGACGCCTGGCTGTAAAGAATGAAAATAAAAATGAGAGGTGGTTTCTCGTTGGTAAGAGAACTCTTTCCGTATAATCCCAAAAAGCTTAGTTCGAACCCCGGCATGTGGCAACCAATGACAAATACACTTTTTGTTATGTACATTTGTAACATATTTGCAACATCACCGTTACCGTGCTTCGGAGAGCACGTTAAACCGTCCCGGTTCCACTAATACCAACTTGTGGAATCATTATCATTCACACCCTCGCCAACCTGTCTGGCCAGTTTGGCGAGTGTTAGCCAAATTCTCCAGAAATTTATGGAAGGCCCATTTCCAATAGTTGAGGTCTAGAACTGAAGAGGGCCTAAAAAAATATTTCAAATTATCAATGAATTGGTTTTAAAACAATTAAAATTGTCGTAGGTAGGCAGTCATCGAAGGGTGGGCCTTTGTCTCCCCACACCCAGGTGAGAACTAATAATGCAGGCACCGATTTTAATTACGCCGCGTTCAAACAATGGAACTAGGCGAGGCGTAGAGTCGCAAAGTATAAATCTGTGGTGTCAAGGAAAAAGGAGAGTCGAAAAAATTTAAAATTAGATTTTTGCACCTATTGATTCAAAACATTCATATGCGTTAATGCATAAGGAGATGAGTCTATAAACTGTATAGTTTATTTTACACCCCTACGTACATAAAGGGGCTAGTCGTAACATTAAAATGTATACATAAGTAAAAAGAGTTTAATCGAGTTATCTCAGTATCGCGATTTTACCGCCAATAACTCAGTTATGCAAATGCGATGAGTCGACTCGTACCTAAAGTATACGAGTAATAAAATTGAACATTACGTAAATTACAACTTTCTAATTATAAAAATAAGTTGTTTTCTTAATTTGCCTTTACTGAAAAGTTCAAGTTATGTACTTATCCCCTTTTTACTGATAGTGGTAAACCGCCTTGTTTTTGCTGATCACTATAAATATTGTGGTTTCACACATTTTCATCACAGCCCCTATAACACAGACCCCTAGAACTCAACTGTTAAAATTCTAGAGAATTTTAGCTATGCTCGCCACGCTGATAACACGGTTTGGCAAGGGTATGATTCTTATCATGACAACTTAAGTGTACCCAAAACAAAAAATAGTGTTATGCACGCAAAATAAGTTAATAAGTGAAAATAAATTATCACGTTGGCGACTCCATCACTCTGTCCACGAACAAATATCTCCTATAGAGAGGCGTCGCGATAATTCCAACTGAAAATTTTGCCCAACTAATAAAATTCAGGGGTGATTTTATATTGGCCAAGCGCCAACACCCTAGGGTAGGGATTTAATCGCGTCTACTTTGTTAGAGATACTGGCTCAATAGGCCCGCAATTCTATTGATTTTGTTCACTAAATGACAAGGTTTTTTATTGCGAAGGTCAGTGATTTGTCTCTTGTATATACCTATATGTTGCGCGTACGTGTTCTTACAACCGAGACACCACCGCGCCTCTTAGAAGACAAATTTCTAAGCATTCCATGGATTCACCGTGCGGTTGCCGGGTCCATCGTGTGTGGGTAAGAGATGAGAAGAATGGTGAAGAAAAAAGGCCTCTCTTTTTTATTTTATTGCGCGATAATACGCTCACCATCCACCATTCTACTCCTCTCCCTACCCAACCAAATACATACTGTATGATTCCGTTAATGCCGTCTTGGGAGCTCGTTTCATAAATGTATCTCCTGCAGACCTGCTTAGGCCCAATTCTTTCAGTAAGTGATGCAAAGATTTTGCTGGAACTCCTCTCGCGGTAAGTTCAATAAGGATAACTTTATTCAAATTCCGAGAAAACACTAAGATGTCTAAAAGATCTAAGATGATTAAAAAATATTTTTTAATTTGAAAAATTATATAATAACATAAGATATAATAATAATGCAAACAAATACTATAATAAAAATAATATAATAATAAAACAATAGGTACATAAATAAACAATTATTTAAGTATCATCACGACCGTATCCCTTGCGGTGGTAAGTGTTGTATTCTGTTTCTCCAGAAATGATGTGACGTTTAAAGACGCTGGTAGACGGAGCACGTATTACCAAGGCTTTCATTACTGCGCTGGCGAGCAGCAAATTTATTGAAGGAATTAGTTAGTAAACTCCAAAGCAATACTAACACAAGATATAACCCCATTCTTCGTCAGCATCTCCATGTCGTATGCATATCTGTAAATTTACATGTTTAATATTTTTAACATCTTATTTTAAGGTTTTTTTTTCATAAATACGAGTATACTAACTTGCCAGCTACCATGACAGATCGTACGAACACCTCTCCTATGCTGTCCACTTTGATATTTTCCACGTAATATACTCCCTAAAATGATAATCATAAGCATAGATAAACAAGTTTGTAATAATTGTTATATAGGTATATGTAATGTAAATGTAATATACGAGTTAATGGTAATTTAAAGATTTATTTAAAGTTAATTAGTACATTAAGTATAAATATAAAAGCTACCTAAATAATAAAATTAAAAATAAACTAAACTATAAATAAAAAATGTCCTCTAGAGACGTCCCATCCGAGATAGTCCCAAGGAGACTGGCAACATTTCCCCTCTGTATAGCGAGGCTAATACGTTGGCAGAAATAATTGCCAGCCTTCCTGTCTCCAGACCTTTCTCTCAGCCGCTTTAACAACTCCTTGGCCAAGCGCCTCGCTGACGGTCCCCATGGGCCCATCGTCTCGACCCCAAACGGCGCGGCGGCGCAAATTCGAGATGTGAGATGGAGATAATGTGTCTGTCTACACACGTCGCATCCCACACCAGAGACTTGCCAAGTTTCCGCGGGTACCCCAGCAGTGACAAGAGCCCTTCGGATGATGTCGTTGAGAGCCGCGTGACGAGGAATGCGGCCAGCACTTCTAGCACAAGAAAGCCCATGGTGTCCGAGATGATCGACTGTATATGTAATGTATTATTTATTTATTTATTTATTTAACACTTTAATGTACAAAGACAAAGGCGGGCTTTAATGCCGCGAGACATTCTATCATAGCCAACCATTGGGACAACTTTAAACACTTAAATGAAAAATAGGTGTACACATATTAAAATAGAAATGTACATATAAGTAGTTTAAATTGTTTATAATCCGTTCGTGCTACATGTTTAGTGAAAATAATTTTATTCCGTAATTGTAGCCAATTACGTGTTAAGAAACATTTGAATATAAATATTAATTCGTAAAAGACAGCTGTGGAATATGTAAATGAATAAATAAATAAATAAAATAAATATTAGGTCTTAGGATTAAGATCATCATCAGCCTGTCTCTCCACTGCTGGATATAGGCCTCCCCCCTGCACTTCACACAAATCTCCTGCCACCTTTTTTTTTTTTACATCAGGAAATCCCTACCGGATATCCCCCGAGTCGGGGGACAAGTGTGGAGGGAGAGAGAGAGCGAGTCTTCTCCCTCGCCTTCAGAGAGGCGCGCGGGAACAACCGCACGCGCCGTCTCGTGAGGTCCTATGCCTGAACGAGTTAATCAGGCGGGTGTGTCGCATATGTCGTGCTTAGTATTAAAAATGAAGTAATTGGATAATTACTGGTTTAAGATAGCATTCTGGTGTCATCTCCAATCTGAAGACCTTAAGCACATTTATTATGTCCGAATGGGTGCAGTTTAGTTTTTCTAACTTATATTCCAAGTCGCGAACCAAACTCCTTTGTAATTGATACGCTCGATAAGTGAACTGGAAAAAAAAATGAAAACTAATTATAGATTAAATAAATTTAATATTTAATTTTTATATGGATAAAGTTAAAAACTACAATTTATTTATTCGAAGTTAATTATAGTACATTAAATATAAATTAAAAGCTACCTAAATAATAAAATTAAAAATAAACTAAACTATAAATAAAAAATGTCCTCTAGAGACGTCCCATCCGAGATAGTCCCAAGGAGACTGGCAACATTTCCCCTCTTTATAGCGCCGCTTAAACGTTGGCAGAAATAATTACCAGCCTTCCAGTCTCCAGACATTTCCGTCAGCTGTTTGGATAACTCCTTGTCGTGAGTCCATCGTCTCGACCTCAAACGGCGCAAATTCGTAACAAGTGCCGAGTTAGGCGTATTTGCATCCTAGGGATCGCGGTGACAAAAAAATATAGATTTATCTACTTCCATATTATAAGGCAGTTGTAAGAACGCTTTACCTAAAATCCTATAAAGGTAGGTTCTAACCCCGGCATGTACCAAAGTGAAATACACTTTTCTTACGAACTTATTATTGATTTACGACACTACCCTTCGTCGGTACCGGTTCCACTAATACTAACCTGTGTAAGCGTTAATAAATAGTCATTAAAAAAATACATCATACCGGTCTGGCCAGCGAGGCGGGTGTAGGTGTATGTCTTCAGAAACTAGAAGGTACATCTCTAGCAGTGGAGGTCTAGGACACAAAAAAGTTCGATAGAGTATTGCCGATAAAATGCATAAAAGACAACCCTAAATTAGATTCAAATTTTAAAACATATAATTTTGTGACCGTATAATTCATAATTCTCAAATGATAAAATCCAAAACAAAAATATGCGTCAGAGAAGCAAACTTACATAGCTTTCTAAATTAGCAAGTTGAAGCAAGCTATCTTCATTAATTGCGTCTTCCATTACGTCGTCATCGTCTGTGTTCTAAATTCAAAGTCATTCTATCATAAAATAAATTATATCATATATATAAAAAAAAAAGTTTTTACTTCATTTTAGTTTTTAGTTGTATTTTTATTTATAAATTAGGTTTATTTTTATTAATAGTCATTTATGTTTTAAAATGTAAGTTTTTAGTTTATTAATATTTTGTTATTATTTTTTAATTCAATTGTACCTTAATTCCTTCGAATAAATACTAGTTATAGATGCTGAAATAAAAAAAATGGAAAAAAAAATTTAATAATGTCGTCTAAAGTGGTCAATTATAAAGGAGGTCAAAGTCTGTCCAAAGAGGTTGAAAAAGTCTAGCCCACGTAACAGTGGGCTAGACATAACTGCCGCAAAACCGACGAACTTTGTTTACAGGTTCTAGAGTGGAGACCACGAACGGGACAACGAATATGAGTGTAAATCCTTACCGTTAGAGGCCCAGTTAGTCTATTTACGGTATAGTTGGATGATATCGTGGATGTCTTTCTATCCACCCTTTTCGAGGATAAGGTCATTGGGATAATGTTATCTCTGTCATAATTCTTGTCTCCCAGCTTACACTTCTCCAATGATAGCAGCTTGGTGTTGTAATTCTAAAAATAATATAAGTAATAACTATTTCAAGAAAGAAAAACAAATGATCTTGTAATGGTATTTGGGCTAAATTGTATTCACAGTACATGCATACGCATTTTTAGATAAATTATTTTAACAAGATAACAATTTAAATATATATATATATATATAAATGCTCGTACAGGGTGGATTTTTAAGTTAGAGAAAATCGTTGCTAGGAGACCAGGAGACTTTTTGAGATATTCTGAACTACATTCACTGATTTTGGAAAACAAACAGTCAGCAAGAAAATGGTAATTTCATACAAATACTATTTCATGCTAATTGATCCTGTTTATTATTATTTATTTATATGTACCTGATGGTAGTGACGTGCAAGGGTCATGAATGTTAGCAACTGGAATCAGACACTCATGACTGTATCAGTCTCTAACACTATGCCGGCTTGACTGGGCATGACGGCAATTTGAGCCTGATCCCGAAACGTGTAGATATACTTTACCGGGTTTATCGGCACGAACGGTGGATACTTCCCCGCCCCAGCAGACTAGGCAAATTACCACCATCAGTCTGCCTACCAAATATGAATAGAATTTTGTAAAAGGATATCTAACGTCTAACGTAGAAGACTAATTTCTAAGCATTCCATGGATTCACCGTGCGGGTGCCGGGTCCATCGTGTGTGGGTAAGAGATGAGAAGAATGGTGTCTCGGGCTTGCGACCGACAATTTCATTTCATTTCATTTATTTATCACCGTAGGGACCGTCTGGAACACTTGGTTAAGTCAATTTATAATACTCTGTAACCAATATTAGTTACCTACAGTAAGCGAGATAACACAATCATGGTCCGACAGCTTAATACGAAACAACACGACGAAGACCAGAAACAGCCCAAACTATCAATACAATTATGGAAGAGCCATATTGAATGCTAAATAATCAATTACAGAAAATAAAATTTAAATACTAATAATGTCAAACTATGTTAAAATAAAAATGTCAAGTACTACAAGGTACTACTATAATCTAATATATATATATATATATTGTATACAACACTAAAATATGTCAAATAACTAATATTATTAAACATAGAAATCTGCCACAAGGGCATCGTCATTAAAACTAGATAAGAAATAGGCTGGGTTAAGAAAAGGAGGCCTCCTTTTTTTCTATTGCGCGATAATACGCTTACCATCCACCATTCTACTTCTCTCCCTACCCAACCAAATACTGTATGATTCCGTTAATGCCGTCTTGGAAGCTCGTTCCATAAATGTATTGACGGCAGACCTGCTTAGGCCCAATTCTTTCAGTAAGTGATGCAAAGATTTTGCTGGAACTCCTCTTGCACCAACTTCCACTGCGTAAAGCTGAGTCTTGAACCCGTTCCTGTTCATTTCTTCTGTGAGATCATAATATTTATTCGACTTCATATTGTGGTCTTTTGGAATATTTGATTCCCACGGAACGGTAAGTTCAATAAGGATAACTTTTTTCAAGGTCCGAGAAAACACTAAGATGTCTGGCCTATAGGCTGATACAGCTATATATTAAATGATATAGTACGTAAAAACCTTACCTTAGAATTGCATCCAAAAGAAAGCAAAATAATTATCAATATACATGGAAGACATTTTAATAAAATCATTGTTTCGGAAATCGGAAACGAATAAAGACTGGCAGACTGTGTTACTGAAATATTATCCAAAATGTCAAATCACAATGCTAATGGGTTATTAATTGGCTATATGGATAGTGGTCGGTATTGTAACAAACATTAAGCTAAAGTTAATAAATACCCTGTATCATGATTCGAATGGGGTGTATCACTAACTTTTTATCACGATAGATGGCGCATGATAGATCATACCTAACATAACTGTCAGTTGCATAGAAAACTTGTATATTTATTACGAAATTTATGATTTTCTGAATATTATGCCGAAGTGAGCAGCTTTTAAGTGTACAAATCGAGATTTCTAAGCGAAATCAAAGATATGGTAATCTTAAAATTGTCGTTCTATTAATAAAACCTTTTTTCTTTTTTTTTTTTTTTTTTTTGTGCGCTTTCTTAATTCGTATTTTAAGGTAGGTAACGTTAATTTAAAATACACTTTTATGTTATAAACATATAAAAATACGAAAACATTTTTAAAAAATGCGATATAGGTGTAAAATAAGGTACCATTGCCGCTAGCGACATCTACAAAAAGCTTTGCCTAATACACCCCATTAGTTGATAATAATCAACAACATAATTAAAAAAAAAAACTTTCATGACTTCACTCTTTACTACCAATACCATTTATGATTTAAAACTTAAATACAGAATATCGTTTTATAGAAGGCCTTCAGTTCTGATCCTCACGGGCCTATTTTTTAATACTTACATGTGACCTTGCGCCCACCTGATGGTAAGTGGCACGCGAGGTCCATGAATGTTAGCAACTGGAATCAGACACTCGTGACTGACATCAGTCCCTAACACTATGCCGGCTTGACTGGGCATGATGGCAATTCGAGCCTGATCCCGAAACGTGTGGATACACTTTACTGGGTTTATCGGCAAGAACGGTGGCTACTTTCCCGCCCCGGAAAATTACGACCATCAGTCTGCCTACCACCTAATAATAAATAAGCATGTAGCGATAGAAGAAGACCTTCGCGCCATTTTGCGCGGACATGTCAGATGCAAGTTTTTGTTTTGCAAATTTCTTTACTGTGGATATTATTAATCAAAAGTGTTGTTTTGTTTAATGTGTTACAATGTGAATAATTATAGAAAACGATAAATTGGGCTTTAAATATGGGGCACAAATCGCAGTTTATTTTTTGCAGTTTTCCCGCGCTGTGAACTCCCATATTATACCCGACGTGTTTGCGCTATAATGCCGCGAGTGACTCCAAGAAAAGAATCAAATTCTGCAACATCTTGAATTTTATGATAACCTCATTAACTCATAAAAAAGAAGACTTGGCTGTATGGTTTGTAAGCGAACACATAAAGATCGATATGGTCAAAGATGGATGGTGGCCAACGATAAACGTTTTCGGCTGCAATCGACATCCTTTGCCTCGCACCATTTTTAAGAAAACAACTGTCAGACATTTATTACTTTCTTTATTCTTATCCCTATGTACGGTCAACGGGTGCATAAAGAGTGATATGTAGTAATACCTTGAGTAATTGTAAACTCATTCTCTTTATCATAACTTCATTTTTATTTAATCTTGCTGATCTGCGCTTGTTCTTTAACAGAAGAGCTTTGAAGGTGGAAAGGCGCTAGGGAATCTCAGCAGGTAAAATCCCGTACCAGGGATTGGCCCAATTTAAAAGACACTAATGTCTGGACGCTTGCCATTGTCTCAACCCAGACCGGTTGGTTCTAAAATATATATGATCGAGACTACTGCAAGCGTTCTACGAATGAAATCATTGATGGCGCGACAGATGAAAATATTATATAGCATTAACTGTAGTTAAGTATATAATTCAACCAAACTGCTAGTGCATGTTAATTATTATTATCTCATTATAAAATCATTAGAATGTTTATAGTATACATTAGGGGTCATTATTCTTGACCCTTAATTCTCTGAAGGACTAATTTTTCCACTATAATATGAATGGCGGCTTAAAAACAAAAAAAAAGAGGTAAGAATACCAGCGGTGGTAATAATAATAATAACACTACCTACTTATAAACTAATAACACAATACTATCAAATTAAAACACTACATTTACAGACAACTACAATAAGCTATATTAATGTATACAAAAACGTATCAAATTATATATTAAAACCTTTATCGAGAACGTCTCTATCCATTGGTGAAAACAGCATGAATATCGGTGCAGTAGTTTTAAGTTTATCGCAAACAGAGAGACAGACACGGCCGATGACTTCGTTTTTTATTATCAAATTAAATCATTTATTTGTTTCAACACAGGTAATCTAGCTAATATTTTCATTTTTTTTAAATATTTCCAGACAGGTCACACAGCGTCATCTAATTTTTGTGGTAAGCTACGAGGCTTGTGTTACGGAAACTAGATGGGTGATAAACTACAT
This sequence comes from Tinea semifulvella, assembly GCA_910589645.1. NCBI lineage: Eukaryota > Metazoa > Arthropoda > Insecta > Lepidoptera > Tineidae > Tinea > Tinea semifulvella. The sequence continues at coordinate 931,747 of OU342619.1, read as the reverse complement.
ATTATACTTTTTTTTTGTAAATATATACATATTATACATATAAACACCCAGACCGAGACAAGTTATACAATGTACAACTTGCCCCCCGTGGGAATCGAACCCACGACCTCCCGAGTTCAAGGCAACGTTTGTTACCACTAGACCACGGAGGCGGATAAATATATATCATACAACAACGAAATACATATAGAAATAATAATATATTTTATACTTATATAATATACATAATTATATAATATACTTACACAATATATATATATCTTAGTGTCCGTCAGGCACCCAACAGAAGTATATTTAAAAGACAAGTATATTCACACTTTTTAAAGATGCAATAAATATTCACAATTCATTTCTCTTTTCATTGTTATTGTATTGTAGTTGTATAATATAAATATTAGTTTCTGTTTATGTATATACGTTTAAGTAGTTTATGTATGTATTGTATATGTATTATTTATGTAGTGTATGTATTATTATTATGTAGTTTAAGTATTAAAATTATGTATTTATTTATAAGTACGTTAATTAAATTAACATCAAAATTATTTAAATATTATTTATTTTATGTTTGTTTTATAAACCTACCATAATTGATACAATGTCCCGAAGGTTGATGGTAAGAGAATGCCAATCGGCATTACATACGCCTTTTGTTAACAAAACAATAAAGTTTTTAAATAAATAAAAATAAAATAAATATAAGATACATATATACATAGTGATGATGTAAAGTATCATAACGACCGTATCCCTTACAGGGTGATTAGAAATTACGCTTTTTTATAAGCAACCAACTTTACTATAGGCCCATCATGACAAGTGGCCAGCTCGTTTATGTCTCTAGCGTAGGTATCAAACTCGAGAAATATCACAAATAAACTAAATAAATTATTGTGTCCTGACCATAAATATATCTAAGCTAATGTACAATATCATAAAAAAAAAACGCTACTTCTAATGCCAAAGCTCATAACTCGTGCGAATACATATATCGTTGTTAATAGAGCCCAGTAATAGATTTTGATTAAGCCCGAAGCACCGGGCCTGATTGAGAGTGTGAGGCTATATGTGTGAGAACTAATGCCCTTAACCACTCCCAACTTAATGCACTTAGCACTTGCTGGTACGAGCTTTACAGTTCAATTATTGCTTTTACAAGTATTCTCGGATACTGCCGCTTGTTGATTGTTTCGCGGAAATATAGGATTCAATTTTAACAACAGAAAACCGTAACATTCATTCTATTTTATGAATCCTATGTTTTGTTAACGCTTTATAAAGAAGAGGGTTCACATTTGGCCAACTTTACTATACTTATACTATATAACTATTTATTTATTTTATTTATTAAAAACTTTATTGCACAAAGTACAAAGGCGGACTTAATGCCCGTAGACATTTTCTGACAGCCAAAACTTAGGGACAAATTAGAACATTTATAGGTGCAATGAAATAAATATTAATAGTAGGATAAATTCAACATAATTATATATACTTACATAATATACTTTAACATATACTGTAATATCAATATACTAAATACTAATACATACACAAAAATATACATATATACACTTATTAACATTGTTGGGAGCTATTTAGAATATGCAGATAGACGAGTTTTTTGAACGAAGATCTGGTAGACGCTTGCCTTATGGTTACAGGGAGATTGTTCCATAAATTTGTGGCAACAACTGTAAAAGAATTTGAAACAAATCCAGAATGATGTAAGGGAACAGAAAGAAGTGAATTTATCCTTGAGGTATTTCGGTGTCGCAGGCTCGTTTAGAACAAAAAAAAGGAGACAAAAAACTCTTAGATTTCTGCGACAACGAATTGGCAGCCACTTCAACTTAGCACGATATTCAGAGAGGAGAGAGAGAACTAGTGGTAAGTTCGTCGATCTCTCTAACGTACCAAACTTAAGAAATACCACAAATAGAAAGAAAGAAAGAAAAAAGTTTTTAAAAAAAGCACTAGCAGTAAAATAATAATGTTACAACAAACAAGATAGTGTGATGACAAATAGGAATCAACTCAGCAATAAGCTGCAACACTCAGGCACAGCGCTGATTTTCAGCTGATCGCTCACAATAAGAAATTAAACATAATAATATTCCTAAATATAAATAACATAAATGTGTTCCAACTGTTTTATTAATATTTTGTTAAGTGAAATACCATTTCAGAATCATAGCGAAATATAATTGACACATCAAATCAAATCATTTATTCATCCTTAAGTATAGGTATAGTAACATACATATTACAATAGGTATTCAGTAGTTTGTTCGTTCAGCTATACTTTACCCTTAAGGGCATACAGATATATTTATTTAAATGCTAAAGTTAAAATTATTGTCATAAATGCATATAAATAAATTGAAAATAAAAATAAATTTTGGTATACAAACAAAAAAGAAAATATATAATTAGTGTCCTATTTTAAATATTATCTGCAACAAATAAAATGTGTTAGATGTGTTTCTTACTTGGTAAAATATATAAATTGAAGCTTAAAATATTTTTTGCCAAATATTTCGCCTCTCTTTGGAGCGGCGTCATCAGTGACAGTCAATTTTAAATATTATAATCTATGTCAAATGTGAGATCATCGTCAGTCAGAAAATCGTCAATTGTATAATAACATTTTCCCAGTAAAGCTTTCTTTAGTTTTGACTTAAATAATGGCAGAGGCAAGTCCTTGTAACCGTCTGGCAGAGTATTGTACAATTTAGGAGCCATACCAAAAATACTTTTACTCAAGAGAGCTGTTTTATGTTTGAAGGAGTATATTTGGTTTCGTGGACGGGGACGAAATGATTTATAAGTTGAGGATTTTACAATATTGAAAAGGTTAAGATTAGTTTTTGTAAAGACTAAGACCAGGTATATACACATTGACAATTAAGACATAAAACTATTAAAAGTATTGTTGTGTGTTCGTGGGAGAAATTTAGAAATAGTTTATGAATTGTAGTTACTTATGGTTTTGTGTCGCATATATACTTCTCCAGAGCCAGCATCCAAGCTAGGGGATACTTAAACCTGCTAAACTCAGCTGGAAGAAAACACCAGGACAAAGTATAGGAAAGACAGGATACTCACACCGCGTGGTAGCAGTCCAGGTCACGATTTCACGGCACAATAACTTATCACTAGATCGATTCTTACACCAAACCACGGCTCAATGTTCATATTGTCCTTTAAATTGCTTATTAAAGTATTTAGTTAAATGTTTTAATATTTGATTATAACGGTGTCACCTGCACGGGCGACGAAACCGAACTCTCTTCTAACTCCACCCGTTATTACCAGAGGGCGTAAGCATACACCATATGAATTTACCGTTGTAGCTTACGTTCCCGCGTTTATTTAAATAGTGAGTTTGATTATGGATTATGGTTGTGGAAGGAATCAAAAGGAGAGGATGATACCAAGCCACAACAAGTATAAAAGCAATGAACACAACACCAGCCAGTAATCGAACCCTTTTTTTAGCTTATACAATAAATATTCGTATTATTAATAGTAGCATTCCTTTAATTAGTACAATTTTTTTTTTTTTTTTCAATAATTAATACATGTCTAAGGAACTGGAAATCAGACATTTGGTCGTTTAGATGGTCTCAAATCCTTCAAAGCCTAAGATAGGCTGTAACTAGGTCAAATCGAGCTAATTGACGTGCACACAGCTACGGTCTACTGCGTGGATCTACGATATAATAAAGACCATTCACACATATCCGGATGTACGATGGGTAACTATTGTGAAACATAGTCCATTTATTTGATATTTGTGAAAACTCTTAATTTGCATCTAGTTTTTTTTATATATGTATATAATTATTTATTGGAAACTGTGTCCTTGAAGATAAAAAAAATTTATCATGTTTCAATCCAGGCTAAGGCGAATTCAGAATTACAGAAATATATCTTTAGTTGTTAAATTTTGCAGTTGATTCTATTCTGAGCTATGGGTTAAGTGTATATGGACGCACTTTTAAGACCTATCTAGATAATGTGAAACACCTTCAAATTACTGGCAGGCAGTTTACTATGTTAATATATTAGGAAATATCAAATTTAGGATATTTTATAGATTTATAAACTGTCTCCGTGGTCTAGCGGTTAAGTCCGTGGATTTAGACTCGGAGGTTCGATTCCTGGTAGGGACACAAAAATATTTATTAATATAAATAAATACATTTAATTAATATTAAATTTATTTGTGATATTTCTCGAGTTTGGTACGCTGGAGACATCGACGAGCTTGCCACTTGTCATGATTGGCTTATTAGCGTGGTTTCTGACCACCCCGAAAGGAAAACGGTCGTGATATACTTTACTTTTTTGTTGATTTATTAATCATAGATTTGTTTTAGTACAATAGATTGAAATCATTATAAAGGTTAATGCATTTTTACTGCCTAAAATTAGTTACCTGTATAAAAATAATAAATAAATAAATAATAATAAATATTTCCAGACAGGTCACACAGCGCCATCTAGTTTCCGTGGTAAGCTACGAGGCTTGTGTTACGGAAACTAGATGGTTGATAAAGTACATATTATACTTTTTTTTTTGTAAATATATACACATTATACATATAAACACCCAGACCGAGACAAATTATACAATGTACAACTTACCCCCGGTGGGAATCGAACCCACGACCTCCCAAGTTCACGGCAACGTTTGTTACCACTAGACCACGGAGGCGGTCACAATAATAAAAATAAAAATATGTCTAAAATGTCCGTAATTTTATTTCCTAGCATGTTAATAGACTACATACATGGAACTCTTTTCGACAACAAATGTATAACCAGCCTACATCTAGGAGCTCCTTGCCCTTTCCCATATCGCTGCCAATGTGAAGACAGCGTCGGGGCACTCGGCCACCACGGCCTTTCCTGCAGCAAGAGCACAGGTCGCATCCCAAGGCACGCCTGTCTCAATGACGTCATTCGTCGGGCCCTTGTGTCTGTGGGTTCGCCAGCAATATTAGAACCCAGTGGCATGGAATGACGATGATGCGGCCAGAATGTGGGATGCCACCTGTGTGGACACCCTGGCGCCTTCCCACTTGTCCTTGACCTCGAAGGACCCAGGCGCTGCTGCATTATAAGCAGAGAACCTCAAGCGGCGGAAATACGTTCAGCTTATTGGGAAATGTGTTTTTGCGCCGTTTGGAGTTGAAACTCTCTGGCCGTGGGAACCAAGTGCACATGAAATTTTCAAGGCGTTGTCAAAACAGCTCGTCAACACCTCGGGAGACAAAAGGGCTAGGCAATATTTGGGCCAAAGGATCAGCATTGCCATTTAACGTGGCAATGCTGCCAGTATCCTTGGCACTTTGCCCATTGGCAGCGATTCGGATCAATTTTTTTATTTATAATATTTTTTATTTTGTTTTTTCTTCATTTTAGTTTTTAGTTGTATTTTATTTATTTATTAGGTTTATTTTAATTAATAGTCATTTATGTTTTAAATTGTAAGCTTTTAGTTTTTTTTTTTTTTTAAATCATTGTACCTTATTTCCTTCGAATAAATATGTCTATATTTACATTTCTCAAAAATACACTTAGATTTAAATAATCTTTAAAATCACATCCAGGCGACCTCGTCAGGCGCGGGGGAAAGCGGCGTTTCCTGCGGAGAACCTCAAATTGCGCAAATACGCCAACCTTGGTATCGGTTACGAATTTGTGCCGTTTGAGGTCGAGACGATGGGCCCATGGGGACCGTCAGCGAGGCGCTTGGCCAAGGAGTTGTCAAGGCGGCTGACAGAAAGGTCTGGAGACAGGAAGGCTGGCAATTATTTTTGCCAACGTATTAGCCTCGCTATACAGAGGGGAAATGTTGCCAGTCTCCTTGGGACTATCTCGGATGGGACGTCTCTAGAGGACATTTTTTATTTATAGGTTAGTTTATTTTTAATTTTATTATTTAGGTAGTTTTTAATTTATATTTAATGTACTTTTAATTTTATTAACTTCGAATAAATCATTTATCTTTAAAATGGTTGTACAAATATATGGATTGCGTTGCCGACACGGACGACGTAAATGTCCCTTTAATGTATAAACTAATCTATAGCTAAGCTAACGGAACGCGTAAATTCCTACTATCCTATGCTACTAGTATAATTTGAATGTCTATGCTTCTGTAAGTTGCAGGCATGCGCGCTGACGGCCAAGAAGTCTTTAAACTCTCCTCTCCCACTCTTTAGGACACCGTGCTGGAACTACAGCCCAGCAACAAAAATTATATTGAGAGCACCAGCAAAATAGGTGGTAGGCGGACTGATGGTGGTAATTTGCCCAGAAGTATCCACCGTTCTTGCCGATAAAGTGTATACACACGTTTCGGGATCAGGCTCGAATTGCCGTCATGCCCAGTCAAGCCGACATAGTGTTAGGGACTGATGTCAGTCATGAGTCTCTGATTCCAGTTGCTAACATTCATGGACCTCGCACGCCACTTACCATCAGGTCGGGGCAAGGTCACATGTCGTGCTAGTAAAAAATAAAAAATAAATATAAAAAAATAGGGGATACTGAACAAGGTGCTTTATAAAGCACACTATAATAAATAATATATAAAGAATAAATAAATATATAAATAAATAAATATAAATATTTCCAGACAGGTCACACAGCGCCATCTAATTTCCGTGGTAAGCTACGAGGCTTGTGTTACGGAAAATAGATGGTTGATAAACTACATATTATACTTTTTTTTTGTAAATATATACTCGTACATATAAACACCCAGACCGAGACAAATTATACAATGTACAACTTGCCCCCTGTGGGAATCGAACCCACGACCTCCCGAGTTCACGGCAACGTTTGTTACCACTAGACCACGGAGGCGGTCTAAGTACTATAATAAATCATGTCAGCGTTACATCAGATTCAATTCAAAATTCAAAATACATTTATTGTCATAAATTGTGGTTGTTTGTACATTGTTGGTTACAAAAGAGGTCTCACAATTTACCCCGGGACAGGGCGTACAATATTGTGCTATTTAAAAAAAAAAATATACCTATTAACAATTGTTCTAAATATTAAGCTTGCAAATAAATTACATTTTAGCACACCAATTAACATAATCATAATAAATATTATAATACAGAGCCAAACTTTTCCTTCCTTCGTAACAATACCAATATAAAATTTAATAATATGTCAAAACTACTACTAGATTGACTACTAGAATTTCATTCATGACTCTTTTGTTGATCATCGCAAACTCGCAATCCTCGCTTGGCAAGTTTAAATTTTCGTGACTTTTGCAATTTAAAAAAATCGCGGTATCAAATAATATATTCCGTCACTTTCTCTCCCAGGGTCTTTTATCAACATTTGCTTGAACACCCCCAACTATCTATTACGGTTCTCCGGGAACCCCTCAACGTTACATTAAAATGCTTCAGCCCCTTGGGTCAAGCACTCTCGCCAACCCGTCTGACCAGAGCGTGACGAGTGTAGGCTAAATTCTCCAGATATAAGCCGAGAGACGAAATAGAAAGAGAAACAATGATATAAGTCAACGTTCGCGCGATCGTCGACCTCTCGCTACCTACTTGATTAGGTTCAGTATGAGTGGCGATATTTTTAGGATAACTTCTCTGCACCGTAACTTAAAATATTATTACTGAATAATTAAAATAAAAAATACGTAGCTTTTTATTTTTATTCTAGATAATAATATAAAAATATTTGCTCTTCAATAAATCACACGCAGTATATAGGATTAGCTTCTTTTATGATTCTTATTTTTTTAAATATATTGTTGTCAGTGTTTTATTACGACCCGTATTATATATGGTTGTCAAAGTCAAAATATCTTTATTCACGTAAACCTATCACAGGCATTTATGAAACGCCATTAATTGCGAAAAAAATATAGGCGAAAACTTTTCCTCCTCGTCCTTAGTCGGTACCCCACTGATGGGGATAGTGACTCCGTCGCAGTCGCAGCTCATCCACCAGCCGTCTCCAACGGTTTCGGTCCTCGGCATAGTGGATGGCCTGGTGTACAGGGATGTTCAGGTGGTCAGACACCTGACTAGACCATCGCTTGGGGCTTCTTCCTCTTGTTCTTTTACCGTCTACCTTGCCCGTGATTAGAAGTTTTTCTAGATTATCGTCTCGAAAACTTTTAATTGGCTCATATTTTTTTTTGTATCTATCTATGTATATTGTTATCTAACTGCCTCCGTGGTCTAGCGGTTAAGTCCGTGGATTTAGGCTCGGAGGTACCGGGTTCGATTCCTGGTCGGGACACAAATATATTTATTAATGTAAATAATTATTATTTAATTTATTTGTGATATTTCTCGAGTTTGGTACGCTGGAGACATCGACGAGCTTGCCACTTGTCATGATTGGCTTATAGTAAAGTTGGCTAAATGTGAATCCGCTTATTTATAAGCGTGGTTTCTGACCACCCCGAAAGGGAAACGGTCGTGATGATACTTTACTTCTGTATTGTTATCTAGCTGTAAGTTTATCTTGATTGTTATAAGAATCGGTAACGCATTATTTCTATATTACTTCCCTCATCGTTTAAGTGGTTTATTTGTTTATTTATTATGTGTATATAGTATATTTATATATACTCGTATATATATATATAATTTATTTATGTACGTGTTATGTGATAGTAAGTAAATATTGGTATGTATACATTGATATATATATATATGGACTTAATATTGCACCTGCCATCTATACTGTCTAAATAAATAATAATAATAATAAATAAATATTTCCAGACAGGTCACACAGCGCCATCTAGTTTCCGTGGTAAGCTACGAGGCTTGTGTTACGGAAACTAGATGGTTGATAAACTACATATTATACTTTTTTTTTTTGTAAATATATAAATATGTAAATATATATAACACCCAGACCAAAACAAATTATACAATGTACAACTTGCCCCCGGTGGGAATCGAACCCACGACCTCCCGAGTTCACGGCAACGTTTGTTACCACTAGACCACGGAGGCGGTCAATGCCCTAAAGGTTTGGCTGTCAGAGAATGCCTATTAAGTCTGCCTTTGTACATAGTGCAATAAAGTTTTAAAATAAATAAATAAATATATTTATATATCGAATATGACTACCTCGAACTGTTAAAATCAAGGTAAACGAATGGAGATAGTATACCTAGTAAAGAAAAACTAGTAATCCAGAGATGTAAAAGTTTCAAAAAGCGCGGGAAAGTGACTTGAAAGTCCATAAAATGAGGAAGACGATATTTAACTGGTAAAGTCGTTCTCAGACTTAGGAATACGCAAACTTCGCGTTAAGATACCATTCCGGATGAAATTTGGATTTAGACCGAGAGCCTAGATATAAAAAAACTTGTTACAATTTACTAGGGTCGAAATCGCTAGTCGTATCATTTAATCGCTTATGTGATAACAATAAAAAAAATCTCTATATTGTACATATTATGTTGGCCTATACTATGTAGTATCAAATCAAATCATTTATTTCCTTTCGTTGTCACAACAACACTTGGATATTGTCAATACATTTTTTCTCCATAGTTTACTATTATTTCGATTATAAAATAACTAGCAGCTACTATGGGCTATCATATCAGCTATACCATCATCTTCAACTAAAACACTGTTGCCATAAACAAGTTCTTGCTTAAAACTAGGTAGTTAAAATTAATTCGTGGCTGTAAAAAGGCCGTGTCAGCTTATAGACTAAAATTAATTATACATGTCAAGTTAATAATTAATTCGTGGCTCTAAAGAGGCTGTGTCAGCTTATAGACTAAAATAAATTATACATGTCAAGTTAATAATTAATTCGTGGCTCTAAAGAGGCTGTGTCAGCTTACAATCTAAATATATATAAAAAATGAAATATACCTACAATATTTATGCCAATAAATGTAAATTCGTGGCTGTAAGGGGGCCGTGTCAGCTTACGATCGAAATGATCATGTCTCTCAATTTCGTATTCAATTGCTTGCATCTTGTTAAGCCCGCATAATGGTAGAGACTGATGTCGGTCGTTGGTGGCTGGCGTGAGCTGCTGGCCCTCGCGTACCATCACACATGTGTTCAGTATTTTAAAAAAAGTGGCAAATTTTTCGTAGATCTGTACAAATTTTCATCTAATACAGCATTCTTCACAATCCTAATAGACTCCGTTACTTGAGCAATCGTTTGGAATATTTATGCGACTCACACTTCTCTCTGTTGCTTACAGATCATCCAACTTTCTATTCCTCTTCACTCTAATAGCAGATGTTCAGATTCTCTCACCGTGTCTGCAGATCGTCAATTGAACAGGCTACCATTGTTTATTAGACTTTTTCTTTAAATATATTTAAAAAAACATCTTCTTTCTCACTTCCTTAACCGAATTAAACTTACTTAAACCTAATAAATATTAATAAGTCTGTATTATTATATTATAAAGTTATGAATTATATTTACGTAATTAAACTTTGGTTTATCCAATATTTTCACTATACTATTCCTATTTTGACATTATCTGCGCCCATAATAATAATTTCTCACTCTCCCAAAGGTTAGCTGGTGAAGAATATCTTCATGGTATTATGCTTGCCTATGTACAACACTTTATATATATTTTTTTTATATACAATTACCGGACAAACCAACCAACCAACTTAAGATTCCTTCTCATTCCTCAACCAGATACACTGATTCCTTTACAGTATCTGCGGCTCGCCAGTGGAATAAGCTACCCTTGGCCATTAGACGTGCACCGTCTGTCAGCGTCTTTAAACGTTTGATAACCACATCGTTCCTGGAGAAACAGAATAAAACACTATTTAAATAACTGTGTATTTATTTAACTTATACTGTATATGATGTACTTGTATGTATAGTTTATGTATGTTTATGTGTGTAGTATATTATAATTAGTTAAGTAACTTATTAACTGTATCCTTTTCTTTTTTTATCCTGCCTATCACCTTACTCGATCCCCAAGGTTAGCTGGTAAAGAATGCCTACTGGCATTATAGCCTGCCTCTGTACTATTTTTCAGTGCATTAAAAAATTTAAATAAATTAATTAAAAGCCATCTAATTCGAGATATATTTTTCATTCACAAATTCATCTCTGGGCTCTTGGTCTACCCAGTTTAAACCGGCCGCAATACATAAATCACCACTTTTCTCCCCCCTCCACTCGGTGATATATTCCGAATTGGCCCCCCATAAATCTGCCCCAAATTAACAGACTACGGCCATATTATCAGCGGATAAGTCGGCCATTGTAATTGGAAGAACATTGTCAGCTGATTGTGGGAATTTTGTTTTTTTTTTTTACATTTACAAATTCCCTCTGATAGCCTAACCATACGTGCTAACGTTGAATTGAATAATTTCATGTTTATAAAACATCGTAAGTTGAACACGATCACGACACATCTTTTTGTCTACATTCATCAACCTCTTCATACATACCCTTTTGTTACGAAGGATTTTTATTGCACCTTCAGCCAATGTTTTATTTATTTGATCATGATTTGTGAGTCTCGCTCTGCACGCCCGCTCTTTTAACCACAACTTTCGCATTATATACCTGATTCGTCAATCTTTATTCGCTCATCGTAGCATAAGCCATCGTCGTGGCATCGTAAACTTAATAAAAGTAAAGTATCATTACGCCCGTATCCCTTACAATGTGGTCAGAAATCACAATAATAAAGAAGCGGCTTTAGATTTAGTCAACTTTACTATAGGCCTATCATGACAAGTGGCAAGCTCGACGATGTCTCCAGCGTATGACAAATACATTTTTGTGTCCCGACCAGGAATTGAACCGGGTACCTCCGCGTGTAAATTCACGGACTTAACCGCTAGACCACAGAGGAGGTAGAAGAAGCAGGTTAAACAGCTAGTGTTTAATAAATAAAAAACTTTTTATTTATATAATAGTGAAATTTAATTTAGCCCCACAGGCTTGTCAAACTTTTTGACAGCAGCCAATAACATTTGTATGGATTGAAATAAAATTATATCTCTAACAATAATGACTTTACAATAATTTATTTGTGATATTTTTTGTTTGGTACGCTAGAGACATTTTTTTTTATGATTATTTTTTTCTACTGAGCACCTGATGGTAATCGGTACGCGAGGTTCAAGAATGGGGGAAACTGACGCCAGCCTCAGACGACCGACATCAGTTCCTACCACTATACCGGCCTATAAAGATGCTTTTTCACTCTTCGTTTGAAGGACTCCAGGTTATAAGGAATGGGGAAACACACTGGCTGGGAGAGCATTCCACATCTTCAGACCACATGTACGCGTAGGGATAGTGGCTACGGTATGTGGATGCATATTTGACATCGACGAGCTTGCCACTTGTCATGATAGTCCTATAGTAAAGTTGACTAAATGTGAATCCATGGTTTTAAAGCGTGATTTTTTACGACCCCGAATGGGATATAGTCGTGATGATGATATTTATATGATGATGTATTTTTGCTTTTGGACATACACAAAAATTTTGGTTAAGTGTTAGTTAATAAAATATTTTGTCTCATCTATTTTTATAAGAAAATGTTTTCTTTTTGTTATGATTCATTGACATAGTTTAAGAAGTATTTATTTATTATACGATGAATCTTGGAGCATTTTTTTTTCATCACAGCCCTAGAACTCCACTGTTGGAGTGAAATTCTGGAGAATTTGGCCTACACTCGCCACGCTGACTCTAACATACTAATTGTAATAATATATTTTTGGATCGTAAGCTGAAATGCGGTGGTGGCTCGGTTGTAAGAACGCTTTTCTTGAAAGTAGAAAAACAAAATCCTAAAAAGGTCGGTTCGAACCCTGGCATGTACCAGTGAGAAATACACTTTTCTTATGTACATTTGTTATTTATTTCCCCGTTTCCCGTGCCTCGGAGATCACGTCTAGCCGTCGGTCCCAGTTTTACTAATACCAACTTGTGGAATCTTTAATAAATTGTCATTAAAAATTGAACTGGCTCCGTGGTCTAGCAGTTAAGTCTGTGGGTTTGATTCCTGTTCGGGACATAAAAATATTTATTAATGTAAATAAATAGATTTAATTAATACTTAATTTATTTGTGATATTTCTCGAGTTTGGTACGCTGGAGACATCGACGAGCTTGCCACTTATCATGATTGGCCTATAGTAAAGTTGACTAAATGTGAATCCGTTTATTTATAAGCGTGGTTTCTAACCACTCCGAAACGAAAACGGTCGTGCTGATACTTTACTTTTTATTAAAAATTGTCATTAGATCCTTGTCAACCTTGATCTGGCCAGCGTGACGAGTGGAGGCAAAATTCCCCAGATATATGTTCTGAAAGGTCTATCTCTAACAGTGGAGCTCTAGGACGCTGTGTTCTAGGGGCTGAAATAAAAAGGGCCGTGTCAGCTTACAATCTAAAATAATGAAATTACAAAAAGTTTTGCGCTTAAAGGAAAAGTATTTGGCTAGTAACTTTAGTGGAGCTGGTCGGTTGAGTACCTATGATGTTGGATAACTCCGAAGGCCATGGATAGTTAAACCACAAATTAGCTATGCTGCAATAAATCGGGCTCGCCCAAGCTGTGAATCACTAATGATACTATGCACGTTGATTTAAAATATTTGACCAGGCATTTTTTACTAAAAGTTAAAATGTTAAAAATAAAATGGATAATGGATAGTGTTTTGTTTTTCGGATAATGATTTTCATCTTTAAAAAAGTGACCTTTTAAGCTATTGCATAGCTTTTATCGCGGGCTTGAGCGCGGCGACCGAACCAAGAAATTTCGTAACTAAAATAAACCTAACACCCCCCACTCCGACCGGCAGCGATGCGGCGTTGAAAGCCGTGCATCGTCTAACGTCGTTTCAGTTCGGCAGACTTCGGCACGGTGTTTGTGTGCGTGCGACTAGACGTATGCGTGTAGACTAGCTGCTAACTGCTCATAACTGATTCTATCTCTTTTAGACACAATGCTAGGTGAGACAGCGTGCTTTTTGGCCGCGTCCACGAGTAATATAAAAAACTTGAATTAATATTAAAGAAAAAAAAAATACTGCATAAATAAAATAAATAAATAATTATAATTGCATAAGTTGATAAAAAATGCTATGCAATAGCTTTACCGCGGCAGTCCCCGAGTCCCACACGTATTTTTTATTTTATTTCAAGTAGAGTAGTCACACCTGAAGCATAAAAAAATATTTGTTCTTCTGACAATTACACGCGGTATATATGATATTTAGATATTTTACTAAAGTTTATAAGCGCGACATGTGTGTGGACTGTTGTAGGTAATGACGTCACGACAGCTTTCCCGCCAAGAATCACGTCTGAGTAATATTTTTATAAGAAACAAAGAATTTAATATACTGAAAGAAAGGCTTCTTGGATATATTTTTCAGTTCCCAAAATAACTTACAAATATAGAATTTTGCTACTTACAGAAAAAAAATTACTTATTAACTTCAATCATTACAAGAAAATGTATTAAATTAAATATTTAAAAAAATACAAAACGGTTCACAATATATACATAAAAATATATCTAAGAGCGAAATAAATCAATTAAAAGAAGTACATAAGCCATGACAAAACTAAAAAGATAATTACATAATATTAAATAACTGAAGTGCCAGAACCGACGACCGAGGGCAAACAGGTTCTAGAGTGGAGACCACGTACGGTACGACCTCCCGCCAGATAAACAGACGGCCTAAGGAAGGTCCCTGGTGGGGTCGAGGGTGGCAAAAGACCGCGTGCAGTGGCGAGCCTAGGGGGAGGCCTATATCCAGCAGTGGAGAGACACAGGCTGATGATGATGATGAATAAATAATAATAAAGTAATTATATTGAATCATTAATAACAATAAAAAAAACTTAAATTAAATAAAGTATATTACAACAGAATCTTAATTTAACCTAAAAAAATAATAATAATACATAGAAAATAAAAATAAAATACTTACAAAAAAAATAGCTCCTCCAAATCGCTGTCTTGTGGCATGGTGCCCAATACACTAGCAGCATTTCCCATTTAAATTATAATACTTAATTTTTGGGAGAAAAAACTACCAGCCCTATTGTCACCAGAGACGTCAATGAGCCTTGGACAAATGTAAACATATGTAGTACTAACGTATCTAAAAATATAAATGATGCACTATTGTTCACAGTGGGAAATATTTTGGTGGCGGGTATAATTCTAATGGCTCCTACTGTATCGATTCTTAATTGTTCTTATACTGCCTGTCTCTGTTCTTTCTCTTCAAATAAATAAATAAACATTTTTAAAAAAAGTTAAGCTATATGAGAAATTTCAGTCTACGAAAATTGCTACGACAATACGCTAAGTCGCTACGAGTTGTACCAGTGGCGTAGTCTAAACGGCTTGACTAAACATATATTTATTTTAATTTTATTAGGGACTTCTATACGTTGTGGTGGTCGTGTCCACAGTTGGTTCCCGCCGTCCACCATCCAACACGGTGCGTCAAGAGGGACACCATCAGGCTTTAGTCGGTGCGAGCCCGAAATAAACCCCCCCTGTCCCCCCACTCGGGGAATGGGGGGAGGGGGTATCCCCATCGAAACCTAACCTAAATTAACAATCAATTATAAGTTATTTACTTATTCTTAATATAAATATTTGATAATAAAAATGCTATGTAAAAAATGAACAATAATTTATAACTCAATAAAAAACTTAATAAACCAAACTGAGTATAAAATAACTTAAAATAAAAACTTTAAAAAAAAAAAAGTCCAAGGGTCCCGTCGCCAAAAATTTGGATAACCTGAGATTATAATTTTTTTATTACATTAAATATCTATAAAATTTGAGCCGGTCTTGGCCTTAATAATAATAATAAATAATAAAATACTTTATTGAGAAAAACATTTTACACAACTTATTTTAAAATACAATTCATAGTAACTTAAGCAAAAAATATAAATAAAAATGTTTTACAAATAAAAATTGACATTTGCTTTGAACCTTATCTTCCGAAAAAGTAGTCTGTGTATCAGGAGATATGTACTTATGTAATAACTGTATCTGAAGTTTAACCTATAGTTAGGACCTGCATTAAAATTTTTAATATGGTTGCTAACCAATTTTAAATCGTTATAGATTCTAAGTAGCCACTCTTAATGTAAAATGATAAGAGAAACCTCAAAATGTTTGTATGTAATTGCTTTTTTTAAAAAAAGCGGATTCACATTTAGCCAACTTTACTATAGGCCAATCATGACAAGTGGCAAGCTCGTCGATGTCTCTAGCGTACCAAACTCAAAAAATACCACAAATAAATTGTATCACTACCAGGGCCCCGATTCTCACACCTTCGACATGCATGTCAAATGAAACTGTCAATTTTCTATTTTCATTTGAATATTTCGCAAGCCGAAAGCGCCAGAATTAGGCGCCTGGTATCGAACCCAGCACCTACGAATCTAAATCCACGTACTTAACCACTTATGGACTTAAGTCCGTGAATTTAGATTTCTGGTTGGGACACATAAAATATTTAATTGATTTGTGTGTTTGCCAAATTTACTATAGACCAAACATGATAAGTGGCAAGCTCGTCGATGTCTCTAGCATACCAAACTCGATAAATATCTCAAATTTTAATATTATTAAAATTAATAAACATTATTGTATCCCGACCAGGAATCGAACCCGGTACCTCCGAATCTAAATCCACGGACTTAAGACACCGAGGCAGCTTTTTAGATTTAAGTTTTGGCATTATATAAATTATTTGACATAAGTACTCATGTGCTGACATCAAGTCACACCTACATTGCATGCTCAAAGTTTAGTGAGACAATATCACAAGGCCAATGTTAATATTAATTTATTATTAATGATGCGACGTGTGTAGTCACATTAGCTCCTTCTCACATCCAGGCGACCTCGTCAGGCGCGGGGAGAGCGGCGTTTTCTGCGGAGAACCTCAAATTGCGCAAATACGCCAACCTTGGTATCGGTTACGAATAAATTGGCCCATGGGGACCGTCAGCGAGGCGGTTGGCCAAGGAGTTGTCAAAGCGGCTGACAGAAAGGTCTGGAGACAGGAAGGCTGGCAATTATTTCTGCCAACGTATTAGCTTTGCTATACAGAGGGGAAATGTTGTCATTGGGACGTCTCTAGAGGACATTTTTTATTTATAGTTTAGTTTATTTTTAATTTTATTATTTAGGTAGCTTTTAATTTATATTTATTATTCTTGTAACATATTAGGTTAAGATGTTTTATAGAATAAGGAATTATAATTTAAATAAATTACAAACAAAATTAAAACTTAATACACATATAAAATTTATATGGAGAACAGTTATTTTTTACCACCTGTTCTGCGAGTATTTCCGTTGAATTTTATCTATGAGCGTTTGAAATATTTCACATACCTATAGCCTCGGTAAGACGCGATTCCCGATACATGTGTTCCATGTCAGATTTACCGTTCACCCCCTTCCTGCTTAGGGAAAATTGTGCGAATAAAAATACATAGACGAATTGAACAAAAACAGAAGAAGAGCTTCTCGCCATTTTGCACGGACATATCAAGTGTAAATTTTGTTTTGTAAATTCCTTAACTGTGGATACTGTTAGTCAAATGTGATGTTGTTTTGTTTAACAATGTGGTACAGTCCCAATAATTATGGAAAACGATTTACTGGGCTTTAAATACATGAACAAGTTGTAGTATTTTTTTGCGGTTTTCCCTCGCTATGAACTCCCATATATTTCTTAACCAAATTGGGGATCATCAAATTCTAAGTGTTGCAGAATTGGACTAAGTAATTAGCGTTAATATCGCCCAAACATGTCGGGTATAATATGGCAGGCAGAAAAACTTTACAAATAAACTGCAATTTGTGCCCCATATATAAAGTTCAATTTATCGTTTTGCATAATTATTCACATTGTAGCACATTATTAAACAAAACAACACCACTTTTGACTGACAATATCCGCAGCAAAATAATTTACAAAACAAAAACTTGTACTTGAAATGTTCGTTCAAAATGACGCGATGGACTTTAGGCAGCGTTGACGCTTCACGTCATGCTCCGTCCATGTTATTCTAAGGTCCAGGCGATATTCTTATTTTTTGACAACTCATGTTCTAAATTCGAAGTCTAGTACAGAAAAGACATGCAACGTATTGCACTATTAAAAAAAAACATAAATTTTCGAAATAACGGGATAAATAATAATATTTAATTTATTTGTGATATTTCTCGAGTTTGGTACGCTGGAGACATCGACGAGCTTGCCACTTGTCATGATTGGCCTATAGTAAAGTTGGCTAAATGTGAGTCCGCTTATTTATAAGCGTGGTTTCTGACCATCCCGAAAGGGAAACGGTCGTAATGATACTTTCTAATAATAATAACGTTTATTTTCCAGATCGATTTTACATAGTTAAATACAATTCAATTATTAAAACTAACATTAACAGTAAAACTAAGAACTAAGTAAAATAAATTTAAAAAAAAGTACCACGTCAAATATTAACTTTTTTTTTATTTGACTATAATTATATTCAAACAATGGCGTCGGTTTTAACGTATTTACGTACGTTTGATGGCTGGCATCTAGTAAACCACTTAAAAGTAATTTGTTCTTATTCTATTTCTCTTGATACCCACAAATTCATAAAAGAGCTGGGTAAACGAATTTTTCAAGAGTGTGGCGATCCCAAATGCCATAACTACCTTAAAAAGAATATTTCGATTATAATTCAACGAGGAAATGCGGCGGGCGTTTTAGGTGGTAAGCCCTTAGTTTATTTTGTAGAATAAGTATTTTTAGTTTAGTTTTATTTATAATTAGTTTTTTAATCTATTTTATTTTAATATTTTTGTATCTACTTCGAATAAATAATCTACTCATTTGTTCTTTTTATTTCTTTATAGTTTTTCAATTGATATCACCGACCGATCATTTTTTATTAAGTAAATAAAAATACATGAATAACAGACATCGCTGCACATTTTACGATTGTTATAAAGCGCAGTTTAAAACCACTTTTAACATCAGAGCTTAAAGTTAAATGTTGCTCGACGAAAAAATTGTGAAAACCAACGTAATTTATAAGCAACGTAACGAGCCATCGTTTTATCTACCATTTTATTACGCTATTAAGTTTTATTCTCATTTAATTGCAGAATTGGCTAAACTAGTTATAATTCCCGGGTAAAGAATGGAACTGGATAATATTTAGAGATGTTTTTTTTTATTATACCAGTACAACATGTAACCTTTCGCCCACCTGATGGTAAGTAGCGCGTACACGTACCTCTGAGTCTAATTTCACGGACTTAGCTACTAGACCACAGAGGCAGTTAAAGTGAAAAATTAATTAGAACATTTTTTTAGTCATGCCTATACTAAAGTTGTCTAAATGTGAATCCGGTTCGAATTAAAAAATAAAACGTGGTTTCTGACCACCCCAAGAGGAATATGGTCGTGGTGATACTTTTCTTTTACCACGAATATCACTTTAATTGAGGAGATTGGTAAAAGCCGTCGGTTTCGGTTCCACTAATACCAACTTGTGGAACCGTTAATAAATTATCGTTAAATTAAACGATAACTGGCCAGACGGGTTGGCGAGGATACCTACCTATAATAAAGTTAATATCAAAAAGTAAAAAGTATCATCACGACCGTGTCCCTTTCGAGGTGACCACCAACCACGCTTTTAGAGAAGCGGATTCAAATTAATTATAATCGCATAATAGGTAATGTGAATTAATTTATAAATATTTAATGTTAATTTTGTATAGGTTACCATTAACCGCCGATACTTATATATATCTCGCTCAATGAAAGAATGAAATATTGTGAAATTAACCTCAAAAGTATAAAATAAAAATAGTTTAAAGATTTTTTTAAACTAATTTCTATTGTGCAAGACGCTCATCATCCACTATTTTTGCTCCTCTCCCTATCCTACCAAATGCTGCATGATTCCATTATTGTTAGCTCGTTCCATAAATGTATCGGCAAAATAACGTTTATAAAAAAAGGAGTCCTTCGCGCCATTTCGCGCGGACATGTCAAGTGCAAGTTTTTGTTTTGTAAATTAATTTAATGTGAATATTGTTGGTCAAAAGTGGTGTTGTTTTGTTTAATAATGTTCTACAATGTGAATAGTTATGAAAAACGATAAATTGGACTTTAAATATGGGGCACAAGTTGCAGTTTATTTTATGCGCTTTTCGCGCGCTGTGAACTCCCATATTTTACTCGACGTGTTTGAGCTATGATGCCGCGAGTGACTCCAAAAAAAGCATCAAATTCTGTAGCATCTGGAACTTGATGATGACCTCATTAACTCATAAAAAAGAAAGATATATTACGTCAGACTTGGCTGTATGGGCTAGACCCTTTGCCTTTCCTATCATCTCATTCCTATCACCATCCATCGGGAGAAGAGAATATACAATTATGCCGCCATTATATTTCATCATATTTCTATTATTTTTATTTTTCGCCCAATTTATAAGACTATGTTATTATGTCGAAAATAATACTTTTATTTGATATCGGAATAAATAATTGAGTAGTAAAATTATTACAATGATTATTATAACGCGGGGCTTTATTACTTATATTTTCGCCAAATTAATATGTCGGGCACGAAAATGTCGTGGATGGATGGCAAGTTTTGGATGTGGTTATTTTTAAATATCCTACTTCGGATGTATAAGTCAAAATATCTTTATTCACGTACACCTAGTATTTAACTGCCTCTGTAGTCTAGCGGTTAAATCCGTGGGACTGGGTTCGATTCCTGGTCGGGACACAATAATTTATTTATTTTGTTTGTGATATTTATGGAGTTTGGTACGTTAGAGCCACCAGGTACCACTTGTCATGATTATAATAAAGTTGTGTTAATGTGAATCAGGTTCTTTAAAAAAAAAGCGAGGTTCCTGACCACCCCGGAAGGAAAACGGTCGTGACGAAACTTATGTTTTTAACCCTCTACACGAAATATTTCACCAATTCTGTAATATTCAATTTACAAAGCTGCTGTGGTTGAGACGATTGGCCCATGGGGAAACTCAGCCAAACGTCTGGCCAAGGAGTTGTCCAAACGGCTAACGAAAAAGTCTGGAGACAGCAAGGCTGGCTATTATTTCTGCCAACGTATTAGTCTCGCTATACAGAGGGGAAATGTTGCCAGCCTCCTTGGGACTATCCCTGAACAGGACATTTTTATTTATAGTTTATTTTTTATTAGGTTAAATGATATTAAATTTTTACTCTTTAAGTAGTTTTAATTATATTCCTTCGAATAAATTCAGATATTACTATTAATTTACAAAATATGTTAGCCGGTTAGAGAACGGAACGTATTTGGTTGGGTAGGGAGAGGAGCAAAATGGTCGATGGTGAGCGTCTTGGAGGCTGTTTTGTAAACCAGCCTATAGTGGATAGTAAGCCAGAGACACCAATCTTCTCCTGTCTTTTTCCCACACACGATGTACCTGCCAACCGCACCCGCAAAATCTTCTTTGTATTAACAAATTGGTAGCAGCTGTAATATGCCGCATCCATAGCTCAATTGATATTCATAGCTGAAAGTTCTGCGCGTGTGTATCAGACACCTGACAGTTTGTTAGAAAAGTGGAAAAAAAGGAGAGAAAGCGTACACACGTACCACTAAAATATAGTCGACTCAAACAAACAATTACATACGCAATCATCACCCCAATATCCTTCACAAAAAAGTACATAATCCCTTGAACTTTAAGCCACATTCCTTGTTACATAAATTGGTTGGGTTGGCCCAAATGTCACACTTGCGGCTATACGCGTTAAAAATCGCATTCTATCTTGGACTGTATTTTTTACTTTAGTTTGTTTTGAATGAAGAAAGTCATGTAAACAACGGCAAAAGTTATTTAACCGATCTATTGCAACTTACGTAATGCATAGGTTAAATACTGACTGAAATAGGTATAAAGGCACTAAGAGAAGCACGGTCGTGATGACATTTTTACTATACAGGGTGATTTTTTGAGACGGGACAGTAAGGACAGGTTACTTACAGAATAACTTTAGGAGACCATCAATTACTTTTTAATATATTCTGAACTGCATTCACAGATTTTGGAAAAAAATTACAGTCAGCACGAAAATGGTAGTTTTACGCAATATTTTTTTTTTGGTGCCTATCAATCCTGTTTCTTATAAGCATAAAAAGTCTCTACTGGACTGACTAAGGTTTAAGTACTAGAAATGTCTAAAATCGCAAAAACTTTTCCTATACATTTTGTACGAAAAATCGATATATCTAAAAAGTAAAGAAAAGTATCATCGTACCGTTTACCTTTCGGGGTGGTCAGAAACCACGCTTATGAATAAGCGGATTCACATTTAGCCAACTTTACTATAGGCCAATCATGACAAGCTCGTCGATGTCTCCAGCGTACCAAACTTGAGAAATGTTACAAATAAATTAAATATTAATTAAATTTATTTATTTAAATTTATAAATATTATTGTGTCCCGACCAGGAATCGAACCTGGTTCGTGTCTAAATCCACGGACTTGATATATCTACTTGAAATATTCTTTGTTGTTAAACTATTTTGCGATTTGTAACATTCCTAGTATTTAAACCGCAGTCGTCCAAAGCCTTTTTTAAAGTCGGCCTTTTTAAAAACTGAAAGAAGTCTCTCTCTCTCTTTTATGTGCAAATAAATATATTATTTTTTTCATTCTTTCTTTCTTTCTTTCGTTCTCTCTTTCTTTATTTATTTATTTCTTTCTCCCAATGATAAGAAGTATTAACTCTGTATATTACATTCTCTGACATCCGTAGACAGCGAATTTAATAGACACAGTGATCACTTTTTCTCATTCACTCAAAGAGGAAGACAAATAGGTCCTCGTCTTCAAAAATACCTACTACTATAATACGGAAAATATTTCCTAGCAACATCCTATATCTATCTCAGGCGGATTTATCTAGATATATAAAAAATAATGTAAATGTTACCTATGCATTTTAAAACTACTTGACCGATCGGGATGAAACTTTGGGAATATGATATGTGAACATCGGCGAAGGTTTCTGATAATGGATGGCGTGCATCAGTGCTGATTTGTGGGGCATACCGACCGAGGGTACCGAGCGGGAGCACAAAAGTCCCCAGCGCTCTTTTATATTTATAGTTACTCGGTCGTTGCTCTTGAGACTCCTGGACGAGCCCACTCTGCTCTTAACTGTCGTCGAATACATAAATAAAGCCAAGTCAAACCATTTACCGCTCAACGGTTAATCGACCTCTCCCAGTGAGTGTGAGTATTAATAATGACATTCATTGACTCTCAGGCGGTACGAAGTTCGCCGGGTCAACTAGTACGAGTATTTACTATATGATGCTTGTCCTATGCTGACAATGATATATTTTTTCCTCTTTAACGCCTCTCTCTTTCTCTTTCCCTCTTTCTTTCCCTTCTTATAAGAGAAAGGAACGATTGGCTACAAAAAAAAGTTTTTGAGTAAAATTACCACTTTCTTGCTAACTGTACATTTCCTCCAATATCTCTCAAATGCAGTTAAGGTAAGGGCAGGTCCCTTAGTGACCCATTTCAAAATCCTACCCAGTATACTTGATATAAAGAAACTTGTGCTTCGTGAAAAACAAAAATAGAACTCTAAATAAATTCGAATAGAGAATGCAAATTTTAAAAACTCGAGTCGACAAACTGTTTGATATTCGTAAGCGTTCCTTATTCGAATTACAAATTGTCCGTTGCAAATTCAATTTGAAATAAGAACAGGAAAGAATTCCATGCTCGTTAAATTCAAAATTCGAATGCTTTTGTAAGATAATTTTTTTTTCGTGGGTAGTTGTAAATAAAAGCAGACCTATTTTGTTTTCATCTATTTAATTAAATATAAAATAAAACTATTTAATAAGTATTTATAGTGTTTAACACAAATAAGCTTTATTAGTTTACTGGTACCAATAAAAGAAACAACTAAATACTGGTGTTATAAAGTTATGTTTTGACATACCTCATCTCCTCTTCACCGCCATCAACTTTCATCACATCTCTCACCATCACAAGGTACAACTCACATCAAACACTCACTAAAATGACTACTCAACAAGATAACATCTCTTCACTGCTAAATTTTGAAGAAAAGTTCTATAAAATGATGGAGTCATTTGAAAGCAGGATTACAAGGGCGACGTCATCCACAATCACTCTGCAGCAACTTTTTGAAGATTTCCAGTTATTTAAGGAGTTTGTGAAGGACACCTTATCATTAATTCGAGCTGAAATATCACAGGTTGCAATCGGAACTGATGATTTGGAGAACAGAAGCCGGCATAGCTTTTTGTTATTCCGGGGAGTAAAAGAATGTGCAGGGGAGAATACATCTCAACTTATTTGTGAGTTGGGTACGGGCAAGCTTGGCGAGTCCCTCTCTTCTCAGGACATTAGTTTCAGCTATAGGCTTGGTGCAAAGAGTGACCCAGACAAACACCGGCCAATACTGGTCAAATTCCGGGACTCTGGAGTACGTTCAAGGCTTTGGTTTGCGAAGAAGGCTTTAAAGGGCAGCAGTGTATCTATTGCCGAGTTCTTGACACCTGTACGTAGACGTATTCTGATAGAGGGACGACGACTGTATGGAATGCACCATTGCTGGAGTCAGGATAATCATGTGTATGTCAAGCTTCCTGATGGTGCAAAGTTTCGTTTATTGTCTGAAGCCCAGCTACAAGAGTTTGCTGCTAAACACCCCCCGACACTACCTGAAAGCAGAAATCGGAAAGTCAGACCTGCAAGATTGTGTACAAAGCAAAAACATTAAGTCTGAGGCACTAGGTACTTACTATGTTGTGCAAAGTACATAATTCTCAAAAATTCCTTCATTATTTAGTAAATAGGCTAGGTACTTTCTTAATTTTAAAACAATATAATTATATTGGGCAAATCATGCAATGACGCAAAATTTTTAATTTTATTTTTTGTTTTTAAATTAATATTTTCTTATGTGGCATGGCATTGGACACAAGTCCTTCAGCCATTTAAATCCATACCATTTCTTTTAAATAATAAAAATATATTTTCAGTGGGGTTTATTACTGACTTTCTGACGGCACCTAATATAACTGTCAATTGCTTGGAAAACTTGTATTGTATTACGAAATTTATTATTTTCTGGATATTTGCCTAAGTGTGCAGCTTTCAAGTGTACAAATCTGGATCTCCAAGCGATACCAAAGATATGGAGATCTTAAGCTTGCCATTTTATTAATTTAACCTTTTTTCTTTTTAAAGACGGTGTTCTATTTCTTAAATTGTCTTTTAGGGTAGCTGACGTTAACTTAAAATACATTCTTCTGTTATAAAAATAAAATAAATAAAAAAACTACATAAACAAGTTACCATTGCCGCTAGCGTCATCTACAAATTGCGTGATACATCCCAATAGTACCTACCTAGTCATGCACAGTATATTTAATATTTTAATTCTATAAACATCGTAGCTCGTTTTAATTAGTTATGTTTATAACCTATGATTTTCGGAATAGCATCACCTAACATAGTGGGTACCTGGCCTTTATTGTTTGTTTTGTTGTTTGGTATTTCAGTTTGTTGTTTCTTTTGTAAACCAGCTGGCTGGCAGGTGAGTGAGGAATGAGGCTCACTACTGATAGGCCTATCATAAAAGTAAAATTAAAGAATATATATTTATTATAATTATATTGTACGAGTACATTTATAACAAAACTTACACTATGTCAGACTCCTCTTCTTCTGATGAGTTTTTTTCCTGTGGTTCGACGAATTGGGATGACGAGTGTGATGTCAGCCTGGGTGCTGTTCACCTGAGGGATGATTTGCATACTACTTTCTCGCCTTTTTCTAAAAACCTAAATGTTTGCCACATCAATGCTCAAAGTATTCCGAGTCATTACTCGGATCTCCTTGCCACGTTTGAAAGTATACATATCCACGCTATTCTTGTTTCAGAGTCATTTCTTAAACCCACTCTTCCTTCTACATCATATTCACTTCCTGGCTTTATTCTGATACGTAATGACCGAACTGGCAAGGGGGGTGGTGGTGTGGCTATCTATCTCAGATCTAACCTCTCCTTTAAAATCGTTTCCCAATCCTCTTCTTCTTATTCTGGTTCTTCTGAACATATATTTCTGGAAATAGATTTAAATTCTGTCAAATTCCTTCTTGGTGTAGTGTATGCTCCTCCTACTATAGATTACTTCCCTACCTTAGAACTACTGCTCGAGACACACATACCTTCTTATGATTATAATTTAATCATGGGAGATTTTAATACATGTTTAATAAAAAACGACTCGCGCAGTAGAAAACTCAAACTTATCACTTCCTCTGTTAACCTTTCTATTATACCATCTAACTCCACTTATCATTTAAATAACTCTAGCAGCTTGCTCGATTTAATTCTCACGACAAGCCCTGACAAGCTATCTGCCTATGGACAGTACCTGGCCCCAGGTTTTTCTCATCATGATCTCATCTATGCTTCCTACAAAGTTAAGTCTCCCCGTTTTAAACCTTGCATCTATCTTCAGCGTAACTTTGCAAAAATTAATCTGGAGTTGCTGTTGGCGGATGCTGCTGGCATGGGTTGGATAAATGTCACACTTCAACAATCTGTTGATGATATGGTGACAGAATTTACACGGTTACTAATAGAGTTGTTCGACAAGCATGCGCCTATAAAACCGGTACGCATGAGGAAGCCCCCCGCCCCTTGGCTGGATGACTCCATTCGGAAAGCTATGAGGTGGAGGGATTCTTTGAGAAGAAAACACAAAAGATTGCCTTGTGATGACAGTTGGGATAAATTTAGACGTGCAAGAAATCAAGTCAACCAGATGTGTAGGAACGCAAAACGCCGATACATTCATGACTCCATTGAAACCAGTACACCTTTAAATATCTGGAAATTTCTTCAAACTTTAGGTTTTGGCAAGTCTAAGGCTGATGCGCTGCCATCTATGGATGTTAACAGCCTCAACAATCACTTCTCTTCTCCCCCTATTTTCATGGATCCTATGTTAAAGGCTCATACAATCTCACAAATAAACGCTTCATTTTCTTCCACTGGTAATACCTTTCAATTCGAACCTATGTCCAGCTGTGAAATAAAAAAGATTATTTTATCTGTAACGAGTAAGGCCGTAGGGTACGATAATGTAGGTCGCGCCCTTCTCACTCCAGTTATAGACATAGTTATTCCATATATTACCTACATTATTAATTTCTCCCTTTCAACTGGGCAATTTCCCACGTCATGGAAAAATGCCCATATAATCCCTATTCCGAAAAAATCTCCCTCTACTGATTTTAATAATTTACGACCTATTTCTATTCTTCCATTTCTATCTAAAGTCTTAGAACGTGTTGTTTATCGGCAGTTGGCCGCATTCCTTAATCATAATAATCTTTTCAACCCTTACCAATCGGGCTTCCGAACATCCCATAGTACAACTACTGCTCTTATAAATGTGACTGACGACATCAGATGTGCTATGGATAGTAAAAAGCTTACACTTCTCACCCTTTTAGACTTCAGTAACGCTTTTAACTGCGTCGATCACGACATCCTTATGGCCACTTTGCTTTCTCTTAATATTTCACAGAATGTTGGACAATGGTTTGAATCCTATCTTCGCGGGCGCCAGCAACGAATTCGGTTGAATGATGTCTACTCGGAGTGGTGTCCGGTGACAGCTGGTGTCCCGCAGGGCGGCGTATTATCTCCATTGCTCTTCTCGATTTTTATTAACTCGATCGTTCAAATTATACACTTCAGTTCCTATCATCTTTTTGCTGACGACTTGCAACTTTCCCTGGCTTTTGATGCCGCAGATATAGATAGCGCGATAGTTAGGATGAACAGTGACCTAGAAGCCATTCGGGTACGCTCTGAGAGTCTAGGGCTTTTAGTTAACCCCGGAAAAACTCAGGTCATGATCGTCGGGTCTAGACAGATGTTGAGCAGATTGGACGTGGGATCTCTCTCCCCATTATTGTTTTAACAACATTCCACTTCCTTTCTGCCAACATGTAAAAAATCTTGGCCTCCATATAAGCTGCGATCTCTCTTGGGATCATCACATTGTGGAAATCAGCAGGAAAATCCACGCCAGTATGCATTTGTTAAAGCGCTCCCAGAATTTCATACCACTTAAAACAAAGCTTACGTTAGTCAGTTCGCTGCTTCTTCCCATCATAGATTATGCTGATACCTGCTATCCTGACGTCACCGAAGAGCTACTGAACAAAATCGATCGTCTGCTCAACTTATGCATTCGCTATGTGTTTGGCTTGCGTAAGTATGATCATGTCTCTCAATTTCGCGTTCAGTTAAAGTGGCTCAATATCCGCTTTCGTAGGTCTGTCCATGTTCTCACCTTACTTTATAATATTCTTAATAATCCCAATACTCCCGCATATCTTAAATCCCGCTTCGAATTTCTTTGTAATACGCACAATTGTGCCCTTCGCTCCTCTTACAACAACCAACTTAAGATTCCTTCTCATTCCTCAACCAGATACACTGATTCCTTTACAGTATCTGCGGCTCGCCAGTGGAATAAGCTGCCCTTGGCTATTAGACGTGCACCGTCTGTCAGCGTCTTTAAACGTTTAATAACCACATCGTTCCTGGAGAAACAGAATAAAACACTATTTAAATAACCGTGTATTTATTTAAGTTATAATGTACTTGTATGTATAATTGTATGTATGGTTTATGTATGTTTATGTATTTAGGTATAATGTGTAGTATATTAGAATTAGTTAAGAAACTTATTAACTGTATCATTAAAATTTCTTATTTTTTTCATACTGCCTATCACCTTACTCGATCCCCAAGGTTAGCTGGTAAAGAATGCCTACTGGCATTATAGCTCGCCTCTGTACTATTTTTAAGTGCATTAAAGAATTTAAATAAATAAATAAATAAATAATAGTCAATGGTAGGCTAACCACGTGTTCCTATTGTATTGACAAGTCAATAACATACTTGAATGTTGTTTATTTGTTAAAAGCCACCCGGAACTCATTAAAACTCCTGGCGATAATTTCAATTTTAAAACGCGTTATCCTAGTAGAATAATTATTCCAGCATAAAAGCACCCAATATAGCCGAAATTGTTATGCAACAAAGATATTTACTTCCAGTTACTATTCACTAAACCGTCACTAAAACTGTTTAAATTAATGCTGGTTAATAAATGTTTTTATTCGACAAAAGATTACCTAGACACTAAGCTCGACAAAGTCATGTGACTAAATAAATATTTGTATGCTAGAAATAGCGAAACATGTGATATGAATGTATATAACAATTTACATCCCTGTGCCTACCATGTTTCTGACAAATGTGTTATTTAATGATTTCATTTAATTTCAATCACGTCGCGTTTAACATAATATTAAACATGAATTATTTTAATTCCTCTTCAAACTAAATATGCTACAATATGGTGTTCTGGCAGAGAATATATATATATATATTTTAATTGTCTTTAAAGGATATTGTACAGAATACAACAGCCCTAAACACGTAATTTATTTGCATAATATATGTTCATAACAGAGTTCATAACCGAGTTGGGGATCATCAAATTCCAGATGCTACAGAATTTGATGCTTTACTTGGAGTCAATCGCGGCATTATAGCCCAAACAAGTCAGGTAAAATATGGGAGTCCACAGCGCGGGAAAACCACAAAAAATAAACTGCAACTTGTGCCCCATAATTAAAGTCCAATTTATCGTTTTCCATAATTATTCACATTGTAGCACATTATTAAACAAAACAACACCACTTTTGACCAATAATATCCACAGCAAATTAATTTACAAAACAAAAACTTGCACTTGACATGTTGTTCACTCTCAACTGTAGTTTCCCAATTTTAAGGGAAACCTTTATATATCTGGCAACACTTAACTGTGTGTCAGTGCCATTATTTTACGAGTCGTAAATCTGAAGTCGTTGAAGAAAGTTCAACGCTGAACACTGTAGTCTGTAGATGTCACTGTAGACGTCCCCTCTGTATTGTGTCGTTTTATGCAAAACTGTAGCTCTTCAAGCCCCTACTGTAGCAAGTGTGAAGTGTGCTAGTGTCCTTCCTATTCCTGGTGTTGTGTAAAGTGTGTTCACATCAAGAAAGAAGAATCGGCGCCGCTGTAGTCTTTGGGATAGGAAGTAAGAGGAGTCCGAACCACCCTGCACGTTAGTCTTTCACCATCCTGTATTCCTTCCACCCCGCGTCCAGGCAACCAACTTAGGACCTGGATGCACCACATGTCCACGCAAAATGGCGCGAAGAACTCTAGCAGAGAATATAAGGGGTGGTAGCACGGTTGTAAGAACGCTTTTTCTAATCCTAATAATAATAATAATAATTCTTTATTTATACAGTAGAAATTAGTTACAATAATAAATACAATAGTGAAATATTTATATAATAAATTACATGATGTGAACAAATTTGACGCTACATATTTCCAATATAAAAAAATATCGGTTCAAACGCCAGCAAGTACCAATTTATTTATTTTATATATAGTGCTAACATCACAAACTTATTTGTACTAAACACTAAATCAGAAGTTAGATGTTGCAACTATTATAGGCGACCACCACATTACCACAGTAGCCTTTATTGCCTATAAAAAATAACAATAAGTAAGTTAAGTATCATCACGACCGTTTCCCTTCTGGGGTGGTCAGAATCTACGCTTATAAATAAGCGGATTCACATTTAGCCAACTTTACTGCCGGCCAATCATGACAAGTGGCAAGCTCGTCGATGTCTCCAGCGTACCAAACTCGAGAAATATCACAAATAAATTAAATATCAATTAATGTATTTATTTACATTAATAAATATTTTTGTGTTTGGTTTAATTAATAATTCAGTTTTTTTTTTTAATCATTGTACCTTATTCCTTCGAATAAATTATTATTAATATTTAATTGTGATATTTATATTGTAATATTTATTTGTGATATTTCTCTTTCGAGTTTGGTACGCTAGAGACATCGACGAGCTTGCCACTTGTCAAGATTGGCCTATAGTAAAGTTGACTAAATGTGAATCCGCTTCTTTATAAGCGTGGTTTCTGACCACCCCGGAAGGGAAACGGTCGTGATGATACTTTTAATACTTTTTAATGTATATTAATTTACTTCGAATAAAATTGTATCTATTGCTGTTGAACAAAATATTTATGGCTATAATTATTGATATGAAACTTTACTACATTTGTGTATAATGTAACCTTGAGTAATTCTGAGAATCGCTAATGAATATTTTCTGGAATAGGAGTTGGTTTTGAGAAATCTATAATTCATTCGAACCAACGACTTCGAAGCGGTGAGTAGTCGAATAACCCCTTATAAAATCGATTTGTACTGTTTACGTGCATTGTGTTATTTTGAAATTAATTATTAATTATTGCGGTTCGAGCCCCGGTATGTACCAATGAATATCCTGATGGAACATTTCTTACGTACCTATATACTGTGGGACTACTTTTTTTGGATTGTGAGGGTATAATACTGATTGACTACAAAAAGGAATGAACCATAATCGGAGAATACTACGCAGAGATACTAAAATAATTAAAAGTGTCCATCAAGGAAAAACGTCGAGGAAAATTGGCCATGGGACAGTTTCAGGATAACGCTCCGGTGCACAAGAGTTGCAATGGCAGCTCTGCACATGTATGGCTTCGAATCACCAGTCCCTTAACCCAACAGTCGAGACCTGGGCCTAAGTGATTTTTATTTGTTTCCCAATTTTATAAAAATCTTAAGAGGAAGAATATTTTTCGACGAAAAAGGCAATTTAAAAGTAACAAAAAAAATTTAGTGTTTAGATATGTTAATAACATCAAAAATATAACTTAAAAAAAAACAAGTCTCAGTTCTTCTCCTGTAAAAAGTTGTGAGATCCATGTATACCATGCATTGTCGACCGCCTCCGTGGTCTAGTGGTAACAAACGTTGCCGTGAACTCGGGAGGTCGTGGGTTCGATTCCCACCGGGGGCAAGTTGTACATTGTATAATTTCTCGGTCTGGGTACTTATATGTATAATATGTATATATTTACAAAAAAAAAAGTATAATATGTAGTTTATCAACTATCTAGTTTCCGTAACACAAGCCTCGTAGCTTACCACGGAAATTAGATGGCGCTGTGTGACCTGTCTGGAAATATTTATTATTATTTATAAAAAAAATAAAAATGTAATACTAAGTCGGTTATTAGTACCTACTTAAGGGATGTATGAGTCTCCAAATGTATGTGTACGCAAAGGGATAGTGGTTAGAGTATAAGTATGTGGATGACGGAATTGAGAAGAAGGGAAAATATAGCTCTATACTCTACAAGGCTGAGCAGAGGAGATATAGAATTCTGTATTTTCTGTATTCCTGTCTCTTTCCTTTCTCGTAATTTAATTTAAAACGTTTATTAAAATTAAAAAAAACAAAAAAGTTCAATTTTTTATTGAGAAAAGCGACGTTTCCGGTCCCTTTGATGTCGAAAAACGCTTCACAAAAATCAACACGGTTATTGTGAAATTGTGATCAGATATTTTAAAATTGAATAACGAATACTTTATTTTATTATTTCGGTAGAGTCAATATGTGGCATGCTTTTATTTAAATTAACTTTTCTGTTTCTACACAAGTATATAAATATGTGTATCTGTAGATTGTTTTTTTTTTTTGTTCTCTTCTCCCGATGGATGATGAATGAGGTGATAGGGAAGGCAAAGGGTCTGATTCCAGATTGAATTCCGGATGCTGCAGAATTTGATGCTTTTCTTGGAGTCACTCGCGGCACAATAGCTCAAACACGTCGGGTAAAATATAAGAGTTGACAGTGCGGGAAAACCGCAAAAAATATACTGCAACTTGTGCCCTATATTTAAAGTCCAATTTATTGTTTTCCATAATTATTCACATTGTAGCACATTATTAAACAAAACAACACCACGTTTGACCAATAATATCCACAGTAAACTAATTTACAAAACAAAAACTTTCACTTGACATGTCCACGCAAAATGGCGTGAAGAACTCCTCTATAGATTGAATTCTCTACATTTTAATTATTTTTTACGATTTCGTGGCTTAATAGCTTGCGAATTTATCTGTCAAATGTTTATATTCGATACCATCGAAACGAACGCCGCGTTTTAATCAAATTATTCGAATAGACTTAGCAGACTGATGATCGAAAACCGCATTTAGCGTTCGCAATGCGGCTTTCGAAAAGATGATCAAGCTGACGTCTCTTTCAGCTGGAAGGAATACAGGTGTAAGTATAAAAGTGAACTGTTTATTCGAAGTAATATACAACCAGTATAAAAAAAATACTATATAAAAGCTACCTAAATAATAAAATTAAAAATAAACTAAACTATAAATAAAAAATGTCCTCTAGAGACGTCCCATCCGAGATAGTCCCAAGGAGACTGTCAACATTTCCCCTCTGTATAGCAAGGCTAATACGTTGGCAGAAATAATTTCCAGCCTTCCTGTCTCAAGATCTTTCTGTCAGCCGCTTTGACAACTCCTTGGCCAAGCGCCTCGCTGACGGTCCCCATGGGCCCATTGTCTCGACCCCAAACGGCGCAAATTCGTAACCGGAACCAAGGTTGGCATATTTGCGCCATTTGAGGTTCTCCGCAGAAAACAAGGTCGCCTGAATGTGAGATGGAGCTAATATGTCGCATTCCACACCAGAGACCTGCCAAGTTTCCACGGCCCAACAGTCATTCCGTCGGGTCTCTTGCCATCGCTCCGCACAATCCCAGATGGTTCTAAGATTGCCACAGCAGTGACAAGAGCCCTTCGGATGATGTCGTTGAGAGCCGCGTGACGAGGAATGCGGCCAGCAGTTCAGTGAACTGTTTAGAAGGAACTGTTACTATATGTCGATTAAAATATTTAACAATATCTCAACAGAAATTAAACAAGTACCAGTAAAAATGTTTAAAAAGGAACTGTATAAATGGCTGGCAAAGGGTTGTTTCTTTAAGATTGGCGAGTTCTTCGAGCGGAGTATAAACAAAAAGAATTTGTATGACATTCTCGCAAAGAGTTAAAGTGGCAATATCCGAAATCGCAGGTCTGCACATTCACTTACCTTTCTTTACAATGTCCTATTTAATCCAATGGCACCCCCTTACCTAAAAGATCGTTTCCAATTTCTGTGCGATACACACAGTTGTTCTCTTCGCTTTTCCTCTAATAATCAATTGAAAATCCCGCCACATTCGTCCAGCAGATCCCTGCTTCCATCTCCCAAAGGTTAGCTGTTAGAAAATGTTTTTAGACATTAAGCTCGCCTATAAAATGTATGATTTTCTGTGCAATAAAGAATTTATCTATCTATCTATATTATCTATTTATATTGCATACCACAACAATGGCTAAATGTGCAGAGCGAACTTACTTCTCGTACCATATTACTGTATGTAACACATTTAAAGCAAATAAACGATTTTGAATTTGAATTTAGGTAACGACTCAAGGTGGTGAATGTCTTAAAAATGCAAAGTTTAATATTGCAAGAATAATTAAGTTCTGACTTCAATTAAAACTTAAACAAAAACACTCCGAGAGCTTAATCTTTCAAATCTTAATTCTTTAATGACAAATGATGTTAAGGGTCGACTCTTTAACTTTATCGTTCCTAACTTTATTTTACTGCGAAATTTAAAATAAAATAATTAACTACTCACAGTTTATAAAATATAAAATAATAATGTCTACGAGCATCTTGTGGGAGTGAGGCTGGTGCCTGGCTACGTGCTATACCTTCTCCCTATACAGGCACGCTGCTAGACGCCAGCACACTCCGCATAGCTGTAGCCTTGAGACTGGGCTGCAAGGTCTCCGGTCAACATATTTGTTTTCGGGGTGACAATGCAGACGAACTAGGCCGCCATGCCTTATGCCAAAAAAGTGCCGGCAGAATCTCAAGACATCATGCTATTAATGACATCCTGTCAAGGGCGCTTACAACCATCGAGGATAGTTAGAAATGATGGTAGGCGTCCGGACGGGATGTCATTAATTCCATATACTAGAGGCCGCGCATTGGTTTGGGATGCCACATCTGTTGACACACTCTGTCAGTCACATGTGACATCCAGCCATAAGAAACCTGGGGCTTCTGCAGAATCAGCCGCACGCCTTAAGCGCAACAAGTACGCGGAGATCATCATCAATCACCATTCCATTCCATTTGCAGTTGAAACGATGGGCCCGTGGTCCGAGGAGGCTCTTGTGTTCTCCCGCGAGCTTGGTGAGAAACTCCACTTGGCGACGGGTGACCCTTTGAGTAGAGAATATCTTGTTCAAAGGGTCAGCCTCGCTGTTCAACGGGGGAACGCAGCGAGTGTCCTCGGCACACTACGCCCATCGAATAGTCGTAATTTTATTTATTAATTTTTAGTTTTTATAATTTAGTTCTTAATTTATTTTATTTTTTAATCTTTGTACTTTACTCCGAATATATTTAAATAATAATTGCCAACTACTTAAATAAAAATAATCAAATTAAATACCTATTAAAACGAAATCTAAACATTTATTTTCAGACACATTACATAATATATATAATGTTAATACATACATGCACTGCTGATAAACAAATAACCCTTTTTTGCGTCGCGCAGTCGGGTAGTGAAAATAAAAAAACCAGCTAGTTTCGCACATATTTCGCACTACAAAACAATTCCACATATCGCGAGAAGACATATTACTTGTGTGATAAAGACGATTCACTGGCGAAACATAAAAAATACACCCAATCATTCCACGTCCAAAAAAGGTCATCGTCGAACCGCGGTCTGCGATAACACGCTTCTGTGGGGTGACTAGGGTTTTAGCAGGTTTTACTACAATTTCAAAACAACACAAAAAGGCAAAATAAATTTATTCACGTAAATAGATTTACAGTGAAACGGTGGTGACTCGAAAAGGTCGGTTAAATGCCGGGGTGCATGTACCAATGAGAAATGTACTTTTCTTACCTACATTTGTCATAGATTTACAATACCACCGTTCCTTTGCCTCGGAGGGCACGTTAAGCCGTCGATCCCGCTTCCACTAACACTAACTTGTTCAACCCGCCTGGTCAGCGTGGCGAGTGTAGGCTAAATTCTTTAGATATATGTTATAGAAGGCCTATCTCCAGCAGTGGAGGTCTAGGACTCTTTGTTTTAGGGACTGTGATAATGATGATGAAATCTTTATATATTTTTTTAAATAAATAATTATAAATATTTCCAGACAGGTCACAAGCGCCATCTAGTTTCCGTGGTAAGCTACGAGGCTTGTGTTACGGAAACTAGATGGTTGATAAACTACATATTATACTCTTTTTTTTGTAAATACACACATCAAAAGTGTCTAGGGATCAACATATATTTTTGCAATAACTTTTCTCCTGATTGATATTCATTAAAATTTTCTTTAAGGATTGATCAAATAAAATGTTTTCGTTTGTCTACAGTAACGATAAACCAAGTCACCTTTGCATTAGTAAAAAAAATTGCCATTTTCCTAATAAAGGGATTTTTGACATTTGAACCACTAACATTAAAGTTCGAAAAAAAGACTGAAATAACAGTTTTTTTTTTAATTTTATTGGGTAACTTAAACAATTAATAATCCGTGTTTCTACCGCGAACACTAACAACACAAGAACATCGGTTTGGCATACTCAAAATGAGTTCATCCAAATCACGCTGTGGAATGGCCGCCCATGTTCGTTGCAACAACAAAAAAAGGTCTTCTTGCGACTGGATACCCTCCATATTCGGCAGAGCTCTTCTCTGAAGAATATCCCATGCATGCTCAATCGGGTTCAAGTCTGGCGACTGAGCAGGCCAGGGCAGGACATTGATGTTAGCTGCGGCGAGAGTCTGTCTTACAACTCTTGCGGTGTGCGGTCGTGCATTATCATGCATTAACTGAAATAAGGGACCGATATGCACTTGTAGAGGAACGATGACGTCTGATACAACCGTCTCAGCATAAATTTGAGCGTTGAGGTTGCCTCTGATCCAAATCAACTCAGTTCTTCCGCCGATCGAAATACCCGCCCATACCATGATGGTTCCACCACTATAAGGATGGACTTCCTGGCAGGATTTTAATCGCTGTTGGCGTCCAGGGGTTCTCCAGTGTCGTATACGTCTTGTATCCGGCCTCATACCAAAACGAGACTCATCAGAAAAGCACACGAAACGCCATTGTTCTTCTGTCCAATTTCTGTGTTCAAGAGCCCATTGATATCGAGTCCTACGATTGTGCATTGCTATAGGTGGTACCCGTAGCGGTCTTCGGGAATGAAGGTTCACTTCATGCAAACGGTTTCTGACTGTTTGGTCGCTAATTAAGTTCCCTGAAGAGCGATGAAGGCTCACGGCTAACATCATGGCGGTTATTGTTGCAGTTCTTCGAGCTGTGATTTGAATGTATCGGTCTTGTCTCCGTGTGGTGCAGCGATACCGTCCTCCATGGCGCTCAGCCACGGTACCAGTGGTTCGGTAACGTGTCCAAAGTCGACTGATAACACTCTGACTTGTATTCAGAGCTAAAGCCACAGTACGTTGCCGGGAACCAGCTTCTATCATTCCCACGGCTCTGATCATTTCTTCCCTGCTTAAATGACGTCGCCGCTCCATAATAACGTTGGTTTTAATCAGTAGTAGGGAAACAGTAGCACTAATAATGTCTTCAATGCGTCTTATGTTTTTATAGGGAAAATATTGACAGCTGATTTTCATCTTTTACTCGAATTTGATTGACAGTTCCTGTTTTAAATTATGAAATGCACCAAAAAGGATCCATATAAATTTATAAAATCATAAATTTATTACAAAGCCACATCTCAATCACAAGAAATCCGCATAAACATGCTTGATCCCTAGACTTTTTTGATGTGTGTATATACATATTATACATATAAACACCCAGACCGAGACAAATTATACAATGTACAACTTGCCCCCGGTGGGAATCGAACTCACGACCTCCCGAGTTCACGGCAACGTTTGTTACCACAAGACCACTGGGGCGGTGTAATAAATAATGCTATTTTTAAACAAATTGTCTTTTATTGTTTTATTTACATTCAAAAAAAGGACAATGAATTAAAATATATATACCCGAAATTGCGACGTTTGGGGTCGAGACGATGGGCCCATGGAGACTGTCAGCGAGGCGCTTGCTCAAGGAGTTGTCAAAGCGGCTGACAGAAAGGTCTGTAGACAGGAAGGCTGGCAATTATTTCTGCCAACGAATTAGCCTCGCTATACAGAGGGGAAATATTGCCAATCTCCTTAAGACTATCTCGGATGGGACGTCTCTAGAGGACATTTTTTGTATATGTATAGTGTTTATTTTTAATTTTATTATTTAGGTGGCTTTTAATTTATATACCCGAAATTAAAAATAAAACTTAACTATATGTAAAAATATTCACCCATGACTTCATCATATGGCAGTATGCCAACAACACTTGCTGCATTCCCCCCTCTGCACAGCTACGAGCAGCAGATTTGCTGGGCGAAAAAACTGGCTACCCACCCTCTTGTCACATACAGCATTAACCAAGAACTTCTTAGCACTTGGCCCACACGGTCCTATTAGTCACAAGACCAAAAGGCACAAACACATAGTTTTTTTTTCTTTAATTATAACAGTGCCTAAGTATTAATCGACAGTTTTTTTTTAATAATGGGTTTGAAGATGCTCTCACCAGTACTTTTAAACCTCAGACTCCCTAACGCTATGTTTCGCAATTTGAATGCCCTATCATTGCCGAACCCATTTTGGCCCTAAAGCATTTGGAGTCAGGTAACCAAACTTAAAGGCTCGGTTGTAAAAACCCTTGCCAATTTAAAAATCCCGGACACTTTTGAGCCTCGGAAAGCACGTTAAGCCTTCGGTCCCCGTTCCACTAATTCAAACTTGTGGAATCGGTAATCAGCCCCTTGCCAACCCGTCTGGCTAGCGTGGCGAGTATGACGCTAGACCACGAAGGAAGTCCCAAGTTAAAAAGAAGAAGAATTATTTGATTTGTGTAAAAGTGCAAAACGCATGGCTATACCAATTGGCGGATAATATATGATGTTTCTGGATGGAGTGTAAATAAAAACTTCTGAACGAAACATCACGCGTCAGGATACTATTCATCTATGTACAGATCAGTAGTGGTTCGGTTCTTAAAACTTAAAATTCAAAAAAGTCGCGGTGTTAACCCTAACCATTGAGTAGTGTTGCCCAGACCAAGACCAAGACCATGACTGCCCAAGTCTTGGTCTGTGTTTTGCATTAGAACTGCTGGTCTCATCGCAAGACTTTTGCTCTCACTTAATATATTAATATATATATATTAAGTCAGAGCAAATAAATATATATATATATATATATTTGTTTCTAATTGTCTATACCTCATAAAACTCTGGTGTATGTCCGAAAACTACTATCTTAAGAATTTAAGAAGGTCTGATTCACATAAAATTTGGAAGTCATAAATATTTACATTTTTTCATTACAGCCCCTAGAACACAGCGTCCTAGACCTCCACTGCTGGAGATGGGCCTTCTAGAACTGTAGAATTTAGCCTACACTCGCCACGCTGGCCAGACGGCTTGGCGAGGATAAATATTGTTGACCAACATATATCCTAAAATGTATACAGAGATTCTAACAAAAAAACTCTTTTGTACACCAGCCTATTGTCGGTGGTTAGCCCTAGGACACCATTCTTCTCATCTCTTTTACTTGCACACGTTAAACCCGGCACCGACACGTTGAACCCGGCACCCGCACGGTGAAACCATGAAATGCTTAGAAATTTGTCTTCTCATAGATATCTTTTAGTAAAATACAGGAAAGTCGTTATACATGTTTTTTCTATTTTCCACTATCTTTAATTTAATTTGGATTGTGCGAGTGAGAGGGAACTACAAGCCTTAAATCCTCCTAAATTATTTTATATAAATTCGTCAATTTAACATACGCGCTTTGTTGAATGTTCACACATAATGTCAAGCATAATATAAGAATTAGTAATTAAATTAAATTACTTTAAGACACCAACGTATGAACCCTGAAGGATGATGAGCTTAGGGAAACACTGGAATCTATAGAGCGTGTTTAGACTTATTTAAACTGCCTCCGTCGCTCAGCGGTGAAGACCGCATTTCTGACATTTCGTCGTACGAAGACATTTATGTTTTCAGAGTCAGAATCAATGTCACACAACAACCAACAATTAACTATCAACAACATTATTACTTCATGGCACAGACTCTGACATGTATACTATTTCCATTCTTTATATTTTTGTCATAATCATCTGTTAATTGAGAAATATCTACTAGGCATTATGTAGGTAACAATTATTTGTATTATGTAGGTATAAACTTGACCGAAAAGATACTAAAAGACGGTATACTGGGATAAGTCTACAGATGTCGGTCTAAGTCGATAAGATCACACATCTTTCTTAACAAAACCGCACAGTCGATTACTTTCCTAATGTGTCCTTTTGTGCCAAACGGAGCCATAATAATGGCCAGGACTTTTGACAATCCTACATACTACAATGTAATGTGGGTTATAATGATACACCACCGTTTTGACAGTAAGAATAAAAATATGATTCAGATAAAATAAGTCATATTTTTAAAATGGAATACACATAAGTTACGATCAGGTTCCTGAACAAGGGACTATGAGATGTCTGGATCTCTGGACGACCTGAACATCCCACAATTCATCATCACAAATAATATTGCAAAACATTAGACGTTAGCTATAAAAAACATATACGATTACATTATATGTAATACATGTGGACTGTAGCCCTATGTTACATAAGCGCAAACGTTATATAAAGTTAATATTTGCAGGGCTGCTTTCAATGTCGAGCGCTTATAGAGTTAAAAATTGAATAATATTTTGTAATTATGATGCAACATACGTTTGCGACTAAGTTATTCAATTCTCAACTCTATAAGCACTCGACATTGAGAGCAGCCGTGCAAATATCAACTTTAATATCGTGATATTTATTTAGTTAACGGATTCCATTATATAACGTTTGCGACTAAGTAACAGAATAGAGCGGATTGCTTAATTTAATAATTTATTTAAATATAAATAATATGATTATATTAGTTAAAAAGTGTGGGAAGGAGGTCGACCGTCTTGGAGTTTATTTTCCAGCTGAAGCCTGATGGAGTTATCCAAGATGATGGCAAGATATCCGAGAGTAAGCTAAACAAAAATATAAAGATATATACTTTCTCCATTCACTGTCAATGGGGGAAGTGCTAAGCATGCTGGCAGCATTGCCGCGTTGACTTGCAATGCTGATCCTTTTTACCAAATATTGCCCAGCCTTGTATTTTTTTATATATATCTAAGTCGGAAATCAACACAGTTGATTAAAAAGAACTTATCCTGCATCATCAAATGGTGGAAAATAATATTTATTTATTAAAAATAAGCACTTTTCTTAGCTTTCCGTTGTTACTGTACAAAATTTGACAGTATTAAAAATAGAGTTAAAGAATAGTTACTAGCTTACATAGTTACTATCCTTATCTTAGATCGTTAAAAGTTACAATATTCCGAGAAAACTTTTGCGCTGACGCTCCGAGGCAAATCTCGGAATACTACACGGTAAGTTATAGCCTTAATGATGACGTTAATGACAGCTGTCAATTCCATTATTTTCTTTTTAGATTTTTTTAAAGAACACAACAGTTCTAAAAACGTAATTTATTAAAAGTAAAAGAGCAGACTCCATCTCCTTTTGTCATATGCCTACTTGCAAAAATAAATAAATTGAATTGAATAACTCAGGAAAGCGCCTGACCAAGGAGTTGGTAAAGCGTCTGACGGAAAGGCTGGCAATTATTTTTGCCAACGTGTTAGCCTCGCTATACAGAGGGGAAATGTTGCCAGTCTCCTTGGGACTATCTCGGATAGGACGCCTCTAGAGAAGATTTTTATTTATAGTTTAGTTTATTTTTAATTTTATTATTTAGGTAGCTTTTAATTTATATTAATTTACTTCGAATATTTTTTTATTGAATATTCGTTCATTATTTTGGAAACCGGCGGTGATTAAAGTTTTTTTGTTATATAATATTAATCAGCCAGTAGCATACAATAGTGTTAGATTTGTCCACAAAAATATTTTCCCTGATAAGTTTTCTAGTTAGAAACACATTTTGTCGGCCACGGACGACGCAATTTGCATTCTCTCTGACATCTGTTACCATCAACACTATATACATCATAAATATCTAGTCACTAGCACTGCCTCTGTAGTCTAGCGGGTATGTCTGTGGACTCGGTGGTACCGGGTGTCGCGTAGGGGTTGCGACAGATTAGGGTAGGAGTTCGATGAAACTTTTAGAATGATATCTGTAATTAGCCCATTATTGCACAGCCCGGAAGATGTTTATTGATCTGATGGGTTTAGGGAAACGACTGGCCTAGTCTTCGGCTTCTCCAGCCTCGCCTTGCACCCCTCCACCGAACTTCTTTGGCGTGGAGTCGTGGATCTCTGCAGAACGACGTTTTTAACCCCAGTTTTAGCCCAGCATGACGTGGTCCAGTACCCCCCCCCCCTTAGTAAACTGTCCAACATACTTTTAAGATGACACTTTTTTTTCTGTTTTTTTTCTTAATAATCTGACATCTGTATGTAATTTTTATTACAATGTAAATTATTATAAATTAAAAGCTACCAAAATAATAAAATTAAAAATAAACTAAACTATAAATAAAAAATGTCCTCTAGAGACGTCCCATCCGAGAAAGTCCCAAGGAGACTGGCAACATTTCCCCTCTGTATAGCGAGGCTAATACGTTGGCAGAAATAATTGCCAGCCTTTCTGTCTCCAGACCTTTCTGTCAGCCGCTTTGACAA
The DNA here is from genome assembly GCA_910589645.1 of Tinea semifulvella. Lineage (NCBI taxonomy): Eukaryota > Metazoa > Arthropoda > Insecta > Lepidoptera > Tineidae > Tinea > Tinea semifulvella. Next base: position 888,669 of record OU342619.1, on the reverse strand, counting down.
CTCCTTGGCCAACCGCCTCGCCGACGGTCCCCATGAGCCCATCGTCGCGACCCCAAACGGCGCAAATTCGTAACCGGCACCAAGGTTGGCATATTTGCGCAATTTGAGGTTCTCCGCAGAAAACGCCGCTCTTCCCGCGCCTGACGAGGGCGCCTGGATGTGAGATGGAGCTAAAACTATTTAATAACTATCTACATCAAGTACGTCGAGTGTTCAATATAAATATTAGACTATTTTATTTCGTTATCTATACAAAACGATGATTATTGATTAAACTAAACGTCAAGGTCACTTTCGTGCAACTCTCTTAAGCTAGCTTCCCACGGTCCGTGATTCTGCGGATCATCACGCTCAGCCGACGGCCACGGACGGCAACGCACACAGACAGAGCTCTTCCAACGGTGCGTGTCGGTCTGTGTAGTAGATCTTTTGATAGCTTCATTTCAAAATGCAAAGTGAAAGATAACGTATCGTCGCTGCAGCTGCGGCTGTGGTATTAATTAACAATTACCACATTATGCGATCTAATAAAAGTAAAAAGAAACCACGTCGCTGGTGGATCAGCATACAACAAAAGTCGTTTAAGGTAAGTGTACCTAAATATCTAATTTTATTTTCTGTTTTGATCACGTTAGAAAATTAACGAATGACATAAAATATTCACTGTCCTGTGATCCTACCGGTGGGATCATGGGGAATGATTCGGAAAAACTTATCATAATATCGCACCGCACGCGCGCCCTTGGAAGTTACCGCCACAGATGTGTCTGTGCTACTACGGACGAGACCCTTCCCACGGTGTGTCGTGCGAGCTGGTCCGCGTCCGTCCGCGATATCACGGACCGTGGGAAGCTAGCTTTACACGCACTCGGGCGAATGTGCTATGTCCTACTAACCAATTCATTTCATTCGTACGCAATGCCAGCTTTGCGGTCTGTCTGCTACGAGATCGCTACCCACAGCTACGAAGCAATTTCATATAGTCTTATTAGTTTATGGCAACGAAAATTATATTGTGCCGTCAAGTACAGTGTTATGAAAAGTAGATAGTTTTAATTCACTATAAAAGGGCCTATCGTTGTGAACCTTGTAGATAGTTTAGTAATAATTTATGTTACATGGCGCCCATCTAAATACCCAGATATTTGCGAATATTTTTTTGCACTATTTATATATAAAATTTGATCTCTATCGTAACCTAATCACTATAATACAAAAATATGCTATTAAAAAGTGTGTTATTTAGCCAACATATCTTTATAAATTTTAGGCATTTAAAGGATATATTTTTATACTAGCATTACATGTGACCTTGCTTCCACCTGATGGTAAGTGGCGCGCGGGGTCAATGAATGTTAGCAACTGCAATCAGACACTCATGACTGACATCAGTTCCTAACACTATGCCGGCTTGACTGGGCATGACGGCAATTCAAGCCTGATTCCGAAATGTGTGGTTATTCAGCATAAACGCTGGGCAAATTACCACAAACTGTAAATAGAATTTAGCCCAATACAAGATGACATCATTCATATTAAAAGAACATACCTTTTGAAATACAAAAGAAATAAAATTAAAGCATATAAAAACACCGTAATAGGCAAACAGCAAACCGCTTCCCAAAATCAAATAAGGAAATAAAACACGTAAAATTTGGCTAATACAAACAAATAAACAAATCTACATCAGAGCGTTGAATTATTTCGAAATACAGCGTTTAACAATTTCACGTATGAGATGATTGGGGCGGTATTACACTGCGGCGGGAAAGTTACAGCGAACGTTACAACAGTACAAAAAGTAAAGTATCATCACAAACATAATCGATTGTTCAGAAATCACGCTTTATTTATAATTTAATTACAGGATATTTACTGCCTCCCTGGCCGAGCAACTGCTCGTTAAGTTAAGATTAGGATGATTATTTGACTTTTCCTTCAGACTGTGGCCTTCAGGCCTATAATACTCGTAAAGTTGGCTAAACGAGAATTCGCTTCACTAAAATTAAAGTAGCGTAGTTACTGATTACCCCGCAAGGGATACAGTCGAGATGATACCTTACAGGATAACTACCGACTAATAAAGACATAAAGAAAAAATATGGAAACATGATCAACTAAAAGTTATCACAAATGATTTTTGTAAACAAATAAAATAATAATAAAATAATGATTACAATTTTACACATTAGCAGTAATACTTTATAAAGGTACCAAAACTTTCTTGTTTTTACAAGTAAATTTCATTAAAACGTGACACATTCAAACCGTAGCAAATCCAAGCAGATAGGACCAAATGCACGCATGGAGTAATCTTTTACTAATGACTCTAAATAAAACTTAGAATTTTTGGCAACTTTGAATAAGATGTTACGTTAGGTCGGTTTGATATTTATTAATTAAGTAGGCACACAAAACAAATTTTAGCATTACAGTTTCTAAAAATAATGGATATAGTGTATAGACATTGCTAAAACTCAAAGCATGTGTACACAATATCAGCCATGTATTATAAACAATCACGTGTCTTTTTTTTTTTTAAGTTACAAGTAAATAAGTTTTACAAATAAAAGAGAGAGAATTAAACTATTTCAAAAAAATAATAATGAAAAGAGACCAAAAATAAAATCAATGAAGATCAATTCAAAAATAAAAATAAAGCAGGTGTTAGATTATATCCTTCAAACTCGACTTCAGTGTCGAAAGTCTTCTGTCAAAAATGTCGATGTTGTGTTTGCTTGTCAGTTCATCGTAATATCTATACATCCTCACAATAAGGTTAATATGGTAGGTACAAAGAACTAAATAAAACCAAAATTTATAAAACTTGTATTTGACAGATAGGTCACATCCCAAAAGTATTTTTCACATCAAAGTGATTACCTGCTTATGTGTACTTTCTCCGTGATTTTCAGGTTACGATTTAGGTTTTATGCCTTCTGAGCCTTAATAGATAACTTATAGCTTTGCATATTGGTAAGGGTTTTGAGGCTCTGAACATGACAGATAGCCCACTGTGTAGAGGATGCATGGCGGAAGAGGAGATGGCTGAGCATGTAAGAGTACTCTTGGTGTGCGACAGTATGGCTGCTCTTAGGCTGAGGTTTCATCAAACTCTTCTGTAGGTCTGCATGAACATGACTGGATTCTGACCTTCCTGGACTGGTATAGATGAATTTCGTCTTGTCTTGTCTTGTCGCCAACATACTACAACGAACTATCACAAACACACTTTCTTGAGTAAGTAAAGAGTTGTTTGCGAACGTATTCTGCAACGTTCGCGGTGTCATTTCCACTTAGTGTGTGCAAACCTTCACTCATACTTAGTTGTCGCCTATACTCAAATTGCGAGAAAGAGAGGTATAATAGGGTTGTGTGGGATGTGCAAAAAGGACAGCCAAAGAGCAGGTTTCATATTGTCCTCATCGCAATATTGAGATTAAAAGTAACGCTTGGTGTAGCACAAATTTTCCAATGTACAGTTCACAAAAAAAGTTCGGCCCCAATATCATAACACCGTTCCGTTTGCAGTTGCTTTATTTATGTTCCGCTGGGAGTCAATATTTTGATGCGGTAGGAAGAAAAATTAACTGGATACAAATGTTTTGTTAACTTTTTTTGCGCTGTCCACTGTTGTGTCACTTTACATTTGATAGTTGTCTAAAAGTGATATGTTATTTGTACCAACGTAGTTTCGTTTATGTTATTTTATTTTTTCTAATTTTTATCAAATACAAAGGCCTCGCTATACAAATAGAAAATGTTGCCAGTCTCTTTGGGACTATCTCGGATGGGACGTCTCTAGATGACACTTTTTATTTATAGTTTAGTTTATATTTAATTTTATTATTAAAGTAGCTTATATTTATATTTAATGTAGGTATATAAATTTACTTCGAATAAATCAATTCTAAACATGATTTTGTTGAAGGTTTCTAAATTTTCTCTCTTTAAAGTACTCTCCGAGGCACGTAAACAGTAGTCTATGAGAAGTGTACGTAAGAAAACTCCCACCCGGGTATTTTTCTTAGAAAATGCTGGAACTGGAAACTAAGTCACTCATTACAGACCCTGGAACTGGAACACAGACTTCCACTGTTGGACATGGGTCTTCCAGAACATATATCTAGAGAATTTGGCCTACACTCGCCACGCTCGCGCTGGCTAGATGGGTTGGTGAGGATCTGAATGACATTTTTTATTAACAATTTATTAACGATTCCACAAGTTGGTATTAGTGAAACCGAGAGCGAGTTAAGAAGCTTAAACAAAACAAATGTACCTACGTAATATAATATAAGTGTATTTCTCATTGGTACATGCCGAGGATCGAACCAACCTTTTTGGGAAATTACGGAAAGCGTTTTTTAGTAGCTAGGTTACTAGGGAACTAGGTCACTCACCACCACTCAATTTAATGTATTCGGAATCTGTCTATTGTTCCATAACCCATTAGATTTTTTTCCACATTTACAATTGTTTACTTCTTAACACATCTAATTAATTCAATCTAAAATATTTAGATCCACTTTGTAATTATAAGGTGGTGTGACACTGTGTGACAGCAATCGTTGAGTAGTTAAAAAAATCATATTGTATAACATTACATTGTATACCTAGCATAGCTTATAGAGTCTGGCTGTCGAAAGTAGATAACAAAAAAGCGCGGCAAATTAAAAAATATTAGTATGGTACCTCAAAATTTCCCAAACAATTAATCATCTATGTTCGGGTTTTTACACTTGTTAACTTATACGTCAAGAAAATAGAAACGAAAGTGAAATGCTTTCACTGAGAAGATTATTTGTTGCAAGTATCAAAATAATAAATTATACTAACCTAAGAAATTTAGCACCACACGTAAACAATCTTGATTTTGATTAATTGATTGATTTCGATATTTTTGGAATTTGGCAATCATGTAAAACAATGTCTTTCGGACTCCACTTTTAATAGTTTTATTCTTATTTTACTACGCAAATGAGGAATTAACAACAAAATAATTCAAAGCAGATGTTTGATAACAGCCATATTGAAAAATTGAAGTTTTTCCAAATAATTCGATTATCTACTTCCATCAGCCAGACTCTAGTACATTTTATATTATGTAATGGGGAATATTTTTTTATTGTATATCCACGACATTTTTGCCGACGGTACTTAATTCGTTCTGTGTTCACTTCTCCGGAACGTATTGTAGGCACGGCTTGCGTCCTCTCGCGTTGAGACGCTAAATTCGACTCTACAGGTATTCTAATTTTAAAATTTGAAAACTTGTAACTGCGCGCTTTTTGTGCTAACGTTATTTTTTATAGTTGGCTGTATTGTAGTAGGGATAGCAATAAAAACTGAATAACGTCGGTTGAAGAGCTTTGCGAAGTAATGAATACCTATTACATTTTTTTTTTCTCTGGATGCAACAACCGGGGTGGTTACTATGCGCCAAAATCGTCAAAAACTTATTGACTGTAGATACAACACGTAAACCGTGCGTGATTAGAGATAGTAAGTAAAGTATCATCACGACCGTTTCCCTTTCGGGGTTGTCAGAAACCACGCTTATAAATAAGCGGATTCACATTTAGCCAACTTTACTATTGGCCAATCATGACAAGTGGCAAGCTCGTCGATGTCTCCAGCGTACCAAACTAGAGAAATTAAACAAATAAATTAAATGTAATTATTTACATTAATAAATATTTTTGTGTCCCAACCAGGAATCGAAACCGGTACCTCCGAGTCTTAATCCACGGACTTAACCGCTAGACCACGGAGGCAGTTATTAGAGATTCTTCTTTTTAGTCGCTACGCTCTTGGCAGAGTGGTCGTGGTCGTCACTTGAGTGTCAGTGGCACGCTTAACAAGCCGTCGCCACTCGTCTCGAACTGCAGCCTTCCTAGAGCACTCATGTAGGGGGTGATCCATTGCTGCTTTAACCTGGTCAGTCCATCTCATCGGAGACCTACCACGCATTCTCTTGCCATCGACTTTTCCCTGAACTACAAGGCGCTCAATGGATGTATCTCCACGCCGCGACACGTGTCCAAAGAAAATGAGCATGCGTGATTGCACGATTGAGGAAAGGCGTTTTCCTATCTCTAGTTCCTCCAGGATGTATTTGTTGGTTCGGAACTCCGTCCACGATATGCCCAACATTCTCCGCCAACACCACATTTCTAGAGCATTAATCCGTTTTATTTCAGTTTTGCGCAGGGTCCACGTCTCTGCAGCATACAGGAAAATGGGGAACACAAGAGCTCTGACCAGCCGGATTTTAGTAGCTTTCGTAATGTTTCGGTTCCTCCATATTTTCTTAAGCTTCTCCATAGCAGACCTTGGCACTGCCATACGACGCTTAATTTCCTCTTCGCATCCACCGCCATTCGATATCAATGCTCCCAGATAAATGTATGACTGGACAACATCGCATTTTGCTATCTGTTTAATTTCTGGCCAGTTATCGTTGGCACGGTCTACAATCATTACCTTTGTCTTGCTGCGGTTAATTTTAAGGCCGAACTTAAGACTGACGGTCTCCATTTTTTGCAACAGCTCTTCCATGTGACCAATACTTGTTGCAAATAATGTAGTGTCGTCCGCATATCGCAAATTAGAGATGTTTAGTCCACCAATTGTTACTCCATCAGTCCAGTTTTCAAGGGCAATTCTCATTATAAGTTCTGTGTAGATGTTGAACAGAAGCGGGGAAATAATGCATCCTTGTCGAACTCCAGCATTGGGGTGGAAGTGGCTAGATAAAACTTCATCTGTTCTTACATTAGAGATAGTGTCAGTTTAAATGATTATTGTTTACAATAAACTCTAGTTACATCCTGTGACCATAAATATAACTGCATCCTGTGAAGTAAACAAGTCTATTTGTAACATGAGACGTCCTTATGGACCTCATAATGATTAAATGTTAGTATATTAGTTCAAAAGAATTTTAAAAATATCAGTTGTAATCGTCGTTGCCTCGATCTTGAATCGTTTAAAAAAACGACTTACGTTGTATCGGTAACTTAATTTTTACTATTGTCAGAGTTCTTCGCGCCATTTTGCGCGGACATGTCAAGTGCAAGTTTTAGTTTTGTAAATTGATTTACTGTGGATATTGTTAGTCAAAAGTGGTGTTGTTTTGTTTAATAATGTTAATAATTGAATGTTAATGTGAATAATTATGGAAAACTTTAAATATGGGTCACAAGACGCAGTTAATTTTATGCGGTTTCCCGCGCTGTGAACTCCTATATTTTACCCGACGTGTTTGTGTGACTCCAAGAAAAGCATCAAATTCTGCAACATCTGGAACTTAATGATATCCTCATTAAGTTAAAAAGAAAGATATATTACGTTAGACTTGGCTGTATGGGCTAGACTAGACCCTTTGCCTTCCCTATCACCTCATTCATCATCCATCGGGAGAAGAGAACACAACAACAAAATATTACTATTGTCAATAATTTAAGCTAATTCTAATGTTTTTTAAACGAAATACGACAGTGCCAGACAAAAATTTCAACATTTTTGCCTATAACTGATTTCCACTCGACATCAAGTGCTTTTTCATTTTATTTATTTAAAATCTTGTCACACTTGATAATATTTGTGAGAAACATGGCGGCTGCCATGAGTATTCCCATCTGTCCCCGAACGTGTGTACCAAATCAGAGACAGATGAGAATCAAAACTAACCACACTCTAAGGCCGGGTTTTACAAAACAAGTCTCCGTAACGTACATAACGCTGACGGTTGACCTTCATAATAAAACTGGTACAATTGACGCCATTTTAAACTTTAATCGTGACAATTACTTAGACTTCGTCCGTTCATCGCGGCTGTCATGGGTAAGAATCTGGAGTATTCCCATCTGTCCCCGAATGTGTGTCCCAAATCAGAGAAATCTTTTGAGAATCAAAAGTGCGATCAGTAGTAGTAAGAAGCATATGTAAGTGTTACGATTAATATTTAAAATGGCGTCTGATTACCAGTCTGACCTTCAAAGTAAAACTCGTACAATCGACGCCATTTTTAACTTTAATAGTTACGATTTCAGAGATTTTATATTGGTGCAATTCAGCCTTAGATTTTATTATGATTAAGAAAAGATTTAATTATTTTTATATGTTTCCTATTTTATAACTCAAAAATTCTCATCCGTCCCCAATTGGGGGCATATGGGAATACTCCAAGAATTATGTCTTTTGTCACAAATTTTAGTGGATGTGGCGAAACAGCGTATAATTAGCCAGCTTGATAAGAGTGGACTTAAAAGTAGGATGAGGAGGTGGATTATGTATAATGTATAAAAAAGGTAAAAAAATATATGCTAAAGAAGCAAAATCTAGCAATGACAAAAGAAAACGCAAAATTTTCATAAGGGCAATTCCATAATAGTAGCAAATTTCAATACGGGCCAATTCTCAAGTTTTTGCCAACGCACCCTTTCTTTTATATCTCATAAAAGCAAACGCATCATCTCCGCGACGATGTAGTCTAGGAGCTAACGTATAATTTCAAAGAACCTCGTCGACTCTCGGTCTAAGTTTTGTTTTTACCCTTCTACTTTCTTTGCGCGACGCAAATAAGTGTTATGTGTATGTATATCATCATCAGCCTGTGTCTCTCCACTGCTGGATATAGGCCTCCCCCAAGACTCGCCACTGCACGCGGTCCTTTCAACCCTCATCCAGCCCTCACCAGCGACCCTCCTTAGGTCATCCGTCCATCTGGCGGGGGGTCGTCCCACTCTGCGTCGTCCCGTACGTGGTCCCCACTCCAGAACCCGTTTGCCCCATCGGTCGTCGGTTCTGCGGCAGATGTGTCCGGCCCATTGCCACTTCAGCTTGCTAATTTTGAATGCTATGTCAGTAACTTTGGTTCTCCGACGAATTTCAACGTTTCGAATTCTATCCAATCCATCAGAGAAATACCAAGCATAGCTCTCTCCATAGCTCGCTGAGCGACCTTGAACTTGTGAACCAGACCCACTGTCAGTGTCCACGTCTCTGCTCCGTACGACCTTACGGGGAAGACTTTTGTCTTCAAACACTGTGGTATGGACGATGAGAGGATATGTCGAAGTTGTGATATATACGTGTATGTATATCAAAGGCCCAATTAATGAATACTGTAAGAGCATGTGGTGGTTGCCTGAAATTGGTGCAGCATCTGGTTTCTGTCTTAGTTGTAAGTAAAAATCCATGTATGTATTGTTGCTGACACCGTTGGTGACCCTAATAAATAAATATAATAAAATAAATCAGCATATGCATGGATAACGAGTGGCTTTAACAGTCAAGACCCATTAAAAACTTCTTGCCTTCAGCTCTCGGTCTATAAAGCCGAAATTCGCCAATGAAGCCTACAGGTATGAAAGTAAGTGGGGGCTCGTACGCTGTTATTAGTTCGTCCCCTACATTTCCCGAGGGATCTTCTTTTGACCTTACCAAACTTGCTAAAGTATACGTCGACATTGTCTAGTTTAATGAAATAAAATTAAATATTTTATTTGCAGGAAACGGTGTTTGATAGTTCTAATTATAATAATTTAATTTTTCATTGCACACAGAATATAAAATAATGTATATCGCATAATACCGTATTCTCTATAAGCTAGCCTTTGCGAGAGTGATAAATTATTTTAATGGTTGCAGAGTAAGAAATAATTTTAAAAAGTTGATAGTATCATAAATATACAATTGTAAGTAAAATAACGTAACTATATGTAAATATATAAATATCGAAATTATATATGACTTATAATCTAATAAATACTTACATAATAATTACCTACATACACACGTACGTACCCTAATCTCGACATCTTGACATATAAGTATTTATTTATTTAACTATTATATGTACGTATATAAATAGTTGTGTAGGTCGAATTTATGTAATATATATTAAATAAAGTATTTAAATTTTTATGTACTTTATTATTTAATTCTGTAATACACGAGTATTTACATTTATTTTAAAAATCTCAGACTCTGCACCCAACATATAAATCTATAACTTTCCCAAAGGTTAGCTGAAAGAGAATACCTTCATGATATTATGCTCACATGATTTTATTTTGTATGCAATGAAGAATTTTGTTATTATTATTAATTCTTACATTTAACTTACATTTGATTTTAGGATGTAGAAATTAGTGTCATATTGTTTTTTTTGATACTTCTTTTTAAATTCATATTTGTATTCTAGGTTCTAGTGTACTGTAGGACCAGATTCACACTGTTCTGTTAACTGTATGTTTTTACTGGCAACTCCCCACCTCTAATCTCACTTTTACCTCCTACACCTAAATTACATGTAATTCTCTACCTGTATGAAAAAGCAGTATCGCTGAAGAAAGAAACACGCAAGAGCAAAATCAAAGTGAGCCTGTATTCCTTATTAACTTTAAAAAGTTAAAATATTTTATTTTATTTATTTATTTGATAGAGAACGATCGACAATATAATTTTAAAAATAAGTTAGAAACAACGTATCATTAAAATTTATATTCGCCAGGTGTTCATTCACTTAGTGAATAATCCAAGTGACAATACGTATTGCATAAGTACTATCGCGGTTGGCCACACTGGATTAACTAGGCACCTACCTGCCATACCAAGATGCGTCGATCTTAGTACAATTCTTAGTAGGCGGCAATTCAGCTTGCTAATTTTGTAGCCTTGGTTCTTAAATGAGCATTCTTGTTTATTACCAAATTTTAAACCAGACAATCTTGACGTAACTAGATTTTTTCTCGTACATTTTTTGTACCGAATTCCTATAAACCAAATATTAGGTTTTCTTTCCTTGATCTTTGAGTTTTAAAAACATGTTTTTTTTCGTACTACCTACACGACCTTTAGGTATACTATTAGACAGGTAGATACGTGTAAAACAATGTCCTACTCATATAATATATATAGGTTAGGTTATACATATATAGGTTAGGTTAGTTACTGTAATACCATGTAAAGTGTATAAATAAAATAAAAAATAAAATAATTATGATTGCTGCCAAGTTTTTTTCGGCGAAGAATCTTTTCACAATATTTTTTTATACTATACGATATGTGAATTTGCGCCCACCTGATGGTAAGTGGCACGCTAGGTCCATGAATGTTAGCAACTGAAATCAGACACTCATGACCGACATCAGTGTGGATACACTTTACTGGATTTATCGGTGCGAACAGTGGATACTTCTCCGTGCCAGCAGACTGGGTGAATTACCACCATCAGTCCGCTTACCACCTAATCCGTCCCCTGCCACCAAATCAGTTTATTTATTTATTTACATAGTACACACAGCAGTACATATATTATCACACACATAACATAGTATAATCATAACTTATCTAATATATGTACCAATTAGGTGTCACAGCATTCACCAATATAAAAAGAAGAAGAAGAAATTAGAAACATATTACTGTTAAAACAAAAAAGAAATTAACAAAAACTAACAAATTTACAAAATAAAAATATGTATCATCATCATCATCACGACCGTTTCCCTTTCGGGGTGGTCAGAAACCACGCTTATAAATAAGCGGATTCACATTTAGCCAACTTTACTATAGGCCAATCATGACAAGTGGCAAGCTCGTCGATGTCTCCAGCGTACCAATCTCGAGAAATATCACAAATAAATTAAATATTTATAAATAATTTTGTGTCCCGACCAGGAATCGAACCCGGTACCTCCGATTCTAAATCCACGGACTTCACAGTTAGACCACGGAGGCAGCTTAGAATAAAATAGAATACAAATAAAACTATTAGAATAATTGGGCTGCAGATTTGGGAATAACGCTGATGCTTCCAAGATGCTTAAAAAGCAGGTGTTTTCATAAATATGTTTATTGTCATTGCACCAAATATTTAAATTACTTACAAAAAAATCTTTCTTGGTGAGAATATTTATCTGAGCGGATGAACTTTAGAACTTTCCAAAATGTTAAGTATATGTTACTACGTAAGAACGGTGGTGGCTCGGTCGTAGGTAGGAACGGAACGGAACGCTCTCCTTAAAGTTCTAAAAAGGTCGGTTCGAACCCCGGCATGTACTAGTAAGAATACACTTCTCTTACGTACATTTGTCATAATATTGACAAACATTACTGTTTTCGTGCCTCGGAAAGCACGTTATTCGTCGGTCCCGGTTCCAATAATACAAACTTGTGGAATCGTCATCAGACCCTCGCCAACCCGTTTGGCCAGCATGACGAGTGTAGGCCAAATTCTGGAAGGTCTGGGACTCTATGTTGTAGGTAGGTAAGGTGATGATCTAAGATAAAAATATGACTTCTAAAATAAAATTCTAAATTTTCAGCATCAGTTCGCCTACCACCTAATCAGTCAGCCTACCAGTACTACCTAGAGACTTTCCTCAATCGTACAATCACGCATTCTCACTTTCTTCGGACACGTGTCGCGGCGTGGAGATACATCTTTTGAGCGCCTGGTAGTTCAGGAAAAAGTCGATGGCAAGATAATGCGTGGTAGGTCTCATACAATGTGGACTGACTACGTTAAAGCAGCAATGGATCACCCCCTACATGAGTGCCCCAGGAAGGCTGCAGTTCGAGTAGAATTACCCACTTCAAAAAGTAATTTGTTCAGTAGCCATATTTCATTACATAAACATTATTCATTTATACCGCATGTAAACGTCAAAAGAGCAAATATTTTTTTGTTGGATTCAGGTGTCATTAGTAGAACCTCTATTTTTTATTAAGGTTATTTTTCATTATCCGAAAAATAAAACACTACTGCATGGTGAATAAGGCCGCGTCTCAAAATCGCGATATCCATTGTGATATGTACTTAAATCAAATCAAAAATCAAAATAATTTATTTCCATTGGTTCTCTCAAAACAACTTGGATACAGTCAGAACTAATTAAATCAATACAATTTTCAAAACATATGTACTAATCAAAGTGGTAATAATGGTTGGACCGTAAACAGGCAATAATCCATATTTATGTATGTTATGCACAACATTATTGCTACAAGCAAGTAAAACTAACTAACTTAGAAACTACTTAAATAAGATCGTGGCTGTAAAGGCATCCCAGCCTATTATTATTAACTGATCTCGCTCACAGCCGAGAGACGAAATAGAGAGAGAAAGAATAACGTAAGTCAACGTTGGCACGATCGTCGACCTCTCGCTATCTACTTGATTAGGCTCAGTATGTGTGGCGAAATTTTTAGGAAAACTTCTCTGCACCGTAACTTAAGATTTTATTACTAAATATATAAAATAAAAAATACGTAGTTATTTATTTTTATATTATAAAAATATTTGCTCTTTAATAAATGCCACGCAGTATATATAAATATATAGAAAAAATAGCATAAATATTTACTTTTACATAACATTAACTAAAAGTGAAGTATACAAATAAATAATAAGCCGTTATACATAATAATAATAATTATTATTAAATACTTTATTGCACTTTACTTAAAAGTATGTACAAAGGCGAACTTAAAGCCATTTCGGCTTTTTCTACCAGCTAACCTTTGGGAGAGTGAGACAGTATAAATATGTGGGGTGCAATTCTAACCAATAAACTACATAAATAGTATGAATGCATAGACTACATAAATACTCATCAATATATAAGTATTATAGAAGATATACATATATGAGGATAATATATTATTAGGAAGTAGAAATTTGTGGAGTTAACATATATTGTTCTGCTTGTTTAAAAAGAAAGTATTAAGTAGTTTTTTAAAGATGTGAATGGAAGGATCTTGTCTGATGGTCAGTGGAAGTTTGTTCCACTAGCGAGCAGACGATACGGTAAATGAATCTGAATATCTGCTGGAAGTGTGGGGTGGGATTTTAAGTTGGTTGTTATGAGAAGAACGAAGAGGGCGGTCGTGCGAAACACAATAATAATAAAGAAAGAAAGAAAAAAAAATAGCTTTAAAATAAATTGAGCTAATAAAAGCGGCGGTGATGGGATGCCTAATGAAACATGTTCAACGCTATACAGAATGACTTTTTCAAATAAGCGTGGATACTGAACTACAAGGAATATTTAAAAATGCTGAAACTGGACCGAAATTTGTGAAAAAACTCTTATGCTAGCCGGGAATAGTGTTGATGTTTTAATAATACTGGTTGGATATTTTATACTCTGTTTATAACTATAATGATTGATGTTTTTGATATAATTATTGTTTATATTATTCTGTTTGTCAAGCTATTGAGATGAAGTAAAAGTTATTCTTGAAACAATCTTTTATTGTGATAATCTGCTCCTACAAATAGAACTCGAAATAAAAAATAAAAAATCCTGATTTTTCTTAAATTCAATATTTAATAAATAGACACCTCTCAGGCAATAATATGGTTCATATATAAAAAAATAAAATTAAAAAGAGAAAATGTTGAACATATTTCGATAGACAATAAGGTTAGGCGTTATATTATTGTGTTTGTGCCTTACTTGACAATAGGTACGTGGGGGCCATGTGCTACAATTATTATTATTTTTTTTTGGTTCTCTTCTCTCAATGGATGATTGGATGAAAGGGTCTAGCCCATACAGCCAAGTCTGACGTAATATATCTTTGTTTTTCATGAATTAATGAGGTCATCATCAAATTCCAGATGCTGCAGAATTTGATGCTTTTCTTGGAGTCACTCGCGGAACCATCCACTGCTCAAACACGTCGGGTAAAATATGGGAGTTGACAGCGCGGGAAAACCGCAAAAAATAAACTGCAACTTGTGCCTCATATTTAAAGTCCAATTTATCGTTTTCCATAATTATTCACATTGTAGCACATTATTAAACAAAACAACACCACTTTTGACCAATAATATCTACAGTAAATTAATTTACAAAACAAAAACTTGCACTTGACATGTCCACGCAAAATGGCGCGAAGAACTCCCAAGTGCTACAAAGAATCTAAGCAGCTGGTTAATGCTGTATGTGACAAGAGGGCTAGCAGTTATTTTGCGCAGCTCATCAGCATCGCTGTGCAGCGGGAAAATGCTGCAAGTGTTCTTGACACACTGCTACATGATCAGGTCATGGGTGATTTTTATATATAGTTTAGTTTTAAATTAGTTTAAATAATTTTATTAGCTAAATATAATATGATAAAATTTTTCATAGAGAAATGAGCGCAATCAAATGTTCTCGTGCCATAATGGTTTCTTTCTTATTTGATAGTAAATATTTATGTGTTTTCATAATCTGTAATTAATTTTATTTATGTTACTGTAGCATAACGACAATTGAAAAAACTTTTTTACGTTAATAATTCAATAGTTTCGATGCTGCCGATATAAATCAGAGAATTATTTTCACTTTGAAATCCAGTGTCTTTTCTATAATAAAGTACCTGATCATAATAAAGTACCTAATCGTAGTGCTCTTATTCAATACATAAATCTTAACCAATTGAAGAGTTCTTCGCGCTATTTTGCGTGGACATGTCAAGTGCAAGTTTTTGTTTTGTAAATTAATTTATTGTGAATATTGTTGGTCAAGAGTGGTGTTGTTTTGTTTAATAATGTGCTACAATGTGATTAGTTATGGAAAACGATAAATTGGACTTTGAATATGAAGCACAAGTTGCAGTTTATTTTATGCGGTTATCACGCGCTGTCAACTCCCATATTTTACCCGACGTGTTTGAGCTATTATGCAGCGAGTGATTCCAAGAAAAGCATCAAATTCTGCAGCATCTGGAATTTGATGATGACCTCATTAACTCATAAAAAGGAAATATATATTACGTCCGATTTGGCTGTATGGGCTAGCCTAACCAATGGGGGTGTATCACTAACTTTTTATCACGATAGATGGCGCATGATAGATGGTACCTAATAGAACTGTCAGTTGCATAGAAAACCTGTATTTTTATTACGTAATTTATTATTTTCTGGATATTATGCCGAAGTGAGCAGCTTTTTAGTGTACAAATCGAGATTTCTTAGCGAAATCAAAGATCACCAAAAATGATGTGACATAGGTGTAAAACGAGGTACCATTGCTGCTAGCGACATCTACAATAAGCTTTGCCTGATACACCCCATTGACTATTTAATTAAATTATATTTTAATGCTGGGGTAAATGTGATGTTTATATACGGTTTAAAAAAAACACAGAATATAATATGATTATTGAAGGTGTTTTTTGTATTACATAAATAGTGGATTTCATTTGCATATTCAATCGGTGCAGCTCGTTGTTTTATTGATCTTGTACTATATGGATTCTTTGCGGTTTGAACGTTTGAAATTATTAATTTATATTTCTCTTGATAACGTGTACATAGTTTGTGGCAATATTGACTGTGTACTGTGCACTTCTGTATAGTAAACACTTTAAACGTATTACGTCAATTGGAAATAAGTTATTACTGTGTTTAACATTCGACATTTAATTACACAAAATAATAACCACAATTATCATAATACACTCAGAAACAATGATAATGAATCACAAACAAAAATATGAAATGTGATAAACTTTAACTTTTTAAACTTTCGCGCACATTCATAATAGATTTTTATAATTTTAACGGGTCTTTACACATAGACACATATTTCTCCCGACGTTTCAGCCAAGTTGCATTGGCCGTGGTCACGGGTCGACTGAAGCTATGCGGTGTAGTCTCGTACATACTGGGCGGCAAATGTAAACCTACCCACTTATCACTTTTAAAAGTTTTTAGAAATCACGACACACGACACTTACAATATCCTTGGCGACACCGGGCGATTTTACCCGGCATCAAAACCTATTGATTACTGGATTCCACGATGAAGATAGCTTATAACCCCCTCTCGATTGAAATTTTTGTGTTTCTTTATTTCGATCGCTTCACGTACTATTCTAGGGTAATAGTGACGATCGGTGGAAAGTATCTTTGGGTCATGCAGCTCAATCCAATGGTTTGTGCCACTATCCATTAGGTGTTCTGCTATTGCTGACTTGTTTAATTGGCAGTTTTTTACAGCTGCTATATGTTCCTTGACCCTCTCGGCTATTGTGCTCTTAGTTTGGCCAATATAAGAACTCCCACAGCTGCAGTCCACTTTATATACGCCAGGCGTTTGAAAAGGAATGACATCTTTTGGGGTGCGTATGTGTTTTGCTACTTTGGAGAATGATAACTTTTTGAAAGCTGTACCAATTTTATCCGTTACTCCTTTCACATATGGTAAGAATGCGGGCAGCCGATTGTAAATCGCGTAAAGACCCGTTAAAATTATAAAAATCCATTGTGTAAAACTTAGCCATAAAGATTTTAACCTAATAATAAAATGGTAACTACGATAATCAATTTATAAATAATTATAAATTTTAATATAATACATAATATGTAGTAAGTTTTTTTTCAAGCGGTCTTATTTTTATATAAATATCACCATGGCAAGCTTACAATATTAGTTCTCCTTGACAGTAAAAATTGGCATTTAACATCATTGCATATGGCACATACTTTCAACGAGAACAACAAATAGGTGGTAGGCGGACTGATAGTGGTAATTTGCCCAATCTGCTGGGGCGGGAAAGTCACCTCCGTTCGTGCCGATAATCCCAGTAAAGTGTATCCACACGTTTCGGGATCAGGCTCCAATTTCCGTCATGCCCAGTCGTAAGTCATGAGTGTCTGATTCCAGTTGCTAACATTCATGGACCTCGCGCGCCACTTAGCATTAGATGGGCGCATGGACACGAGTCATGCTAGTATAAAAAAAAAACATAACTTATTTACTTTATACACAATATAGAAGTCAAGAGTCGGGCGCAGCGGCGTCGCATCTAGGTTTTATTTGGCATTACACACGTACACACACCCAATACGCAATCAATAATAATAATAATAAATATTGTATGTGTTTATTTATTTATTTATTAAGAAACCAACAACGTTACAATATGCTTAATAATAGTATGGTACAATTTATGGAGTAAGGTCAATTACAGGTTTCGCTATATAAACATAGTACGTAGTGGAGTTTAACTACTTACTATACAAAATAGGTACATAAATGTTTTAATAGTTTATTACAACATAATTTTATAAAGCACGGAAAATTTCCAAAAAATAATTAAAATATATATATATATATATAGAGAAGAAGTATAATAATAATAAAACATACCTATAATTTGGTAACAACATTAAATGTGCATATGAGAAAGTCGAAAACAACATTAATCCATCCACTCAATCTGCGAAACAAATCCAAACAGTGTTGCTAGGTTAAAAAAAGAGATTGACATTAAATTATCTAAATGAATCCTAATTAGAATTGGAGAACATTTTATTTTATTTTTTTTAATTACTACTTTGACACACACGGGTTGGCTAGGGTCTGATGTCAATTTTAATGGCAATTTATTAAAGATTCCACAAGTTGGTATTAGTGGAACCGGGACCGAAACGGCTAAACGTGCTCTCACAAGCACGAGAACGGCGGTGTTGTGACAAATGTACGTTAAATAATCTTTATTTTTTTGATCTTTGGTACTGTACCAGTTCCCAGTACAACGCCGCCCGTCAGGCTCACGAATCTATCTCCTATTATTTGTCTACTTCAATTCTTCTCCAAAAGCGTCTCCCTAGGCCATCTCACCCATTGTTACCGTCCTGTTGATGATGCAGCTCAGGATTTTGACGGTGGGAGTCCACTCGATGTCCTGTCCCCGAAGCTGTAGTGGTGGAGGCGGCCGGCATCTAGACGTCACCAATGCAGCAGTTTTGCAGACATTGATTAACATGCGCCACCTGTCCAACCACGCAGGGAGGAGATCCAGAACGTCTGCATTTTATCAGCAGCAACGTATTGGCTTAAAGAAGAGCTAAAGTAGGCACTGTCATCTGCAAACAGTGCAAGCATGAAATCCTACTCACCCTCTTCCAGAACTTTGGAGAAAGTAGAAATATCATTGGTATACAGCGTGTAAAGTACGGGAGATAAGCGGCTGCCCTGTGGAACCCCCCTCAGAAACAGTAGAACAAATAAAATATTACTGGTGTCCCGCTTTATTTGCTGTCCAGTGTAGATATGCATTTTGAATTGAACATAATATAAATTTTATTTCATTTGCATATTTTAATAAATATATATTAAGCGCAGTATTGATCCCAATTACTAACAATAATCCTTGCCTGTTTTGTAATGTTATTTCTTGAGTTTGTTTTCTGCCTATAGTAAAGTTGGCTAAATGTAAAAAAGCGTGGTGTCTGACCACCCCGCACGGCCTACGGTCGTCATTTAACATAGTATCCAAGACCTCTTAAGGCGCTAGGTTTCCTGATGCGCGTGGGAAAGAACTTTAACAATGTAAAAACGCTCAAAATCTTATACTGTTCCCTCGTGCGACATGCGGTCATCTCGAATACGCCTCTCCGGTTTGGAACCCCAAATACGATAAATATATCAACCGCATAAAACATAGGCTTTAGAACTCGCCAAAACAGAATGAGTTATTACAACTATAACCAAGTAAATCTAAGCAAAAATTACCACACAATACAACATGATGCAACCACAATTAAGCAACACAATTCCAAGGATCAAATTTGGTTAAACGGCAATTCAGTTTACAGTCCCAGCCAGGATCCGCAGTGACAATACATTGCGCTTAAAAACATGCAAAGAATTAGCAAATATGTCTAGACTGTCATTCTTATTTTTTTGTGAAAATTTGTTGTTTTGACGACATGTACGTTATTACGTACATATTACCCTATTGTTGTGAAATTAGCAGTATGTTTTCCTTAATCAATAAATAAATGATACTTAACCTTACTTCTATTATTATGAGGCGAAAATTGCGATATATTTATGAAATGTTATATATTTATTTTGTAGGCTATTGTAGCCGAGGAAATATGACTAGAAAATAGCTGAAATTTACCGGAGCCACGAGCCACGGCGAACGGTTTAATCGGGAAATACCGCAACCGCCGCCGCATGCGAAGTGCTAATTACTATCTCTCTCACAAACTAAATAGGAGAACAAAACTTTAAACGCTGGACACACATTGCGGTAGCAGTTTTTACATACGAGTGTTAGTTCTAAGGATCAGGCTCAAATTGCTGTCAAGCCCAGACAAGCCGGCATAGTGTTAGGGACTGATGGTAATCATGAGTATTTGATTCCAGATGCTAACATGCGCTAACCTTGCGCGCTACTTACAATCAGGTGGAAGCTAGGTCACATGTCGTGCTAGGTTAATAAAATATATCTATAAAGTTACAATACAACACAAAATACTAGACCTACACTACTGCCTCCGTAGTGAGACAGAACTGTCTTTTTTCACACAAAATGTAAAAAACAAAATTCAAATGTCAAAAACAGTCATCGTTTGGGCATGGAAACTTGGCAGATATCTGGTGTGGTTGGCGTGTGTAGACACATTAGCCCCATCTCACATCCACGCAACCTCGTCCAGCGCGGGGAGTGCGGTTTCTGCTGAGAACTTAAGCTGCGCAAAAACGCCAACCTCGGTACAGGTTACGAGTTTGCGCTATTTGGGGTCGACACGATGGGACCATGGGGACGATCAGCCAAGCAGATGCCAGATGGCCAAGGATTGTCCAAGCGGCTGACAAAGAAATCTGGAGACTGGAAGCCTAGCAATTATTTCTGCCAACGTATTAGCCTCGCTATACAAAGGGGAAATGTTGCCAGTCTTCTTGGGACTATCTCTAATAGGACGTCTTTAGAGGGTATTTATTTATTTATAGATAGTTAACTTTTTTTAAACTGCCCCCGTGGTCTAGTGGTTACGTCCGTGGATTTAGACTCGGAGGTACCGCGTTCGATTCTTGTTCGGGACACGATAATATTTATTTATTTAAATAAATAAATTGAATTAATATTTAATTTATTTGTAGTACTTCCCGAGTTTAGTACGCTTGCCACTTGTCATGATTGGCCTATAGTAAAAGTTGGCTAAATGTGAATCCGCTTCTTTATAAGCATCGTTTCTGACTCCCTTTCAGGGTCGTCGTGGTGATACTGACTGGACTTTTTTTAGGTTTAGTTTATTGGTGTTTAATTTTATTAAAATACATAGTTTGTATGCCTTCGTCGGATACTCCAGTACTTCGGACACATTGCCAGAAAAGGAGGGGATAACCTGGAGAAACTTTTTGTTACTGGCAAGGTGGAAGGAAAGAGACCGAGAGGCCGTAGTCCGGTACGCTGGTCCGACCAAATCCGCTCCACCACCAACACTAGCGTCCATGTGCTATCATCAAAACGCACACCAATTCATCGGGAGGTCACGACCCTCATCAATGAGAAAACACGACGCAAGGAGGAGGACTTGTCTATAAACCGTCTCTCTTTCACTGTTGGCCCTGTGTGGCTTTACAGCTAAGTCTGAGTCGTGGCTATGGAGTAAAGACGTTCGCCGCGTTGCTAGAGATGGGCCTTCCAAGACAGATAGGGGGCGAATTTGGCCTACACTCGCCACGCTGGTCACACAGCTGTGGAACATTCAAAATTTAGTAAAGTATCATCACGACTGAATCCATTGCGGGATGGTCAGAAACCACGCTTTGTTTTAAAGCAGCAGATACACTTTTAGGCAACTCTACTATAGGGCCATCAGGACAAGCTCGTCGATATCTCTAGGCTATTAGACTCGAGAATTATTACAAATAAATTATTGTGTCTAGACCCGGAATCAAAGCAATTTTCAATATGTTTATTTTCTAAACTACTATGTACAAAATAACATCTATGTATTGTGGTCTTATGCATATTTTTGGACCCATTGTACCAGTCATTAAAATATTAATCATGTATATATTAATAACAGCTACCAGCAAACCTAAGTTACCTCCGCTAAGTTCACGGACTTCCGCTAGACCATAGAGGAAGTTTACTTAACAATAATAACACATAAATTTATTCAAATACATTTTAAATTATTTTATTTTCTTATATGCAAATATTTAGAGCTTCGAATATAGTATAGATAGTGTATCAAATACTAACTCAATAATAAATATGTGGTGGCAAAATGGCATCAAATAAAACCGCACGTATCACCGACGTAACGTCATTTTACTTTTACGTCAGGTTATCTCATCGGTTCGTAGATAACGTGGTTTTACACTGAGAATTAATAATGGATGACCTACATGGAGGAACGAAGAAAGTGGAAATAAACTTGAATACGGCAAGTTCAACTGTGCACAGTTGATAATAACCTATTTTGCATCAAAATATAACTAGCACAGCTGGATGTCGGCCTCTCCCTAATGCTTGCCTCTGCACGCTGTATTTCGCAACCCTCATACCATCCATCTGGCCGGAGGTCTTCCTACTCTGGGTCGTATTCCTTTTTACATTCCTACTATAACCCGTGTGCCCCATCGGTCGTCGGTTCTGCGGCAGATGTGTCCGGCCCATTGCACTGCAGCTAATTTTTAATGCTATGTCATTAATATCAACATTTCAAATTCTATTCATCAGATAATTACCAAGCATAGCTCTCTACATATCAGACCAGACCATCTGTCAGTGTGCACGTTATGACATCACGGGGAGAACACAGTAAATATGTCTTTAAAAGTTTATTGTTGTGTGAATATGCTAATTATAATTATTTATTTATTATTATTATATTGTACTAAAACCCTCGCTAATCCTTCTAGTCAGTATAATGAGTGTAGGCCGAATTCTCCAAAAATATGTTCTGGAAGTCAGATATGATGGCTATGATGATGATGATTATACTGAAAAAAAATGTTTCCTTTATCAAATAGACTTTAAATTAAAGTCATGCTACGATGGTTCGGGCATATAGAATTGTAAAAATTGTCGCGTAGTGGTTGCGACATACCCTAGTATTACACAGGGGGTTATATAAAACCAGCTTTTAAAACTGATATCTATAATTAGCCTATTATTGCACAGCCCGGAGGATGTTTATTGACCTGATGGGTTTAGGGACATTACTGGCCTGGTAGTCTTCGGCTTTTCCATCCTCACCTTGCACCCCTCCACCGAACTTCTATGGCGTAGAGTTGTGGGTGGCTGCGAGAGGTCTATGGAGCGTTTCCTCCTCTGCAGATCGTATGATTTGTAGGGTAGAAGTAGAACACCCCAGGTTTTAGCCCAGCAAGGCCAGCTACAATGGCGAAGGTCCAGTAACTCGGTACCCCTCCAGTGCCGCTGACACAAAGAGCAGTACAGCTTACAATATTACTACCAAATTATGGCAACTCACCCCAGAGGGACTTTCTATGAAGATTTAGAAGTAATTAATACGACTAGCGATGTTCTTTCTCCTATGGCAGATCAAGCCGATTTGACAGCTGTCATAGACATTTATAGACAATTCTCTTTGGCAGGCATCGTAATATTACTTATATTTAGAATTGTATTTAATTAATTTATCTTAGTAAGTAGGTATTTTATTGTAGGATTTATTTATTTATCCTAATACAAACACTTTAGATAATAGTTTATTTTTACATTAGCAACACGATTCCTAAGTCCTAATGCTACAAGGATGAGCGACGAAACAGATGTATAATGCGAAAGTTGTGGGTAAAAGCTATTGCGACCAAATAAATAAATTTCAGAAGGTGCAATAATAAGTCTAGAAAACAAAAGGGAATGTATAAAAAGGGTAATGAATATCGAGGACGCGAAAGATATATGTGTTGACAGTGCCCAATGACGCTCAATTGCCTTCCCCGCAATTTTTATTATTCCGATGCCGCATCAAGAATTAGTACTTAGTTATTTTTATAAATGAATGTAGGGTAATAAATTAAATGGACGCGATTGACCGTGCCGAAGTAAAGCCGCGCTAAGTCCAGAATTCAGCGAAGGATTCTTTTTGTTACAAAAAAAATCAACTTTCACCTCTTCTTTGCAGTTTTAATACCCTTTATTTGGCGAATACTTGCTTTGTTCGGGCATGTGGGTTATTATAATTATATCATAATCAATAGCATGCCATGGGAACTACCATCGTTTGTAGGTGAAAAAACTTCTAAACAACTAAAATAGGTTTACTAAAAATACACGCTAATTGAGTATTAAGTATTTTTTTTTTACTCTTTTCCTTGTATATCTTGCAATCAGTCATCAACTTTAAGCAGATGATTGAGTAGTATGGCATGTGGAGTCTATTCCTCATTGGGAATATCTCCTGGTTTGCTCAGCAGCTTAAATCCTGGTGTAATGTTCTATTACTGTTGCCTAGGGCAACTAGTCAATAAATAGTATTTGCAAAATATGAGTTGGCTCCTTTTTTTTTAAGTATATTACAATGGTGACGAGGATGGGATTAAAAAACAGCGGGTGACAGTACGTAGCGGCGCAGTCCTAGGCAATCGTGGTATAGGTTCGGCCAGCGGTGAACCATTGATGATCGCGCCCAGCTCGTCGGAGTCTCCGGGTGTCAGGTTAGTTCGCCCGAGGTTGCATGGTTCTGCGACAGTCCCAGAACCCTCGTTTTCAGCCGCAGCACCAGTAGTGGTAGACGGTACTGTGTGTGAGCGACGGTATCCGGTAACGGTATTGATGAATTTTAGGGCGAGATTTAAGGGGGAATAGAAGGTAAAATTTTAGTTATTTTTATTGTTATTTGGTATTTGGGATTATATTAAATAAGTGTGAAGGTGTAATGTTCTATTACCGTTGCCTATGGCAACTAGTCCATAAATAGTATTTGCAGAATATGTGTTGGCTCCTTATTATTTAAGTATATCACACCTGGCAGTCAGCTTTCAACACTCTGCGTCTTTTGAGGGATTGTGAGATCAACAACTAGCTGGTGAGGGTGATTTTCCAGTCTAGTCTTGTATCTTGTGTTGCAGAAGGTAATTTCATCCTTTACAGTATTAAGTATAAAAATAAATTCCATTACGATCGTATCTCCTTGCGGTGTGTTCAAAATATACCTTTTAAAGAAGCGGATTCACATTTACCCAATACTATAGGTTCATCATGACAAATGGCAGGTTCCTCCGCGTCTAAATCCACGGACTTAACCGCTAGACCACGGATGCAGTTAGACAATTTATTTGTCCTAAAATAATGAACTAAACGTAATGGTATTCTGGGCAAACTTCAAGCAAGCTAACTTTAACATCGTAAAAGGAGCCACTCGCAAAGTTTAGTTGTGTCATTTGACCTAATTCCAGTGTTTATAGTTTAAGCTAGGTTTTAGCACATTTTTCAAGACTTAGGTGCATTTCATTGGTCCTTAGCTACGTGACTATTCCTTGTTCTCAGGATTCAAAACCCTGTGGAGCCGTTTATTTATTTTATATATTTATAAACTCTTGGGATGACCAACAACATATACGACCGTTATAATTATTCGTTGTGGTGTAGTTCTGTATATGTTTTATTTTGTAAATCTGATATAGCTGAGTTTTCCTTGCAGATTCCTTTCTCAGTCAGATTAAACATAACAGGTCACTGGAATCTGCCAAGCTGCTGGTCTTTTGCTGACAGCTTATTCTTTGGACCACTTTGCAGCTTAGTCTTCCACTATCATTTAAACTATTTTATTAAATGTAAAGTATCATCACGACCGTATCGGTGGTCAGAAACATCGGTGTATTTTTTTAAATGAATCGTATTTACTTTTAGCCAATTTTAGTATAGGCCGATCATGACACGTGGCAAGCTCGTCGATGTCTCTAGCATACCAAACTCAAGAAATACCTCAAATAATTATTGTGTCCCGACTAGGAATCGAACCCCTTACCAGCGCATCTAAATCCACGGACTTAACCGCTAGACCACGGAGGCACTTGGTGCATTAAATATACTATAAATACACTACTATTAAATACACCTCTCTACGTCTTTCCCTGTGCTAAAAAGTACCGTGAACTAGTGGACGTGTGCCGCGTAGTCTTGTAAAAGGAGATGTTCGATCCTTACGCAGTATATTGCTAAACAATCCTCCTTTGTTTTCATTTTAAAATCCACTCGAGCGGCTCTACGTCTTTCTCTACTAGATTTCCTACTAACTACATTACTGTTTTAACACTTTAAATACATTTTTTTATTTTAAATTAAAAATTAAAGATGTTGCTAAATTTAATAATCCATGACATCAACAAAAGATATAAGCAGAGTTTTTGGGTATTAACGACTTTCTAGATTGATACGGGTGGCTTGCATCTTAAATCTGACATACCTGGTGGTGTACCAGGTATTATATTCTCATAGGTACTCACAAACACATAAAGCTTATTTTAGAAAGAAAGAAAATGTTTATTTGCACACAACAGCTAATAAAATACCATAAGAGGAAAAAAATATAAAAATACCAACAAAAATAGACAAGATAAATGTATAAAATAAATGAGTGAGCTACTGCGATAAACAGGCACTCAGGTCAACATATGCTGCAACATTTTACTGCAAAGCTGATTTTCACTGAGCCCCTTGAATCCTACTAGCAATATAAATATATATCTTACACATACAAACAAATACATACATAAATTATATAACTAAATAATATTTATTAAAAAAAAAAGTATTTATTGGACTAAAAAGTATAAATAATTAAAACTACTTATGTACATATATAGTAAATGTAAATGTATGTGTGGATACAATATACATAGCAATACACACACAGAATGAAATCAAAATATACTTAGGTCTTACATTTACCAGTATAATACAGGTATTAAAGTATGGGATATATTTTTAGTGTACTCGACCAAAAGTTGAACCCGGCACTTCCGGTAAAATCCGATGTACCACGAAGGCAGTCTACAGAAATAATCAGTTTTCATTTAGCCAACCAAATAGGTGTATATAAAGGAATGTGAAGTTGAGATTTTCCCCCAAAGCCGCTATTAAAGGTGGACTCGCCTCGCGGTACTAGTGTTGTAACTCTTGTAACTTATCGATAGATTTAAATCCCATTTTATCTTTGGGCCAAAATATTGAATGCAGATCGAAGTAACG
Source organism: Tinea semifulvella (assembly GCA_910589645.1). Lineage (NCBI taxonomy): Eukaryota > Metazoa > Arthropoda > Insecta > Lepidoptera > Tineidae > Tinea > Tinea semifulvella. The sequence continues at coordinate 861,690 of OU342619.1, read as the reverse complement.
AGGGTAAACCAAATTCTCAGAAAAGCCGGCTCCAGCAGTGTAGTCTAAAACTTTATGTTCTTTGGGATGTAATAAATCTTTTTTATAGTATTTTTAATAAATTGTTTAAAGATGTAAAATAATAATTACAAACTACTAAAATAAAATTAAGACTGTATTTCTAATGTGTAGCTGTTTATATATGTAGTATTATTAATTAATATTGATTTTGCTATGTAAATTCTCGACACTGTTTGTAAATGACTGTTTGCTGTCAGAATAAAATAAAATAAATAAATAAAATAAGACATAATGTGGCATTCCTATCTACAAATTTCTCCGTCAGCCTTTTGGACAACTCCTTGACCAGACGCTTGCCTGAGCGTATCTATGGTCCTATCGTCTCGACCCCAAACTCGTAACCTGTTATCAGCAGTAACCGCCGCAATCCCCGCGCTGGACGAGTTTGCTTGGATGTTAGATGGGACTAATGTGTCTACACATGTCGCATCGCACAACAGAGACCATGCATGCCAACGATCATGTATATATATTTTTATCGATATAATTATGTTGTTATGGACATTCTTATCGTTTAAGTATGGTCGTCGTCGCTCTACCCGTTGCCAGGAGATACTAGTAACTTGATCTCCTTTTATAAATACAAACTTTATATTGTACACTAGATAGCGGCAGCAGTTTTGAGAGCTTGCTATTGCTTTGCTATTTATTTATTTATTATTATGTATGTTTGTAGTATAATAATAATAATAAATCGTTTATTATCAGGCAACAGATGGTCCATAGTTACCTTATAACTAAAATGCCTATAAAAATAACATTGACTTTCGAATAATATTATTAATTAATCTAAAGCTGTCGTATTTTCATCTATGTACACGAGTATATATGTATATATCCATGCGGTGGTGGCTCGGTTGTAAGATCGCGTTCCCTAAATTCTACAAAAGGTCGGTCAAACACCCCCCCTGGCATGTACCAATGAGAAATACACTTTTCTTACGTACATTTGTCATAGATTTACAACACCGCCGTTCCCGTGCCTCGGAGAGTACGTTAAGCCGTCGGTCCCGGTTCCACTATTACCAACTTGTGGAATCGTTAAAAAAATGACATCGAATCCTCGCCAAACCTCGTCCACTGTCAGCGTGGCGAGTGTAGGCCAAATTCTACAAATATATGTTCTGGAAGGCCCATCTCCAGCAGTGGAGGTCTGGGGCTGTAATGAATATATCCGTATAAATGTTTGTCCGTCTTTCACCTGCACCAGACCTGCTTAGGCCCAATTCTTTTAGTAAGTACTGCAAATTTGGCGGAATTCCTCTCGCACTTTCACTGTATAGAGCTGATTTACAGCACCGTTCCTGATCATTAATATTTTTCGACGTCATTTGTGCCCTTGGAATATTTGATTAAATACAAGAGAGGAATGAATTGTTGGTAGTGCGCCTAGTCGTTTTTTAATAGGTACACGCCTAGAGGGCACTTAATTCAAATTAAAAACCTAGTCATATTTTTGTCAGTTCACACACCGTGGTAAAGCTCGCTCGTACGATTTCGTATGAGATATACAATTGCCATCTGATCCCTTTGGCTTTAACAATCAGATGATATGACTGGATCCACACGAGCGAGGTGGCAGGCTACAGAACTAATGGCATACATTACGGCTACCGGAGACTCCGGCAACTTTAATGCGAAAACTTTTCTGACAGATTCTAACAATTTCTGCGCTACGTATAAACTGTTTCCATTCAATATTAGGTAAACATAAACAATGAGGACTATTATATAAAATATAATTATAAATATTATGTATGGAATATCTTTATGTATATTATTATAATGCAATATATACTGCCACTGTGGTCTAGGGTCTAAGACCGTAGATTAAGACTAAGTATTTTAGAGGTACCGATTTTGATTATTGGTCAAGACACAATAATTTAGTTGTAATAAAAGTTTGGTTCTCTGACAAATATCAACGTATCGAATTCTATCCATCAAGGATAGCTCTCTCCATAACTCGCTGAGCGACCTTGAATTTGTTGCTTAAACAATGGTAATATTGACTTCGTACATTAATTTAAGTTAAAGTTAAATTTAATTTCGTACCATGTTTGGCAAGTAAAAATCTAAATATTGAGTTAAAACTATTTTTTTAGAAAAGAATGATGGCAGAAATTAAAATGATCAAGCAAAGTAATAACACTGACCTTCAAGGCTTTTGTATATCTCATCAAACACCAGCCGCATTTTGACAGCCTAGCCCATTCCACTCAACCTATCGCTAAAGCGGGCTTTACACGTGCAGTTTTACCTGACAGATTAAACTGTACATTGTGCCTACAGACGTTCAGTTTCAGCATCAGTTTTTTAATTGTAATCAATTTTTTATCACATTCGCACGTATTTAAATTCGTGAAAAATATACTTGTCTTCGTTAGATGATGCCGTAGCAGTTATTGGATGTTTCACAAAACAGAAGATAAGGAAAGTAAAGTTGATTTAACATTTTTCACTATCGCAAAGAGCAACAGAGAAACTCGGCAAAAAAACACGGTCACTTCAGAATTTAGAACTGAACTGACAACTACACAGTTTTTTGCTACAAATGTATAGTTTTATCAAATGAATCTTCGATTCGATTGTCAGCTTGACCGCACAGTAGTCAACAGTACAGTTAAAACTGTATATGTGGAGCCCGCTTAATAAATTCTATATTTCAGTATCGTCGTCGATCGGGATAAGAAATTGCTTAATTGTTTCACGATGTTTACGTCAAAAAAAAAGCGACTTTGTTAAAGCTGCATAAACAAATACACAATTACAATAAGCTGATTAAGGATTAGTAATAAACTTTCTTAGTAAACAGGATACAAAGCAATATTGCTACTACATATTATGTATTTATAGGTTTGTTTATCTTTGTTAAACAATGGTTTTAAATGTATTATAGGTGATACCCTAATTTTCCATCACAATGCAATTATAACTCTTATAGTTATTTAGCTTAAAGGATATATTGCCTTAAAATGTTCGGGTATCTTTTAATGTTGTTTTAAATTATGTCATTATTTAAGTTTTTTTTGTTTTCACAATATTGTAATTCTTTTGGGATATATTTATTCATTATCTTTTGTAAATATTAACTGACTGCCTCCGTGGTCTAGCGGTTAAGGCCGGAGATATTTTATTTATTTGTGATATTTTTGAGTCTGGTAAGCTAGAGATATGACATAACAGGCCTATAGTAAAGTTGGTTGGTGAACTCGCTCCATACCAAAAGCGATGAATGTCGACGAAGCGAGAGTATGTCGTGATAATTGGCGGCGCTCAATTGTCTCTGCCTAGCGCAAGGGATCTGGCGTGAAGATATGTATGTGCCTACTGTTCTGAATAAAACATCATGTAAAGCAGAGTTTTTGTTACAACCTTTAATTTTTTGATACATGTTGATTTACAAGATTTATAAACATTCCAAATTTCAAGTAAATCAGACAAAGTTCTCGAGATTTGCGGACAGAAGTCTCAGAAATTTATTTACTTCAATCAGAAACAAATATATATTTGCAGTCAGAGCAAGAGTCTTGCTAGACCAATGCTAAAGTAGTGCAAGACCAAGACCAAGACTGCGACCAGCTGTTTTGATGCAAGACCAATTACACGGACACGTAAAAATGCTTTGTGTAAAAATATATGTGCTAACATCCACTGCAACCAGAAACATAAAATATATAAGATGGAACATAAAGCCAAAAGGTATGAGAATTAAAGCTAGGAGAATTGCCTCAGAATTAATTGCCGGTTATCGTCGTTCGACGTGCACTTTCACATTAATTTCGAGTTTTACAAACAATATACCGACCTGCATGCTACGGGAGTGTAAAGTAAAAAATAATGTAACAAACAAAATAACAGCCAATGCCCACTCTATCTTATATTTGAACTCTTTCCTTCGTCTTGAACTCTTGTGTTCTAGAAGTTAATATGATGATAATAGGCAAAGTCAAAGCACGCTTTATGAATTAAAAACGATTTCAACCGCTCAATATTGGCGCCGTTAACAAATGATCCTAAATCAGCAAGAGGTAAATCCATTAGAATTCTAAGTATGACCAGATCGAACCATTTGCAGTGAGTGCAGTTCCTGTTAATGACTGCTGGCTCTTCGAACAAACGACCCGAGATACTCGACTCTGCCGGTAAAACAGTCGCGTTGGTTGACGACTAACAAGACTGTTTTACCATGCTGCGATTTTTTTAAAAGTACCAATGAGAAATACAGTTTTACATTAAAACTTGTCTCAATTATTGTGCATATACATTGTTTCTAGGCGCTGTTATTCTAAGGAGCATTCCTCGTTTAAAATAAGTAGGTACTCGTAAATCTGATGATAGTCTGATGGACGTTGATATTCCGAGAACGAAAAAGTAACTAACATAGCTTTAAAAATTAGCAAGCTGAAGTGACAGTGGGACTGACACATCTGCCGCAGAACTGACGACCGATGTTGCAAACGGGTTCTAGAGTAGAGACCACATACGGGACGACGTAGAGTGGGACGACCCCCCGCAGATGGACAGATGAAGAAGGTCGCTAGCGAAGGTTGGATGAGAGTTGCAAAAGACCGCGTCTACATCCAGCAGTTAAGAGACACAGGCTGATGATGATGACTCGTAAATACCTGTTTAAAAGCATTAATTTATTTGCGTTAGACTAGATCTAGGATTTATTTAATCTAAGTCAGTATCAATTAATCTTGTAAATAGGGATTCTCACGCCATTTGGGTTGTATTTGAATGGTTTTCGTAATTTATAGGTCAATTTAAACCGCAACGAAGGTTCGGCCATGTTCAAATAATGAGCCAAGAAAGATTGAAGAACCAGCTACCATAGACTATTTCTTTGATGCTTGTTATATATGGACACTAACGTTAGATGGTCTAAACTAAATTTTGGATTATTTACTGTCAGTTTTACCGCGAGTTCCTTTACATGAAATTTGCCCTTAAAGGCACAGAATCAAACTTTTTTTCAAATTTAATTCGTTTGATTCTTAAAACCAATAGACGTTAAACGTATTTAAAAAAAAACTTTACAGTTGAAGTCATAGAATTAGGAAATCCTTTGCGGGGTCAAACGCTTTTAAAGGAGCGAATTCATATTTAACCAACTTAATTATAGACCTATCATGACAAGTGGCAAGCAAGTCATTTACTTATTTATTTATTTAAATACTTTATTGCACAAAAACTCAAATTATTGTACGTACATAGGCGAGTTTAATGCTGGTTAGGCATTTTCTAATAACTGACCTTTGAGAAAGTGAGAAATCATGGGCAGGATGTAAATAAATATATTACAAGAATCTTAAAATAGTACATATACTACATAGGAACCAAGTACATATACTACATAAGAACCAACTATATATACTACATAAGAACCAACTACATATACTAGACACTATAAACTAACTTATAATATACTACATACACAAATATATATATTATGCTAAATATAATTATCATCTTGATATGGTTAACTCCTGTTTATTGAAAAAGGAATATAGTAACTAGACGTTTAAAAACATTAACAGATGGTGCTTGTTTAATAGCCAGCTGTAGCGTGTTCCACTGGCCACCTGCAGACACAGTCAAGGAATCTAAATATATGCTAGAGGAGTGGGAAGGGATTTTAAGTTGGTTATTGAAAGTAGAAGATTGAAAGGGTAAGAATGTGTGTATCGCATAAGAACTCAAAGCGGATTTAAGATATACAGGAGTTTTAGGATTGTTTAGTATACTATACGTGGAGACCAGAACATGAGCAGACCTTCCAAAGCGGATATTGAGCCATTTTATTTGAGTGCGACATTAAACATGAGAGATATGATCATATAATATGGAAGTCATTATCATACCAAATGAGAAAAATGTCACAAATTAAATACCTTTATGTACTCTACCAGAAATCCATAACTATGATTCATGTTTCTTTTTGTATATCGTAATGATACCTTTACAATGGGAATAAGATAAGAATTTTTGCAATCGATTCAAAGGCTTTATCCCTATTTAGTTTGGTTGGGGTTTGTCTGTGGCCAAAAGATTTACCTTTACGATAACATAAATAAAATTTCCTATACTCAACTCTGTTTGCTACGGCCGACAAAACTATACGAAGCTGCCATTGTCTCTCGTATAGTTTTCGCTTTTCTATAATCTATTCAGCATCATTGTACACATGAACTCTATGGGATCGCTACACCCAAAAAGCATTGCGCGCGCAGTCCAGTATAACAATGCATTCAGGGTGCCGTTGGGGCTGCCCCGTCCTGCAGTGCATCGGGAATGTTTGCTGATGCTCATGTGGATGGCTTCCATGCCATCCTACGGAAGAGGTATAATAATAATAATAACGTTATACAAAGTTAAGTAAACAATATATAAAATATTCCTTGAATTTTACATTTTAAGCATATAAACATTTTTGATTGAATGCAAACCACAAGGATAAGCAATTTTAAGATGGTCCCTGACTCCTAACCAAGATAACTTGTGTCCTAGGATGTCAGTCAGTTCCATATGACCAATACTAACTATTAGACTAATGCGAACTATTAGAGATTATAAAATGTGAACAAATGGCAGCCCTAACCACAGTGAATGTGGAAAAGCACTTACGTTTAGTGAAAATGTAATGTTTGTGTGAATATTGGAAAAAATCTACACAAGATTATCCTTTAAGAGCATTTGGAAAGCTGCTCCTGTCGTCATATCGTAGATTTACATATTAAGAAGATGGATTTAGTCGGCCAAACCCAATATTCTATCTATCTTTGGTTTTACTTACTGAAGTATACGAAATAAAATTATGACTTTATCTAATCATCATCATCATCACCCTAGACCTCCACTCTTGGAGATGAGCCTTCCACAGATTTCTGGAGAATTCGGCCCTATACTAGCCACGCTGGCCAGACGGGTTGGCAAGTTGACAAATCTGATGTCATTTATCTGATCTGATATCAAATTAAATCGAATCGAATTAAATGCCATCGTCTCGGAGCCCACAAGTGTCGGTGTGGGGAACCAGTGGAACACCTGGGACACCACGGGAATTCTTGGGCTGGCCGCATTCCTCGTCACGCGGCTCTTAACTACATCATGCGGATGGCAAGAGACCCGGCGGCATGACCGTCGGGCCGTGGAAACTTGGCAGGTCACTGGTTTGGGATGCGACATGTGTAGACACATCCAGGAACCTCGTCCAGCGCGGGGAGCGCGACAATTTATGTGCTGAGAACCTCAAAATACACGAACCTCGGTACAGATTACGAGTTTGCACCATTTGGAGTCTAGACGATGGGACCATGGGGATTCTCAGTCAAGTGTCTGGCCAGGAGTTGTCCAAACGACTGACGTAGAAATCTGGATACAGGAAGGCTGGCAATTACTTCTGCCAACGTATTAGCCTCGATATACAGAGGGGAAATGTTGCCAATCTTCTTGGGACTATCTCTGATGGAACGTCTCTGGAGGCCATTTTTTATTTATAGAAAGGTCTATTTGAAATTAACCAAAGTACCTATGAAAGAACGCTTGATTAATCCTGCTGGACAATTACAAATCTAGCTCATCGGTCATAACGTGTGCCGGCAACTATAATTATGTGTAGGTATACAATATGAAATCACATTATAAACATCAAAAGCAAGTGAAAATAACCAACTAATTACAGTCATTTAGGAATACGTCCTTGTATTTAGGGCTAGGGCACATCCAATACAAAGTAGATACCTACAATAATATGAATGTGATTAAATATTGCGCAATATTAATATTGCACAATACTATAAAACGTGTAAGATCAGTATAGAAAGGTTGCGCAATTACTGTATGACTGAACATAAGTTTTAACAAAATCATGTTTTATTGTGCAATATTTAATGTGCATATTATTGTAGGTGTATGGGCTGAAATATATGAAGAATGCAGTATTTAGTTATGTTAAATTTAATTTAGACCAGCCTCCGTCATATTTTGTTTTTATCGCACAACCCACAACACATAAAATTGTCTCGGCTGTCATCTTTACAATCTACGACACTCGATCCCGTGCTCCAAATAATGATACCACATTCAAATGCGTATTTTGCCTTATAACAGTTCGTGCAAGAAAATGCGAATCCTTTACTTTACAAATTAAGTGCCTGCTGATGTAGCTTTCGGCTCCTAAAGCATTCTAAGCATAAAGTCATAAATTAGCATGAACAGCCAGTGTGACAGATCTACAAGATGTTCATCAACTTTCGTCTCACCTATGTTTCGCCAGCCTAGCACCACCCTCTGGCCAACACCAATAGGTACAAGATTCAAAGTCAGCAGAACATATCGTTTAGAGTGGTTTCCCACGCACCATGGTACGTACGTAATTCCGCCATACCTCGAGATCTGGAAATGCCTACCATTGTCGTCAGCCTGAATAGACGTATGTTCTATCGGGTCGTCAACGGACACTTCAAGCATCTCCAGAACAACGCTCAGTCTAGCGCTCGGCCACCCAACGGGAGACCACTTCCTAGAAAGGTGCTCCTGGAGGAGAGTTGGCGTTGTTACACCAGTAACGCGCCCACCACCAAAAGTGCATGAATTACTGACTTTCTAGGAAATAAAATTACGGACATTTCTATGATTAATATATCTCTAAAATTTCATTATTTCCTATAAAGTTGATAGACTATATTTCTCAAAATATACACTCAAACTTGAAAAATCTTTGAAAATAATGTATTGTGCGAGCGAGAGGGATACAAGAGCGATAAACCCACTTAACCGATGTGCCCGGGCCTTTACTCGTCCCTGTGCGAAAGAGTTATACGATTTTTCGTGCGAGGAAGGGAGATAGAGAATGTCGCCTAGTTTCATATTGTCTCATCTCAATATTGAGATTAAAAGTGACGCTTGGCTTGACTCGAATTACTGTCTACGGTCAGCAAAACAAATATTTAACAAAAACAATATCCAAACCTACTAATTATAATATTTCTGTTGTAAGAGTTGGATTATGACCAAGGAGGTCAAATAATATATAACCTTTTTACTTACTTCTGGTTAAGTCCATGGATTTAGACTCGGAGGTACCGGGTTCGATTCCTGGTCGGGACACAAAAATATTTATTAATTTAAATAAATACATTTAATTTATTTGTGATATTTCTCGAGTTTGGTGCGCTGGAGACATCGACGAGCTTGCCACTTGTCATGATTGGCCAATAGTAAAGTTGGCTAAATGTGTATTAGCTTATTTATAAGCGTGGTTTCTGACCACCCCGAAAGGGAAACGGTCGTGACTTATTAATTATAATTAATAAATATTTATTAATTTCAATTATTAAATATTATTGTGTCCCGACCTGGAATCGAACACGGTACCTCCGAGTCTAAATCCACGGTCTTAACCTCTAGACTACACTCGTATTAATTTAAATGTCAGATTATTGGATTAAATTAATGCATTTAAATTTATACAATAAACAGAAAGAAAATTAAAAATATAATTAATGTTATTTTAAATATTATAATTTATGTCAAATGTAAGATCATCGTCAGTCAGAAAATCGTTAATTTCATAACATTTTCCCAGTGAAGTTTTGAATTTAGTATATATTTTTTTGCTATCTGTACTAGTCTGTCTCTATAAGAATGCTTTGTATTGTAGTGTTGTTGTTTTTTTCGCACCCTACCAGTGACACCTAGCGTTGTCAATGGGTTGATTCTGATGACTGTACTACTATTTTTATAACAAACGGCACGATTTATGAGCGCTACAATCTTTCTTGTCGAGCTGCCAAATTTAATTTTTATCACACAACTAGCTGTTTGACAAAAAAAACATGTGGCCGTAGAATGGCAATCCCGCGGGATTGTTGCGTTGGGTTGTTGAATCCCTTGCGAATATCGCACTTTCAACATATGTTCAGAAACAAATCGCTTATGCATTTCTCTTGCTCGCACAATCCAAAATGTTCAAAGATTTTTCAAGTTCGAGTTTATTTTTGAGATATGAAGTCCATAAACTTTGTAGAAAATAAAATTACGGATATATTTTATTTTTATTTATTTATTTTAGGATCACCAACAGAGTACACATTGAATCCAATTCTATCAATAACAGCAAACAGTAAAAAAAACATTAGTGAATGGTACCCCAGTAACAGGTGACCACAACATGTCAAACTACATTCAATTATGATACATTACATGTTTAAGAAATTTAATTAATAATAGTAACAATATTAAAAAAATTAAAATAATGAGAACTATGACTAAAAGTAATACTTAGTTACAGAGTTAAATGATAACAGTATCTTATATACAAACTTCTTATATTGGACATATATTAGAGAGATATATTATATGGAGAAGAGTTCCAGCAAAATCTTTGCATCACTTACTGAAAGAATTGGGCCTCAGCAGGTCTGCAGGAGATACATTTATGGAACGAGCTTCCAAGACGGCATTAACGGAATCATACAGTATTTGGTTGGGTAGGGGGAGGAGTAGAATGGTGGATGGTGAGCGTATTATCTGGCAATAAAATAAAAAAGGGAGGCCTCCTTTTCTTAAACCAGCCTATTGTCGGTCGCAAACCCGAGACACCATTCTTCTCACCTCTTACCCACACACGATGGACCCGATACCCGCACGGTGAATCCGTAGAATGCTTAGAAATTTGTCTTCATATTGTTTTGGTAAAGTACAGGAAAATCTTTATATATTTTATCTTTATTTATTTTACTATATTTATCTGTGTGATTTATATATACAGCAGCTATTATCTTAAGTGTGACAATGCCTATCACAGCAGATATAATGTTAAGCGTTATTCTGTATTTATAATTTTGTTATTTTATTGTATCTCTTTCCAAATGATGGTTATCATGTACTGCTCCAGATACACCAATATGTACTATAAAATTATATAGTTTTATATCAATATTGTAAAAATTGACGTGTAAAAGTGCAGAATACATCTCTTTTTGTCCTATGCCTACTTGCAAAATAAACGAATAGAATTGAATTAAATATACATCACCTTCAGATGATCAGATGCCAGAACGTGTACGCTAAATGCAGAGGGCCTCACACCTAAGTCCAAGCTCTGAACAAATATATAAATTACAGGAAGTGATAGTCTAAAGAGAGAAGTCTCACTGCCGGTGTAATACCCTAAGCGAGGAAATGGGGAAGATAGTATTTACGTCTAGGCACGCAGGCTCACGCGACTGTGCCTAGAGGAGGTATGTGGCTAGGTGTCTTGACCAACGTGATGGATCCTAACAGAGGTCGGGCAGGAATTCAAGGTGGTGGATACACGTTCGATCGAGCTGCCTCACAAGATCGTACCTAGAAGAGGTAGCACGCAAAGGACGTTACAAACGTTGCCGTGAACTCGGGAGGTCGTGGGTTCGATTCCCACCGGGGGCAAGTTGTACATTGTATAATTTGTCTCGGTCTGGGTTTTTATATGTATAATATGTATATATTTACAAAAAAAAAGTATAATATGTAGTTTATTAACATCTAGTTTCCGTAACACAAGCCTCGTAGCTTACCACGGAAATTAAATGGCGCTGTGTGACCTGTCTGAAAATAAATAAATAAAAAAATGAAAAAAAAGGTGTCTTGGGCAACGTGCAGGAAATGAGACAAACAACGTAATGTTGCAATCTGGTTTATTTTTTACTGCACAAATTCTTAAATACTAAAATTTCATATACACTGACCACACACATACATTATATAATCCTCACTACATTCATACATATTTATTGTAAGATTTGCTCTCTTGACAATTGTGTCATCTGCGGCGCAGGATCGAGGACACGAGGTATGTTTGGGCAGCTAAACATTCTGGCGTCTGGGGTGACAGGGGGTAGATCACAGACTCCTGGTTGTCTGCTGAACTACCAGTCTGGCGACAGGCAAGGTGACAGGGGGCAGCCGTCTCTCGGGGTGACATCGGTCAGCCGACTCTGGGGTAGCAGAGGTAGGCGTCTCTCGGGGTGACAGGAGTAGACCACAGATTCGATAGGTATATGAAAATGAAAATGTGTCGAAAAATCTATGAAAAGATTGAATTGTGCGAGCGAGATTCCTCTCGGTAAACCCTTATAAGTAGGCTTGGAATCAAAAAATGTCTATCGCTCATTACTGGTGCCTGTTGTTTTTTATATTTTTAGAAAACCAATAAGTTTTTGGGATTTATTACGTAGACTACCGGCATCCGATCTCGCGAGGGTTTTTATTCATTTTCTAACTTTTATCATCGAAACCAAAATGTACCTTCGGGAAATCATTTGCAACGGACGATTTAAATTTTATTTATTTACTTACTTTATAGTATGAAAATTTGGACGTTGAATTATTTACAGTTCAACATTAATAAACATGCGTCTTATTTTCTAATATTTTATTTAAAGTATTTACAAACAGTATAAAAGAATTACAATATTATATAATTAAAAATAAAGCAAATAATAAATAAACAAAAAAATTTAACTATAAATTTAATAATTTTTATTTCAAACAAAAACTTTATATAAATAAACTATATTACAACAAAACCAAATTTAACCTTAAAAAACTTGTGTGGGTGCCTAATACACTAGCAATATTTCCCCACTGAATTAAGATACCTAATTTTTATGAGAAAAATTGCCAGCCCTATTGTCACCAGATACCTTAATGAACCTTGGAACAATTTCTTTACAGAAAGCTTTCTGTTCTGATCCCCACGGACTCATCGTAACAGCAAACGTCGAAAATAAGTAACTATTGCAAATCGTTTCATATTTTCGACGCTTGCTGATCTGCGCCTGTTCCGCTGTAACCCCAGCTCTAACAGAAGTCCCTTGAAGGTGGGAAGGGCTAGGGAATCCCAACAAGTAAAATCCCGCACCAGGGATTAGTCCAATCTTCAAGGAACTAATGTCATTCCGTCTGGACGCTTGCCATCGTCTCGACTCAGATTGGTTGGTTCTAAATTACGGAAGTGACGGAAAAAGCGACCCGGACATACTAAAAATTAAAAAAACAAATTTTAACCGTCCGATGGGCATAGTGTGCCGTTCCCCCGTTGAACGGCGAGGCTGACCCTTTGAGGAAAATAGTCTCTACTTAAAGGGTCACCCGTCACCAAGCGGAAGTTTTCCCAGAGCTCACGAGAGAACGCCAGAGTTTTCTCGAACCACGGACCATCGTTTACACTACTTTTTGTTTGAAAATTAAAGTGGACTACAAAAGTGTAGCTACGACGTAGTTGATCTTCGTAGTTAATTACCACAAAAGTAAAATTAAAAATGGTAACGTATCAATCATTTTTTTATTTAAAAACTTTATTGCACTAAGTACAAAGGCGGACTTAATGCCGCTAGGCATTCTCTGACAGCCAAACCTTTAGGACATTTAGACAGTATAGATGGTAGGTGCAATCATTAATTAAGTTATTCGTAACAGTAGTAATACATACATAACAATATTACATACTAATACATATACAGATACATAACTACGCAATATATAAATATATACATATACAAAAAATGTAAATTACATTATAAATAAACAATAAAGAGACATAAATTTAGGACAGTGTTTGTAAACCATATTTTTGAAGATATTACAACCGTTTCCCTACCATCACTACCCCGGTTCAGAAAGGTGCATGAAATATTGTTCTCACCTCTGGGATAGTTCCTCTAAGTACCTCAATATTCTTAATGTCCTGCAGAGGCGGGCGATTCGGATAGTGAACGACAATACAGTCTATAAAACTCTCGAATCGCTGCAGCTTCGTTGAGATGTGGCCTTTCTACAAGCTATACTACGGTGAGTATCCTAAAGAGCTCCACAACCTTATCCTTTCTTCTCCATTTCGTAACTGAACCATACACACAAATCGCGCATTGCTTACCATCAGGTGGGCACGATGTTACATGTCATTTTAGGCCCGTATCCTCAAACGTTTCCTCAACGGCTCCTCCACTCAATTATTCCTTTTAGCTGTCAAACAGAGGGCACGTCATTATGGTCGAGGAATAGAACTGTCAAAATTACTTATTTTAGTTAAACACATTTTAAACAAAACAAATAGTCATGAAAATCTAAATTCGTTATAAAATAATAAATTTTCGTGATACATTCATAATACGAAAGAAATGGTCTTCGAATGATTAAATTACATTTTAATTTTATACACTCACACCCGTAGACAGATTTTCCTATTTCTTTTCTCACACCGGTATTTCAAGACGTTTTCTGAATGGATTTTTTATACTAGCACGACATGTGACATTGGCCCCACGTGATGGTAAGTGGCGCGCAAGGTCCATAAGTGTAAGCAACTGAAGTCAGACACTCATGACTGACATCAGTCCCTAACACTAGGCCGGCATGACCAAGTTACAGGAAAATGGACACACAGAGGCTAGAAGAGCATTCCACATCTTAATCATGCGACAAATGTATGAGTCCCCAAATTTATACGAGTACGTACGCGAAGGGATGGTGACTACGGTATGTGGGTGCATATTCTGACCTGTGCGTGTGGTTCGGTTGCGGAATAACACCCATAAGAGTGTCAAAAGTGCTAAAGTGTGTAGTAATTCTGAGAAAATTTATATTTAGAATACAGGAGGAATCTTCAATGTTGCCAGAAAAAAAAAACGTTTCTTACCGGAAATACTCGTACCCGTATTTAAAATGGTAACATTTATACTTTTCGAGGTTTGGAGAGGTTACTGCCATGTTTGATTTGAAAACATAGCAAAGCGTACATCGCTTTTGTACTGAATTTTCTTAAATTGTATGAAACCAATTTAAAAAAATTAAAAAAATTAAAAAGCGCTTAAAGTGACAAGTCAAACACAGAGTACAAATAAAAATACCGATTTCTCGTATTCCTTGAGGGAACCCGTTTGACAACTGGAAGGAATGCTTAGAGTGGAGCCACTATATCTGGAACTCTCGAATCCCTGCAGCTTCGTCGAGATGTGGCTTCTCTGAGCGTGTTCTACCGGCTATACTACTACTCTGAAGAATTCTATAACCTAATCCCTCCCTCTCCATTCCGCAACCGAACCACACGCACAGGTCAGAATATGCACCCACATACCGTGGTCACCATCCCTTTGCGTACGTATAAATTTGGGGACTCATACATGTGTCGCACGGTAACCTATAATAAAGGTTCCCACGCCCTGTCCGTAGTTACGTGCAGCGAATGCTATTTTTGTTAGGAGGCCAACACCTCGTTACAAATTCCCGTCTTCCCCCGGAAGGGGGGGGGTCTGAGATGACTTAGTTAGTAGTGTCGCACGATTAAGATGTGGAATGCTCTTCTAGCCTTTGTGTTTCCACTTTCCTATAACTTGGAGTCCTTCAAGCGAAGTGTGAAAAAGCATCTAGTTAAGCCGGCATAGTGTTAGGGACCGATGTCAGTCATGAGTGTCTGACTTCAGTTGCTTACACTTATGGACCTTGCGCGCCACTTACCATCAGGTGGGCCCAAGGTCACATGTCGTGCTAGTATAAAAAATCCATTCAAAAAAACGTCTTGAAATACCGGTTTTGAGAATAGAAATAGGAAAATCTGTCTACGGGTGTGAGTGTATAAAATTAAAATGTAATTTAATCATTCGAATACCCCTTAAAATTCTTATAAATAAATATTTGGCCCATAAGGAAGGTATGCAGGTATTTAAAATGAATATTTTGTGGTGCATAAGGCCACTTGTGCCCGCCAAGCGCCTATTAGGCGAGACGTAGAGCTATAGGGCGAGCGATTTCCCGCGGTTTTCATTCACTAACCCAGTTTTTTCCTCAACTTTTTATTCGCTCTGACAAATGTCGGGTGTTTACGTAAACACTGGGCTGTCAACGCTGTTTATACGAACAAATTATGTAAAAAAAAAACTGTCAGATATACCCAGGGGTTGAAACTTACAACAAGCAATTGACATATTTTGGTTCACATAGAAAGTTACGCTGCTTTTTGATTTAACATGTCGGCCATTGTTGTCAACAAGCGAACTATATAACCTTAGGAAAAACATGAATGATAAAAGAGATTGCCCAAAACCAGGCCCAAACTTTTTTGCAGCGTGCGTCAACTAAATAATATAATTCAATAATCAAAATAATTAAATAATTGAATTTTTGTGACTACCGCGTCGTCGGATCGGTGAGATGTCTCTCCGGGAGACGCGGCCGGACCTCGGCTCCTTGTTTACGGATATCTATTTTCCTTGTCGAATACATCATTCGCTAAAGGCGTGTTCGTGTCGAGCGACTTTTTGTTAAGATTGTAACGTGTGGTACGACCAATGTGTTTGATCTAAGCTTTGTGTTGTATACTTAGTTTTTAGCGGGGTAGGCAGTAGAATGAGCCGGAGCGGCGATGGGGTCCGCAACCCATCACGCATGGCCTAAAAAGCGCGGATTGAGGGCAGATGAGTGCCGTTTTGGCACCTGGAATGTCCGAGGGGGGATGAATGATAAGATGAATGAACTCCTAGATACGATGAATGAAATGAAGTTGGATGTAATTGGCGTGACCGAGACCAAGCGGAAGGGTAGTGAGATGCAGGACTTGCCGGGAGGGGGGATCGCGCTCTGGTCGGGAGTGGGAGATAGCGATCGCGGTAGTCAGGGGGTGGGTATCTTACTATCCGGTCGCTTGGCCGACAGTATGTACGAGTACTGCCTGGAAAGCCCAAGAATACTCTGGGTTCGTCTTAAAATAGGCCTTAAAAAGTTATTTGTGGTCGTGGTGTACGCACCTGTTAGCTCAGCACCACAGCTGGAACTAGAGAATTTTTGGAACCAGGTCAGGACAGTTTTAGATTTGGCAGTTGGGAACGAAAATATAATATTATGTGGCGACTTGAATGGATGGGTGGGGACACGTCGTGCAGATTACGAAACGGTCCTAGGTGATTTTGGAGATAGGAGAGTAAATGATGCAGGTAAGCTTATTCTTGACGTGTGTTTAGAAAAGAATATTTTTGTGTCCAACACAATGTTTGCTCACAAAGATATTCACATGTATACAAGAACGATGAATAGTGAAAAGAGTATGATTGATTTAATAATAGTTGATGAAAGACTGCGAACACAGACTCTGGATACCAGGGCGTATCGTGGGCCAGAATTGGGAACAGACCACTACCTAGTAATCACTAGGATTAGTGGCCTGTTCACAAAATGGCGCCACTGGCGATCAGGTGGCAATCTGTCAGCAGTAGAGAGAATAAAGAGTGAAAAGTTACAAGATGATAGTGTGAAAGAGGAGTATATGAAATGCGTCAAAGATAAACTTATCAACTTGAAAGATTTGAGCAAAGATGTAGAAGAGTGTTGGAAGTACCTAAAAAATGGTATGGTAGAATCGGCAAGAGAAGTATGTGGAGTAGCAAAAAAGCGAGCAACCAAGGGTGACGCGTGGTGGGATCAAGAGGTCAAAGATTCGGTAGAAAGAAAGAAGAAAGCTTGGATAGATTACGTTGCTTCGCTGAATATGAATGAAAGTATAAAAAGAGAAAAAAAAGAGTTGTACCATCGCTGCAAGAATGAGACTAAATCTTTGGTTAAGGAGAAGCGTGAAAGATGTAAGGAAATAGGTGAAAATAGGATGACGAGCAACTTTAAGGAGAACTCCAAACTTTTCTGGAGGGAAGTTCGGAAGGCCAAAGGTTGCTTGTCATCTTATCGAATGAACAGAGTGAAATCAAAAAGCGGTAACATTCTTGCAAACACAAATGAGGTGTTGCAGCGATGGAATGAATATTTTAGCGAGATGTATGCTAGTGGTACTCCTAACGACGTCACGACGGGTACTTTACCTCCAGAGCTATCCACAACTATAACGTCCACTTTTAAGGAGGAAATAAGTGTGCAAGAATTGCAATCGGCAATTAGAAGCCTGAAGTGTGGCAAAGCAGCGGGAAAAGATCGAGTGCTCGCTGAAATGATCAAATACGGAGGTATACCGGTCTGGAACGCTTTCCACCTACTGTGCAACCTTTGCTGGCAGGAGGGAAGAGTACCGGAGGACTGGCGACAATCAGTCATCGTTCCTTTATACAAAGGTAAGGGATCTAGATTGGACTGTGCCAACTACCGAGCCATTAGTTTGATCAGTTTGGCGAGCAAGATGTATGGCAAGATTCTCACGAAACGCTTGCAAGAAAAGACTGAAGGTCTTTTATGGGAGGCACAAGGAGGCTTTAGACCTGGAAGAGGATGCACTGACCAAGTCTTTTCGCTCCGCAATATCACAGAGAAGTTTTTGGCCTTAAACCAGAAGGTTTTCTGTGCTTTTGTGGATTTGGAAAAGGCTTTTGATAGAGTTGTAAGAAAGAAGCTTTGGGACATATTGCCGGAGTATGGAGTGAATGACAAACTGCTACAAGCTATACAGTCCCTGTACAAGGGCTGCAAAGCTTGTGTGCGGGTGGAGGGAGGTATGTCGCCTTGCTTTGAATCCCAAATGGGCGTCAAACAGGGTTGTGTGCTTTCTCCTAGATTATTTACTCTATATCTCGACAAATGCCTAAAAAGAGTGAGAGAGAGTGACTGTGGGATAAAGATGAGTGATCTAGTGGTGAACTGCCTGCTTTATGCAGATGATGCTGTTCTTATGGCATCGTCCGAACAAGAACTGCAATCACTAGTCACAAGAATGAAGGAGGGATGTGCAGAAAAAGGACTCCGTTTGAATGCGAGAAAAACCAAGGTACTAGTGTTTGAAAGAAGAAGGATGACAACCGTGACGATAAAGATTGATGATGAAACTCTAGAACAAGTAAATGAAATTATATATCTGGGCAGTGTTTTCACTGCGGATGGGAAGTACGATAGGGACGTTGAAAGAAGAGTGAACGCGGGAAACAGTGTTAACGGTGCCCTGGGGTCACTGATCGGCAGTCGAAATGTCAGTGACAAAGCTCGGCTCGCCATACACAATGCCATGTTGGTACCAACACTGATGTATGGAAGCGAGACGTGGATACGTCAGAATACGCATGAGAGTAGGGTTAATGCAGTAGAAATGCGGTCGTTGCGGAGGATATGTGGCGTCACTTTGGCGGACCGCATACGTAACGTCGAAATACGGAAAAGGGTTGGTATGAAGGAAAACATAGGGACAAAAATAAGGAAAGGCATGCTACGATGGTTCGGGCATGTTGAAAGGATGAGCGATGAAAGATTGACGAACCAGATATATAATGCGAAAGTTGTAGGTAAAAGAGGCCCTGGCAGACCGAGACTCACATATCACGATCAAATAAATAAAACACTGACTGAAGGTGCATTAAAAAGTCTTCGTAACCAAAGGGCATGTATGAAGAGGTTAATGAATGTCGACGAAGCGAAAGAAGTATGTCGTGATCGTGTCAAATGGCGCTCAATTGTCTCTGCCTACCCCGCAAGGGATCTGGCGTGAAGATATGTATGTAATAATCATAATAATTATTTTCTGTGTTTTTTTTAAACTTAATATAAACATTTGTTTTACCCCAGCATTAAAAAATAATTTAATTAAATAGTCATTTGGTTAAGATTTATGTATTGAATAAGAGCGTTACGATTAGGTACTTTATTATGATCAGGTACTTTATTATAGATAAAACACAGAATTTCAAAGTGAAAATAATTCTTTGATTTATATCGGCAGGATCGAAACTATTGAATTATTAACGTGAAAAAAGTTTTTGTCAATAATCGTTATGCTGGAGTAAAATAAATAAAATTAATTACAGATTATGAAAACACATTATATTTACTATCAAATAAGAAAGAAACCATTATGGCACGAGAGCATTTGATTGGGCCCATTTCTCTATGAAAAATGGGCATTCTTATTTATTGTGTAACTTTTAGTACCTGCCTATGTATCGTATGGTAAACTAGTAACAATGTACATAATATTTATATTTTTTTGCGCGCAGTTATTAGTTGCGGGTTACAAAATCGAATTCCGGATGTTAAACTATTCCTATGTAGAAGCTATACCTATAATAGGTATGTATAGCGCTTTAAGTATCCTACTACCCACGTATCCTACTACCCACGTATCCTACTACTCTTTTACCAATTAGTTACTATACTCTTTGGATATACCTACAAAATAGACAAATGTCGCGGTTCAAACCCCGGCATGCACCGATAACGTGGTGACGTGTGTAGTGTTGATCTCTAGGAGGTGTTGCTCAACAAGATGCCTTCGCAAATATGTATGATCACATCCCCGCGTACCGTTCTAGGTTAAAGTGACTATCAATTTGTTGTCGCAGAAATCTCAGAATCATTATCTTACTAACATTTTAATTATTTGTAATAATGACGTGTCACAAATGCCTGTTTAAGTGAATATAAATTTTGACTTTGACTTATGTCTCTGTATTCTAGGGTTCGTAATGACGTGGAAAAAAAATCTGGTCTAAAAAATGAATATGATTCGTTTTCATCCTGACTATTTTACAAACACAATAAAGGTTCTGTCTATTAACTTGAGTAAAACAGCCCACTGTGCATTTCGCAGGTGGTGTGAGCCGTCAATTTAACGGGCCCAGTGCGTAAAAAATAAATTTTGTAGTAACGCGATTTATTTGATTTAACGGTACCCATGTTTTTTGTTGACGCGACCAAATGTTTTTTTTTTATTTTATAAATATTAGCACGGCACTTTATCTTGCGCCTAACTGATGGTAAGCTGGACGCTGTGAATGGGAACAACTGACTCTTTGTGTGACTTGTCATAAAACTAATGTGTTTTGTATTTTTAATAACTATTAAACGTAAAGTTAAATATTATATATAAATAACTGCCTTATCATAGACAATGGAAAGGCAATAAAAGAGCATCATATAAATATGTATGATGCTATTTTATACTTAAATGTATACCTACCTTCGTGGTGTAGCGGTTAAGTCCGTGGATTAAGACTCGGAGGTACTGAGTTTGATTCGGAACACAATAATTTATTTGTGTATTTCTGGAGTTTGGTACGCTAGAGACATCGACGAGCTTGCCACTTGTCATGAAGAGCCTATAGTAAAGTTGGCTAAATATATATATACAGCTACAGGAATATTATTATTTGTTGTGTATGAGGATGTTTGAGCAAACTAGGTACTATTGCTATTTGGTTCATATGTTTAATGTGATTTAAAAATAATAATTTATCTTAGCCAAGAATATTTCTTAGTTTCAAAATCACCTCCTTTTCTCATACTGCAATATGATTAAGAAACCACCTCCTAACCTTACTATTGGAATGGTTGTAAAAATAGCAAGCTGTATGCTCAAATTTTTGAGATGAAGTCCAGATCTTAGTTAGTTGTGTGTATCTGTTTATATTTTGGTATGACTGCATCTTGTTATGAGCATCTAATAAATAAATAAATAAAAACTTGCTTCTTAAATAATTCTTTATAATCGTAGTTTCTGACCACCCCGGTCTCACTTTTACTAAAATATGTATGACGTCTCATTGCCTGATGTCTTATTGGTCCTAAAATAATAAATTGTTTTAAATGATGTAGCAAATCAGCATCAGGGGGAATGCTGCAAATGTTCTTGGCACAGTACCACATGATCAGGTCATGGGTGAATATTTTTATATACGAGTATAGTTTAGTTTTAGGTTTTAAATTTAATTTAGTTTATATATTTTTATTAGCATAATTTATATTTTATTTTTATTCTTAGTACCTACTTCGTCGAATACATGTTTTATGTTTTAATAATCTTATGGATAGAATAACTTTCTAAAACTAGACCAATCTCTGGATGGAACATTTTTATCATATTTCTTAGCTCAACTGAGACGTTTATCTGCAGTTTTGAAATGGTTTTGCGCCGATGACTTATTGTGGCGCGCGATCTTCGCTGCTCCCACATTAATAACCTAGAGCCGGCACTGTGTACATTTTGATACCCCTTTACTAATTGAACATTTAAAACTCGGTTCTATTATTGTAAATATAATAATAATTAATTAATTTCAGATTCGATTAATATATGTTAGTAACAATACACATTAATCAAAAGTCAAAACAACGTAAAAATAAAAAATAATGGTCATTTACATTAAGTCACAACCCTAATAACAATGGGTAACGCAAATGCTGTACAGATTTAAAGTTAAGTTACCACATAATTACTAATGGCTGTATTGCATAGTTTTCTTTACCTTCCCAAATCAAATCAAATCATTTATTTCCTTAGGTTAGTACACAACACTTGGATATTGTCAATACATATATTTTTTACAATACAAGCTTGGCTGGACCGAATCTAACAGCAATACAATTTATAATAAATAAAACATTGTTGCCATAAGCGAGGATTTTGTACTTATTTATAACTAGATACTAAAAATTTAATTCGTGGCTGTAAAAAGGCCGTGTAACCTATTACGGAATATTAATGATTACTTCTTAACTTATAATATAACAGGTGGATATGATAGCCTCCACCACAGACCATTACTCAAGTCCGATAGTCATGGCGCTTGTGTAGTATTTTAAAATGATACCAATGGAACGTAATATTTTCCCCACATTCAACCAATACAATATTCTTCAACTTTCCCGTATTGTAAACATAAAATCATTTTCTTGTATATCCAATTGTTGACAAGCGAAAATGAGAATATTTACAAGTAGATATTTTTAATAAAGCGAGAAGTTATCAGTGGAATAAGTCAATATAAGTCGTTAAAAGTTGTGGCTCCTAATTTGTTTAATATCAACTTAAATTGTACAAGTGTCTTTATGTAATTACACGAAAATTAAGTATTTGTAAATGTAACTATTAAAGTTAAAAATGGCGTTATAAAATAAAAAATATATATGAGAAGTATTATCCATTAATTTAGGCAAAAAAAACACTTCTGTAAAACTACAAGACAGTGGTGCTGTTTGTTTAGTTCCACTTGTAGCGTCGTGTTTAATTTGAAAGCAAATCAAAGCGTTTCAAAGCGAAATAAATTAGAAAAAAAGGGCTTTTGACGACAAGTCAAACATAGGGTAAATAAAATATTAAAGAAAAATAAAATTCTCATATTAATAACAAAATAGATTTATAAGGAAACAATGTATTAGTATTTAAAAATGGCTTTTAACATTTAAAATTTCGTCTTACAAATAAAAAAGTTTCAAAACTTTAAAACCGAGATTTAAGGCAAAAGCGACTGCAATAAATGCGCGTCTTGCCGCCATTTTTGAATTACAACAGTCCGTTCGATTTATGCCCGAGTAATCCGACTTTATCTGAAAAATCATTATTCTAAGAAAAGTCTGTTTTATTCTAGAATCCACTTTAGTGGATAACTATTTTCTTGATATAAGTACATACATTCAGTCAAAAGAGTATCGGGAATGGCTGATTTGTTTATGGTTTCAAATATACATACATACATATCTTCACGCCAAATCCATTGCGGGGTAGGCAGAGACAATTGAGCGCCACTTTTCACGATCACGACATACCTCTTTCGCTTCTTCGACATTCATCAACCTTCTCATACATGCCCGTTTGTTTCGATGGCTTTTTAATGCATCAGCTATTGTTTTATTTATTTGATCGTGATAGGTAAGTCTTGGTCTGCCAGGGCCTCTTTTACCCACGACTTTCGCATTATATATCTGGTTCGTCAATCTCTCTTCACTCCGAACCATCGGAGCATGCCTTTCCTTATTTTTGTCACTATGCTTTCTTTAATACCCAACCTTTTGCGTATTTCGTCATTACGTATGTGGTCCGTCAAGATGACGCCGCATATCCGACGCAACGACCTCATCTCTACTGCATTAACTCCACTCTCATGCGTATTATGACATATCCACGTTTCGCTTCCATACATTAGTGTTGGTACTAGCATTGCATTGTGTATGGCGAGTCGAGCTTTGTCACTGACATTCCTACTGGCGATCAGGGATCCCAGGGCACCGTTAACACTATTTCCCGCATTCACTCTTCTTTCAACATCCCTATCATACTTCCCATCCGCAGTGAAAACACTGCCCAGATATATAATTTCATTTACGTGTTCTAGAGTTTCATCGTCAATCTTTATCGTCACGGTTATCATCCTTCTTCTTTCAAACACTAGTTAGTACCTTGATTTTTCTCGCATTCTAATATAATTCTGTATTTAAGTAGTATAATTTATCGTATTCCATAATTATTAACATTATTAAACAAAATAACACCACTTTTGATTAACAATATCCATACAACTTTACATTTGGCATTTCATAATAATCGCTAACTTAGCGATTTAAGGCGGCCATTTACGAAACTTCCAACAGAGCAAATCGCGTGTTTACTTTCCAAAATTTGTTCACGATTGTCGAAAACGTATATTGTTTTTTAAACGACGTCACAGCCTTAGATTAGGTCTACGTCTATTCAGTTTATTTACGTTGCGCCGCCGCCTTTGACGACGTCAGCTTAGTAATCTTGTTGAAAATGGCATCGCGAACTCTGAATGCGATAATCGATCAACAGTCTGCTTAATAATGGGGTGTATCAGGCAAAGCTTTTTGTAGATGTCGCTAGCGGCAATGGTACCTTATGTTTGACCTAAATCCCATATTTTTAAAAATGTTTTCGTAACAGAACGTTTATAACAGAAAAATGTATTTTAAATTAACGTTACCTACCTTAAAAGACGAATTAAGAAAGCGCACACCCCGTCTTTAAAAAGAAAAAATGTTTTATTAATAGAACGGCAATTTATTTCGCTTAGAAATCTCGATTTGTACACTTAGTAGCTGCTCACTTCGGCATAATATCCAGAAAATAATAAATTTCGTAATAAAAATAAAAGTTTTCTATGCAACCGACAGTTATATTAGGTATCATCTATCATGCGCCATCTATCGTGATAAAAAGTTAGTGATACACCCCATTGCACGCACATCTTTTCGAATAGTTTGATTAAAACGGCGTACGTTTGGACGTAGTGCCTACCTGACAGTCATAAACTACAACGAAAATTTTGGTGATATTGATTTGTTCAGTGTTAGTGTTGCTAGGTTAAAAAAAAAAACATTAAATTATCTAAATAAATCATAATTGGAATGCTTGGAGAACTATTTTTTTTTATTACTACTTTTGTTTTCCATTATTTTATTATATATATATATTATTTAATTATATTTGTTATATAGGTATTGTTTTTAAGCTTATCCCTATTATTATATTCTTATTTGCAAAATGTGTATGTTTAATATGTAAGTGGACACTTTGTGTAACTTTTAGAATTGTTGTAATTATGTTATAAGATCTGTATGTTTCCTGAATAAATAAAATAAAAAATAAAAATCGTATTGAAATTATCTGTCAAATTATACTACAGGCGAAAACTTTTAATTCTATATTGTTATCTAGCTGTAAGTTTTCCTGTAAATAAATACATATATTAGCGATTCGCAAACTATTTGGCGACGATATTAGACAGCTCGCAAAGTTATTAAATATTATCGATACAAGGTTTTACAGTGTGACAGCAGCCAGCTGACATTTTGGCATTTGCTTCTAGTGTGTTTAAATTTCCTGCTCATAAAAAAGTATATTTATATTTGTCCCGCCGTAAGGAAATACGCTCATGACGATACATCACTCTCGTTCTGAAATTTAAAAGCAGTTAAAAATGAACTTCGGTTATAAATTCAATCGGTTTTATTTAACAAGCACCGTTGATAACGACACGGGCGTTATTTTAACGACGTCGTTAAATCTTCACCTGAACACAATCGAAGACTTTTTGAATGTTGAGATAATAAAATTGGCACTAAATTCAATTCAATTGTTTATTTTAACTGGTACTTGATATTTTTATAATGTTTTTTAATAAAGAAAAATAATACAAAACCAAGGCGAGTAATATATTTATTTATTAAAATGGACGAACCCTGTAAAAACAGAACTGAACGGGAAACGTCAACAACATAAGTTCGCCGAGCACAGTCGCTATCGCCCACCAGGGGGCGTCGTGACGGCGGAAGGTCGCCGACATGAGTGCGCCGGCGCACAAAGGCGTTGCCACCAATTTTCAAATCAAACGACTCAAGTAATGAAATATCCAACACCAACAACCTTCATTAGGCTTGAATAAAAATCTAATTTACCAATATACAAAGAGACCATTTAAAATATTTATTCGAAGGAAGTAAGGTACAATGATTTGAAAAAAAACTATATTATTAATTAAACCAAAAACATAAATTACTATTTAAAAAAAATAAACCTACTTAATAAATAAAAATACAACTAAAAACTAAAATAAATAAAAAACATAATAAAATAAAATTATTATAAATTTTAAAATTTGCTCCAAATCGCTGCCAATGGGCAAGGTGCTATTGATACTGGCAGCATTGCCACGTTTGATACAAAGATTTTGATATCTTTTATACAAAGAGTATATGATATATAAAATCTTACAACTAATAATTTACCTTTGTGTTTTATTAACTCATAAATAATGTAACATTTGTTTTGTTTTCATTTTTAAGGTACTAAATTTATATAATTTTTATGATTTCTTTATACACACATCAAAAAAGTCTAGGGATCAAGCATGTTTATGCGGATTTCTTGTGATTGAGATGTGGCTTTGTAATAAATTTATGATTTTATAAATTTATATGGATCCTTTTTGGTGCATTTCATAATTTAAAACAGGAACTGTCAATCAAATTCGAGTAAAAGATGAAAATCAGCTGTCAATATTTTCCCTATAAAAACATAAGACGCATTGAAGACATTATTAGTGCTACTGTTTCCCTACTACTGATTAAAACCAACGTTATTATGGAGCGGCGACGTCATTTAAGCAGGGAAGAAATGATCAGAGCCGTGGGAATGATAGAAGCTGGTTCCCGGCAACGTACTGTGGCTTTAGCTCTGAATACAAGTCAGAGTGTTATCAATCGACTTTGGACACGTTACCGAACCACTGGTACCGTGGCTGAGCGCCATGGAGGACGGTATCGCTGCACCACACGGAGACAAGACCGATACATTCAAATCACAGCTCGAAGAACTCCAACAATAACCGCCATGATGTTAGCCGTGAGCCTTCATCGCTCTTCAGGGAACTTAATTAGCGACCAAACAGTCAGAAACCGCTTGCATGAAGTGAACCTTCATTCCCGAAGACCGCTACGGGTACCACCTATAGCAATGCACAATCGTAGGACTCGATATCAATGGGTTCTTGAACACAGAAATTGGACAGAAGAACAATGGCGTTTCGTGTGCTTTTCTGATGAGTCTCGTTTTGGTATGAGGCCGGATACAAGACGTATACGACACTGGAGAACCCCTGGACGCCAACAGCGATTAAAATCCTGCCAGGAAGTCCATCCTTATAGTGGTGGAACCATCATGGTATGGGCGGGTATTTCGATCGGCGGAAGAACTGAGTTGATTTGGATCAGAGGCAACTTCAACGCTCAAATTAATGCTGAGACGGTTGTATCAGACGTCATCGTTCCTCTACAAGTGCATATCGGTCCCTTATTTCAGTTAATGCATGATAATGCACGACCGCACACCGCAAGAGTTGTAAGACAGACTCTCGCCGCAGCTAACATCAATGTCCTGCCCTGGCCTGCTCAGTCGCCAGACTTGAACCCGATTGAGCATGCATGGGATATTCTTTAGAGAAGAGCTCTGCCGAATATGGAGGGTATCCAGTCGCAAGAAGACCTTTTTTTGTTGTTGCAACGAACATGGGCGGCCATTCCACAGCGTGATTTGGATGAACTCATTTTGAGTATGCCAAACCGATGTTCTTGTGTTGTTAGTGTTCGCGGTAGAAACACGGATTATTAATTGTTTAAGTTACCCAATAAAATTTAAAAAAAAACTGTTATTTCAGTCTTTTTTTCGAACTTTAATGTTAGTGGTTCAAATGTCAAAAATCCCTTTATTAGGAAAATGGCAATTTTTTTTACTAATGCAAAGGTGACTTGGTTTATCGTTACTGTAGACAAACGAAAACATTTTATTTGATCAATCCTTAAAGAAAATTTTAATGAATATCAATCAGGAGAAAAGTTATTGCAAAAATATATGTTGATCCCTAGACACTTTTGATGTGTGTAGTTCTATTACAAAAAAAAATGTATAATTTTATTTTATAAGTCATATTTAGATGTTATCCTTTGTGGGTTTTGTTATTTTTTGTTAACTTTAGATTTAAAAGTAAAAAAGTTTCTATTTTTTTTTATTGGTGAATGCTGTGACATATAATTGGTACATTTGAGATAAGTTAGAATTATATTATGTTATGTGTGTGATATATGTGTTATATATGTGTCCTCGCCAACCCGTCTGGCCAGAGCGTGGCGAGTTTAGGCAAAATTCTCCAGATATAATATGTTCTGGAAGGCCCATCTCCAGCAGTGGAGGTTTAGGACGCTGTGTTCTAGGGGCTGTAATGAATTAATGAATAACTATATTTGTGTGTACTTTATAAATAAATAAGTAATAAAAAAATAAAATACCGTTTTTTTTAAATTGTACGTACCTACGCCATAAAATAAATTTATCTTTCTAAGGTAAAATTACACAAAATCGAGATTCGGATGCGTAAATACCGCGATTTACTTAAATAAAAAGCATGGTTTTTAAAGAAAAAAAGAAGAAAAATGTGTCGTCAAGAAAGCTTTTTATTTTGAAACGTAAATTCAACTGTTACGCATGTATAATTTTTGTCTCATTTGGCAAAGTTTGTCTATGCCCCACGTCCGGACAAAATTATGCCTGGTCTTATTTTTTTGTTCAATAAATTTATGCAACGCCATACCGTAGCCATTATATCTAGGTAAATATACATTTGGATCCCGGTTCCACTAATACCAACTTGTGGATCCTTAATAATTTGTTATAAAAAAATGACATCATATCCTCGCCAAGCCGTCTGGTCAGCGTGGCGAGTGTAGGCCAAATTCTCCAGATATGTTTTGGAAGGCCCATCTCCAGTAATGGAGGTCTAGGACGCTGTGTTCTAGGGGCTGTAATGATAACTAATTTCACTTTACAAATAACAATTAAACTTTTATTCGAAGTAATATACAAACAATATAAAAGAATTACAATATTAAATAATCTATATTTAAGAAAAACTAAATTTTACCTAAAAAATAATAATAATACATAGAAAATAAAAATACAAACTTACAAAAAAAATAGCTCCTCCAAATCGCTGTCTTGTGGCATGGTGCCCAATACACTAGCAGCATTTCCTCTTTGAATTATTATACTAAATTTTTGGGAGAAAAACTGCCAAATGTGTTTTATTTACAAAATAATTAGCCTACAAAATTAAAAATCACCAGTCACTATTCCAAATGGACAAAGTCGCGGACACATCTAGTACCTAAATATGAGTACATTTGGAGACTTTTATACATCTGTCGCTCGCTAAAGATGTAGAATGCTCTCCCAGTCAGTGTGCTTCCCCACTCCTATAACCTATAGACCTGATAGGCCCGCATAATGGTAGGGACTGATGTCGGTCATCAGTGGCTGGTGTCAGTTGCATCTTTTTTAAATATTTTTGTTTACTAGTACGACATGTGACATTGCCCCCACCTGATGGAAAGTGGCGCGCGCTGTTCATGAATGTTAGCAACTGGAATCAGACACTCATGACAGACATCAGTTCCTAACACTATGCCGGCTTGACTGGGCATGACGGCAATTCGAGATTGATTCCGAAACGTGTGGTTTACTTTACTGGGTTTATCGGTACGAACGGTGGATACTTTCCCGCCTAGGCAGACTGGGCAAATTACCACCATCAGACCGCCTACCACCTATTTGTTGTTCTCGTTGAAAGTAATTATTCTTCTTCTCTCTTCCCCACACATAATGGACTCGACGCCCGAACGGTGAATCAATGAATTGCTGGTTTTCTGGGATATTTCTAGTTAAAGATGGGCGTGGCGAAGTGACGAAGATAACTGGAAAAAAAACAAAGGAGCAGCCGACAGAAGTATTTAACAAAAATAACACCAAGGAATATTGTGTTTAAAAGCAGTCATCACTAATTGATATGTCTGGAGTTTATTATCAGCTGGGCGATTAGCGATTTACCATTTAAGTCTTGTTTCAAGCTGTGTTATTTTTATATAAATTTCAACATGGCAAGCTTACAATATTAGTTTTCTTTGAAAGTAAAAATTGGAATTTTATATTGCAAATCACACATACTTCCAACGAAATAAGTGGTAGGCGGACTGGACTAGACTGGACTGGATGGTGGTAGTATGCCGAAGTATCCACCGTTTGTGCCGATAAACCCAGTAAACACCTTTAGGGTTCATGCCCGAATTGCCGTCAAGCCGGCATAGGGACTGATGTTAGTAATGAATTTCAGTGATTGCAGTTACTAACATTCATGGGCATTGCGCGCCACTATCCATCAAGACACATACATACCAAAGCCCTGTCTTGTTATATATTTAATGTGTTAGTTAGCTACTGTGCAGCGGCAGTGTCTCCCAAGTTTATCGCCTAGTCGCCAGTCGCTTCGCTACTACCAAGTCACATCCCTAAAGAAGCAGAAGCGGTGTTTTTCCTGGCAAATTAATTAATATTTCGCAATGAGTGCCTGAAATCATTTGTTACTGAGCTGCAGCCAACGGGGCAATGATAAATTATTCTATTACTTTTAACACCATTTGTTGGAATTTAGTGCAAGAACCTTTGTTTCTTTTTGCTTAACGTAAGACGTGGCTTAAAATATTCGGTTCCCGTTATATTTATTGTATAAATAATTTTTTGCACAATAAAAGTGTAATATATAATAATAATCAAGCTGCTGGTTAATGCTGTATGTGACAAGAGGGCTGGCAGTTTTTTTGCGCAGCAAATCAGCATTGCAGTGCAGCGGGGGAATGCTGCAAGTGTATATATATATTTATATATAGTTTATTTTTTAGGTTTATTTAGTTTATATAATTTTATTACATTAATTTTTATTTTGTAAGCATTACACTAAGTTACCTAGTAGTTACCCTCACACTTAGTTTTCTGCTATCAAAAGTTATAAAGTATGAGTTATAATACCTAATGTGGTTTTATTCTTCATAAGGAATAAAGAAATTATTAATTACGTTTTAGTCCGCTATAAAAAATTGTACATTTTTTTAAAAATATATTATTATTTTATTTCTGCTCCTTTCGAGTTTTGTCCAGGCTGACCCTTACAGTAAATAAACATAAGTTTTCTTTCTCAAATTGCTTTATTTCCAGCCGTCATCTATCACGGAGGGGCGAAGTGGCGAAAAGGCAAAGAGGGGAAAGCGGGAAAAGGGGGAAAAGAGGACGGGCGTATAGTTAATTTATTAATTCACTTAAACTTTAATAAACAAATCCTGCTATTTGATGGATCGCTGTTGTTTTAAATTGTATATTTTTTGAATAATTAAATAACACAATACAATTATGTAGGCTAGCTAATATATTTTTTGTTGATAAGTGATAGTTAGATACCTATTGGTTGCATATATACATAATAATTAAAAACACACAACACCTTATTATTATGATAAGTTGACGACAAATGTCGTTTTCGACTTGAAATGAAAGCAAAACAAAGCGTGAGTTCTTCGCGCCATTTTGCGTGGACATGTCAAGTGCAGGTTTTTGTTTTGTAAATTAATTTACTGTGGATATTATTGGTCAAAAGTCGTGTTGTTTGGTTTAATAATGTGCTACAATGTGAATAATTATGGAAAACGATAAATTGGACTTTAAACATGGGACACAAGTTGCAGTTTATTTTTTGCGGTTTTCCCGCGCTGTCAACTCCCATATTTTACCCGTCGTGTTTGAGCTATGGTGCCGCGAGTGACTCCAAGAAAAGCATCAAATTCTGCAGCATTTGCAATTTGATGATGACCTCATTAACACATTAAAAAAAAGATATATTACTTCAGACTTGGCTGTATGGGCTAGACCCTTTGCCTTCCCTATCATCTCATTCATCATCCATCGTCTCATTCCATTTACGGTAATATTTCCATTTATTTTGTCCAAATTTGTTATTTGTCGTTAGTTATCCTTTAATAAATAAATAAATAGAAGAGAAGTATACCAAAAAAAAAAGCAAAGCAAAGCGCGCTATTTTCACTGAATTTTGCTGAAAAGTCAGGAGACAGGCAATTATTTCTGCCAACGTATTAGCCCCGTTATACAAAGGGGAAATGTTGCCAGTCTCTTTGGGACTATCTCGGATGGGACGTCTCTAGAGGACATTTTTTATTTATAGTTTAGTTTATTTTTAATTTTATTATTTAGGTAGCTTTTAATTTACATTTAATGTATATATATTAATTTACTTCGAATAAAATGATATTTTTTTAATTAGGCCGTTTTTTAATTCTTCTGTTTTACTATATACGTGAGTATCATGAGTGCACCAGGAAAGCTGCAGTCCGAGAGGAGTGGCGTTGGCTTGTTAGGCGTGCCACTAGCACTCAAATGGCGATCACGACCACTCTGCCAAGAGTGTAGCGACTAAGAAGTAAGAATGGAGGCATCTAGGGAGACTATAGTTTTAGCAAATCAGAAAAAAATATGATTATGCTGTAGCCACCTTTATTTGTTAAATGTATCGTCGTTTGTGCCTGATTTTTGTTAGCGCCATCTAGTAGTTAAGCGTGGAAACGGCTGTATTTAGTTTTAGATTGTCTATGAATTATTATTGCCATTGAAAACCACAGAGTTCTTCCCTATCTCTGTGTTGAAAACACACTTTTGACTGTCACTGATGTCTATGACGCGACGAGCATCGTTTTGTCTATGGCGTGTTTTTCGTTGACGAATCGTTGAGGCAGTACATAATTTAGTTTCTTTACTTTTTACTAATTTGTGTTGTATAAAAATGGCTAAAAGAAAGAACAAACCCCAGATCGATTCAGATTCCAGCAGCGAAAGTTCAGATATGGACTCGGTAAGTGCTATGTACTGATGAAATCCAGGTTACTCCGAACATGAGATGATTTCTTTGAATTCCATAATTTCGTTGGGAATTCAGGCCAAGTTCAATGTTTTTCGGACCTAAATTAGTATTACGCGTAATCCCTATCATTCTTCACATTCATTATTACCCAAAACATTGTTTATTTTGATATAATACCTTTGTATTATCAATAGATTACAAATATATTTACAATGGCTGCTTTAAGCATGAATCACGCCTTTTTGACAGAAATCAACAAATCCGTTTCGTTTGCAAATAATATGACCTATTTTTAGTTTTATTTAAATTGGTCGTCATATTTTGATACTTCATACTTATATCTTGTTTTGAGAAAGTTGCCTTATGTAATTTAGCATTCTCATCGAGTCTACAAATAAGTATATTTTTACAATTTCTACATCATAACTTAAACTTGGTTCCAAACCTAGTAAAAAGCTGGAGACTTAAGTAAGTAAGCAAGTATTTACATTTGGGCCAAACCCAGATTTTATGAGTTTAACTTAAAAAAAATTAAAAACATTGCCAAGAGTAGACATCCTGATATTAAAACATAAATATATTTGTTTCTATTTAACCTTCTGTGGATCCTAGAAAGGACGGCCCTATCCCTGTTGTATGCTAAGAACTGAAATAGTCCCGAGAGCTTTTCTTTATATTTCTTGTAATTTTGGTTATAGTGTAAATATTCCTTTCCAGGTGAATTGGAATAATTCATTCAACTATACATAACATTCAGAAATTTTGTTAATCTGATCAGTGTCATGCATTTACGGTGTTCACACTGTACTGTCTTGGAGAAAATTGAGAAACTATAACTTTATTTTCTCTAAAGTTAAGGTTTTCTTTACATCAGTTGATTGCTTTGTTATCCATCCAAGCTGTAAACATAAAAATACATTTAAAAAAAAAAAACATTGTTTATTCTGATGGGATCAGTTAGAAGTTATTCTGTAAACTGTGGCCTATAATATATATAAATTATAGTTTGAAAAAATATCAATCTGACCCTATCCCTTCCAGGGTGAAAGAAACCACTCTTATAAAGAAGATCATGACAAGCTTGTTGATGTCTAGTGTACCAGGCTCAAGAAATATTACAAATAAATTTATTGTAAACCTAGCTAGACCACAAAGGCAGTAGATATATAACATGTTATTTACTTATCTGACTTTCAATAAAAACTACTACTCTCATAACAAATAGTTATATGTCAATTTTAATATAAATATGAACCTCTCCGAATGTTCCTCTCTACCAACATAATTCGTGGATACAAACTCGCGGGCACTACCAGCATAATGAACAATAGTGTAGATAGGATCTGGAGTGGAGACCTAGTACAGGAAGACCCTACACTAAATGGACATATGACCTGAAGGAGATTGTTGGTGGATGAGCAGACATGGCAGAGATGGCGAGCCTCTGGGGAAGCTTATGTCCGGCAGTGGAGAGACATGGACTGATGATGATGATACTTGTCTAGATATAATTATCAATCAATTATTTAGCAATTGCTCTACGCCTGGTCTATTGTGTGTGGAGAAGATAGAAGATCTGTGTTTTGAGCTGGTGACCAACTGTGGCCTTGTCCTCTTAATAATATGCTCACCTTCACTATTCTGCTCCTCACCCTACCCAGACAAATACCAACATAAAATAATCTAGGATCTCTAAGGTAATATTTTAAGTATTCATAAATTTTCAGCAATTTCTAAACTTGGCTAAGAAAAAGAAGAAATCAGGTGACAGTCCGCCCCCTAAAGATGACAAGTCTTCTGATAGCGAATCCGACTGGGATGATGCTGACAAGAAAAATGGTAAGGAAAACATGCCTAGAACACAAAGAGTTCTAGATCTTCACTGCTGGATATTGGGCTTTTACCCTGGTTAGATTAGTTAGTTTGGGTATTATAGCATTACATTTAAATACATTATTCTGCCAAACTATAAAATAGGTTATCGTCTTTAAGAATTTTAAACTAAAATTGGCAGTACTAGCGATCAAGCATCATAGTTTATCTGCAGAATAAAATTGTTTATCAGCAATCTAAAGCGCAGATATTACTGCCCCCACCTTGCCAAAATGTTTAGGTTCAACACAGTGATATTTACCACTACAGGGATCACGGAATTAAATTGATAAGAAAACCCAGTAATATAAATGCGAAATATCACTTCATCTATAACAGAGTTGTAAAATAAAATACTAGAAGACATATTGAAGTCCTCAACTGTATTTTTTTTTAAACAAGCTGGAGAAGTGGCTAGTAACAATAGACTGGTGATAACTGCCAATTTTATGATATTTTACACCAGTGCTTGATTAATAAATAATGATAATAGTTTATTTTCACAACTTTGTTATTCATCAAATGATATCCCACATTTGTCTTATTAGATTTCCTCATCATGTTGCATGTATTTTTCAGACAAGAGTTCAAGTTCAGAGTCTGGTTCGGATAACTCAGATGGCGAGGAAAGTGGCTCAAACAAACCCACAGACAAGCCACCCTCGCGCAAGTCTTCTAATGCCTCCGAAATATCATATACCAGTCGGAAAGAAGATACTAAGCCAGAGGTATGTACAATATTACTTACCTGATGGTAAGCGTTACATGAGGTCCAAGAAAAGGAGCAACTGACGCCAACCAGTAACAACCAACATCAGTCTTAATTAAAGTTACCATTATACCTAACAATATGCTTTTTCACACTTTGCTTGAAGGACTTCAGGTTATAGAAGTAGTAGATAGATAGATAGATATTTAAGCCTCCGGTCATATGACTTCTTTCTCAATCAGTGTAGAAGTTGTCTGCCTCTGTACTATTTATCCTATACCATGAAGTATGAATTTCATACTTAAAAACCATAAAGAAATATGTACTTAAATTAAAATATTTTAAAATAATTTTAGGAAGCACCCAGAAAGAAATCCACGGACAGTGCTGCATCTAACAAAAAGCAAGTCTACTCAGAACCTGAAGAAGGTGGGTCATCATTTAGATTGCTTTTAACACATCACGACCGTTCCCCTTCCAGGGTTATCAGAAACCACGCTTATAAAGAAGCGGATTCACATTTAGCCATCTTTACTATAGGCCAATCATGACAAGTGCCAAGCTCGTCAATGTCTCTAGCGCAGAGATTCTCAAATTCTTTTGTCTACTGCTCACTTTGACGAAATATAACTAAATAATTGATGTTGTGTAATAGGTAGTGATACGTACGAATAAAACAACGGTTCATTGCAGACTGGTTTAATAACAAAAATCGTTCCTACCCACTAATTACAATATCGTCATAGCTACATACATATCACCGTCCTCTCCTAATTACAATTTACGTACATATTACTAACCCACAACCCAAACTAAACAACCATATTAATAGTAATAATGACTCCCAAAAATGCAATATTAGTTGTACGTACTACAGATAGATATGCATGTAGAAATTAAATGACAAAATTATTTCATCAGTAAATAAGTACATACAATGTACCTAATGTACAATACAATAAATCGAATAGTTAACCTTAATTTAGGTATGTACCTAAAAACAATAAATCAAATAGTTAACCTGAATTTATACATGTACCCAAATACAATAACAATCGTAGTACATTTAAGCCTTGTTCTAATATAGTATTTATATTCTAATATGAAACAATTCATAAGCCTTGTTTCTTTCTTAGGGTAAACTTTTGTCACGAATAATACATTTAATTATAGAACGCAATCTTATTGCTGAACTGCTCGATGAACTACCTGAACTAGTCACGTACAAAAACCTATGTACCTCAACCACCTCTTCCCCACAAAAATCTTTTAAACTGACACTCTTACTCGTAAAAGATGGCGCCTGGCTTGTAGCTTTTTAAAACAAAAATGTTTAAAAAAAAAATTCATTACTTTTTTTTATTTTTATATTTGAATGGTTTGCCGACTAGCCAGCGGCAGCGCCCGACCCGAGAACAATAAGTCGAAGCCAGCGCCCTCCCTGGCTGTAAACAACCTCGCGAACTAAACATTTCGTCCTTGTGCGAAAGTTTTCGAAAAATCATCGTGCAACGTACGACCCACTGAATACTCCCCAGTGTCCAAATAGGCCGAGTTACAATACTCTAGTCCGGTCAGACTTAAATATTTAATCCAATTGAGCCCCATCAATGGCGGCCCACCGTTCTCAATAATATACAGTTTTAACTCGGACGATTTGTCACCATACTTCACCAACACATTAATATAACCTAGGGGTCGTATAATTGCACCCGTATATGACTTTAATGTATTTCGTTCGCGATAGACAAGTCAGAAAAATATTGCACATAATATACCTTGGAAATAACAGATATTTTACTACCTGTGTCTATCTCGAATTTATGATTTACTTTGTTTATAATTAACTGAATATAATACGGCTCTTCTCCGTCATTACACGTCATGTTAAAGAAATTACAGTCACTATCGTCCTCGTCCAAGAAATTATTTAAATAAATCTGTCCTTTCACTGACTTTCTTTCACTTTCATTTTTAACTTTTTTGTTACACATCACTTTTAAATGCCCTTTTTCACCACACCTATCACATAAAAAAATTTTGTAACGACATTTATTCAGTCCGTGCTCCACCCCGCCGCACCTGTAGCACGGCCGGGCTCCAAGTTCGTCTCGCGACCCGTGTGCCGCCTCGCCGTGCCTGTGGCATGCACGGGCCCCAGGTTGGTCTCGCGGCCGATGCGCCGCCTCGCCAAACCTCAGCAGCCCGTTCTCCGCGCTCGTGTGCATCGCGCTTCCGTCCTCGCTCTCGCTGCCCCCGGCCGCGCACAGGCTGCCCCGGGCCGCGTGCCGCTCCGCCGCCTCGAGCGCCAGCGCCAGCTCCACCGCGCGCCGATATCCAATGTTCCTTTCGGCAAACAGCCTGGACCTCATCTCCTCGCCGCGCAGGCCCGAGACGAACTGATCCCTGAGGTTCTCCTCCAATGACAACTTAAACTCGCAGCTCTTAGCCAGGCGCTTCAGAGCCTGCAAGTAGTCGCTCACGGACTCCCCTCGACGTTGCTTTCTTTGCCGAAAAACATGCCGTTCTGCAATTTCTGACCGCTGCGGCTCCAGATGATCTTTCACGATCATCGCCAGCTGATCGAACGTTTTCTCTTCAGGCGGCGTGGGCGCACACAGATCGCACATTAGCTCATAGCACGACGCCCCCACGTGTGTCACCAACACGGCCACATGAAGTTTTTTTTCAATATCATTTAACACGATAAATTGTTTTAGCGGCAAATATACGCGCACCAATTATCTTCACCCATCTCAAATGGTTCAATTTTGCCGAGAGGCATCTTCGTAACCATTCTACGCGCCAAACTTTATATCCCATCCTCGTCGCCAGTGATACGTACGAATAAAACAACGGTTCATTGCAGACTGGTTTAATAACAAAAATCGTTCCTACCCACTAATTACAATATCGTCATAGCTACATACATATCAGGTAGGTTTTAATTTTAGTGAATTTTAAAATATAAGGTCGCCCTCCAAAACCTTGCTGACGCCTTCCATTTCTTTCTCAGCCCCTTACCGCCCCCCTCTAGGCGTCCAGCGCCACAAGGGGACATTTTTGCCCACTTTGAGAAAGACTGCTCTAGCATACCAAACTCGAGAAATATCACAAATAAATTAAATATTAAGGAAAATTTATTACTTTACTTTTTTACCATAAGATTACAATTCCAATAGTAAACTTTTTCTAGGTGAGGTATCTTCACATTCATCCGACAATGACTCCATTGATTCCGAAGAAGAATTTGATGATGGGTAAGTTATTACTAATAGAAAAAAAAAAAAAAAAAGTTTAATATAGCAGGTATATTATGTCAGTATTTGTGGATATAAATATAGTAGGCATATTATGGCTGGATTTTATGGATGTAAATATAGCAGGCATATTATGGCTGGAATTTATGGATGTAAATATAGCAGGCATATTATGGCTGGAATTTATGGATATAAATAAAATTAAAAAAATCTATGTAACTGATGTTATTTTAGGAATCATCTATTGTGAAAAAAAAAACCAGTGAAATGTGATTATAAAATCGTTTCTGTTTTTTTAGCAATTTCGCTATTTAGACAATCACATACGTGGTAAAACTTATTGGTGTCGTCATACAATCAATCAAAATTTCTTATGTTTTAGTTATGATGAAAATCTCATGGGAGATGAAGAGGATCGTGCTAGACTGGCCGCCATGTCCGAGAAGGAACGGGAACAAGAAATATTCAAACGGATAGAAAGAAGAGACCTCATGAAGACCAGGTAAATATACCTCTCGCTTACATACATCCGTGGTCTAGTGGTAACAAACGTTGCCGTGAACTCGGGAGGTCGTGGATTCGATTCCCACCGGGGGCAAGTTGTACATTGTATAATTTGTCTCGGTCTGGGTGTTTATATGTATAATATGTATATATTTACAAAAAAAAGTATAATATGTAGTTTATCAACCATATAGTTTCCGTAACACAAGCCTCGTAGCTTACCACGGAAACTAGATGGCGCTGTGTGACCTGTCTGGAAATATTTATTATTTATTTATTTATTATAAATTGTTGTGAAATGAAGTTTACCCTGTATTTGTTTCTAGATGGGAAATTAAGCGAAAAATAGGTCTCTCTCGTCGGTCGGCTACAGAGAGAGATGTCACAGAGAGAATTCGGAGGAGAGAAGCCAGAAAGAGACGGAGAGAGCATAAACCTGGTATGTATTATATGAAATTAACCTACAGAAAAATCTGCTTGAAGATGTTTTTACAGTCTGAAATACTTACTTATTTCCATGGATTGAGGAGAAGAATGGTGCCTCAGGGCTTGTGACCTACTATTGACTGGTTTACTAAGCGTCTTTTTTTATTGCTCACGCAATCACCATTCTACTCCCCTCCCTACCCAACCATTCCTTAATGCCGTCTTGGAAGCTCGTTCCATAAATGTATTTCCTTCAGACCTGCTTAGGCTCAATTCTTTCAGTATGTGGAGCAAAGGTTCTTCTCGCTAATATTTTTTTCCTAGCTTTGAAAAATCTTAAAAAAGTTGGATTCTGCGTGCGAGAGGGTAAAGTAAAGTATCAACTATCATCACGACCGTTTCCCTTTCGGGGTTATCAGAAACCACGCTTACAAATAAGCAGATTCACATTTAGCCAACTTTACTATATAATCATGACAAGTGGCAAGTTTGTCAATGTCTCCAGCATACCAGCGAGCAAGAGGATTTGCTTAACAAATGTCTTAAAAAACATAGTCTGGCCGCTGTTGATGCTAGTGTTATTTTTCATAAAAATGGCCATTAACTTTTATACTTTTGCAAAAAGTTTTAAGTAACAGTCAAAGTACTAAAACCAGTTGTTTTTTAGTTCCAGAACCGAAATCTGAAGAAGTGGAAGAGCCAAAAGAATCTCCTTCCCATCGGGAACCAGAAAAAGAGGTCACACCACCAAGTCCTGGGGAAACAATGGACAGTACTAAAGACAATGGTAAGAAATATATATTTTTTCTTTAACAGTCTGCCGTCAGCTGCAATATTAGACGCCATTTTTAACTTTAATCGTAACAATTACATAAATATTATGTTGATACAAC
Organism: Tinea semifulvella; assembly: GCA_910589645.1. Lineage (NCBI taxonomy): Eukaryota > Metazoa > Arthropoda > Insecta > Lepidoptera > Tineidae > Tinea > Tinea semifulvella. Next base: position 820,961 of record OU342619.1, on the reverse strand, counting down.
CCAACCTTATATCCTGGACTTTTGACAGACCTGTCATAGAACATTATATCATGCTCCGCTGGTAGTAATGACCTAAATGTGAGACCCTGGAACACAATAGTCCCAGACCTTTATTGTTGGAGATGGGCCTTCCAGGAAATTTCTTGGGAATTTGGCCTATACTCGCCACGCTGGCCAGGTTGACGAGGTTCTGATGTCAATTCCACAAGTTGCTATTAATGAAACCGGAACCGACGGCTTAACGTGCTCTTCTTCTCACGGGTGGTGTTGTAAATCTATGACAAATGTACGTAAGAAAAGTGTATTTCTCATTGGTACATGATGGGGTTCAAACCTTTAAAGGATTTTTACATGGCATTCTTACAATCTAGCCACCACCGCTCTTAAATAGCATAATACTGATTTATAAACACTTTTTTAGAACCATCAGAACGTTCCGTATCGCCATTTTTTGGCGCCAAAACGGAAACTAGAAAGCGTAATGTGGACGATAAACGTCAAAATGCTATGGCGGCGCTCCGGGCACAACGGGACGCTAAGCAAACTAGGTTCGAGAACATTAAACAAAAACGACGTCTCGAAGAGGAGAAAAACCTAAACAAGGAGGATGATGTGAGTTTTTTAAACTGAACTTTAAGTCTAGAGATTTGTTTTTTTTTTAATTTAGATGTATCCTTTCACCACTTTTTTTTTCATTTAGCCAACTTTACTATAGTCTCATTACGACAAATGACAAGCTCGTCGATGTCTATAGTTTACCAAACTGAAGATTTAATCAAATAAATTATTGTGTACCGACCAGAAGTCGCACCCGGTCCCTTTGTATCTAAATTTATGGACTATCTTAGCCACAATTTGTATATGAGAAGACAAATTTCTAAGCATTCCATGGATTCACCGTGAGTGTGTCGGGTCGATTGTGTGTAGGAAAGAAGAGATGAAACATGTCTCAGGCTTGCGACCGACTATAGGTCGTTCAACAAGCGCTAACCATCCACCATTCCGCTTCTCTCCCTCCCCAACCAAATACTCTATGATTCCATTAATGCCGTCTTGTTAGCTAGTTCCATAAATGTATCTCCATCAGACCTGCTTATATTCCTCTAGCACCAACTTCTACTGAGTAATACTGAGTCTTGAATCCATTCCTGATCATAATATTTGTTTGACTGCATGTTGTGGTCTTTTTGAATATTTGATTCCACAAAACGATAAGTTCTATAAGAATAACTTTTTTCAAGTTAAATAAAAGGTTGTTTGGCTTTTTAAAATGAATTTAATTTGGCTAGAAAACAATTACAACTGATATCAATAAATGTCAGAAAATGAACCGAGGACACGACGAACGTGTCGAGCGCACGAGATCGGAAGCCAAAAGAGAGTGGAGCTCCCCACTGCTCTGGTTTATATAAACGTATCTGTTGAACCGCCTGCAACCCTGTCTTTTTTATTTTTTTTAACAATATTTAAGCTTTAATACACTTTTGCACCTACTTTTCACTTAATGCTGGGTTTACACTGGGTTACTAAATCCGTACCGTCTTAATGGCAATTGGACTAGGCCGCAGGTGACTAAAGCCGCAAGCCCTAAAGTAGACTAGCATCCGAATAGTAATAGCTATAAAATTAATTATTAAAGAAATGTATATATGTATCAATGCAATGCGACTATGCTGCTTGACATATTGCTGCAAAATTAACTAGTCACCCGCGATTTTCATCAACTTGTGTAAATGGGATGGCGATCCGAGTTTTTTTTTTAATAATAATAATAATAACGTTTATTGGCGTAAAAAAATACACTTACATATAACATTCAAAAATAGAGCAGAAAGAAAGAACAATAAAACAAAGTTGATCGCCCTGGCCGGCACCTGTAATTAAACTGAATCACCAAGTCCAGGTCACTCAGCTACTTGTTAAGACATTTATAGAACATAAACACTTTTTAAGAAATAAAAACACAATTTTAACAGAATATTAAACATAAAGAATGTAATTTTAATTTAGTGACAAAAGTGAGGGTGTTACAAATAATATTTTTGGCCTATAGAGATGCATGGAGTAGTATTTTATCATTCTTGGACTTGGACTTGGAGATACTTGTGACTTGCTGCACGGTGAAAATCGACCCGTGTGATCAAATCCTTAGTGTTCAAAGTTGTCCCAATGGCAAGGATAAAATGTCTAACGGCATTTGACTTTGTCCAATAAAGACTTAAATAAACATATTGTATTTGTAGGATGGTGATTCTGACATTATTGGTGGCACCAGCAAACAGAGTGTCAAATTAAAAGCCTCTGATATTTACTCCGATGACTCGGGATCCGACTCCGATGATAACAAATCTAGAAGTAAGTCAAACTTATATACTACCGAAGCTTTCATTAATAGGCTGTTTCAAAAGTAAAGTATCATCACTACCGTATCCCTTCTGGAGTGATTGGAGCTTATAAGAAGCGGATTCACATTTCACAAGCTTGTTGTGATGTCTCCAGCAAACCAAACTCGAAAAATATCACAAATAAATTAAATGTATTTATTTACATTAATTAATATTTTTGTGTCCCGACCAGGAATCGAACCTGGTACCTCCGAGTCTAAATCCACCATGGAGGCGGTTCTCAAGAGGAAGAAGATTAACTCTTTTTCCTCGACTGATGTTTCGGTTGCTTTCTAGAGTCCAGCTTAAAATGTCCAAATGATGAGATACAAAGATTTTTTAAGGATGTATGTACTTTTGAGAAATTTTAATGAAGTCTATCAACTTGCTAGGGAATAAAATTATGTTTTAAAAAAAATGGAGGATAATTGAATGTTTCTATTATTTATTCATTTTACTCATTAGGTCGGAGAAGTTCTACCAGTTCATCTTCCTCCGGCTCGTCCACTCAGAGAAAGCCGACCAGACATGTCGAAGTCAGATATGCTGACTCCAGAGATCAAATCAACAAACTACGACTTAGCAGGTAATTATATTACCCCAAAGGGGGTTTGACTACAAGTTAAATTAAGACTAAATTTGTAAAGGAAAGGCAATGTACGAAAACTCTTAGGGTCGGATTAATAAATAGTCTCTGAACAGCATTTATCGAGTCCTGAGACAAAAAGTAACAAAAAAAACCGGAAAAAGGTTATTTTTATTAGTAGTTTTTTAAATAACTGGTTATTATATTAGCAGTAGTATTCGTCGGTTCGAACCCCCGGAATGTACCAATGAGAAATACACTTTTCTTACGTACTGACGTCATTTATTTACATTTTTTGGAGGCCTCCTTTCTTAAACCAGCCTATTGTCGGTCGTAAGCCCGAGACACCATTCTTCTCATCTCTTACCCACACACAATGGACCCGGCACCCGCACGGTGAATCCATGGAGTGCTTAGAAATTTGTCTTCATCACCGTTCCCGTAAGCCCGTCGGTCCCGGTTCCACTTACACCAACTTCTGAAATCGTTAATAAATTGTCATTAGAAAGTGCAACCCTACGCGACGCACCCGTTTTTTATTTATTGTAGGACATCACCACATTTGGCATTGCCGAATTTGGTGATCACTTTTTGATTGTAATTTTTTTTTTTTTATGAAATTTTAATGTAATATAAAATATTAAAATAAAATAGATTAATAAATTAAAATTCATCATCATCATCATCAGCCTGTGTCTCTCCACTGCTGGATATAGGCCTCCCTCAAGGTTCGCCACTGCACGCGGTCTTTTGCAACCCTCATCCAACCCCCACTAGCGACCTTCTTTAGGTCATCCGTCTATCTGGCGGGGGGTCGTCCCACTCAGCGTCGTCCCGTACGTGGTCTCCACTCCAGAACCATAGCATTAGCAAGCTGAAGTGGCAATGGGCCGGACACATCTGCCACAGAACCGACGACCGATGGGGCAAATTAAAATTATATAAAACTAATTATAAATGCAACTAAACTAAAAATACCTATATAATTAAAACTATTCTACAAAATAAACTAAGGGCTTACAACCAGGGAGGGTACCCTCTTATAAATAAATAAACTCAAGACTTAAAAACACCTTTGTTTCAGATTTAAATTAGAAAGACTAGTACATTTACCATTCTTCGCTCGTGTGGTGACGGGCTGTTTTGTTAGGATCGGTATAGGGAATAATAATGGAATACCTGTATATAGGGTGAGTTTTTTTCTTTTAAGCAATATAAAATAACATTTGGTCTAAGATTAACGTTTAAAAATACTTTCATTGATATTAGGGTCGTAATGATACTTACTAAACCTGGGAAGTTTCTGTTATTGTAACAATTGAAGTTAAAAATGTTTAGAGATTACTAATACTCAACTATTATAGAACAAAACATAACTTAAGTAAAGTATCATTACGACCGTTTCCCTTCCGGGGTGGTCAGAATCCATGGTTATAAAGAAGCAGATTCACATTTAGCCAACTTTACTATAGGCCAATCATGACAAGTGGCAAGCTCGTCGATGTCTAACTCGAGAAATCGTGACATTTTGACATAAAATAATTATTAAATGTATTTAAATTAATAAATATTATTTCGTCCCGACCAGGAATCGAACCCGGTTAACCTAAATAAAGGTGTTTTTTTTGCCGCATGAGAAATTTCGATGGTTGTCCATGGTTTGACAATTGAGAATGTGACTGTGTTGACATTTATCGTTTAGCGCCAGAACAACTAGATAGATGTCGCTAGCGGCAATGGTATCTTGTTTACATCTATGACGCATTAATTTTTAATAGATTTTGTAGTTTTTTTTTTTTATAACAGAAAAGACGAATTAAGAAAGCCAACATAAGCGTTGTTATAATAGAACGTCAAGTTTGATATCCATCATAACTTTGGTATCGCTTGGAAATCTCGATTTGTACACCTAAAATCTGCACACTGCGGCATAATATTAGAATATTTAAAAAAAAATGAATTTTTCTATGCAACTGATCGCCAGAGAAACTTACTTATTTGAAAAACTCCCGAGCGGTGAGTTGGGTGGGTAGAGAGGTCAGGGGGGGCGCTATTGGAGGGGAAGTCCCCAAGTTTGTTTGTGCCATCATGCTCTGGCCTAGAGAACAGCGGGCATACGCTGTGGAGAGCTTCTTTTGTAATCGAAATGATCGAGGATTTTTTCCTTCCAAGCCTTGAAGAAATAAACGCTAAGGATGTGTGGTTTCAGCAAGATGGAGGTGGCTCCATCTTGTGGAGAACACACAGCACAAGGCTCAATGAATTTGTTGCGACAACATTTCCCCGACCGGCTTATCTCTCTCACATGGCCGGCTCGCTCTCCAGATTTGGCTCCATCGATTTCTTTTTATGGGGTTATTTGAAATCTCTGGTTTAAGTCGATCAGCCACGGACAATAGCTCACCTCAAAAACAACATTCGCGACGCCATTACCAACATATCGATTGATATGCTGCAAAGAGTGGACACTAAGTTTAGAAATCGACTTAATCAGTGTTCGGGGCGCAATGGGGGTCGCCATTTAACCGATGTCATTTTCTAGTCTATATAAAAAAAAAAATGGGATATTGTATTCTAAAATAAAATAAAAATTAAAACAATAACTGAAGTACTTTTGTTTTTAATGACCTTTCAAATAAGTAAGTTTCTCTGGCGCACCCTGTATTAGGTACCATCGTGATGAACCCCATTGTAAACCTGATATGATATGAATGATAAACCCCGCGGTGGTGGCTCGGTTGTAAGAACGCGTACCTTAAATCCTACAAGTCGGTTCCAACCCATCCGGCATGTACCAATTAGAAATACACTTTTCTTACGTACTGACGTCATAGATTTACAACACCACCGTTCCACTGGCCAGCGTGGCGAGTATAAGCCAAATTCTCCAGTTCTGGAAGGCCCATCTCCAGCAGTGGAAGTCTTGGGCACTGTGTCTAGTGGCTGTAATGAATGAAAACCCCATTGTAACCAAAGGGCATGTATGAAGAGGTTAATGAATTTCGGCAAAGCGAAAGAGGTATGTCGTGATCGTGTCAAATGGTGCTCAATTGTCTCTGCCTACCCCACAAGGGATCTGTAATCTGTTAAAAAAAAGTAACCGGCCAAGTGAGCAAGCAATTAGTGCAGTTATTGCACAGTTGATTTATAGCAAAGTGCTGGACTGGAAAGTGAATTTGGACTGATCGAATTGACATATGCTGGAAATCATATTTAAAATATAAATGACATAAAATTTACTATTGGGTCTCACTTCTACAACAAAATAATACAATATTTAAATTACTGAAAAACGGAGATTTAAAAAAAAAAAATATATGAGTTTTATTTTTCAGGTAGCAGAGATAATAGATGTGTATGAAACGGCAAAAATCTACAATTTGGGCAACACAAGAACTAATAAGGGATTGAAACTTAGACACGGCACGCAGGATAGAGTTTTTAGATTAGAATTCGTTAGTAATCAGGTAAATTCTCATGGATACATTTGAACACCATTATAGGATCCCAGATGAACTAGCTGTATCAGCCTATAGGCCAGACATCTTAGTGTTTTCTCGGAACTTGAAAAAAGTTATCCTTATTGAACTTACCATTCCGTGGGAATCAAATATTCCAAAAGACCACAACATGAAGTCGAATAAATATTATGATCTCACAGAAGAAATGATCAGGAACGGGTTCAAGACTCAGTGGAAGTTGGTGCGAGAGGAGTTCCAGTAAAATCTTTGCATCACTTACTGAAAGAATTGGGCCTGCAGGAGATACATTTATGGAACGAGCTTCCAAGACGGCATTAACGGAATCATACAGTATTTGGTTGGGTAGGGAGAGGAGTAGAATGGTGGATGGTGGTACTGTACATCTCTGGGACCCGTGACTCACCCAACAGGCATCAGCACTGTAGCATATGCTGAGCTGCCCACCTATTTATCGCCGCACCTGTATGTATGTTTCGGTATATAGAATAGGCTTACATTTATACATTTAGATTTATTCCTTGCATATTGGTCTGGCGCATAAGTGGACTGTATTAGGATATATATAATGTCTTCTAGAGCCAACTTCTTGCATACACGATTCCCTATGACAATAAATATATAAGGACCGCCTCCGTGGTCTAGTGGTAACAAACGTTGCCGTGAACTCGGGAGGTCGTGGGTTCGATTCCCACCGGGGGCAAGTTGTACATTGTATAATTTGTGTAGGTCTGGGTGTTTATATGTATACTATGTATATATTTACAAAAAAAAAAGTATAATATGTAGTTTATCAACCATCTAGTTTCCGTAACACAAGCCTCGTAGCTTACCACGGAAATTAGATGGCGCTGTGTGACCTGTCTGGAAATATTATTATTATTAAATAATATCTAAAAAGCGGAGCGAGGGAAAGTATCCAAGAAAGGAGGGAGAGAAAGGTACTCACGGCGATGATGACGCGAGAGCAGTCCAGAAGTCTCGGGGGTTTTCGGCTCAATCAGTCGGGAAACCGATGGTTTAAACTGCTAGGAACACAAACACAGACCCGGGGCACGAGTCACTACAATTATAATAGTTTAGTTTATTAGCGTCTTTATTAAATTAACCAAAAAGGCAGTGCGGGCTTTACAACTTGTCGATTAATGTCTAATGGCGGCTCTCGGTCGTTTTCGTGAGTATGAGGGAAAAGGGTATAGCGGAGCGGATAGGAGAAAGAACGAGAAGGGAATAGGGAAATGGAACATTCTAGATTATTATTATTATTAAATTGGTAAGCGTGTATGCAAGTGACACTTCGAATGCATTAAGCAGTAAATTTGAATTCCATCCTACGAATTTATAGGTTTGTCCAAACCACATATATATTATTAAAATATTTACCGTGTATAAAATTGTGACATCTTTGTAGGAATTTACGGACGGCGAGTTTCAGAAATGGCACAAAGCAATAAAGGATGCGAGTAAAAAGCCTCCTACTATAGAAATTGTTCACAGTAAAATTAGAGAGGTCAAAGAAGCGCTAATGTATGAATTCAAGGTTAGTATTTATGTCTGGCCAGCGTGGCGAGGTTAGGCCAAATTCACCAGATATATGTTCTGTTTGGCACATTCTTGGCAGTGACCTCAACGGCTCTTCCAATCAACTTTTCTTTCCAGCTGTCAAACGGAGACACGCGGGCAATAGAACTGTCAAACTAAACAACGCGACGTACCTTGAAGCCGGCTTGCTAGCTAAATTGTATTGTATTTATTAATAAGTAATTATGTGAATTAGTGCGAGTGTAGGCCAAATTCTCCAAAATTCTGAAAGGCCCATCCTCCAGCAGTGGAGGTATAGGACGCTGTGTTCATGGGGCTGTGATGATGATGAATTGAACTGTCTAAATTCCCAAGAGTAACAATGGAATATGGGGCATTAAACATTTCTAAATAAATTTGTTGTATTTTAGGAAGAAGATGTAGAGAAAATGGTAGCTGAAAAGGAGCGATTTAGATCGTATCCAACTAATTATGCTATGAAAAAAACACAACTAATGAAGGAAAGGGACGTTGCACAGTTAAGGTAAGTACTCTAATTCTTACTCATCTATAAAAAATATGACTCGTCCAAAAATATCTCTACTCGTCCAAAAAAATCCTGACTTGTCCGTTTTTCCTAAAATTAAATAATTTATTTGTCAGAAACATGGTAGGTACAAATATGTAAATTATTATACCTAATTATCACATGCTTTGCTATTTCTAGCATACAAATATTTAGTCACATGACTTTATGGAGCTTAGTGTCAAGGTATTATTGATTAATAGGCGAGCAGCGCATTGCTGATATGCCTATATCAAGCACTGGTGTAAAGTTCATAAAATAGGCAGTTATCACCATAGTCTATGTCAATTGTCACTAGCCACTTGTCCAGTTTGTTTTTAAAAGTGTTTACAGTTGGGGACTTCAATATGTCTTCTGGTATTTTGTTCCACATATTTACAACTCTGTTATTCATAAAGTGATATTTCACATTTGTATTTCTGGATTTTCTCATCAATTTCATTCCGTGATCACGATAAAATTAGACAGATAATAAATCAACAAACTTATTTGTGTTTTTTTTTCTTTCCATGTCTAAACTTCGATTTCTTGTCCCGATATTTGAAGGTAAGACAATTTAATTTATAAGTTCATGTAAAAAACTTTGAATAAATAAACAATTTGATTTGATTAATTAATTTAAAATAAATAAATATACATTTATCACAAGACATTACCCACTAAATAGAAGACATTTCCCACTAATCACAGAAGATTCCCCACTACTCATAGAACAATCCCCTTACTCATAGAACATTCCTCACTAGTCACAAGACATTCCCGACTCGTCCGTTAAATTTCGGACTCAACTGTGTCTATAATTTTTTGAATATTTCCTTTACAGAGGTGACGATGAATTGGTGATAGATTTAAATATGAAAATTCAAGAATTGGAAGAAAGAGCTAATCATTTGGACAAAACTAGAACCTCCTCCATTCAAAGTATATCTTACATTAACAATAGAAATAGGAAATTAAACGTCGAAACTGCAGAAAAAGCTATCATGGAAGAGGTGAGTAGGGAAATATGTTGGAATTGTTTACAAAAAAGTAATCGCTTAAAAACTATACAATATACATTTGGAAAAGTTAAATTGATCAATGCTTTACTAAAATAAAAAATAAATAAAAATAATAGCAAAGCTTGTTTGAGGTGACCTTAAATCATTACTAATTAATTTGTATTTGATTGTACAAAATAACGGGTGTGTCGCGGGACGTACCGCAAAAGTTAGAACTAAACTGCAGGTTATTGATTTCGTAGTTAGTAGCAATATGGATATTAAATGAATGCGCGTATACGCGCGCGCCTATCCGCCCCTCTTACCCTTCCCCGCCGCGCTGTTTCGAGAGGAAGAGAGAAGGAGAGCGAGAGAGGCAGCGGCTATACGCGCGCGCCTATCCGCCCCTCTTCCCCTTCCCCGCCGCGCTGTTTCGAGAGGAAGAAATAGGAGAGCGAGATAGGCAGCGGCTATACGCGCGCGCCTATCCGCCCCTCTTCCCCTTCCCCGCCGCGCTGTTTCGAGAGGAAGAGAGAAGGAGAGCGAGAGAGGCAGCGGCTATTCGCGCGCGCCTATCCGCCCCTCTTCCCCTTCCCCGCCGGGCTGTTTCCCCTTGAGCGCTGTTCTGACGTACGAACGTACGTTCAACGAAATAGGTCCCCAACCAAGCGCGCGCAATAAAGTTCTCACTTTAAAAACTACTGCATCTTTTTCTAACACTTTTATAATCCAGGTGAATTGAAATTTGCAAGATTTACCTATATGTACAGATTTTGTGTATTTTTTTCTAAAATAGACCTTATAATGATTCAGGTAAAAGCGATGAAAGGCAAGAAAACAGACGATCCGTTCACTCGAAGATCTACCAAGCCCGTGATGAACTTCAACAAGGCCCAGTCCCGCTCTGACCCAGGCTTACTGGACCCGGGAGAGTCCCAGAAAATCAAGGACATAGAGGAACAAGAATTACTCATTGAGAAGGAAAAAGTAGCAGTAAGTACACAGAAACATAGATTTCGAATAAAAGCGACCGAGTTACAGTAACTTAATGTGAGCGGCGGTAGCTCGGTTGTAAGAACGCTTTAGTCCTAAAGACGTCAATTCGCACCCCGGAATGTACCAATGAGAAATACACTTTTCTTGCGTTCATTTGTCATTGACCACCACTGTTCCGTGCCTCGAAGAGCACGTTAAGCCGTCGGTCGCGCTTCCACTAATACCAACTTGTGGAATCGTAAATTGTTGTTAAAAAATGGCTATATTCTCTAAAAACAATTTGGAAGACCCATCTCCAACAGTGGAGGTCTAGGACTCTAGGGGCTGTCACAATGATGATTATATAAAAAGTGGATTTTAATCGTATAACAGATCTTTACACTTACTATCTTTTTGATATATTAATCTAGTATCATCTATAAAAAAATATTGATCAAATTATTTTTTTTTATTTTCAGAAAGAGCAAGCGGACAAAGCTAAAGCGATCGCAGAAAAGTCTGACAACACAAGTCTATACTCATTACACGACTTCGATATTAATATAGATTTAGACCTACCTATTGCAAGTGAGTACACATTTTAACATTTTATTCCTGAATTGTCAGGAAAAATCTGACTGGTCCGAAAAAATCCTGACTCGTCCGAAATATTCCTGACTCGTCCGAAATATTCCTGACTCATCCAAAATAATCCCCCAAATAAATTGACCCTGAAAGACAAAGCTATAGCGATCGCGGAAAAGTCTGACAACACAAGTCTATACTCATTACACGACTTCGATATTAATATAGATTTAGACCTACCTATTGCAAGTGAGTACACATTTTAACATTTTATTCCTGAATTGTCCGGAAAAAACTGACTGGTCCAAAATAAATCCTGACTCGTCCGAAATATTCCTGACTCGTCCGAAATAATCCTCAAAATAAATTGACTCAACCGAAACATTAACCCTGACCCATATACATAAATTTGACACCTCTGCACGCTAGACCTCCCGACGCTCCACGGCGCATGGCGCGCGATGTGATAGCCTGCAGCCCTATTCTGTTACATAGTCCCAAACGTTATATAATGAAACCCGTGAACTATATATATTACGCTATTAAAGTTGATTTTTGCACGGCCGCTGTCAATGTTATGAATGTTTTTGGTATTTTTCTGTCTAAAATTAGGTATATGTATAAAGTATCATCACGACCGTGTCCCTTTCGGGGTGGTCAGAAACCACGCTTACAAATAAACGGATTCACATTTAGACAACTTTACTCTAAGCCAATCATGACAAGTGTGTCCCGACTAGGAATCGAACCCGGTACCTCTGAGTCTAAATCCACGGATTTAACCGCTAGACCACGGAGGCAGTTGATCAAAGTGGAAATATGTCTTAAAATGTCCGTCTTTAATTCCTAAAAAGTTAATAAGACTACATATCTCAAAAGCGCACTTAATTAATAAATAAATAAAATATTTAGGCAAGAATTATTTAATTTAGAACTCTTTTTAATTTAATCTTTAGTTTTTTTAATTTAATTTAATATTGGATATCTCTAATTTTATTTGTGTTATTGTTTTTTTGTTAAATTGAATTTATATATCTTTGGTTGTATTTCTTGTTTTTTCTCCTTTTCTTTGACACCTAAGTATCAGTAATAAAGTATGTTTCCTAATTTGGCCAATGTATAAACTCAATTATATACTAACCTTTATGTTATGTAATGTGCTGTGGAAACGAATGAATAAATAAATAAAATAAAATAAATAAACACTTGGACTTAAATAATCTTTAAATTTTTTTTCCTATAATAAATAAATAATTACTATTATCACGGTACAACTTTTGGTACAAAAAAATGTATCTTTAACCATTATTTTTATCTTTTTCAGGGCCAAACATCAACGTGCAGCCGAAACCTTTAACAACAAAAACGAAAGATCCCGGACCCAAACGGTCACTTAACTTAGAGGAGTATAAAAAACGACACGGTCTTATATGAGACCTAAACACTATTATAAGATATTATTAACATTCAGGCTGAGAAACGTGATTAGATTTTGTTTTGTATAAGATGTAACTTGTAAGATTGTGTTTTATCTGCAACAAATAAAGTGTGTTAGATTTGTTTCTTATTTGGTAAAATATATAAATTGAAGCTTAAAAATTTTATTGCCAAATATTTCGCCTCTCTTTGGAGCGGCGTCATCAGTGACAGTGACTGAAGGTCTTTGTCATAAATTTTGAAAAAGTATTTTTTTTTCTTTTAGCAATGGTAAAGGCAATGCACTATACAGTTTTGTATTTATTTTTTATAAAAATATCATCATCACCATCATCCCTCCATCAATGAGAGGCGAAATATTTGACAATAAAAATTTTAAGCTTCAATTTATATATTTTACCAAGTAAGATTGTGTTTTAATACTTTATACGATATTATGACTAGTGTTGCCCAATGCAAGACCAAGAACAAGACTACTGATATGGATGCAAAGACTACCCTAGACTTTTTTCCAAATTTTACTAGTGTTTACTTTTTTTGGGGTTAGGTTTTCAATAAATTTAAATTGCGTGTCCGTAATCTTGAATTTTAACGGAAAAAAATAACGTTTAGGTATTTGGAACTTGGGAGAGCTCGTTTGCAAATAATATTATTTTAGTATACCTAAATCTTACCTATACCTACTGCCTCCGAGGTCTAGCGGTTAATTCCGTGGATTTAAGGTGTCCTTGGAGGTACAGGGATTGATTCCTGGCCGGGACACAATAAATTATTTAACTTATTTGTGATAGTTCTCAAGTTTGGTAGACTAAAGATATCGCGGAGAGAGATTTCCTTAGTACAATTGGAAAATCAATTATATATTGAGTCAGAGTAAGTCTTGCAGAAGTATTCTTGCTTTGGCAACACTAAATATGACTCTTAGGACATTTGGCTCTAGAGAGAAAGACAAAGGACATTGCTAAAAAAGAGATTGCCCAAAACCAGGCCCCAACTTTTTTGCAGCGTGCCTCAACTAAATGCAATTCAATAGTCATAACAATCGATAGTCCGAACAACAACTGCAATCACTAGTCACAAGAATGAAGGAGGGATGTGCAGAAAAAGGACTCCGTTTGAATGCGAGAAAAACCAAGGTACTAGTGTTTGAAAGAAGAAGGATGACAACCGTGACGATAAAGATTGATGATGAAACTCTAGAACAAGTAAATGAAATTATATATCTGGGTAGTGTTTTCACTGCGGATGGGAAGTACGATAGGGACGTTGAAAGAAGAGTGAACGCGGGAAATAGTGTTAACGGTGCCCTGGGGTCACTGATAGGCAGTCGAAATGTCAGTGACAAAGCTCGGCTCGCCATACACAATGCCATGTTGGTACCAACACTGATGTATGGAAGCGAAACGTGGATATGTCAGAATACGCATGAGAGTAGGGTTAATGCAGTAGAAATGCGGTCGTTGCGGCGGATATGTGGCGTCACTTTGGCGGACCGCATACGTAACGTCGAAATACGGAAAAGGGTTGGTATGAAGGAAAGCATAGGGACAAAAATAAGGAAAAGCATGCTACGATGGTTCGGGCATGTTGAAAGGATGAGCGAAGAAAGATTGACGAACCAGGTATATAATGCGAAAGTTGTGGGTAAAAGAGGCCCTGGCAGACCAAGACACACGTATCACGATCAAATAAATAAAACACTAGCTGAAGGAGAATTAAAAAGCCTTCGTAACAAAAGGGCATGTATGAAGAGGTTGATGAATGTCGATGAAGCGAAAGAGGTATGTCGTGATCGTGTCAAGTGGCGCTCAATTGTCTCTGCCTACCCCGTAAGGGATCTGGCGTGAAGATATGTATGTATAACAATTAATTGTGTTTTTTTTAAATTTAATTGCAACATCTATTTTACCCCAGCATTAAAATATAATTTAATTAAATAGTCAATTGGTTAAAATTTATGTATGAAATAGTAAGGACTATTAATACGATTAGGTTATTGACCATGGCAAGCTTACAATATTAGTTCTCCATGAAAGTAAAAATTGGCATTTGACATCATTGCAAATGGCACATACTTTCCACGAGAACAACAAATAGGTGGTAGGCGGACTGGTGGCGGTCATTTCCCCAGTCTGCCGGGGCGGGGAAGTGTCCACCGTTCGTGCCGATAAACCCAGTAAAGTGTATACACACGTTTCGGGATCAGGCTCGATAGTCAAGCCGGCATAGTGTTAGGGACTGATGTCATGATTGTCTGATTTCAGTTGCTAACATTCATGGCCAAGGTGGGCGCAAGGTCACATGTCGTGCTAGTATAAAAATGTAGAAAAAAACGGTGCCGATTTCGATTGAGACTCGACTCTTCCCGATGAAAATACATTATGCACTATATCTGTAATATTGAAATACATCTACCATATTGTTATTTATAAGTATCCAAAATGGCGCATTTTTGATTCTATTATTTCAACCATTGCATTATAACTATACTTTGTATGAAATTAAAAAGTCTAATCACGTTTCATAGATCTTATACTTAACTTTTTGTAGGCAAAAAAATTGTTTAAGTACAGTCTGGCTGCTCAGAGAATGCGTTTGTAAATAATATATACACAGTGTAAACTCTACTTTAACTCATTTATTATTTATTAATTTCCGCTGAACATGTAGGTTAATATACCGCTTGATTTTGTATGGTCTCTTCCAGGACTGGAGAATTTGGTCTACACTCGCCACGCTGTCCAGACGGCTTGGCGAGGATATGATGTCAATTTTTTATGACAATTTATTAACGATTCCACAAGTTGGTATTAGTGGAACCGGGACCGAGGCACGAGAACGGTGGTGTTGTAAATCTATGACAAATGTACTTAAGAAAAGTGTATTTCTTATTGGTACTTGCCGGGTGGGTTGGAACCAACCTTTGTAGGATTTTAGGGAACGCGTTCTTACAACCAAACCACCACCGCGCTATGCATTTAAATGTACAGCGAACTTAATGTCTAGTGACATTCTCTACCAGCTAACCTTTGGGATTGGGATTTGGGACTGTTTCGGCTGCTCTCCAGTGGAATAAGCTTCCGCTGGTAATCAGACAAGCTCCTTCTATCGCCATCTTTAAAAACTTGGTCTACAGTCATTTCCTTAAATTGTAACAATGACCCAATTCACGCTTTGACATAGTAAATTTTGTATATGTGTACGTTTATTTAATTGTTTATTTATGTACTTATTGTATTATATTATATATTGTATTATATTATAACTGCCTCCGTGGTCTAGCGGTTAAGTCCATGGATTTAGACTCGGAGGTACCGGGTTCGATTCCTGATCGGGACACAAAAATATTTATTAATGTAAATAAATACATTTAATTAATATTTAATTTATTTGTGATATTTCTCGAGTTTGGTACGCTGGAGACATCGACGAGCTTGCCACTTGTCATGATTGGCCGGCAGTAAAGTTGGCTAAATGTGAATCCGCTTATAAGCGTGGTTTCTGACCACCCCGAAAGGGAAACGGTCGTGATGATGATGATGTATTATATTATTATTTTTATTACTATTGTGTATAAGTATTTGTTTGCATTATTATTATAAGTAAATTTCACATATAATTTAATAATTAATCTCATAAGTATTTATTTATATCTTTATTCATGTTGTATCTATACTATTATTATTTCCAATCTCAATAACTCTTACCTCACTTTTTACCATCACAAAGGTTAACTGGTAAAGATTGCCTTCGGCATTAAGTTCGCCCATGTACACTACATTTGTAAATTATATGCAATAAAGAATTTTATTATTATTATTATAGTGAGCAATGATTGCGGATGCATTAAATCACTAATTAAAAAAAAATATCTTAAACTATTACTAGCAACTAAAGCTAAAATACTTATACACTAAATTTGTATATATTTGTATGAAGAAGCCAAAAAAAATACACTTTTTAAGAAAAGTACTTTCTATCAATAGAACAACATATTACTCTAAAGTAAGAGCATAAGAAGTCACCCCGTATATTAACTGTTATCCACAGTTACATTATCTCAATGTCCTTAGTTGTCAGAAACGCATTCTCTCAGCGTACAGACTATAAAAAAATCTGTTATTATAAATAATAATTGCTAGTTTTAAATAACCTTAAAATAAACTAGCTGTTGCGTTGTAATATAGTAGTTAGCGAAATAAACCTTCAGTTGGTCGTAAGGTCACATGTTATTTTTAAAGTCATGTCCTGGGTTCCAAGTTTCATACATATGTGCCAAGAGACATCATTCATATTGGGCTATTTTTGACATACAGACCGTGGGGTCGTTCCGGTCTTACCGTTACTAGTATAACAGCGCCCGTGTGGCTCACGAACCCAAAGGTCTAGGTTCGACTGCTTCAGCTCTCCTCCAGAAGTACTTCTCTAGGAAGTGGTCCTCCTGTTGGGGGGCCGTACACAAGATAATTAGATATAATATTCCGATAGAACTTATCTACAGGTCGACGACAAACTCCTCAATAGTAGGCATCTCCAAATCTCGAGCTATAAATAAATAAATATTTGTCACACAGCGCCATCTAGTTTCCGTGGTAAGCTACGAGGCTTGTGTTACGGAAACTAGATGGTTGATAAACTACATATTAATCTTTTTTTATTTTTTTAATATATACATATTATACATATAAACACCCAGACCGAGACAAATTATACAATGTACAACTTGCCCCCGGTGGGAATCGAACCCACGACCTCCCGAGTTCACGGCAACGTTTGTTACCACTAGACCACGGAGGCGGTCATATGTTATGACAGAATTACGCACGAACTATGGCGCTGGGGAGACCACTCTAAGCGATATGTTCTGCTGACTTTGGGTCTTAGCCACAATGTGGTGCCGGGATGGCACAGCATAGGTGAGACGAGAACGGATGAACATCTTGTAGATCCGACCTTCAACCTGAGCGGCAAGCTGGAATTCATAACAGGACGTAACATGGCTCGGGCCGCCTTCGCCTGATTGACGACGTGGTGCCATTTCACCATCGACGAGCTTGCCACTTGTCATGATTGGCCTATAGTAAAGTTGGCTTAATGTGAATCTGCTTATTTATAAGCGTGGTTTCTGACCATCCCGGTAGGGATTCGGTCGTGATGATAAATATTTTGCACACCTAAATATTTCATAATCATGAAATATTACTCAATTCTCAACTCTATAAGCGCTCGACCTTGACAGCGGCCGTGCCAATATCAACTTTAATAGCGTGATATATATATATATATATAGTTAATGGATTCCATTATATAACGTTTGCGCTTAAATAACAGCATGTCTATTTATACATTTTTTAGATTTAAAATTAGTAAAATAATCTTACTTTATAATTTATAAAGTCTATAAGACAGACAAACTATTTTATTTTTATATCTAAGTTTGCTTGTGTCAGATATTTCGTTATTTGAGTCGTCCCGACGCCCCCTGGTGGGGAATCCTTCGAGCCGGGTCATTGTGAACGGGAAACAACTAGGCGCCTTTTTTGTTCCGGGTCTCGAATGTCGACCAAATTATTGTAGTTTTAATAGGTGACGACGTGGATCACAGCTGAAATCGCAAAATAAAATCACGGAAAAACAAAAATTCACGAAATTGAAGAGTAACGATGTGTCAGTATATATTTCCACTACTGCCCATCAGAAGGCGTTGCGTTCGCCGGAGGAAGTGCACTGAGTACAGTGGCTATTGCCCACCAGGGGGCGTCGGGATATTCGAATCAAACGACTCAAATTACGAAATATGAAAAAATAACTAAAAACTATGGTTCATTTATAATAACCATTTTTTACAGTTACACTACAATTTATGTAGATTCTTGTGTATTTTTGCCGTCAAATGGTGCCTTTAGATCTACTAATTATTTATTAGTTTTTATTTTAACATTTCGTGTATAATAAATAAAAACCTTAGATTTTATGAATAAATCGATAAGAGACGCAAATATTGATAATGTATAATTTTAATAAATTAATCAGACAATGGGGTGTATCAGGCAAAGCTTTTTGTAGATGTCGCTAGCGGCAATGGTACATTATTTACAACTATGACGCATAATTATTGAAATGTCATTGTAGTTTTTTTTTTATTTTTATAACGGAAAAATGTATCTTAACTTAACATTACCTTAAAAGACGAATTAAAAAAGCGAACACCGTCTTTAAAAAGAAATAAGGTTGAATTAATAGAACGGCAATTTTGATTTCGCTTGAAAATCTCGTTTTGTATAAAGCTGATCACTTCAAAATAATATCCAGAAAATAATAATTTTCGTAATAAAACAAGATTTCTATGCCACTAACAGTTATATTATGTACCATCTATCGTGATAATAGTGATACACCCCATTTTTGGATAGAAAACCACCAATCTTAATTTGTAGACAGGCTTATGATCGTCAAAGCCTTAATTTAAAAAAAGTTACTTAGGCTGTATAGCTTAGTTAATTGGCCATTCTTATTAGGAGTATTTAAAATAAAATGTCGTTATTTTTCGATGGCTCGAATCGGATGATCAATTATTTTTAGTCACAGATTAATGTGACAAACCTTTATATATGACAAACATCTACTTAATTAAATTAATGTACATAGCTTAAGCCGTCATATCGGAGTGTCAAGCATTCAGAATTTACACGGAATTTTCGTATTGATAGGTATCTAATGTAGGTTTGTTTTCTCTCGTGTAGATTTAATTAGTAATAACGACGATAACTGTTCTTTGCTACTAATGGTCATACTTTTGCTATTCCTTGAACCTTGTGTTGAATTCGAATGGAAACGCTATTAAAACACCAGTTAAAGGAAAAATCGCGCTTTGAGCAGCTAGTCGAACACGTTTTGGTAACGAAACACAAGCAGAGTTAACGCGCAATGTACTACGAAAACACTATAGTGTTAATTCTGAACGCGACCCTAAATCCCGAACGCGATGCGGTTGTGAAATTATTATTTTCCAACAAACGAACAAAATAAATTATTATTATTTTAAAATGTCTTTTATTTTCCTAACAACTTTTTAGGTAAGCACACAATTCGTGAGCTATAAAGGACGTGTTTAACTTGGTGCTTTGGTACTTTAAAGGGCTAAGGCTTTAGGCCAATCCAAACGCCTAATACGCAACACCGCCTTATTGCCGTTCTTTTGAATCAGGCGTTTTTCTGACAGTTGCCAACCATTCGTTCGAAGTAATATACAAACAATATAAAAGAATTGAATTATGAAATAACAATTAAAACTAAATTAGAAAAGTAATAATAAACAAAAATACCCATGATTTGTTCCTGTGACAGTGTGCCAAGAACACTTGCAGCGTTCCCCCGCTGCACAGCAATGCTGATTTGCTGCGTGAGAAAACTGCCAGCCCGCTTGTCACATACAGCATTAACCAGGCGCTTAGACAACTCTTTAAAGAACTTCTTTGCACTTGGCCCCCACGGACCCATTGTCTCAAGGCCAAAAGGCACAAACGCTCGTATTTGCGACTTTTAGTCCGCTGCAGCCCCGGCCCTGGCAGAGGTGCCCTGGAATGAGACCTAGCAAGGGTGTCGACGCAAGTAGCGTCCCACACCAATGCTCGTCCTATCGACCAAGGTCAATCCATCGGGTCTTTTACCGTCACTGCGAGAGATCCCAGACGGTTCGAGAACCGATGGGATTCCGGCAGTAACCAAAGCCCGATGGATCACATTGTTAAATCACCATTCATTGTATTTATTTGTTCAATATAGGTATTTCAGTTTAACCCTCAGTTCCCGACACGTGTTTTTATTTCGCTGTACTCCTGACCAGTCGCCAACACTGCGCGAACGAGTAATAAGCATTTACAGTAAAATTGGTGACGTAATTTGCTGTAAAATCCGCGTCATTGTCTTAGGTTATTAGTTGTCATCTAAAACTTAAAGCGTTTGTTCTGCAAACAGCATAATTCAGTAAAAATCACCAAGTTAAACACGGCCACCATATATTTGTCTATATCGTAGACAGATAATGTATAAAAGAACGTCTTCATTCTACACTTGTATTATGATCCTATCACAGACTATGAAGAGTACAAGTGATCCTATGTATAATTATATCACAATATGATTATTAATAATGTTATTCTTGGTCTTAGATCTCTACAGCCCGGGAATTTCATGTACCTACACTCGCCATATTTGAATCCTTTGTATAAAGTTCTATGCAATCTGGCACACCTATACCTCTGTATTGTCTCTACAGCTCGAGAATTACCAGCCTAACCATTCTCTAGCAAATAGAAGTTGCACAGAATCGAACACTCGATTTAAGTCCCCAGAACACCTAAAGGTAATTTTCTATGTTTATTATCCCTGATATTTATATTGGCAGAATGGGCTGGTTTCTGCGCCTTCAAGTTTATGAATTAAAAAATAAAAAATAGTTGCTATGCGTAAATAAATACCCTAAAGAAAGGAAAAAAAGTTTTATTTATAATAGCTAGTTATGGTATTTATAGCCATAAATTTAACGGCCTATTGTTACACGAAATGCGTCCTGCTCGCTATACGTGTTTATTACGCCTTATGATTTTGATATGTTGGTAAAAATATAATATAATTACTTATTTTCTACATTTATTCGAAGTAGGTAATTCGATACAAAAATATTAAAATAAAATTGACTAAAAACTAATTATTACTTAGTTATAATATTTTTCATTATTATGTTGTTTAGCAATGTCATTAATTAATAAATATTTTATTCGTCAATAACATAATGCCCTAAAACACAATAAATATGTTTAACACATAATTTTAGGTTTTTCAATAAAGTGTGCGAACAATGTACAATTAAATGAAACTAGAGTACAACAAATTCACGAAGCTTACAAAGACAATTTAAATAGAAACGAAAATAATTTAAGAAAGGAGCTTTTGGAGTTCAAAATGAAACAAAATTTCAGACGAATGGTATTACCAGCAGAAGGCGAAAGACCACCGGATACGTTTAAGGATAAAATGTTTGATTTGATGGAAACCATAATTTATGATTCCAATCAGAAGATGAATATTATAAATTCTATAAAGATAATGCATGAAAGGGCATTTCAATTTGAAATTGGTTTTGCTATGTATGAAATGATTGACAAATATAAAAGTATTCTAGATTTACACCACAGTAAGTGTGACCTCTTAAAATTACAAAAAACACAGCATTTGGCTACTGAAATTACTAATTTAGGAAATATGATGTTATTACTTAACAAGACCATTCCTTGGAAATATAAGAAAACATTAAGAATTGATGAAGACGAAATTGAAGAAGATGAAAACGAAAAGCTTAGAATAATAAAAAAGAAAATGGAACAACAGTTTAAAGACAAACTAAAAAATGAGAAAGAAATATATACCGCGATATAGCTCTACTAAGAGAAGATGTTTTCTCTAAGAGCTTAAAACGACGTGTGTGACATAATATATAGATGTCAACGCTTTTATACATATAATAAAAAAGTATATTAAAAACTAAAAAAATACCACACTATTTATTTCTTAAATCTACTCATTTTTAACATTTATACCGCCACCGTGGGTAGCGGTTAAATCTGTGAGTGTAGGCTTGGAGGTTACCGGGGTTCGATTCCTGGTCGGGACACAATAATTTATTTGTAATATTTCTCAAGTTTGGTACGCTAGAGACATCGACGAGCACTTATGATGGGCCTATAGTAAAGCTGGCTAAATCTAAACTGGCTTCTTACAAAGGCGTGATTTTTGACCCCCTCGTAAGGGATACGATCGTGATGATACTTTACTTTTACATACTAAATCTATAAAATTTGGGAAATAAAAATAACTATGATTTTTTACCTAAACAATTTATATTTGGGTAAAGTAAAATTTATTGTAGCAACATTATTGGCCATGGCTTTCGGCAGCACATTATTCAATTCCCATTTTTGTTCGACTCGGCAGCCCAAAAAGCAGAAAATGGCGTCACTTCCGTTTTGGGCAAGCTGTCGGCGCGTTCGCAATGGGCTCCCGCATTTTATAACGAAAATCAAGTTATTTTTGTTGTTTAGTTGATTAATTACAGTTTCAAGATACGGAAAAACTATTACACTGGCCGTCTAAACGATGGGAAAACCTGGTAAGTCTATTTTCTTAGTTTACATGCGGCATGCACACGTGCATTTAACTTATGGGTTTTTCTCTGTAATTACGCATTACAAGTTTAATTTAATAAATATAGCTTCATTTCTCATCTATATGACACAAGTTTTCCAAAATAAATGTAAAAAAACTTTTATTTTACTAGATTTTCGCATGGAGTTTTACAGGTTATGTTTAAAGTTTTATGATTATTTTCCGTTTATGGACAATTATTTATTAGTTAATTGGTGTGAAATTAAGTTTTAATTATGGCAGTCGTTAAATGTATTATAATTTGTAAATTACCATGAGTTTGATTACGCCCACGTGTTTTTTTGTTATCAGGTTTGGCCCCTTTTATATCCCACGTGTTTCAAGCTTGGCTTGGGCCGTATGGTTCTAAAACTGGTTTCATCCTTATCTTACAGGATTAATTAAATAACAAGATGCTGAAGCATTTTTATTTAATCTCCGGTTAAAACAATCTTCTATAATTTCTATGGTTTTACAAGTCCTTAGTTGCTTGACAGGCGTTATCCACATGTTGTCACATGTCATGACTAACCCTGGGGAACCTACTGCGAATGGCCCACTGTGCAGGGGATGCTCTTGGGAGAGGAAATTACTGCGGCGCATGTACTCATGGAATGCTTCAGTGTGGCCATTAAGTCACAGTCAGTCTAGGTCATGTATAATTAGGGTTGATATACGGGACTATCACCATATTTAACCACACAGCATGCTATGTATGGTGTAGTTGAAACACCGCATGCCAGCGTTAAATGTGTTATGAGTTTTAGAAATTAAAAGAGAAAACGTTCCATATTGGTTCCTAGAACTTATGGCAAAAATATACCCAGACTTAACTAAACCCTGGGGAACATCTCTGCCAATTATTGTAAAAATTGGATATGATGTTAAGGTGAATCTAAAGGGCAGACAGATATACATAGAGCGATGTATGTTGTGGTCAGATCATACTGCCCTTATAGCATATGCGTCATGGAACATTTCTGCTAAATTTCATTAAAATCGGTTCAGTACATACAGCTTACACATTTACACCTGTATTCTAAAAAGGCTCCGCCACTCAACCATTCCTTCAAATGGGTTTAGGAAACCTCAAAATCGGTATAAACTCGCCAATCCTCGAAAGGCACAAATGTTACCATTTTAAATATTTCCTGTATAAGTTTTTCTGGCAATATAAAAAATTGGGTTCCCGTGTTTTGTTTAAATATTTTGTCGGAATTCTTTTGTCATCCAACCCATCTAGCCAGCATGGCAAGTGTAGGCTTAATTCTCCAGAAATATCTGGAAGGCCCATCTCCAACAGGTCTAGGGCTCTGTGTTCTAGGGGTTGTGATGATTATAATAGAAATAAAAGTTTAAATAATATAAATATTAGCTGTAAATGACATAAATAGGCTATTGCTATGTACCTAGAGCTTGGCAGTTGTATTCCTCTAGCATAGTGTTGGTTGGTAGAAAATTATATTAGTTATAGAGATGTGGAGTTCTACTGTATGACAGCTGGAAGGAATAATTTAGTGGTGAGCCTTTGAGGAATGTTAGGAATATGGATGTTATAATATTGTATGGATGTTTGTAAGAAAATACCACATGCTGGGGCTTAAATCTCTTACCTCTTGTAATATTGATTAAATTTTGTGATTGTTTTAGAATTCAATGGCGGCCGCGGCGGTGGTCGCGGTGGCGGTGGATTTAGAGGCGGACGCGGAGGCGGAGGGGGAGGACGAGGTGGATTCGGAGGAGGCGGTCGTGGAGGATTCGGTGGAGGGGGTGGGCGTGGAGGATTCGAGAAGAGGGGCGGTGGACGGGGATTTGGAGGAAGAGGGGGTGGAGGTGAGTTAATAAATAAATAAACTTCTCTGTGCTCTAATATTAAAACCTAATTTTTTTACTAAATGTGAACTCCTTACAAAAGTGGTTTCTAACCACCCTGCAAGAGATATGGTCGTGATGATACTTTTAAACAAGAGAAGATTTTAGCTTTTCATTCAGTTACTGTACTGGTGCTGGGTCCATCGTGTGTGAGAATTGTTTTTTTTTTTTCGAATGATGATTGTGGTCCCTCTAATCTCGACCTACTCGTGATGACTATGTTTACCACATACCCACTTCTGACAACAAATATTCAATAAACTCCAAACTTGTATGTAATAAAAATCAAAAAACTAAGATTAGCCACCATTTCCAGGCCGAGGCGGCGGTGGCCGAGGCGGCAGAGGAGGAGGTGGATTTAAAGGTGGCAAGCAAGTCATTATCGAACCACACAGGTTAGTTATTTCCTTATTATCTCAAAATAATACTTTATAATTTAGAAAAACTGATATTCAGAAGAACACAAAATTCAACCAACTATAGGCTGGTTTACAAAGGTGGCCT
Organism: Tinea semifulvella; assembly: GCA_910589645.1. Taxonomy (NCBI): domain Eukaryota; kingdom Metazoa; phylum Arthropoda; class Insecta; order Lepidoptera; family Tineidae; genus Tinea; species Tinea semifulvella. The sequence goes on along the minus strand of OU342619.1, from coordinate 795,849 downwards.
TATAAGTTGACCCTAATAGATTAAATGCTAGCAACTCCGAATAGTCGATTGGTCACTGCCCTTAAGGCTCACGTTTCCATACAAAACTTTATGCAAATCTCAATAGTACTAATATTCGTGTTTTTTCTATTGAACATTTTATTTTATAACTACCCACATTTGGTTTTTTAATTTTACAACTATGTTTTTTAATTTTAGTTCGTTTTTACATGTTTAAAATAGGCTGTGTTATGCTTCAAAATTGGTCAAATACAAAATAAAAAAAGTGTGTTTAAGAGCATTTAACAATTTTGCATCGCTCTAGCTCACACAGTACAGCATTTAAAAGATTAGACCGGGTTTGATTCCTGGTCGGGACACAAAAATATTTATTAATGGTAAATAAATACATTTAATTAATATTTCTCAAGTTTGGTACGCTAGAGACGAGTCATCGACGAGCTTGCCACTTGTCATGATTGGCCTATAGTAAAGTTGGCTAAATGTGAATCCGCTTATTTATAAGCGTGGTTTCTGACCACCCCGAAAGGGAAACGGTCGTGATGATACTTTACTTTTTACTATTATCCACCATTCTGCTCCTCTTCCTACCCAATCCAATACTGAGCTGCGTTCGTTTTTGTAACCCCGCGTAGGGTTCTGACGTCATCTGTGTAGTTACTCGACACCAACATTCACCATCGATTTAGGAGCAAAATGTCACTGTCAAAATTGTCTCTTGAAATATTATCTCCACTAAAGACATATTTTGTATATTATTGGTATTTTGGAAGAATGACTACAGTTCTATAAACTAATAGTTTATATATATACAGTGTAAACTCTATATAACGACACAGAAGGAATTGTGCAGTTTATGGCGTTATAGAGAGTTGTCGTTAAATGGAGATGGAAGTCAAGCTAAACCAACCAAAGCCAATTGATTTCGACACTTCGAGTGAAGTTTACACATTTTATTTTGTTGCTTATTTCACAGATTATTAGTTACCAAAGTTTATTAACTTATGGTACTTGTCACTTTGACATTGACAGGAACCCTGAGTTGCCAACCAATGTTGGAACCCGAAATATTATCGAACGACCGGTGTTGCTACTCAGTGTTAAAAACCTTACTGTTAGTTTACGAAAGCAGCTCTGTATGATTCTGTTAATGCAGTCTTGGAAGCTTGTTCAAAATGGCTTAGCCCAAATTCTTTTAGTAAGTGGTACAAAGATTTTGCTGGAACTCCTCTCTCACCAACAAGATTTCTGTAATTTACTTGTATTTCCTAGAAAGCTAAATAGCTATATTTATTTTAAAGAACTCTTATTTGAAATAATAAATATATTTAGAACTAGAATTTAAATATAATTTTATTTATTATTATTTAACATTTGCTGTTATTATTAAGATAGTAAGTTGACAGGGCCTCCTTACAGCCACAATATAAATTTATAGATATAAATAATTTGCATAATGAATATTATTATTTTTTAGTTGTAAGGTGACACAGCCTCTTTACAGCCACAAATTTAAATTAATGGTATTTGACATTGTTATTGAGAGAATAAGTTAACACGGCCCCTATACAGCCACGAATTTAAATTATTGTTATTTAGAGAATAAGTTAACACGGCCCCTATACAGCCACGAATTTAAATTATTGTTATTTAGAGAATAAGTTAACACGGCCCCTTTACAGCCACAAATTTAAATGATTGTTTTTTAGAGAATAAGTATCACGGCCCCTTTACAGCCACAAATTTAAATGATTGTTTTTTAGAGAATAAGTATCACGGCCCCTTTACAGCCACAAATTTAAATGATTGTTTTTTAGAGAATAAGTATCACGGCCCCTTTACAGCCACAAATTTAAATGATTGTTTTTTAGAGAATAAGTATCACGGCCCCTTTACAGTCACAAATTTAAATGATTGTTTTTTAGAGAATAAGTATCACGGCCCCTTTACAGCCACAAATTTAAATGATTGTTTTTTAGAGAATAAGTATCACGGCCCCTTTACAGCCACAAATTTAAATGATTGTTTTTTAGAGAATAAGTATCACGGCCCCTTTACAGTCACAAATTTAAATGATTGTTTTTTAGAGAATAAGTATCACGGCCCCTTTACAGCCACAAATTTAAATGATTGTTTTTTAGAGAATAAGTATCACGGCCCCTTTACAGCCACAAATTTAAAATTAATTTAATGTTATTTAGTGATTAAGTTGACACGGTCCCTTTACAGCCACAAATTTATTTATACATTCTTAGGTTAAGATATAAGTAATTGTTTGTGGCAACAATGTATCATACCTTCATGTCCACCTATAGTTTATGATATTAATCTAGTCAATATCCAGGAGTTACAAAGGAACAAACCGGCAGTTCAATTTTACACATTCGATTTTAAATGATGCTACCATTTATAACTTTCGTTCTTCTGAATGCGAATGCTTGAGGACAATTTGTTATTCTGATTAAAAATTAATCAATAATCATTATTATTTATCGTAGAATTAAAACTAATTATTGACTTTGTTTTAGACATTCTGGCGTATTTATTGCGAGAGGCAAAGAAGATGCTCTAGTTACCAAAAATTTAGTCCCCGGATCTGAAGTTTATGGCGAAAAACGAATTTCTGTTGAGGTAAGTTAAATCCTAAATGTTCATAATTTTTATATACAGTGTGAACTCTATATAATGACACTGAAGGGACTTTGCATTTTATGGCGATATAGAGAGTTGTTGATAAAGAGAAGAAAAATCAGAATTGTAAGACAAGCTAAATGAATGATGCATTCGGGCAATGTGTAGACTAAAATTGAATGACAGTTGTAAACCGTACTTTAAAAAACTAAGGATACTGACACTCCCGTGTCTTTATATTTTAGAAGTTGCTAGTTTCGTAAAATCTAATCTAGAACTATTCCACTGAGCAAAAGATAAACGTAATAGAGTACTAAGATGTGGAAATAAATTATGCCCTCCAAGATCACGTTAATGTATAAAAGTATAATCTGTATGGGACCAAAAATATTTAATATTATTAACGACGACATTGAACTTTTACCGCATAGTCTGTTTAAAAAGACGTTGACTAAAGTTCTTATTAAAAAATCACATTATTCTGTGCAAGAATTTTTAAATGACCCAAATTGACATCTAAATATTAATTTTATTTTTGACCACAACCAGAATTAGTTTTTTACTGTGAATTAACATTTTTTTTTTTTGTGTTTATGTAATAATATAGTTATATGTATCTTTACAATATACATATATATATAATATTTGTACGCCTCATGGCAGAACACAGCTGTGTTGAAACAAATAAATGATTTGATTTGATAAACCGACCAAAGTCAATTGATTTTGACGCTTTAGGGAGTTTGTTTGTTAAATCGAGTGATGTTACATGGAGTTTACACTGTATATGTTTTGCTTAATTTTGTCTCAAAATAGCATTTAATTATTTTTGTATGATGATTGTGGTCCCTCTAATCTCGACCTACTCGTGATGACTATGTTTACCACATACCCACTTCTGACAACAAAAAAATCATTATTTTTTTCCTAAAACTTTATATATTTTTTTACTTTTATTGTTATATTTTTTTTTGTAGAATGAAGGAGAAAAGGTTGAATATAGAGTGTGGAATCCTTTCCGTTCCAAGTTAGCTGCGGCTATAATGGGAGGAGTTGATGCCATACATATGCCTCCGGGCTCCAGGGTTTTATATTTGGGAGCAGCTAGCGGGACCACAGTTAGCCATGTTTCTGATGTTGTTGGACCTGTAAGCAATCTATTTTATTATTCAAATTATTATTATTGATTAATAGGCTCGCAGCACATGGCTGATATGCCTATATCAAGCACTGGTGTAAAGTTTGAAATTGTCAGTTATCACCATAGTCTATTTCGATTGTCACTAGCCACTTGTCCAGTTTGTTTTTAAAAGTGTTTACAGTTGAGGACTTTAATATGTCTTCTAGTATTTTGTTCCACATATTTACAACTCTGTTATTCATGAAGTGATATCCTATATTTGTATTGCTGGATTTTCTCATTAGCTTCATTCCGTGGTCACGACGGGGAAATATTGTGTTAAACCTAAATATTTTGGCTAGGTGGGGGCAGTTATATCTTCCTGTTAGAATTTTAAATGTCTCAATTATATCTCCCCTCATTCTGCGATCCCTGAGACTTGTAAGCTTAAGTAAAATAATACAAAATATTAATGATAGTGTTAATACTTGCTTGTTAATAGTGTGATCTTGCGCCCACCTGATGGTAAGTGGCGCGCGAGGTCCATGAATGTTAGCAACTTGAATAAGACACTCATAACTACTATGCCGGCTTGTTTGGGCATGATGGCAATTCGAGTCTGATCCCGAAACGTGGAGAACTTTAAAAATAAATTCATCTGCTTAAATTTTATGACTGCAAAATTGATAATGGATTTGGTAATAGAAAATACGCATTCAGCCATTTCCGACATACAAATTTTGTTAAATATCATTTACAATGTCAACTGCCTCCATGGTCTAGCAGTTAGTCCGTGGGTTAAGACTCAGGGGGTTATGAGTCCAATCAATAATTTATTTGTGATATTTCTTGAATTTGGTACCCTAGAGACATCACATGAGCTTGTCATGATGGGCCCAAAGTAAAGTTGCATCTTTAAATAAACGGTCGTGATGATACTTCACTTTTCAATATTCATTGTATTGGATCATTCATGTGTTCTTTTGAATATGAGCAAAAAATCTATTCGTTCAAAGATTGCGAAATTCTATTCCAAAGTTGATTATGATAAAATAACAACTGAATTAAAATCAACTAAACTATCAACGATATTGTTGAATGAAGATCCTAATACCGCTGCTGCTGATTTTGTTGATACTTTATCTGCAATCGTTAAAAACAACAACAAACAAATTAAAATCCCCAGACGTAAACGTTTTATACAACCATCTTGTTCAGGCCCCTGATTGAAACTCATGTATAACTGATTGAAAATAAAGATTATTTGATTTGATTTGAATATCAAATCATTATTATTGTTTAAAATTTGCGGTTGAAATATTCACTTAGGAAATGGAAACACCATGCCAAAACAAAAAAAAATATCACAACCGATTCCCTTGTTGGGTGGTCAGAAACGACGTTTATAAAGACATATAAATTATTATGCCCCAACCAGGACTCGAACCCCGTACCTCGGAGTATAAATCCACGGAAGCAGTTAACATAAATAATTTCCTAAATTGGTCCTTTGTTTGGGGAACCCGAAACTAATTGTAGATTCACATAACGTGCGATTTTTTATTGGACTTGGGCAAGGAAATACAATCTGTTATGTCTTAACTATTTTAAGTACTACATGTTTCCGATTATCATTGTCTGACATTGTTGAACAAAAACGAGCAAATATCAAAATTAATATACCCTTGTGTTTTCAGGAAGGCCTAGTTTACGCCGTAGAATTTTCCCACAGATCTGGACGTGATTTAATTAATGTAGCCAAGAAAAGAACCAATATTATACCTATTATAGAAGACGCTAGACACCCCTTAAAATATAGGTAAATTTGATTTTTTATGCTACAAATTTAATAATATACACGAAAAACAAATTTTTATGATGATTACAAGTTTCTGAACTTGTTATGTTGAACAATTACCTTGAACTCTCTCACTGACAACAAAAAATGCCTAAAGTTATTTATTATTCGTAATTTTAGTACTAAAAAAAGATGTTCTTTTTTTCTTTTCAGAATGCTAGTGGGTATGGTGGATTGCATATTTGCTGATGTTGCCCAGCCCGACCAAGCCAGAATAGTCAGTCTAAATGCTCAACATTTTCTTAAAAATGGAGGACATTTCGTTATATCTATTAAGGTGAGGCACCATTACTAATATTATAAAATTGTGCTTTATATGCTTATCTGTCTTTCATGACTATATTACTGAACCGATTTTGATGAAATTTAGTTAAAATGTTCCTAAGATCCCTAAGACAGAGATAGGCTATGTGACGCCACCATCAGACCACGACATATGACCCCACAGTCTAGTTTAGTTTCTTTATTTTGTAAGTAGGCATAGGACAATAAATATAATGTATTCTGCGCTTTTACATGTAAAAAAATTAATTAATATGACGAAAAGCTTATGTTCTGGGAAATAGCTTGTATTTGGAGCAGCACATTACAACCCAAATATACATAATTATAATCTTAAAATTATAGCTGCTGTAAATAGGCATTGTCATATTATAAGCTAAGACATACACAATTATAAAATGAATACATCAAGGATTATAGCTGCTGTGATGTGGCATTGTCATACTACAAGCTAAGACGAAAACAATTATGAGAATGTCACTAAGATTATAGCTGCTGTAAAGTCACTATAAATATAATGCTAGCTATTATGAATACGTGCCTCGGTCCCGATTCCACTAATGCCAACTTGTGGAATTGTTAATAAATTGTCATTAAAAATTGACATCATATCCTCGCCAAGCCGTCTGGCCAGCGTGGCGAGTGTAGGCCAAATGCTCCAGATATATGTTCTGGAAGGCCCATCTCCAACAGTGGAGGTCTAGGACATATATCTGGAGAATTTGGCCTACGATCACCACGCTGGCCAGACGGCTTGGCGAGGATATGATGTCAATTTTTAATGACAATTTATTAACGATTCCACAAGTTGGCATTAGTGGAATCGGGACCGAGGCACGTATTTATAATAGCTAGCATTATGTTTATAGTGACTTTACAGCAGCTATAATCTTAGTGACATTCTCATAATTGTTTTCGTCTTAGCTTGTAGTATGACAATGCCTCATCACAGTTATGACAATTTATTAACGATTCCACAAGTTGGCATTAGTGGAATCGGGACCGAGGCACGTATTTATAATAGCTAGCATTATGTTTATAGTGACTTTACAGCAGCTATAATCTTAGTGACATTCTCATAATTGTTTTCGTCTTAGCTTGTAGTATGACAATGCCTCATCACAGTTATGACAATTTATTAACGATTCCACAAGTTGGTATTAGTGGAACCGGGACCGACGGCTTAACGTGCTCAACGTGAAACGGTGGTGTTGTAAATCTATGGCAAATGTACTTAAGTGTATTTCTCATTGGTACATGCCTTTGTAGGATTTAAGTTATGCATTCTTACAACCGAGCCACCACCGCGCGCTGGACAGAATAATATTTAATAATTTAAATAAATAACATTAATGAATATTTAATTTGTGATATTTCTCGAGTTTGGTATCAGACGAGACATCAACGACTTGTCATGATTGGCTTAGAGTGAAGTTGGCTAAATAAATAAATATTTCCCGTGGTAAGCTACGAGGCTTGTGTTACGGGAACTAGATGGTTGATAAACTACATATTATACTTTTTTTTTTGTAAATATATATATATATTATACATATAAACATCCGGACCGAGATAAATTATACAATGTACAACTTGCCCACGGTGGGAATCGAACCCACGACCTCCCGAGTTCACGGCAACGTTTGTTACCACTAGACCACGGAGGCGGTCAAATGTGAATCCGCTTCTAAAAAAACCCATGATTTCTGACCACCCCACGTCCTGATGATACTTATTTTATTAATTATTCCAGGCATCTTGTATCGACTCCACGGCACAACCCGAAGCAGTGTTTGCTGCCGAAGTCAAAAAATTACAAGCGGATAAATTAAAACCACAGGAACAACTGACTTTAGAACCCTACGAGAGAGACCACGCAGTAGTGGTCGGTGTGTTCCGACCACCAGCTAAGAGTGCTTAGGACTTTAAATAGTGCTTAAGGTTAACTGTTAAAGAAAATTGGGCTTAGAAAACGATATTGCGCTTGAAAATCTTTTTTTTTGTTTTGCTATGATTTTTTACATTCAATCTAATAAATGATTACTTTAATTAATCTAATATGATATTCTATTGATAGAAATAACTTGTCAGAAGGAACCATATGTTTGAAGTGACAATGATTTTATTTTTTTTGTCATTTTTGTCATTTTTTCTATCAATAGAATAATACATTGGTCAAAAAAAGATCATAGAAAATCACCTTGTATAGTGTATTAATATGACTATTATAGTATCATCTAACTTAAAATGAATTATGGATCTGGACATTTGATACTGCAAGCTAAAAATTGGAATAAATGTTGAAAGAATAATGTTCAGCAATGTCCAAAAGTTCCCATGGTCCAGCGGTTAAGTCTGTGGATTACCGTAGGTACACTGGGTTCGATTCCTGATCAAGAAACAATCATTTGTTTGTGACCTTTAGTAAAGTTGGCTAAATCTTTAAGACCTTGGTTTCTGTCCACTAAATAAGGGTCTTAATTAATTATTTTTTTGTAAAATCCGCAATCTTACAGCAATAAATAAAATTCGACAAATTCAATATGGCGATGGTTTTTATAACATTGCTTTTTTCCACAAGTACTTTTTCTTTTATTTTTTCTTTAAAAGGTTTTAACGCATTTGCATCGTTTGCACAATTCAATCAAAGATTTCTCAAGTCTTAAGTGTTTTTGAGAAATAGCGTTCATTTTGAAAATAGCGAAAAGTCGTTATAAATATTGTTGCAATTTTTCTTTAAAATTAGATATATGAAAGCAAAAAAACATATGTCCAGCCTTTAAAAATATTGGATTGTGCGAGCGAGAGAGATGCCGAAGCGTTAAACCCTTTTAATCTGATTGGCTATTTAGTCGTAACCAATCGGCTTCAAGTAAAACATCGAGCGCAATCTGTTTTGCCCAAATTGTTGTGCGACTTGTTTCATGTTTGGTGACATTTGATATTTGTCAAATAAATCGATAATAAATAAATTATGCAACGTTATTAATTAAGAGGAATATTTTTATAAGTGATAAATGTGTAATTTTTATACAATAGGTTTTTAAAGTACCCGAAATTATAGTTAATCAATAACTGTTGGTAGCTCGGGTCACCTAAATCCTATAAAGGTTGGTTCAACAAAAGTTACTGACATAGCTTTTAAAATTAGCAAGCTGAAGTGGCAATGGGCCGGACACATCTGCCACAAAACCGACGAACGATGGTTCTAGAGTCAAATCAAATCATTTATTCATCCTTAAGTATAGGTACATACATATACATGACCTAAAAAAGGTCGCTGGTGGGGGTTGGATGAGGGTAGCGAAAGATCGCGTTAAGTGGCGAGCCTTAGGGGAGGCCTACAGGCTGACGATGACGATGATGGTGATGACTATGCATTCCCTAAAATCGGTGCCATTTTACGTGTGTTGGAAAAACTATATCTCAGAATTGTGGAGACTTAAAAACTTATTGTATAATGGCGTTATATTGTAAGTATTATATCTAAACGTTGAAGACTGCCTCCGTGGTCTAGCGGTCATGTCCGTGGATTTAGACGAGCTTGCCACTTGTCATGATTGGCCGGCCGTAATGTTGGCGAAATGTGAATCCGCTTCTTTATAAGTGTGGTTTCTGACCACCCCGAAAGGGAAACGGTCGTGATGATACTTTACTTGGTATTAAAAAAAAATACATTCGTATTAACTGAATGTAAAGCTTTTTTTTTTTTTTAAGTATGATTAACTTTGTTATGAAATGCGATGAGTTTTCGGAATAGTGACTAAAAATGGAATGTTTTGTCCGTCACTGTTTTAGCTAATGCTAAATTCGCTTTAGAATAATTGTCCTTTAAAACTGTCTGTTATGTTGGTTTAGTCTCGCTCGCACAATACAGTAGGAGAAATGTCGTGTTAAGTTTCTAGAAAATATAACAACGGACATTTTAAGAAAATATATGTTTTAGCAAAAAATTGACTATTTTACAAATATATCTTTTAAAATGTCCGTTATTTTATTTCCTAGGAAGTTGATAAAGACTACATTTCAAATGTGAATGTACTTTAAAAATGCTAGATTGTGCGAGCGAAAGGAATGCAAAATTGTTATAAGGCTAAGTCACAATTAGTGTTGCCTTGGTCTTGCGCAAGAGACTCGCAAGATTCTTGCATTGACTTAATATATACATATATTTCCAATTGTACTAAGGAAATCTCAGTCTGCAAACTACTATTTTACTTGAAATAGTTATTTAAAGTGTGTACTGTGCCTCTGTGGTCTATTGTTAAGTTCGTGGATTTAGACTAGGGAGGTATCGGGTTCGAATCTAGGTATTAACACAATAATATGATTGATTTATATGTGATATTTCTCAAGTGGTACGCTAGACATCGACGAGCTAGCCACTTGAGCCCGGTACTTCCTTACGAATAAAAATATATAAAAAAAATACGGACACGACGTAATTACAATTTATTGAAAAAATACAAAAAATAGCAAGATTAGGAAAAAATATATCTGCATCTTGCGAGACTCTTGCGCAAGACCGAAACCAAGATTGGGCAACACTAGTCATAATACTTTTTTTTTTTAATTAGACAATTAATCTCTGAGAAAAACTACAATTCCGGTCGGTTGTATGTTCCTTAATACCACCAAAAACCACCGTTATAGTAAAGTTCTGACTTCTACGCTAAAATAAAACATGTTTAAATGACAATACTAGTGGTAATTTTTAGTTTCTGCATAGAAGTCTTTAACATTAAAAACATTACAATATTGTAATTTTGGGCATGGATAGCTCTTTTTTTTTACCACGTTTACGGCCAATCTATCTTTGGTTTTAATTACTGTAGTGTTTTTTTTAAACAGGGTGATTTTACCTTAGGACTAATATGAAATGTTATTGATAGAAACCATGTCGGCAGAATTGTGCGGAGAATCGACACAAGCTGGTAATTTTAAAATAATTTTGTATTGAGCAGAATTAGATTACCAATACAACGAGTGGCGTTTTTAATAAGTGCTAATACGGATTGAACTGTCGACTAACACTTAGTATTTCTTTATTGTCTCCAATCTTATATACTAACATACAATTAAATTATCAATAAGAGGTCAGTAATGACGTCTTCTATTACAATGCTTTACATTCATCTACAGGATGTTATCCGGTGATAATGCTTATGATATCACTTTAACCTGACACTAATGTCTAATCACACACGGTTTACGTGATGTAACTCCTCCACCCCAAGTGCGAAGCCTACAGCTTCGGGACGCTGCTGCTGCTGTTCCATTTCTTTTGGAATTTCCTTTTCTTTTTTCGTCATTATTTTACACCCTTACTAGGTATACTGCGGTAGAATTTATATATTATAAAACATGTTAATAAATTTTAATTAATTACTAATTTTAATTAATTACAAATTTTGTTTAAATTGATGACCATTGACCTGTAAACATGCTCGGCACCTCTTCCTCATCTCCACGGTCACCGTTCCAAGCAGCAGTTCCTCGCGCATTGTATCGAAGGCGGCGTGGATCCTGTTAATTAAAACCTCCCTTGTTGGTACTTCTTCCACTAAATCGGGAAAATCGTTTTCGAGGAAATCTAAGTAGTTTTGCCCGTTTAGGTTGTCTGGCAAAAAGTCCGGCCCTATCAACCGATTACCGATGACGCCTGCCCATACGTTCACTGAGAACCTTTGTTGAAAACCTTTGTGCCTCTTCACTCTTGGGTTTTGATCTCTGGGTGCCCAGTGATGGAGATTGTGGTAATTTACAATTCCTTCCTTGTCAAACTTGGACTCGTCAGTCCAGAGAATACTCCGTAAAAAAATATTATCTTCCACGTCCGTATGGAGCAAGTGGCGGCAAAACTGCATCCTTCTTGCATAGTCGTTATCCTCTAAGTCTAAAACAATAAAAATATCAACGTTAGCGGTTTCCTTATGAATTAGTAGCTATGTAACATAGATTGCTACCTCTGTCTTTCCATTTCTCTCTGTCTCACACACATGCTCATGTTAATTTAAAAATTGCCTATGAAATTCACATGCTAGTTTATTACATAAGAGCTAAAAACAAAAACTTAATGTGAAAAATTACCTTGCAACAGCGGTGCAGTGGAAAGGATGACGTCCATTTTCGCGAAGAACCGACCAGACTTTCCACACGCTTAAACCAAGTGTCCGGGCTACGGTTCTTACGCTTCTGGTCGGATCTTCCTCAAATTCAGCCAATATGCGTTCTTCCGCAGCCAAATTTGGTTGAAATCTGTTCACGCTTGGTTCCCGGAAATTTAAATTTCCGGTTTCTCGCAGACGCCGATAAGTTCGAGCCAAACGTTTGGCTTCTTTCTATACTTCTTTTATCTTATCTATCTTTAGCTTAGGCATGTTTATTTTAATTGTATCACATTTAGTAGGTGTTATTTGTCGTAATAATTTTACAACGCAGTTATCGGAGTTTTGAGTTTCTTCTAATAGTATGTGGTTACATAATATGACGGCTTCTGTAAGAATCTGGCACTGCTCCTGAATATAACGAAACTCATGTTTCCCTAGGATTAGGTAAGGTGCTTTAGGAATTCGGGAAATATGAGAAATTTGTTTTTTGTTTTCACGAAATATTTTGGGTAAAAATATTAACGCTACTTTATCATGGATTACCGTGAGCGGTTGTTATCTCGAACTTTTCCTCTATAATGCAATTTTATAATGTTCATTATTAAATATAGATGTCGATAACAGGATCTTGTTGCTCCTGTATCGATTAGAAAATTACCATTAAATTCTGGAATGAATATCTATTATATATTCAACTTTCGGTTGAGAAATTTTCACCAATAATCCTACATTGTATTTTAGATTTAGTATGAATGTGTCTATCGCTACAGTTTGATAGTACCTGTTGTTGTTTATCCCAATTGAACGTATTGCGTCCAAAAGGTCGCACACCCGTTTACCGTACTGTTCGCAACTTTCTAACTTAGACGTATTACAGTGCATTAGCTGCATTTCGCTACGTTGTTCTTTAAACTTGGCTATTAGCGAATTTTTAATGCTAATCCAATTTCCAATATCAACCTCTAAAGAAAGGGCTTCTACTGCTCTTCCTGTTAACTTTGCTCTTATCAGACCTAATAACATATATACTATATATTATATAGGGTCTGTTACATTATACTGTTGTGCCGATATTATTGTGTCGACACTTATATAGTAGTTACAATAGTTTGGGTTACCATCATATGAAGGTAACGTAGCATTTAACATATTATAGTCTTGCACTATAACCACGTTGGTCGATGTACTCGTTGAGGCATTTGAATCGTTGTTCGTCGCCATTTTTATTTTAAAACTATATTATTTAGAAAAACTAAAACGATTTGAGTATTTAGATTTTCCCTTTTTATTAGAGAGTACCTTTAACGATTTTAGATGAAGGGACTTCTAAGGATAAGACACGGGAATGATCGAGAGAAAGAGAGTTTGATCTTACTCCAGATCATATTCGTTCTTACGATGGTGGTTGAGTGTAGTCTTCTTAGTCTTGAGCCAAACGTACGAGGGGAGGTCCAAAAGTTCGCGGAATAAAAGTGTTATAAATAAAATTAAACAATAAATTTATTTTTCCTTTTCAAAATAATCCCCCTTAAGCTTAATACATTTATTAGATCTATGAATAAATTTTTCTAAACCATCATAAAAATATTTTTTATCTTTTCCCTCAAAATGAGCCGAAATTGCCGCCTTTACCTCATTGTCGTCGGTAAATTTATTTCTACTTAGCTCTTTTTTTAAATTTGGAAACAAATAAAAAACACTTGGTGCCAGATCTGGACTGTAGGGTGGGTGAACAAGTGATTCGAAGCCATGCGTGTGCAGAGCAGCCATTGCAACTTTGCTCTTGTGAACCGGCACGTTGTCATGCAAGAGCAACACACCCTTAGTCATTTTTCCTCGACGTTTCTCCTTGATGGCCTCCTTTAATTTTTCTAATATCGTTGCGTAGTACTCTCCGGTTATGGTGCTTCCCTTTTCTTTGTAAATCATTCAATATTATCCCCTCACAATCAATCAAATTAATGGTCTTTTGGACTTCGTCCTGGGAAGCGGGCCGGATTTCGGAGGCGGGGGTGGCGGCTAGGAGTCTCGCGACCCCTGCGTTCACCATGGCCTCGTGGCACTGCAGCTCGAGGCTGTCGGCGAGGGCTTCCGCCTTCTCGTCGTCCTCGAAAGCTACAGTACCATCGGGTTTAGTGATCGGCGGCGAGTGCGCTATGCCGTCAGCTCGAAGGCGACGAGCCAGGGTCCAGTAGGACTTGTGGCTGGGCTAGATGTCACTCATTAGCTGTTCCCAGCTAGAGTTCCGCATCTCGCGGATAGACTCTCTAACGAGTTTGTGTAGTTTCCTCATAGCGGCCCTATTGGCCGGGGAGGGACATCGGTCGTGGGCTCTTACGGCAGCGTTGCGTCTGCGCATAAGATCTTTAACCTCCGGAGGTAATTTCCAGCGTTGGTTGTCGGCGGGGACTTGGCGAGAGCACTCAGCGATAGAGAGTGAGCCGACCTCTATGTTTGGGTTTAAGCAGGGTTTCCTGCAGTAGGAGGAAATCGAGGCAGTGCTCGTTGGCGAAAGACTTGACTTCGTCAAGTTTACCGGAGAGGCCGTTGGTGTTGAAGGACACCAAGCTCACGGCCCTGGGTTTAAGCCGGTTCTTAGGTCTATCCGGCATGAGCGTGGACGTATTCGACGAGCGCGCTATGCGTAGCGAGCGCCATAATTTTTTCTCCCGGAGTTTTAGCGGCGGCCAGCTTCGCTGTCAGCTCCACTAACTCCTTCAGCATGGAGGGGCTGAAGGATAGGACAAGGTCGATAGTTACTGCGACATTGACGTCGGGTGAGGAGGGACCGCTAGGAGCGGGGGCCACGGACGGCTGCGGCTGGGGTTTGGGCGGCTGCGGCGGAGCAGGTGCCTGTGTCGTGGGGGTGGGCTTGGGTTTAGACCAAGCCGATTTGGAGGGAGGAGGAGCCGCGAGGAACTTCTCCTTGGGTTGATCCGGAGGGAAGGGTATTTCCCTCCTGGCGAAAGCAGGCTTCGGGCGCGGCTTTCCGCCCCGTTTGGCCTGTCTCTTCGGTTGCGGGGCACGCGGGCAGCCCTTGTAATTGGCCGTGTGGCCGGACGTGTTACAGAGCACGCACGACGGGGGGCCGTCCGTCTCCTGGTTGCGACAACAGGCCGATGTCGCGTGCGGTTGGAGGCACTTCACGCACCTCGGGGCCGCGCGGCAGTTGCGGGCGGCGTGGCCGTATAATTGGCAGCGGTGACACTGTCCAGGGACACCGCGTTTCTTTGGGGCCTCCACCTTGACTCCGTCAAGGCCGGCCACCCTGGTGACGTCGTAGACCCTCTTTGCTGCCGCGACGGGCTGGAGGGCTACTAAAAAGAGCGGGAAAGGCTTACGGCCTCTCCCCCTCATCTGTGAGACAGAGACGACCGGAAGCCCCTGTGCTACAAGGTCATCTTTAATAATGTCTGTGTAGAAAGATTCCGGGATGCCCCGGAGAACGACTTTGAGGAGGCGATCCTCCTCAGGGGTGTACGTGTGGTAGCCCACACGCATTTTGTCCAGAAGGGACGTTAGGGCTCGGAAGTCCGAGCTAGTAGGTACTATGACCTTAATGTTGACCCCCACGTTTTTAGCCGTGGAGGTACTGATTTTCTTAGTTTGCTGAAACTTCATTTATATACTAATGATGAGTTCCTCATTGTGTGACACTGCGCGAGCGCCGCTATCCCCACTCCATCCCCTCCATTCCGCGAACTTTTGGACCTCCCCTCGTAGGTCGTTCGTTGTTGATACCATAGCTGGGTCGTACTCGGTGAGATGGTGCCCGTCCAGGTCTGTTGCGGCAAAGTTGCCAGAGCTTGATGGTTTATTCACTCGCGGACTGGATAACATACAAATATAATTATCAATAAGAAGTCAGTAATGATGTGTTCTATTACAATGCTTTACATTCATCTACAGGATGTTATCCGGTGATAATGCTTATGATATCACTTTAACCTGACACTAATGTCTAATCACACACGGTTTACGTGATGTAACTGCAGCCAATTTTTTTTTTTTATATTTGGAAAGGTTGGTTGTTTATATCAACAATTTGCATTAGTCTAAAAAGCATACCAAGAGTCGCACAATAAATTATCTAACCGCTATTGTGGGTAGATATTATATTTTTTATTTATTTTGTGGCTATAATTCGACTAAACTTGCGAATTTCTAATGCTACATCCAATATTTTCACAATCGGACTAAGAATTTGTCATTCTATACATGAGAAATTTTAGCTACAGTAAGCAAACTCAAAGATAGAATATAAAGTTTGGCTGTTAATGAAATTGTTTCAGTTTTCTACATATATGACTTTTGGGTCGACTTTGTACACAAATACCAAATAATAAAAACATAAATAACAAAATATGTTGTTTTATTCATTTGCTGTTTCCTTCATTATCATTCGTACCCAGTTTCAGTGATACCAGCAAAATGCTCTACTTGCATATCTTGCGCATTCGAGTGTAGGTTACTTTTGAGAAATGTATCAATCGGGCTTTCTAAGATATTAAATTACATACTACCTACATAAAGATTATGATCTCGCAGAAGAAAGGCTCAGGATCTTTACGACTCAGCTTTACGTAGTGGAAGTTGTTGCGAGAGGTATTTGAGAAATATCTCAGAATTTCATTAACTTTTCTCTATTAAAACAAATCATTTATTAAAATGTCTTGTGACTTTATTTCCTACATAGCCGATTGACTATTTTTAAAATAAAAATACACTTCTCATTCCCTCTCGCTCGCACAATTAATTTACGGTTTTGTCAGTTATACATATTGTTTATCAATCATGGCAGGATAGCAGAAAAATGCCTGCCATTAATCAATAATTGATGGCAAAAAACAGCCATCGTCATTTACCAGTTAACACTATCAGGTATGACGCTACTTGTCACAATCTAGAAATTAAATTAATAGAAAAATAAAATAAGTACCTAATATACTTCGGTATGTCATAAGAATGAATCGCATTAACCCTGCGTTCGTTTTATAGCATAACATTTAAAACGAGCGGTGAGGCTACTTTTTGACAAGTATCTTCGTTCATGTTTTATCATACCATGGCGTCCAACACACATGATATTATTATGGTCTTTGAATTTATTACATAAAATCGTTTAAAATACCTTTTTTAACAAATATAATAGAAAACTATAAAGTATATAAAAATGGTAAACAAACAATTTTATATGTTAATGACATCTGTCAAAAAGTAACATCAATAACCCTCCTTTCAACAAGGCATACGAAATTAGCATCAAATGTTAGAATTTTCATTAAACAAACGACTTGTGCTAAAAAAGTGGTATTTTCATGCGAACATTTCTTAAAACGAACAAATATAACATTTCTCAAGTCTAGAGCGTAGGTAATGTAGGTAAGTAAGTACCTAATGTACCTAGGTAGTCAATTAACCTCTAGGTACCTAATAAAATTACGGACATATCTTGCTTTTATAGCCAGTCATTTTGAACTTCTAGAGCACGCGATGACTCTAGAAGTTCAAAATGACTGGCTAACTTTGGGCGATTTTTGCATCCCTCCAGCCCTAAAGTGGCGCACACTAATGTACGATTGGTCGCCGGCGTTGCTAAAGTTCTACCTAAACGCTTTTCAAATGTCCCTCCCGGACCAGAGTAATCTGGTAAGGTGGGGAAAAGCTACGGAAAAGAACTGTACATTGTGTGGTGCTGCCATAGGAACTGCTAGACACACACTTGTAGGGTGCGTTACTCTCCTAGAAAAGGGCTATTACTCACGCCGACATGACAAAGTCCTAGGTGTTATCCGTGAAGCAGTAAGTCTTTCTATTGCAAGAGCCAGAAAGGGACTGACTACAAATAAAACTTTGACCACATTTGTAAAGGAAGGGCAAAGCACGAAAACTAAATGCAAGCCCACCTCGATCCTTGGCGCCGCATCAGACTGGAAAATTCTCATGGATACATTTGAACACCATTATAGGATCCCAGATGAACTAGCTGTATCAGCCTATAGGCCAGACATCTTAGTGTTTTCTCGGAACTTGAAAAAAGTTATCCTTATTGAACTTTCCGTTCCGTGGGAATCAAATATTCCAAAAGACCACAACATGAAGACGAATAAATATTGTGATCTCACAGAAGAAATGATCAGGAACGGGTTCAAGACTCAGCTTTACGCAGTGGAAGTTGGTGCGAGAGGAGTTCCAGCAAATTCTTTGCATCACTTACTGAAAGAATTGGGCCTCAGCAGGTCTGCCGGAGATACATTTATGGAACGAGCTTCCAAGACGGCATTAACCGAATCATACAGTATTTGGTTGGGGAGGGAGAGGAGTAGAATGGTGGATGGTGAGCGTATTATCGCGCAATAAAAAAAAGGAGGCCTCCTTTTCTTAAACCAGCCTATTGTCGGTCGCAAGCCCGAGACACCGTTCTTCTCATCTCTTACCCACACACGATGGACCCGGCACCCGCACGGTGAATCCATGGAATGCTTAGAAATTTGTCTTCTCTATAAATAACATGACTTTACAAGCATTCCATGGTTTTACCGTCGGTCGTGTGTAGGAAAGAGATGAGAAGAGGGTTTGTGACCTCTCCCTCCCCAACCGAATACTGTATGATTCCGTTAATGCCGTCTTGGAAGCTCGTTCCATAAATGTATCTCCTGCAGACCTGCTTAGGCCCAATTCTTTCAGCACCTAAGTGGTAAAATTCCTCTCGCACCAACTTCCACTGCGTATTATGCTTAAGGTTTTAAAAAAAAGTGATATTTCAATATAAATAATTTTATTCATTCCATTTGTACATCTAAGGCGGAGTTATCGGAGTCGCTTCCCTTCTCACTGTTATCACTGTCACTCTCCTCGAAGTCCACTTCGTCGAGGGACTCCGAAAGAGATCGCACTTCCATATCTTCATCGGATGGAGCGTCTGGAAAGAAAATACTAAAATTTAACAGATTTTTACGGAGTCGTTCCCGCGCTTTTACACGGACTAGTCGGGCGGAAGATATTTGATTTGTAAATTACTTCACTGTGGATATTGTTAGTCAAAAGTAGTGTTGTTTTGTTTAATAATGTGCTATAATGTTAATAATTATAATTAAGGATTATTTAATCTTGTATATATGCATTTTTAGATAAATTATTTGAACAAGATTATATATAATAAGATACAGTTTAGGTATGCAAAATTAATGGTACAAAAAATTACTGTCAGTGTCAAATACTTTTATCAGTCAAGCGCCTGCTGACATTCTTTATATTTTTACTAAGACTTGATTGATAGAAAACTATATATATATTTTTTGCGGATTTTCCCGCGCTATAAACTTCATATTTCCGAGGTGTATAGTTAATATTGCGAGAATGAAAAAATCATCAAATTTTGTAACACTTGGATTTGAAAATCCCTAATTAGTCATAAACTTAAAATAATAACACAGTTATTAAATTTAAGTTTATTTTGTAGGCATCCACATACCATAGCCACTATGCCTATGCGTACTCATAAATTTGGAGACTTACATCTGTCGCACGCTGAAGATATGGAATGTTCTCCCAGCCAGTGTGTTTCCCCATTCCTATAACCTCTAGGACTCCCTTCAAGCGAAGTGTGAAAAAGCATCTTGATAGGCCGGCATAGTGGTCAGTGGGAGACGTTAGTTACTCCCATTCTTGGACATCGCGTACGCCACACCATGAGAACCTGAACACTGACAACAACCTTCGAGACACGCAAACATTTTAGTACTAACCTTCGTATTCCAATGTGGCGACTTGGTCCGGGCCGTCGGATTCCGTTCGTTGTGAAATTGTCAGCTCAAGTCTGCCTTTTAGGTTTAGTAACTGACATAAATTCGATCGTCTGCAAAAAAATGGTTATAAATGATATACATATTTACACATTATACATATTTACTACATACAATACATATTACATACGCTGTTGGGATTATGTATATGAACTTACTTGGGCCTAAGCAGGTCTACATTTATAAATAAATAAATAAAATAAATATTTCCAGACAGGTCACACAGCGCCATCTAGTTTCCATGATAAGCTACATATATATTTTTTGTAAATATATACATATAAACACCCAGACCGAGACAAATTATACAATGTACAACTTGTACTTGTTGGTGGGAATCGAACCCACGACCTCCCGAGTTCACGGCAACATTTGTTACCACTAGACCACGGAGGCGGTCGATTTAAGGAACAAGCTCCAAGACGGCATTAACGGAATCATACAGTATTCGGTTGGGGAGGGAGAGAAGTAGAATGGTGGATGGTGAGCATCTTGTCGCGCAATAAATTAAAAAAGGGAGGCCTCCTTTTCAACCCAGCCTAATGTCGGTCGCAAGCCCGAGACACCATTCTTCTCTCTTACCCACACACGATGTACCCGGCATTAAATTTGTCTTCCTCTTTTGAAAATATGTCTAAAATGTCCGTAATTTTAAAGTCAATGAAAAAAAATTGGTTGCCTGTAAAGTCGGTATACGGGCGAAAGTTTTACGTGACAACGACTTTGAGTGGTAAAATAATTTTAATGTGAATATTCATTCGTATAGTAGGAAGAAGGATGAAATAATAGTAACAATTTAAAACATTTATTTATACAAAGAATTATATTTAAAACATTAATTTATACAAAGAATCTCGCACTGAATTTCATATTAACAAAATGTTATTTTTACCTTTACACATACATACATATTTATATACAAATATACATACAATAACTTGCAATACATTTGCGTACAATGAAACAGCGTTTACTACAACTTAACTTGTTCCTATCTGAGTAATTTTGTTGAGGATAGGGCGATGATAGGAGAAATATGAAATGAAAGGAAGTGTTTCTGCTGTAATGTGCCTAAAAAATGTCAAGTCAATGTCTTTCACTTTTTATGTCTGTCTCTCTCGCTCTTAGGCGGGCTAACCATGCCCGAGTGGAAGGGACGCGTGCCTCTCACTCGCTCTCATTGTGAGCGCATAACGTGAGCGGAGCGTAACGCAGTTTCTTGAAGTGTCACCCGGCAAACCAATTTATAAGACGTTGTCACGTCAAAAAATATATTTTTTTATTAAAAGTACAGTCGTCAGAGAGTTTAGCTCTTAATAAAATTAATAATTACCTTTTAGTTAAAATAGATAAAAGTAAGGCGAATTTATCAGCATTTGTCTGCGTGTTGAGTGTTGCCAGCAACAACGAGGAATGGCAACGGATTAAAGCGTGCAGCCACGTACATACTGATGCACATCTAAAATTATACAAACAATGTTAGTTATTTTATAACATTATGTAGAATGGAGGTAGCTCGGTTGTAGGAACGCTTTGCTTAAAATCCTCAAAATCTCAGTTTGAACCCCGGCATGTACCAATGAGAAATACAGTTTTTTTACATCCATTCGTCATAGATTTACAACATCACCGTTCCCATATGAGGGGGCAAGTACATTAAACCGTTGGTCCTGATTTCACTATTGGTCTAACGGTAAGTCTGTGTTTAGACTCTAAAGTACCGGGTTCGATTCCTGGTCGGGACACAATAAATTATTAATTTTATTTGTGATATTACTCGAGTTTGGTACGCTAGAGACATCGACGAGCTTGCGACTTGTCATGATGGACCGGCAGTAAGTAACATTAGCTAAACATAAATCCGCTTAATTTGAAAGCGTGGATTCTGACTACCCTGGAAGGGATACGGTTGTGATGAAAAGAATACATGGATGGTGAGCGGCATCATCACACCCCCTAGAACACAGCGTCCTAGACCTCCACTGCTGGAGATGGGCCTTCCAGAACATATATCTGGACAATTTGGCCTACACTCGCCACGCTGGCCAGATGGTGAGCGTATTATCGAGCAATAAAATAAAAAAAGGGAGGCCTCCTTTTCTTAAACCAGCCTATTGTCGGTCCCAAGCCCGAGACACCATTCTCCTCATCTTCTATCCACACACGATGGACCCGGCACGGTGAATCCATGGAATGCTTAAAAAATTGTCTTCTGTTTTCACACCGTCGTCAACCCAAATTGTCCAGAAATTAATCCAAAGAAATGGCCCATCTCAAACAGTTTAGGGACTGTGACGAGTGTCTAATAAAGAGATACATCAAGAAGAATTTAAATGTGACTTACTGACTAGTTTTCCTCGTGGCCATTTCTGTGAGCTGGTCGAGTAGAAGAGGAATATATTCTGCAGGAAGTGAAGCCACGGTGCGATTGGCTACTAACTTATCGTCTTTTTGTAACACCGTTAGTATTATACTGAAAATAAATAAATATTTTATACAAAAACACAAACACCAATGTTGCTAGTCAAAAAAAGTGCAATTTATTATTTTATTTCAAATCTTAATTCACATAAACCTATTACAGGTATTTATGAAACGTCATTAATTTAATTATTTCAAATGATTCTACTCCTGCTAGTGGAGGACTAAGCAGCAAAGTGGTCCAATAAGTAAGCTGTTAGCAGAAGACCAGCAGCAGCAAATTCCAGTGACAGTTAATGTTTAATCTGATTGAGAAAGGATAACTCAGCTATATCAGTATAATTGTATCACCACGACCGTTTCTCTTTTGGGGTAGTCAGAAACCACGATTCACATTTAGCCAACTTTACTATAGGCCAATCATGACAAGTGGAAGGTCGTCGATATCTAAAGGAGAGAAATATCACAGATAAATTAATTAATTTATTTTCATTTTTGTGTCCCGGAATCGAACCCGGTACCTCTAAATCCAAGGACATAACCGCTAGACCACGGAGGCAATTTTACAAAATAAAATGTTTAGGATCTTAATCTAAAGTCTGATGCTGGACCTACTATAGGTGTTCAATATTTAGTTTTTTTGAGTTCTTTGATTTGAATATTCGCGGTGACGCCTTGCAACAGTTCCGAACTGAATCATTTCTGGATGATTAATACATACTAAACTGACCTTTTGTCTTTAGATTTAAGCCCCTGAATCAGTAGTTTGGTTAAGTTCTGGTTGATGGCGGTTTTCGACTGGCTTTTGACATCTACAGCTAAATTTGATAATCGCTCTTCCATTGGCACTTCTAACTGAAAACATATACAAATAATTATACAGAACAGAATATTACTTTTGGCCATGAGGCAATGGGATTGTTTATTTAATTATGTATGGGCGGTTAGTTTCATTTATAACTATTATTATTTGGTTTTAATTTTTGAAGACAAATTTGTAAGCATTTCATGGATTCACCAGGTCCATCGTGGGTAAGAGACGAGAAGAATGGTGTCTCGGGCTTGCGACTGACAATAGGCTGGTTTACAAAGAATGCCTACTTTTTATTTTATTGCGCAACAAGACACTTAGTACCCTTATACTGCTCTCCCTACCCAACTAAATGTATGATTCCGTTAATGCCGTCTTGGAAGCTCGTTCCATAAATGTATCTCCGTCAGACCTGCTTAGGCCCAATTCTTTCAGTATGTTGTGCAAAGATTTTGTTAAACTTCTCTCGCACTAACTTCCACTGCGTACAGTTAAGTTTTAAATCTGTTCCTGGTCATTTCTTCTGTGAGATCATAATATTTGTTCGACTTCATGTTGTGGTCTTTTGGAATATTTGATTCCCACAGAACGGTAAGTTCAATAACTTTTTCAAGTTCCGAGAAAACACTAAGATGTCTGGCCTATAGGCTGATTACAGCTAGTTTATCTGGGATCCTATAATGATTTTTTTTTTTTTTTTTTTTTATTAATAATAGGGTCGCCAACAGTGCCAACAGCTCCCATGCATTTGTATCTAAGGCTAAATCAAAAGTCTGATGTTGCACCTATTATAGGCGACCACCACATGCTATAACACAACAGTTAAACAATAATCAAGTCAGCCATGAACTAAACATAACATAATCTAAGAACTAAAATTACTTAAAATCTAAATTTACGTAAATCTATAAAACAATAAAATGTCTAAAATGTCTAAAAAAAAATCTAAAACCTAAATCTATAAAACAATAAAATGTCTTAAAATTCTAATTGAATAAAATAAAATAAAATAATGTATCCATGAGAATTTTTCAGTTTGATGCGGCGCCAAGGTTCGAGGTGGGCTTGCATTTAGTTTTACCTTGCCCTTTCTTTACAAATGTCGTCAGAATTTTATTTGTAGTCAGTCCCTTTTTGGCTCTTGCAATAGAAAGACTTACTGCTTCACGGATAACACCAAGGACTTTGGTCGGCGTGAGTAATAGCCCTTTTCTAGAACAGTTACGCACCCTACAAGTATATGTCCAGCAGTTCCTATGGCAGCACCACACAATACAGTACGAGGGGCGTTCAAAATATTCTCGGTATTGATACGTTACAACCTCTTTTATATATATATTTGTTACTGGCCGCAAAGATTCATCCATTGACATTAAAAAAAAGTAAAATTGGAACCGAGATGTTCTTTTGTTTTTCTGCAATTGCCGAACAAACATGAACACCATGAGCGAATTAACAATTTTAACGAAATTAGAGCACCGATCCGTCATAAAATTCTTGACAAAACAGGGTAAAAATCAAAAAACCATAAAAGAGGAAATGGATTGTGTTTACCGTGAGTCTGCTCCTTCTTTATCTACTATTCAAAAATGGTCAAGCGAATTTAAGCGTGGAAGGGAGAGTATTGAAGATGACCCTAGACCTGGCCGGCCTGTAGTGGCTACCTCACAAGAAAATATTGATAAAGTGGAAAAACTTATATTGGAAGACGGCCGAGTGAAGGTAAAATCTATAGCTCAAGTAACCAATCTCTCTATTGGTACCGTACATGACATTATACATGACCATCTTAATATGTCAAAAGTAAGTGCAAGATGGGTTCCGCGAATGCTGACGCTTCTTCAAAAGGATATGCGTGTGGCTTGCTGTTCAGATTTTATCGACCTGTGTGGTGAAAATCCCGATGAGGTGCTGCAAAAAATAGTTACTGGAGATGAAACCTGGGTTCATCATTATGACCCAGAGAGCAAACAGGAGTCCATGCAGTGGCACATTAAGGGTTCAGCTCATCCCAAGAAGTTCAAGGTAATCCCGTCAGCTGGCAAGGTCATGGCCACAATATTTTGGGATTGTGAAGGAGTTTTGCTTATCGATTATAAAGAAAAAGGTGTAAATATCACAGGGCAGTACTACGCTAACGTTATACGTCAATTAAGAGATGCGATCAAAGAAAAGAGGCGAGGAAAGTTAACCAAAGGTGTTCTGCTTCTGCATGACAACGCCCCTGTCCATACTGCTCATATTGCCAAGGCAGCTATTGTTGAATGTGGGTTTGAAACTGTTACTCATCCACCCTATAGTCCGGACTTAGCCCCAAGCGACTTCTTTTTGTTTCCCAATCTTAAAAAGGATCTTCGTGGAAATAAATTTTCTGACGATGAAGCGTTGAAGACGGCCGTGGAGGAGCATTTTTACACCAAAGATAAAAAATATTTTTATGAGGGATTAAAAAAAATAATTGATCGATCTTATAAGTGTATGAACATAGGGGGGGAGTATATTGAAAAATAAAAATATCAAACTTTTCGTACTTGTTTGTTTTTATCCACATACCGAGAATATTTTGAACGCCCCTCGTACATATTTGATTGCGTTCTTGTCAAAATCAAATCAAAATAATTTATTTCCATTGGTTCTCTCAAAACAACTTGGATACAGTCAGAACTAATAAAATTAATACAATTATCAAAACATATGCACTAATCAAAGTGGTAATAATGGTTGGACCGTAAACAGGCAATAATCCATATTTATGTATGTTATGGACAACATTATTGCTACAAGCAAGTAAAACTAACTAACTTAGAAACTACTTAAATAAGATCGTGGAAAGGTCGTATAAGAGGCCGTGTCAGTTTACATTCTAAGTACTTAATAATTATATACATATGTCAGATAATTTATAAATTTATAAAACAAATAATAATAATAATAAAAGACGTCATCTTATAATCTAAATAATAATAATGATATGTCAATTAAACATAAATTCATAGCTGTAAAAGGGCCGAGTCATCTTATATTCTAATAGCATTAATGTTAATTAATATTGGTGGATGTAAACATCGATCCAAGACACTGATCGGGTACAGTATGATTATTTGATTTATGTAAATAATACTAAAGACATTAAATATTTGACTTACTTTGGCTCCCGGAGCAATTCTTTTTCTTGATAATCCATCAGTGGATTCAACGTAAGCCACTTTTTGCTCTTTGTTGGTGATGGAGCGGTTTTTCTTATTCTCATCGCTTTTGGCGGATTTCTTTTTCGTAGATTTGTCGCCACGGATCAACACTTGGGTGCGTTGGGTTAAGTCTGGTTTCTGCAATCAAAAAAATTGGTTATTTTAACTATACAACAAAAGCAGTATTGGTTCGGTTGTAAAAAAGAGGAAATACACTTTTCTTAGGTACATTTAGCATAGATTTACAACACTGCCTCGGAGAGCATGTTAAGCCGTCAATCTGGTTTCTGTGTCTTGACAGAATTATCTAGTACAGAAACCAGTGCACTTACTAACATTTATGTTATATATATATATATATATGTATATAGGAAGTGTATGTATATAGGATGTTAAAAATATTTTTAAAAGGTCATTGTCACTTATGAACTTAAATAAATTTAGGATAACAGGATTTTAAATTGACCAACTATACTTTATGCCTAGTGTGACAAGTGGCAAGCTTGCAATCTCAAGCGTACCACACTCTATAATTGTCCCGACCTGGAATCGACCTGGAATCGACCCGGAGGCAGTTGTTGCTGTCAAGTACTTACAATCCGTTCAAACTTCATTTGGGTGAGTGTCGTGTCGTATCCTATGAGCACGTGATCGTCATGAGTGAGGCGACACGCAGACAGGGAGAGGGGAGACGCGTCGGGCTCCGTCACGTGCAGGGTCACGGAGGGCTTCATGGGCTTACTGACGGGGCTACACGGACAAAGCAATATTTATAAATACAGGAAAACTACTGAGGAGAACTACTCGCTAATTATTTATTTAATTTACAAGTAATTACAACAAACATAAAAATTTGGGTTTTTCCTCAGGTTGTAAGAAAATGACAGGAGGATGATGGCTGACAAAAAGTCTGGAAAACAGGAAGACTGCCATGTTTTATATAAATTAATAATAATTCTTAATATTTAAATTATTTAATTTTATATTTATTCTTAATTGACACGGCCCTTTTACAGCCACGAATTTAAATTTAAGTTTACTTACTTGACGTAGAATGTTTTATTTAGATTGTAAGGTGACACGGCCATTTTACAGCCACGAATATTAATTAACATTAATGCTATTAGAATATAAGATGACACGGCCCATTTACAGCTATGAATTTATGTTTAATTGACATATCATTATTAGTATTTAGATTATAAGATGACGTCTTTTTTAAATTTTATTATTATTATATATTTATTTTGTTTTATACATTTATAAATATCTGACATATGTATATAACTTCTATACATCATAATTATTAAGTATTTAGAATGTAAACTGACACGGCCTCTTTACAGCCACGATCTTATTTAAGTAGTTTCTAAGTTAGTTAGTTTTACTTGCTTGTAGCAATAATGTTGTGCATAGCATACATAAATATGGATTATTGC
Organism: Tinea semifulvella; assembly: GCA_910589645.1. Classification (NCBI taxonomy): domain Eukaryota; kingdom Metazoa; phylum Arthropoda; class Insecta; order Lepidoptera; family Tineidae; genus Tinea; species Tinea semifulvella. Next base: position 768,184 of record OU342619.1, on the reverse strand, counting down.
CTGTTTACGGTCCAACCATTATTACCACTTTGGATTAGTACATATGTTTTGAAAATTGTATTGATTTAATTAGTTCTGACTGTATCCAAGTTGTTTTGAGAGAACCAATGGAAATAAATTATTTTGATTTGATTTATATATATGTATATATTCAGTGTATCTTAAATCAGACAGATTTACGTTTTAATTAACGAAATAATTTATATTTTTGGTAAGTGGTGCTCGAGGTCCATGAATATTAGCAACTGGAATGACTCATGACTGACATCTGTTGCGGCCTCGCATGGTAGCAGGTTCAATTCCCAGTAAAAACGCATCCAAAACGTTTGCGACTGCCGTCACGAGCTACGGGCCAATGACGATCGAGTTGCCATATCAGTTGCAATTTTTCAACCACACCGACTCATGCTTCGCTTGTGTTTTTATTAATTTTAAATTATAATTCAAATGCTTTTGGTGAACATTAATGATCTAAACTATATGTGTGTGTCCAAAAGCTTGTGGTGCATAGACTATAAAATTGGACAATAAATCTAGGTTTTAATCGAGGTGGATGGCTATCACACACGTGGATTATTTAAGTAGATTTTAAGGCGATTATTAACAATCTAAAGATTTTTTCCAGGAATCCTTAATAAATATAAACAATTTAAAACACGTTTTGAAATATTGTCAAGTAGCCTATTACAACTTATACACAGAGGAAATGTTGCCAATTCTCATTGGGACTATCTCCGATAGCACTGATAGGTTTAATATTATAAATTTAATTAAATTGCCTCCATGGTCTAGCAGTTAAGTCCGTGGATTTTACTGGGTTCGATTTCTAGTCGGGACACAAAAATATTTATTAATGTAAATAAGTATATTTAATTTATTTGTGATATTTCTCGAGTTTGGTACGCTGGAGACATCGACGAGCTTGCCACTTGTCATGATTGGCCTATAGTAAAGTTGGCTAAATGTGAATCCGCTTATTTATAAGCGTGGTTTCTGACCACCCCGAAAGTGAAACGGCCGTGATGATACTTGACTGTACTTTTAATTAAATTGCAAAAGTTGTGGGTGAAAGAGGCCCTGGCAGACCGAGACTCACATATCACGATCAAATAAACAAAACACTGACTGAAGGTGCATTAAAAAGCCTTCGTAACCAAAGGCCAGGTATGAAGAGGTTAATGATTGTCGATGAAGCGAAGAGACATGTCGTGATCGTGTCAAATGTGTATATTATTCAAGTAGTTTTTAATTATGTTCAATTTAATTAATATTGTTATAACCAAATAAATAATTGAAACAATAATTGCTGATAGTAAAAAAAGGAAAAAAAACTCACCCATTAAACTGGTGTTCATAGTAATGCAGAACTCCACTTCTAGTCACTGCACATAGATTTAACTTCGCCCCACTTTTCTCTTCTCTCACTCTCACGTCAATCTAACAAAATAATAATAATAATGTCTATTAAACTTTCTTAAATATGCACTGTACCAGGTATTGTAATCTCATAGGTACTCAGCTGAATTTGAAAGATATTTATTTATTGTTGTTGTGTAATTCTGTATTTGTTTCATTTGTAAATCTGCTATAGCTGAGTTTTCCTTACAGATTCCTTTCTCAGTCTGATTAAACATTAACAGGTCAATGGAATTTGCTAAGCTGTTAGTCTTCTGCTAACAGCTTACTCCTTGAACCACTATCAGGAGTAGAATCATTCTAAATAATTTAAATTATGACGTGTCACAAATGCCTGTAATAGGTTTACGTGTATAAACATATTTTGACTTTGACCCGATTTGGGGTCGGAATGCTCTTTCTAGCTCTGTGTTTCTACTTTTCTATAACCTTCAACTGAAGTGTGAAAAAGCATCTAGTCAAGCCGGAATAGTAGTGTCTGATTCCAGTTGCTACCATACAAATGTTTTTTTTTAATACTATACTAGCACGACATGTGACCTTGCGCCCATTTTATGGTAAGTGCCACGCGAGGTCCATGAATGTTAGGAACTGGAATCAGACACTCATGATTGACATCAGTCCCTGTCACTATGTCGGCTTGACTGGGCATGACGGCAATTCGAGCCTGATCCAAAAACGAGTGGATACATTATACTGGGTTTATCAGCACGAACGGTGGATATTTCCCTAGCCCCGCTCCTTTTATACGAATTGTGTCAGTGTTGTGTGGAATAATAAATAGATAGATAAATATAATATATTTAGATACATACATATACATATTAAATATTTTATTATAGATATATAAACATTAATAAATATATACATGTAAAAAAAAATAGATACGGAAAAATATTATCCAAGTAAAGGGGTTTGTATAAGGAATGTTTTATTATTATTCTATTGAATTATTTATTTATTATATAAAGTTTGTATTACAAGTATTTATTAGGTTTTCTGTTTGATCATAGTTGAAGGTGAAAAACAGGTTTGTTATTTTTATTTTTAATAATTTACAGCTAAGTTTATCTATTTTGTGTAATTTATTAATATTATTGTACACAAAGTAAGATTTAAATTTAAAATGTCTTTTTGTCTTTATGCGAACTCGGTGTTAGTTTTAAATGGTTAGTGAAATATATTTATTTATTTAAATCTTTATTGCACAAAGACAAAGGCGGGCTTATAATGCCGCTAGACATTCTATCCTAGCCAACCATTGGGACAACTTGAGCATTATATTGAAAGGTAGGTGCAAAATTGTATTAAATTCTACGGTTTAACTATATAGTAATACTAATACATATATATATATACATATATATTATATACATATATATATATATACATATATATATATACAAATACATATACCCATACATATTATTACATACACTACATATTATATATCAATGACAACAATATACTAAATTCTAATAAATAAGTTATAGTAACTACATACACATACATAGATAATACTTACTTTTTTTGTGATAGAAAGTGTGAATAGACCATTTTTTTAAATAGAGATCTGGTGGTTACTTGCCTTATGCTAAGAGGCAAATTGTTCCACAGGTTTGTGGCAACAACTACAAACGAGTTCGAAACGAAACTAGAACTATGAGAGGGAATAGACAGAAGAGAATTATGAGAGGAACGGAGGGATTTATCGTGAAACGAAGACAAATAGGCGAAATTGTCCTTGAGGTATTTCGGTGTCGCAGGCTCATTCAGAACAGAAAAAAGCAAGCAAAGAATTCTATATAAATATATATAAATATAAACACCCAGACCGAGACAAATTATGCAATGTACAACTTGCCCCCGGTGGGAATCGAACCCACAACCTCCCGAGTTCACAGCAACGTTTGTTACCACTAGACCATGGAGGCAGTCGAGTTTCGTACCTGTCTTGCTGTATCTTCCAGAATAAAGTTATATAACGGTGAGCTCTGAGTGGCCTTCTTTTTCTTAGCAGGCTCGTGGTCTTGTGGTAACATATCTGGAGTTATTGTGACATCCCATACTGTTATTAGTCGTTCCTCTCTGAAACAATTAAATATATACTTGGTTATACAAAAACTATTTCTTTTATTTAAATGCATTGTTGCTGGGTTTGATTCTTGTTTAAAAACACAAATTAATATTGAATTAAATTATGACATTTCTCTCCGCTCATTGAGATTGCCGGCTTACCACTTGTCATGAGCCTATAGTAAATCATATATATATAAAAGTAAGCCTATAGGAATTTGATTATATTCACAGTTATATGAGTATATGCATTTTTAGTTAAATTATTTGAACAAGAAATACAATTTAAGTAGAAAACCCCTTGTTTTATATAGTTAAGGTGTGCAAAACGTTTAAAATATTATCGTCATGAAGCTCTAGTACTTGGACTTGATTAAACAAAAACTACATATATATTTTATATATATATTAGGGTTGCCAGGTGAGTCGCGAAATAATACTGGACAACCCCAAACGGGGGAGGGGGCAGGTTGGTAACATTGTTCTGTCCGGTATGACCATTTTTTTTTTTTAATTAGGCCTCGAAAATACCGGACTGTACACTTAAATACCGGACATCTGGCAACCCTAATATATATTAAAATAAAAAATCCCATCTTCCAAAATCGGACCATTGCCAACCTGTCTGGCCAGTATAGGCCAAATTCACAAGATATATTTTTTTATAATTTATTTTGAATAATGTTACGCATTATTGTTGCTTGCCATTGTTGACAGGTAGATTATTCTACACATTAGTAGCAACAACTATAAAAGAGTTAGACACAAATGAAGAGTGATGAGAGGGAAGAGAGTTGTGAGAAGAGTGAAGGGATTTGTCATGAAAAGAAGAGACAGGCGAAATTGTCCATGAGGTATTTCGGTGTCACAGGCTCATTCAAGACAGAAAAAAAGGAAACAACGAGCTCGAAGATTTCCGGAAGCCAATCCCAGCAGTGGAGGTTTAGGATGTTCTGATGTTCTGATGATGATGTTGTTAGTTATATAATTTTCTAGGCTCCAACCAATCTATTGAATCTTGTAAATTGATTATGAAATGCCTAACTGTTGCACAAGATTAATGAATCTGGCAAGATTCACACGGCCTAAAGATATGCATTTTTTTTTTGTAATTAAGCTTTAAACTAATAAATTATTAAGATCATAATAATAAATAAATATCATTACAATAATTTGATATTGATCCTCTCTTTAACCTAATTTACAGCAGGTTGCAGAAAGACTGATTATCTTTTGACATGTTTAACATAAGCTTATAAGGCACATCATTGGCTGAAATAACCAAGGTGACAAACAAAATATTTCATCGATTAATTTGACTATTCTTTATGCAACCGGGCATAAGTGTTATAAAAATGTTACTGGTTTTTTTTTTTTTTTAAATTTATAATAAACTTTGTTTTGTCTATTTGGGCTACTTACTTAGTACAATGCAAGACATAGCAAGCGTGAGTAAGTGGCACAATGTTAAGTGTAAGGACGGTTCCGTGAGCCAGTGTCCTCACCAGAGCAGCACTGGAGGAAGACAGACGCCATATTGACATCTCAATGCATGACGATATTAAGAACCTTGAGCTGGTGTCCTGGAAAAATCATGTATATTTTTATCAAGCATGTTTAACCTTCCATGTGGTTGACAAGCGCTCATAGTGAAGACAGTCATGTGCCCACAAATTAATTTAACTTAACTTCATAAGACAGATTTTTATTAGTTACTCATGGCATAAATCATTGACTGATGGCTTTCTGAGATAAATTTATTCAGAGAAACTTTCAATCCAAATAAAATTAGGTCTAAACTATCAAAGAGTCTATTTATTATTTAGTGTGGAAGCGGGTTGTGAGGGGCTAAGTTACTAAAATTGACAGTTACGACAGTCAGTTATTGCCCATTTCTATTGTCACTAACCACTTGTTCAGTTGATCGTAAAATGATTGGAGATATAATTAAGACATTTAAAATTCTAACAAGCAGGTATAACTGCCCTCACCTAGCTATGTTTAGGTTTAACACAATGATATTTCCCTGTTGTGATCACAAAATGAAACTGATGAGAAAATCCAGCAATGTGAGATATTATTTCATGAATAACAGAGTTGAAATATGTTGAACAAAATGCCAAAAAAACATATTAAAGCCCTCAACTGTAAACACTTTTAAAAATAAACTGTTCAAATGGCTAGTGACAATAGGAATGGACTATGGTAATAGCTAACAACTTTACTTGTTTCCTATGTAAAGGACACTTTAATAAAAAAATCTTATTACACAGTAGATGAATATCTTCAAGATAAAAAAGCATGGACAATTTGAGAATTATCTGTTGATAATATATAGTTTTTATGATTTAGGTATATATATACATATATATTGTATGACATTTTATTATTATTATTATTATTTATGTTTGTTTTAGTATATAGTATGACAACGCCAATTTACAGCTGCAATATTATATTAATAAATAAAATTCTTTGACATTGTTATTATTATTATTTTAATAATTTTTATTATAACTATGCCGTTAGAGTTTAGACAGTAGCGTTTTGATTGTATTTTGTAAATACATTAGTATTGAGTTGTTCAGTTTATATCATGTTTAATTTTTATATAGCTTCATATAATTGTATAAACTTCTAAATGTATCTGACGTGTAAAAGTGCTTGTAATATTGCCAATTTACTGAATAAATAATTTGAATTTGTAGAGTGTAGACCAAATTCTTCAGATATATGTTCTGGAAGGCCCATCTACAATAGTGGAGGTTTAGGACACTGTGTTCTAAGGGATGTAATAAATAATGATTTGAGAAATCGCCCCCTAATTTTTTTTACATTGCATTACAATAATTGTAAAATAAGCTGTATGCTTAATTTTTGAGATGATGTACATATCATAATTCATCATTACCATCACACCCCTAGAACATAGAGTCTATAGAGAATTTCTGGAGAACTTGGCCTACACTCGGGTTGGCAAGGGTCTCACATCCTTTTTTTATGTAAATTTATTAACAATTCCACAAGTTGGTATTAGTGAAATCTCTGACAAATGTACCTAAAAAAAGTGTATTTTTCATTGGTACATGCCATTTGAACCAACCTTTGTAGGATTTTAAGGAAAGTGTTCTTACAACCGAGCCACCACTGCTTGATAATAATTAACTATTTGTAAAATGATTGCATCTTCTTGGCAGCTGCGGACTCAACTGAAAAGGCCAAATGTCGCAAATAGTGGTCTTTGGACAATGGAACTGTGGGGGCCAAGCACTAAGCAGTTCTTTAACAAACTGTCTAAGTGACTGGTTAACGCTGTATGTGACAAGAGGGCTGGCAGTTTTTTGTGCAGCGGGGGAATGCTGCTCTTGGCACACTGCCACATGATCAAGTTATGGGTGAATATTTTTATATATAGTTTAGAATTTATTTTTTTTAATTTAGTTATTTAGAATAAATTTCATTTTTATGTTTTCTGTCTTAATACATAAGTATTTAAATTAAAATATTAAATAAATAAAAGTAATTAAAAGTCATGCTTACCAGTTCCTGAGGTATAATATTAATTGCAGTAATAGGATTCTGTTTGTTGTTCCCTCCATCGTTCAAATCAAATTTATGCTTCATTTTACCCTTTTGTAAATTCCACTCATACACTGTTTTATCTTTACCGCAGCTAAATAACCCATATTTCCTACTCCAATACAAAGCTGTGACAGATTTCGATTGAAATTTTAAACTTAAGACTGTGTCAATTTTAGCTTCTGTTACATTATAAATAAGCACTTTGCCATTCGTAGTACCCAGTACTAAGCCCTGGACTTCATGTTCTACATTTTTTGATTTACTTCGTACATCATTCTGAAAAAGAAAACATATAGAGTATCTTCACAAACATATTTGTTGTGCAGTGGTCTGAAACCACAGATTTGAGGCAGGTTTTAGCCAATGTTAATAAAGTAAAAAAAAAGTAGTGTATCATCACAATATACGGGAATACGCCTGCAGGGTGGTCAAAAAAACCATTATTTTGTAATACTGACTTTACTATGGGCCCATCATAACAGATCACAAGTTCGTTGATGTCTCTAAAGTACCAGACTCAAGAAATGTCACAAATGAATAAAATAAATATTTTTTGTGTTCGCGTTCAGGAATCGAACCCACCACATTAAAATCTACAGCCTTAACCGCTAAACCACGGGAGGCAGTCAATCTGTTATAATAATAATTATAATGTGTAATAGGCTAATTATCACAAGTGGGAAGCTTGTTGATGTCGCTAATGTAACAGGTAAATTAAATATACTTTAAAAGTAAGTTTTTTTATAATATTAGGTTATAAACAATTTTAAATAATAATAAAAAAGCAATACAAGTAAAATTTTACTAACTTTCTAACTGCAACTAATAAATATGCACTCATATTATAAAAAAACAGCAAATCATAAGTTTTTATTACATATTTTATAAGAAAAAACCACGTGTAAAAACATACCGATGTGGTCGTCGTAGTTATCCATTGTAAACAAGTGACTGGTGAACTTAAATGTAAGTCCGGTGTGTACTCCTGTTTTAGCACATTAGTTTCGGTATCCCAAATTTTAATTCTATTATCTTGGCTTATTACGGCGTAATATTTTCCGTCATCGGACACCGCACTTCGTGCCATTTTTTAACACTTTTGAGTAATACGTTCCGTTATATCAAGTGTATTGATAAGCTCCTACAGATATAAAGTTATTATTAGGAATAAAAATAATTTTGCTATAATTACTATTATAATAAACATCAAATATATAGATAATCTTATTTACTATTCCCCGACATATATATTTTATATAATTAATTAAATTTTAATTATTATATACACTTAGTTCAATTATAATTAAAATGTAATAATGTAACGCTATTGACATTTCTAGTAAAATTACCACTAAAAAAAAACTATTTTTTTTGTGGTTAAAACTAATATAAATACTATAAAAAATACGGAGTTCTTCTCGCCCACAGATTATATAGACATATTCTCGCCTATTTGCGTGGACATGTCAAGTGCAAGTTTTTGTTTTGTAAATTAATTTACTGTGATATTATTGGTCAAAAGTGGTGTTGTTTTGTTTAATAATGTGCTACAATGTGAATAAATACGGAAAACGATAAATTGGACTTTAAATATGGGGCACAAGTTGCAGTTTATTATTTGCGGTTTTCCCGCGCTGTCAACTCCCATATTTTACCTGACGTGTTTGAGCAGTGGATGGTTCCGCAAGTGACTCCAAGAATAGCATCAAATTCTGCAGCATCTGGAATTTGATGATAACCTCATTAACTCATGAAAAAGAAAGATATAATACGTCAGACTTGGCTGTATGGGCTAGACCCTTTGCCTTCCCTATCATCTCATTCATCATCCATCGGGAGAAGAGAACCAAAAAAAAAACAAAACTATAAAAAATACTATATTATATGATGAAAATGAAAAGAGAGAGATATATATATATATATGATTGTGATTACGGTGGCTTTTCCGCACTTTGTCTCTATGGCGTGTATCAGGCAGAGCTTTTTGTAGATGTCGCTAGCGGCAAATGTACCTGTTTTAAACATATGTCGCATGATTTTTTAAATATTTTTGTAGTTTCATATTTTTATAACAGAAAAATGAATATTAAATTAACATTACCTACCTTAAAAGACGAATTAAGAAAGCGCACACCGTCTTTAAAACTAAAAAAGGTTTTATTAATAGAACGGCAATTTTAAGATCACCATATTTTTGATTTCGCTTAGAAATCTCGATTTGTACACTTAAAAGCTGCTCACTTCGGCATTATATCCAGATAATAATAAAAAATCGTAATAAAAATACAAGTTTTCTATGCCACTAACAGGTATATTAGGTATCATCTATCATGCGCCATCTGTCGTGATAAAAAGTTAGTGATACACCCCATTGGACCATTTATTTAATTTAATATGTTTTTTTTTATTATTTTATAAAATGTGACCAGCTTATGGAATATTCACAAATTAAAATTAGTTACATTAGATGCATTATTAACTTCTTGCTCTGTCTAACACTTTTGAATGCTCTTTGTCTGTCTCGGTCTTTTTAATTTCTTGGGAGAATAAATGTAAGAACCGAACAAACTGTTTGATTATTCTTTGTTTTTTGAATTCGGATCTTTGCCAGCTGCCCAGAACCAATTTCAGTTCAGTTTTTTTTCGCACGTCGCGTGTGATTGTCGTTTCATTTTCGTTCGCTGATCTTTCGTCGTGCATCTTTTGTAGGCGGAGTATAATCCATTATTTTAATGATTACAGTGTTCTCATTCTACTTTTCTAATGAATTACAATCATGTTTTGCTCGCGTTTCTTAATTACTCTGTTTTAGATGTGAAAGTGATGCTAAGTGAACGGTTTGGTGTTGTCCCTGGGTGATTTTGTATGATGTCACAATTTACGTGTTTAGAAGCTTTAAATAATGAATCTGTTTGTTGAACCCAATTCCTCGCGCTCCTTCGGGCTCGCCAAGGCCAATGGCGATCGGCCGTTGTTAAAGATTGAGACTAAACTTGGCGATTTAGATTTGGAAGATGAGAAGGATAAATCGTTGCCGGGGACTCCGCGGTCGAACCCGATGGCTTTTACTATTGATTTTGGTGAAGCAAAAGTCGTGGATAAGAGTAGATTAGAGTCTTTAGCTAAGAAGTCTCAAGCACGGCATCAGAGAGTCCAGTCTATGTCTGCGAGTCTGACAAGATCGAGTCCTATATCAGACCAAAAGCCCCCGTTAAGTGCCAAGTTGCCAAGAAAGGCCCAAGGATATAATTCCGAGGGTTACTTCTCATCTGACCAGGAAGACAGCATTCTATCAGGTTCGGTAAGGTTGCGACAGAGTCCTTTAGCGCAGAATGCTGATAGGTCATTTAGGAGTAAGAACCCTAAGTCTCCGACTGAGTTGTTTGGTAAGAAAGTGTCAAAAAGCCCCATAGTTGATAGTATAATGTCAAGAAGTGACATTTTGCCTACTCGTCAAAGTCTGAACTTGCCTTTAAAACAAACTAACAGTACTTATATGAAGGATGTTCAGCGAACTTCTAGTTATGGTAATTTGTGGGCACTTCGTCAGCCGATGACAGATATCATAGACCAGAGTCCGGAAGGAATCATGCTGACCGACATATCAAGCCCAGAATTTGATGTCCTAACACCAGACATTGTTACACCAGAAATCAAAAGTCCATTTCACACAAAATCACCAGATTGTGTTCCTAAAAATGATCTTTTTATTGATGACGATGATTTAGATTGCAAATCTAATTCCTCAACTGGTACGTATACCATAGAAGGCGACAATTACACTGAAGAACAGAAATCTAGAATGAGTATTGATCGTACAATATCAAAATCTCTAGAGCGAGACCCAGAATTGGTATTTGATTATTCTAAAGATGGAGCAGTAGAACTAATAAGTCCCACATCAGCTAAGACTATAAATTCACCTTCAAAAATATCAACAGACAAAAATGTATTGGAAATTTCATGTTGTTATGAGTCTCCGGAAGATTTAGCCACTCAGACATCAAAACAAATCAAATCAACAAGAAATTATTTGGAAAAGATAAAAAATAGAGTTCGTACAATAACAGAGAAAATATCTAAATCTCCTCCTCGTCTCGAAGACGTTGGTAGCTTCACTTCTGTTACAACTTCTGGTGTTTTGAGTGCAAAGAAGGTTTTGAACGACTACCCTCGTTTGAGACGTTGTTCATTAACCAAATCGGAGATAGACCAGACTGACTATGTTCACCGACTATCGAGGGAATCTTCAGTTCCTGTCAATTTACCAAGTAATTTTGAAAGTACTCCTCTAAGAAGCGTCCAAGCTAAGGCCTTGGATAAGCTGTCTTACTCCAGCAATCGAGGCAAAGGCGACAAGACCTGGATCCAAGAATGGGCTGACAGTGTCAAGAATTACAATCAATGTCAGCCAGAGGAATCACCAGTTAAGCAGTTGCCTCAAAGTAAGTATATTTTATTACTTATGTTTAGTTTGAATTTTAATATTACATACTAATTGCCTGTAGCCTTTAACATATTTTTTTAGGCAACTTATTCCTTTTTTTGTTAGCATATTTCATTTGGTTACCTGATTGATCAAGGTCATTCTTAGTATGCATGTCATTACATTTATAGAATGAGCTTCCAAGACCTCATTAGCGGATCCATACAGACAATTGTCAGTCGCAAGCCTGAGACACCATTCTTCCCATCTCCCTTTTCCAATGGCCCTGGCACCCACACTGTAAATCCAAGGAATGCTTAGAAATTTGTCTCCTCTTTTGTTGGGTAGGGAGAGGAGCAGAATGTGATTTAGACCGTTCCCAATTTAAATCACGCTCTGAGCATCCAAATTGTGATATTTGATTCGGAACGACTCAGTATCATATTAATTCTAAGTGCTCTGAGCATGATTCGGATCACACACTCATGACGTCAGAACTTTACGCGCTATCACAATCCCCTCATTCAGAATCAAGCTCAGAGTGCTTAGTATGAATATGGTGCTAATTTTATATTTATTTTAATTTTTACTTTTAAGTAGTTTTAATTTATATTAAATAATTGAAAGGAAACCTAATATTAAATTAACTAGAAAATGGCGCGCGACATTATGACAAACAACTGACAGCGCTCAGAGCGATCTACCTCGATATCGTGAGCAGTCTAAGCGCGAGAAATAATGTCATTTGTGACGTCACATAGCTTTGGCAAAACAGTTTAAGCGCGTCTCGGAACACTTTAAGCGTGCTTAGGTTAATATTATCGCGTCTCGGAACGTAGGGATACTCGTATACACCTGTATTCTAAAACGTTTTCCTAACGGCTCAAGTATGATGTTACCATCCAAGGATTTTTGTGCTGACTATAACACGGGCAAAGCCGGGTCAAACAGCTAGTTTATAAATAAATGGTTTCTTCCTACACAAATTAGCATTTATGATGTAAATACATAACAATAAGTTATTGTGTTGATATTTACAACATAATAAAACGTATTGATAACAGATTTTATGATAAGCCATGTTTTGTTTATTTGACCAATATTTACTTTTACTAATTATGTCAGTGAATAATCATCATCAGCCTGTGTCTCTCTATCGCTTGGTCATCATCATCACAGCCCCTAGAACGCAGTCCTAGACCTCCACTGTTGGAGATGGCCCACCCAGAAACTGGAGAACTGGGCCAACATTCGCCACGCTGCCGCGCTGGCCAGATGGCTTGTGTTGTGATTGACGGAGGCATACATATTATATAACACTTATTTTTTTTTTAAGGCAAAGGTTCCATTACAAAAATGTTTTGACTCCAATTTTTACTTGTCTATGGCAGCGCCCACCATAGCACGTGCGCGGTCATAAGCTAGGTTTTGGCGCCATTTCATTGTTTAGGACTTATGTATTCTGGCGAGGGTCTTATGTTAATTTTTAATTACAAATTATTAACGATTCCACAATTTGGTGTTAGTGGAACCGGGACCGAGACGGCATAACGTGCTCTCCGAGGCACGGGAACAGCGGTGTTGTAAAACAAATATACGTAAGAGTAGGTACATGCCGGGGCTCGAACCGATCTTTTTAGGATTTTAAGGTACGTGTTCTTACAACCGAGGCACCTTAAGGCTTATATATTTAAATCGTTATTGCACGTAATACAAGGGTAGAGATTGCTGTCTCGCAAAACGGATTACCTCAATTCCGCGGGATCCCAAAACTAGCACCTCTAACCGCAGATCCGCAACTTATAAAAAAAAAGCGCGGTTTGTTTTTCAAAATTTAGAACGAGCAATTGACAAATTTTGGTTCATATGCATAGATAGTGTCGCCGTAGTTGCAATGAAAGTATAATTAGTTAGTTTCAAACAAAAAGCTGTTACAATATAACCTCACAGATATCTAGTTTAATAAAAATGCAAATTTCGTCACAAATCTGAAACGGTAGGTGATAATAATGACATATGACCAAATAAGTCTATTCAAGACTATAACAATATACCATTATTTATTAGGTCATAACGAACTAGTTTTATGTTTTATTCAATAATCTGTAGTTTTATGGGCATTTAAAATACTTCGTGGCCTTATCCATAATATATTATCGAGCGTTAAGTTAGGTAAAACTTACTTCCCCCCAAATAATATAGTAACTAATTGGGAAAAGAGTGGCTACTCTCGCGAAAAGGATGGCTTTACTCTTATAATAATAATAATAAAATTCTTTATTGCACACAAAATATAAAATATAAAAAAAAGTACATAGGCGAGCATAATACGATAAAGGAATTCTCTACCAGCTAACCTTTGGGAGAGCGAGAGAAGAATATTATGGGAACAGAGTAAGAAAAATTAACACAAAAAGATCCAAAATTTTATAATAAGTAAAATCAATAAATATATGGGTACGTAGGTAAGTATATGGTTTAAACTTCTAAGATGATAATAAATATACGCTGTGTATAAATAATAAATAAAATACATGCATTAACGAATTAAAATGGTTGCCTATTCGTCACCGAAGGAACCGCCGAGTTCTGTGCATGCTGTATTCCATACTTAACGAGCCGTCTACACCCAATTATTTGAAAGATTATTTTAAGTTTGGTGCCACACATGAGAAGATTCTTCGATCTTCTTCTAATGATACGCTCTCAATACCCACTCACCATATTACCTTTGGTTCCAAATCGTTCGCAGTTGTGGCTGCTAACCTTTGGAATCAGCTGCCAGTTAAAATTCGCCAAGCCTTGGTAGAGGTATTTTTAAAAAACTAGTGTATGCTCACTACATGCAAGACCGAGGTTCGTAATTTTCCATGTTCCTCCTTTTGTTTAAGCTTAGTCTTAATCAGACTGTGATTTATATAGTATTAGTATATTATGTATATATTATATTGTATTGTTAATATTTTATGAAGACAAATTTCTAAGCATTCCATGGATTCACCGTGCGGGTGCCGGGTCCATCGTGTGTGGGTAAGAGATGAGAAGAATGGTGTCTCGGGCTTGCGACCGACAATTGGCTGGTTTAAGAAAAGGAGGCCTCCTTTTTTTTCTATTTCGCGATAATACGCTCACCATCCACCATTCTACTTCTCTCCCTACCCAACCAAATACTGTATGATTCCGTTAGTGCCGTCTTGGAAGCTCGTTCCATAAATGTATTGACGGCAGACCTGCTTAGGCCCAATTCTTTCAGTAAGTGATGCAAAGATTTTGCTGGAACTCCTCTTGCACCAACTTCCACTGCGTAAAGCTGAGTCTTGAACCCGTTCCTGATCATTTCTTCTGTGAGATCATAATATTTATTCGACTTCATGTTGTGGTCTTTTGGAATATTTGATTCCCACGGAACGGTAAGTTCAATAAGGATAACTTTTTTCAAGTATATATATGTAAGTAGGTTATATATATGTATGTATTAGTATGTAATTTTGTAGTTATTATGTTATCTGCATTAAAACTCTTCAAGTTTATTTAGTATTGCACCTACCTTATGTACTTACTGCTCTCGTTGTCCCGAAGCTTTGACCGTCATAGAATGTCTAGCGGCATTAGGTCCGCCTTTGTACTATGTGCAATTAAGTTTAAATAAATAAATATTTAAAATTAATAAATAATAATACCTATATGTCAAAGAAAGGAGATTGAGATGCATTTTGTTTTTTAAGAAGGTGAGAAATTCAGAGTTTTTTAAATATATTTAGAGACGGTGCCTGTCGGATAAATAAAGGCAGCCTGTTCCATTGACGGGCTGCAGAAACAGTTAGTGAATCTGAATATCTGCTGGAGGAGTGAAGAGGAATTGAGAGTTGGTTGTTGTGCGAGAGTCGCTCAGATATTCGAAACGATTCTTATGCCATTCGAACACTAGAGCCGCCAGGTACATAGATGGTGGGATCCTAAAAGTGCCATACATACATATATAGGTATAGGTTCTATATAGGAATAGTGTTATATTAGAATTTCGATGTTTGAGCACGCAACCAATTAACTATTTTACTATGCGATATGGTACTCAGAACTTACACAATATATTTAAATTACAATTTTTTGGTTCTCCTATTGACAGCAACCTGTTGAGTAAATTGATAGATAGATAGATAGATAAATTCTTGATTGCACAGAAAATAATACATTTTACAGTACATAGGCGAGCTTAATGTCTAAAATTATTTTCTAACAGCTAACCTTTGAGAGATAGGAGCAGGGATTGTAAGGTTATATACTTATAACTAAAAAAATAAAGATATTAAATCTATAATATAAATACATAGATAACACATACTATATTTATATATACGAATATATACATACAATAATATACCGATGTAGTCAAGTTATGTAGACTCTAAATAATAATAACATTTTTTTTTTCAGGTACCCCCCTTCGTTTGCCACACTCGTCCAACGCCACACCCACCAAAATACCGAGCCCCATCACGTCCCATTTTGCACGAAACAAGGTAAGTCTACTTATATTATTATTTTAATAACTTACAGTGGTAAAGTTAAGTAAATAAAATCTTTTATCTACTCTCATATCATAAAATGCGAATTACAAACTTCAAAACGAATTTATATTGACATACTTTATAAACATACTGCTGAAATTTAAAAATAGAATCACATTATAACACTTTTTCTCTAACAAAATAATGTTATATTTCATTTTAAAAATAGAATCATACATATTATATAACACTTTTTTTTTTTAATGCAAAGGTTCCATTACAAAAAAGTTTTGATTCCAATTTTTACTTGTCTATGGCAGCGCCCGCCATAGCGCGTGCGCGGTCATAAGCTGGGTTTTGGCGCCATTTCATTGTTTAGGACTAATGCATTCTGTACCATGGCCATTTATAAAAATTAAAAATAAAGGCGATAGTAAACCGGAAAACTTGTTTTAATTAGAGCAATAAACAATTTCTTACTCTTTTAACTTTTATCTTTTATTAATAGGTTCAATCCCAATGTATGGGAGTAGATAAATTAGTGTTTGAAACTGCACATAACTAGGTATTAAAACACTTGTGTGATACTATTAAAAACACACACTCGTGTATAATAACCCTTATTATGCAACAGTTTCATAAACTACTATTATTAATGTGAATCCGCTTCTATATAAGCGTGGTTTCTGACCACCCTGAAAGGGAAACGGTCGTGATGATACTTTTACTATTATTGCACAATAAATATCTAAAGTAAAGTATCATCACGACCGTTTCCCTTTCGGGGTGGTCAGACACCACGCGTATAAATAAACGGATTCACATTTAGCCAACTTCGCTATAGGCCTATCATTACAAGTGGCAAGCTCGTCGATGTCTCCAGCGCGAACTCGAGAAATATCACAAATAAATTAAACATTAATTAAATGTATTTATTTATATTAATAAATATTTTCCGTTCCGTTCTGTTCCCGACCAGGAATCGAACCCTCCGAGTATATACTGTCAAAAATAATGGGGAACTTTTCCCAATTGTTGATCAAAATCGCAACCGTAGAGTGCGGTATAAAAACAAGCTCGTAATTCCTATATCTAAAACAACACTCATGCAAAAAAGTGTATTCTGTATGGCTCCAAAAATCTACAATAAAATAAATGATGACATTAAGTTACTACCTATACAACGATTTAAAAAAAACACTAACGAAAATCCTAATTGACAAAAACTCTGTGAAAGATTTTCTAGAAGATTGAATGAACAACATTAATTTCTTACCTTGACATTAATTAATTAATCCTATTTGTCATTTCAATTAAATTATAATACCTCTCTTTAGTTTACATGTCTACTATACTTAATTATTTAATCTTTATACGCCCATGGGTTAAACAATTTATAACCATTGTACCATCCTATAAAGAAATATATGAATTTGAATTCGAGTCTACATCCACAGACTTACCGCTAGACCACGGAGGCAGTTGTTCTAGTAAAGCTGAGGAAAATTGATATGTCATGCTATTTCTCTCTGTCTAAAATTAGATATAAGAAAGTGAAAATATGATCAAAATGTCCGTCATTTTATTTCCTAGAAAGTTAATAGACTACATTTCTCAATAGTAGGTACCTAAACTCAGAATTGTTTTAATTTTAAATATATTTTACAGTAAGTATTTTTTTAAGCTGTATTATTTTTACATAAATATCACAATGGCAAGCTTGCAATATTAGTTCTCCTTGAAAGCAAAAATTCGCATTTGACATCATTGCAAATGGCACATACTTTCTGCTGCTGTCAATCCTACAGGACTACACCACATCTCACTCACTGTAAGGGTTTTACACTTTTCTGTAGGTAGGGCAGCCAAGAATTCTTTAATTTAATATTTGATATCTTTAAATTATTTGTTACCTTTTTTTTTGTAAAATTTCTGTATCTTGTGATTGTATTTCTTCTGTTTTTCCTCCTTTCCTTTGATACCTCAGTATCAGTAATTAAGTATGTTTCCTAACTTGGCCAATGTATAAACTTAAATATATACTAACCTTTATGTTCTATAATGTGCTGTGGAAATGAATGAATAAATAAATAATTTAAAATTAGTCAGTTTGTTGCATGTAGGTAATAATAATTGTAGGTATATTTAAAAAAGTATGTTATATATTTTTAATTACATTTTTTACTTGTGTTGACCTTAATTAATGCTATACTTTCGCTTTAACAAGTACGTAGTAATGCTAAGTAATCAGTATTTCCTCAACTTACAAATTTTTTATTAACACTAAATAATAGTAAAAAAAAGTAAAGTATCATCACGACCGTTTCCCTTGGGGTGGTCATAAATCACGCTTCTTTTTTTTTATATACTAGCACGGCATGTTACCCTGCGCCCACCTAATGGTAAGTGACGCGCAGGGTCCATGAATGTTAGCAACTGGAATCAGACCCTTATGTCCGACATCGGTCCCTAACACTATGCCGGCTTGACTAGATGGCTTTTCACACTTTGCTTGAAGGACTCTAGGAATGTGGAAACACAGTGGAAGAGCATTCCACATCTTTATTGTGCGACAGATGTATGAGTCACCAAATTTATAGGTATACGCGAAGGGATAGTGACTACGGTATGTGGGTGCATATTCTGACCTGTGCGCGTGGTTCGGTTGTAAATAAGCGGATTCACATTTAGTCAACTTTACTGTAGGCCAATCATGACAAGTGGCAAGCTCGTCGATGTCTCCAGCGTACCAAACTCGAGAAATATCACAAATAAATTAAATAATAATTAAATGCATTTATTTTCATTAATAAATATATTTGTGTCCCGACCAGAAATCGAACCCGGTATAGAATAGTGGTTTGTCATTGTGTACCCTGATTATTATTATTATTCAAAATTAACAATTAGAACCGACGACCAGTTCGACGGGTGCTAGAGTGGAGCGTTCCTCTCTGCGGGGCGACGCAGAGAGGTGGACGGAAGACCTAAAGAAGTTTGCTGGTGGGGGGTCAGATGAGTGTGCAAAAGACCGGGTGCAGTGGCTCGTCTACATGCAGCAGTGGAGAGACACATGATAATATACCCTATATAATGATTATTTCTCGTTCCGAATCAAGCTCAGAGCGCTTAGAATGAATATGATACTAACAGTTGTTCCGAATCAAATATCACGATTTGGATGCTCAGAGCGTGATATCAATTCGGAACGGTCTAAATCACATTTTCTGTCTTTTTTTATTGTATCGAAGATAAATTGCGGATTCCACATCTTTGAGTATGACTACTAACAAACATACATCTCTCGGTTTATTCATCTTTTGAAATAACTTGCCGTGTTACAGACATATTTTTTTCACTTGCTACTTAAATATTAATTATAGATTTGTTTTAGAAGTAATATACAAACAGTATAAACGAATTACAATATTAAATAATTTAAAAGAAAACCTAATATTAAATAAACTTGAAAATGGCGCGCGACATAATTACAAAACAACTGACAGCGCTCAGAGCGATCTACCTCGATATCGTGAGCAGTCTAAGCGCGAGGAGTAATGTCATTTGTGACGTCACATAGCTTTGGCAAAACAGTTTCTCGTAACACCTTTAAGCGTGCTTAGGTTACTATTATCGTGTCTCTGAACGAGAGGTATGACAAGTCTTCCAATAATGAACGTACACTAATTTGGAAAATAATGGTATTTTTGTTTGAGCAAAATTACCAACAAACAGCTCATGCATGAAAAGATGTCACATTCTTCAATATATGGAACAAAGCAAAAAATAATAATGATTTATAAGTTTTTTGTTTAAAATCTGTTGAAACTGGAAATATGAAGACGCGCTAGGTTTTATAATATATTTTTTTATTTACTGGCTGTAACTAGCTAACCCAACCAAATACTGTATGATTCTGTGAATGCCGTCTTGGAAGCTCGTTCCTGACCTGCTTCTTCCACTGCGTAAAGCTGGGTCTTGAGCCCGTTCCTGTACATTCCTTTTTTGAGATCATAATATTTGTTCGACTTCATTTTGTGGTCTTTTTGTGAGACTCATACATCTGGCGCATGATAAATATGCTCTTCCACCCTTTGTTTCCACTTTCCTATAACATGGAGGTGAAAAGCGATGTGTGAAAAACCATCTAGTCACGCCGGCATAGTGTTATTATGTCAGTCTGATTTCAGTTACTAACATTGATAGACCTTACCTTCAGATGGGCGCAAGGTCACATATCGTTATAGAAAAAAAAGTTATTTGCTAGATCTGCCTACCTTACCAATCCTGCCCCCCCAAGGAATCTGGTGTAAAGATGTGTAACGACGTAACTATCTCGAATTGGCTGTACTCCAGAATTGTAGATATCGCATGTTATTTATAATGTTTATTGCTAGAGGACTCAAGGATATTCGTAGATAGTAAAAAATCCTCGCAACATGTGGTTAAAAACCACGTGGTTTGGCGGAATTGTATTGGGCTTAGTGTCCATTATCATGACATATCCAAAACCATCATCATTACAGCCCCTAGAACACAATTTCAAAGGTTCAACAATCAACTGTTGGAGTTGGACCTTTGAATTTTTTTTTTATAATTTGGCCTACATTCGCTACCGCGCTCTGACCAGACGTGTTGGCGAGGGTCAAAATACAATTTTTAAAATGACAATTTATTAACGATTCTACAAGTTGCTATTAGTAAAACCGGGATTTTTAAATCTATGACAAATGTATTTCTCATTGGTATATAGCCGAAGCTCGAACCGACCTTTTTAGGATTTTTCAAGTTCTTACAACCGAACCACCACCGCTCTTAACTATAAAACTTTACAGTTTGGTAATTATAACATACTCGTACAAATGTGATTGCCTCCGTCGTCTAGTGGTTACGGCCGCAGATTTAGTCATGAGATACCGGGTTTAATGATTGAAAAAAAAATATTTCATTTTCCCTATAGGTCTATAGTTAAGTTGGATAAAAGTTAATCCGCTTCTTAAAAAAATTTTGTTTGTGACCACCCCAAAAAAGGGATACGGTCGGTCATGGTGATACGTTATTTTTTACATAACCATTAATTTTTATTCTGATGTGAAAATACTAATTTATCCGTTGCTTGAACCAGAGACCAACAAACAAAATGGTACTTTACAGTTACCATTAAAAAAACCTTTAGGTATTCAGAGTTTTTTAAAAAAAGCTGCTTAAGTTTTTTGTTGCCAGTGAGTCATAAATGTGACCCATTGCTAAATTGATCCATTGGTCCATTTCGTAGTAATCAACTGGACCCACTCTTGGTTTGTATATTAACATATTTAGGTGCTATTTGGTCCTAAGTACATACCACTAAATGACCAGATTCTTTGAAGATCAGCCTTCAGCTGATACATTTCACGCCATTTTTAACTTTAATCGTTACAATTACGGAGATATCATTTGCAAAAACCTACGTGCTATTGAGAAATACACTTTTCTTAAATGCTATACACTTCTTACGGCCAGGGTCTGATGTCAATTTTTAATAACAATTTATTCCACAACTATTGATATTTCTATTATAGTGACGTGTGATAATATTGACATATATGAAAATGACATAAATAATACAATGAAGTCCATTATTACATGTCTTGATCAAAATAATTTACAAATTAATCTATCTAAAACAAAATATTTACAATTCTATAATAAGGGAGGGAAACCATGTGACTTAAATATAGTATATAATGATAAAAAATTTGACGAATGCAAAACAGCAATATTTTTAGGTATTCACACTGTGACTATTTTAACCACATAGACAAAGTATGTACAAAAATTAATAGATTTGCATACCCACTTCATAGACTGAGTATCACTGCATCACGACAAACCGCACTGACTGCGTATCACGGCTACGTGGCATCAGTTCTGCGGTATGGTCTAGTACTATGGGGAAACTCGTCAAATATAAATAGAGTACTTATTGCGCAAAAGAAATGTGTAAGAGCTATATGTGGTGCAGCCCCCACTGACTCTTGTAGGCCCCTGTTCAAAAACCTAAATCTCTTGACCGTAACAGGCATGTACATTTTTGAGATCGTTACATTTATTAGGACACATAGTAACTTATTTACTTTCCATAAAGATGTATTTAATAGTAGTCGACATCCAAATACTCTTGCCTATACAAAAACACCAAAAAGCAGAGCATTTGATAAAAATTCATATATTATGTGTATTCGAATTTACAATAAGTTACCCGAGTTTCTCAAAAGATTACCTGACAATCAGTTTAAAGGCCAAATTAGGAAACTATTGATAGAATGTTGCTTCTATTCGCTAAGTGAATATTACAACCACAAATTTTAAGTATTTTTATGTGTATTATAACAATTATCTGTACAATATGTTTTAATAATAATCTGTATGTAATAAGTGTGACTAAAATTATAAATATAATAATAAGAATTTAACATTGTAAATAATGTTTAACAAAATTTGTGTGCCAGAAATGGCTGAATGTGCAGAACTAACTTACTATTAATATTTACTATTACCATGTTCAATGCAAATAAATAATTTCATTTCATTTCAATTTCAAGTTGGTTTAAGTGGAGGCACGGGAACAGTGGTGTTCCAAATCCAAATGTATATAAGTAAAGTGTATAATATCTAATGCATGCCTAGTTTTAAATTAAAACAGTTAAATCTATTAAAACAGTTAAAACTACCGATTTTGTTTGCTTTTAATGCCTTTTTAAATTTAAGAGCACCACATGAAAATCGTGAAACTTGTGCAAGTAATTATACTGTCGTTTCATCCGGTTAATAGGCAAGCAAGTCACCTGTACTTAGTTTGTAGAAAAACATGCCATCTAAGTCTGAGCAACGTTTTTTAAGGGAACTTAATCGAAAGTGATTCAATCATTACATTATAAATCCTTCTCAGTGTCTTCAGTTAAAGACTACCAAATAATTGTGTCTTGTACTCGAATCAAGTAGACCCATGGGCCCAGTTATCAATGGACGTAATGATGACTAACCCAATATTAACATTCATCGCGAATTGTATTTTTTGCCCAATGACTCATAGGTATACGATTCGAAAGATTGTCTGAATTTTAGAATTCTGTAGGTCAATTTTACCAATAATATATAAATGGCTAGTTAAAAAAAGAAGCGATCTAAATATCATTTTGTAATTAAGAGGCTTTAACCGTTTTGCATCTCTCTCGCTCGCACAATCTAATATTTTTAAAGATCTAAATCTGAGTGTACTTTGCTTTGAATATTTAGAATCAAAAAGTATTGTATAACAAGGTTAAATAATAATAAATGTTTTACTGAGAGATATATATATATATATATATATCGTCTATAATGTAGCATAAGTTTGTATATATATTTGCATGCTGTATCCATGGCTAAATGTGTTGAGCCAAATTTTATTGTCACATATACTTATATTGTACCACATTTATTGCAAATAAAGATTTTGATTTGATTTAAGAAATGTAGTCTATTAATTTGGAGATATCATATGTTTTATTTTAGTAAAAATCGTTATAAATATATTTGCAATTTTTCTCCGTCTAGAATTAGATACCTGCATATATGAAAGTAAAAATATGTCCAAAATGTTCGTAATTTT
Source organism: Tinea semifulvella (assembly GCA_910589645.1). Classification (NCBI taxonomy): domain Eukaryota; kingdom Metazoa; phylum Arthropoda; class Insecta; order Lepidoptera; family Tineidae; genus Tinea; species Tinea semifulvella. The sequence continues at coordinate 744,543 of OU342619.1, read as the reverse complement.
ATTTCCTAGTAAGTTACTAGGCTATATTTCTCAATACATACACTCATACTTAAAAATCTTTAAAAATATTGTTTTGTTCGAGCAAGAGGTAGGGGCAAAAGCGTTAATGAGATAAAAAGCAGAACACGTTTTTATAGTTTTTATAAATTGGTTAAGTCCAAGGATTTAGTCACGGAGGTACCGGGTTTGATTCTTGATCGAGGATAATTCTCAAGTTTGGTATAAAATAATTTTGGTTAAGTTTTGAATACCAATTATTTATGTACGAACTAATATGTATAGTTTCACTACTACCTACTTTTGGAATCGTTAATAGTGAAGGAGTGTAGGTTCTCTCTCTATACATTCTGGAAGGAACGAAGAAAATATAATTCATGCAGTTGACGAGGCTGTGATAATGATGACTATTTAAATTATTATATTCAAATTTATTTATAAAAAATAGTATTAAATATTGCAGATAAAAAAAACATAATTAAATGTACCAGTACACTGGGCTGCATAGGGCACTGGTATAGAAATCATAAGACATTTTTTTTTACATACGGAACCAATTCGCTAATATTGTTTTTTTATTGTACACGTTCAAAAACCTCTGTCATTGTTTATCAGATATGCTAATATGTGTGGCAAAGCTACATCAGCTTTTGTTTTACATTACCTATGTTGTGGCAGCGTAACCAGCGACATAGTTTTTGGGAGGTCACTATCATAAGATTTTTTTATTCTTTACGACTTATCATTCATTACAGCCCCTAGAACAGTCCTAACGCTCCACTGTTGGGCTTTCCAGAATTTTCTGGAGATAACTTTTAATGACAATTTATTACCGATTCCACAAGTTGGAACCGGGAGTAGTGTAGTAAATCTATGACAAATGTAAGAAAAGTATTTCTCATTGATACATGCCGGGGTTCAAACACACCTTTTTAGGATGTTAAGGAACCGAGCCACCACCGCTCTTACTAATAGCCGATGCAATGTTACAAATCTATACCCATCTAAGGCTATGACTAAATACGTCTATTACATAATTTACGACACCGCCAACAATAGCACCACTGTCTAAATATACTCTACTGTCATTGGCTGAATATTGTCGGGAAAATAATAAAAAAAAATTGCGTGTACACATGCCTGTGAGTGAACCAAAGTGCAGTGACCGAGAAATAGCCAACCTTTTTTTAGAAAATAAGTCAGACATTTCGATTTTTACATAAATTTCCACCTATTTACACCAAAAATCCTAGTTAGCCGTGGAGTCACATCTTTTTTTATAGATTTACGTCAACCCTCAACCCTGGGTTCCGAAAAGTCAGATATATATACGAGTTTGGCCGTGTGGTCACATGTCGTGGTCATATGGTGACGTCATATAGTCTATGTCCGAGTTCCAAGGAATAATAAGAAGTTGTGCAAAATTACGTCAACTTCGGACAGACTAACATATTAGGCGTAGCCAAAGAAGCCGACAGACGCATTCAGCACAGCACATCGTCCTTACCACAATGTTTGAAGACCAAGGTGCGTCCTTCCGGTAATGTCGTACGGAGCAGGGACGTGGAGAGTGGGTTTGGTCAATGGTGCTTTGTATTTCTCTGTTGGATAGAACTCGAAACGTTGATATTCGCCAGAGAACCAAGTTACTGACATAGCTTTTAAAATTAGCAAGCTAAAGTGGCAATGGGCCGGACACATCGACCACGCCGAGTAGGACGACCCATTGCCAGATCGACGGATGGCCTGAAGAAGGTCGCTGGGGGGTTTGAATGAGGGTCGCAAAAGACCGCAGTGGCACATCCAGCAGACACAGGCTGATGATGATGATGTTTTACTCGCATAAGTCTGCTGCCCTTCTTGGGAAATATCTGACATTATAAAATAATGTAACCTAGGTTGACAGTAGAGATCAACAACCTCTAGTTCTACGCATCTGTCATGGCGGATGCGGGTTCGCTTCCGGAGATACAAGTGATACAACACTTGTAACGTTAAACAAACTTTGTTAAATAGGTCATGTCAAATGTTATCTTATATTATGAAACGGTTTGTGATTGCTTTGTAAATAAATACTATTATAAAAACTAGCGCCCATCGAGTGAATTTCGAACTAAAGGTGGGTTTAAACCAGAAATTCTCAAATTTATTTCGTCTACTTTTTTGTCACTTTGACCCAATATAATTAAATAATCGATGTTGTTAATAGGTAGGTTTTAATTTTAGTGAATTTTAAAATATAAATTCAAGTCCTTAACCATAAACCAACGCCTCCCATTTCTTTTTGGGCCCCTTACCGCCCCCCTCTAGGCGTCCAGCCTAAAGAAAGACTGGTTTAGACCAAACAAATTTCTGATCACCCCAAATTTTTGGTCGCACTAGACGGAGGAAGCAGGTTTCAAAATAAGGTCTAGACAAAAGATAAATTCCTAAGCTTGCTATGGATTCACCGTGCGGTCATGTTGTTCTTGCGACCGAGAATATAATAGTTTACAAAGAAGAGGCCTTCTTTAATTTTAGCATTTTTAATTTTATTATGCAACAAGACGCTCACCATCCACCATTCTGCTCCTCTCCCTCCCCAACCAAATACTGTATGATTTCGTTAATGCCGTCTTGGAAGCTCGTTCCATAAATGTAGCTCCTGCAGACCTGCATAGGCCCAATTCTTTCAGTAAGTGTTGCAAAGATTTTTCCCAAATTCCTCTCGTACCAATTTCCACTATATATCTGAGATATTCGTAATTGTATTTCCTTTAAATCTAATGGTCTACATTTCTTCAAAAATCTTTGAAAATGTTGGATTGTGTTACAGACTTGTTTAACAAACTTCTCACTGGCTAAGGTCGCGTCTGATTGTTGTGCCAAATTCCTAATGCTAATAAGGCAACGCCCTTGATTCGTGACTCCATGTGTAAATTCCATGAATACAATTAATTATGCATTGACCTGGATTGCCAATTCTCCAAACTTATAGAATATTAAAAGTAGCAGTTTAGCTGTCAAATTCCATAATCAGATATATTTCTGTCTGAAAATTGGAGAGCGAATGTTATTACATACATTCATAACTTCATGGCAGTTCCCTTGCGATGTCATCATCTTTATCAGCTTCTTGCCACTCCAAGCGGTCTTTTGCAATCCTTATCCAACCTAAGCCAGCGATATTCTTTAGGTCATCCGTCCTGTACGTGGTCTCCACTCCAGAACCCGTTTGCCCCATCAGCCGTCGGTTTGCCACTTCGGCTTGCTATTTTTTTAAGCTATGTCAGTAACTTTGGTTCTTGCGGTTTAGGTCGAGATAATTACTTTTTATAACAGAAAATCTGGCCTTCTCTTCCCTTGCTGGCCTGTTATGAATTCCAGATTGCCGCTTAGGTTGAAGGTCCGAATCTACAAGATGTTCATCCGTTCCCGTCTTACCTACGCTGCGCCAGCCTGGCACCACCTTCTGGCCAAGACTAATAGGGACAAGATCCAAAGTCAGCAGAACATATCGCTCAGAGTGGTCCTCCGAGCGCCATGGTTCGTGCGTAATTCCGTCATAGGCTATGACTCATAGCTCGAGATGCCTACTATTGAAGAGTTTGTCGTTGGCCTGACTAGACTTATGTTCTATCGGACACTTCAAGCATCTCCAGAATATCGCTCCGTCCTGCGCTCGGCCCCTTAACGGAAGACCACTTACTAGAGAAGTGCTCCTGGAGGAGAACTGAAGTAGCCGAACCCAGATCCCCTGGGTTCGTGAGCCACACGGGCACCGTTACTGGTGCATGAATTACCAGCGGGTGATTACTCGTTGAGATCCTGCCGGGGAGAACGGGGAAATGTCCCCAACCCAGGCCGTTTAGACATCCGGGCCTGGACGACCCCACTGTCTGTCTGTCTGTCCCTTGCTGGCCAGACGGGTTGGGGAGAAGGAAATTCTATCTTTAAATATCTGCCATAATCTACCGTTAGAGTCATAACAGTAATAAAATAACTACCGGAATAATTAGATAACTTTCTAAAATGTCTTTTAAAATAATTACGTGCGCCAAGTTTACAAGGTGTGGTTTTATTTGTGCAAATTAATTTTGGCAATTTGTTTATTACCAACATTATTTGGGTTAGTAGACTCATAGACTGGGCGTGGCTTTCTTTTCCACTCGCATGTTATACCAGTTGATTAAATTAAAAGTTATCAGAAGTTTATCTTTTTTATTATAAAGTTGGGTTTTGACGAAACGAATAAAGGCTAGACCATAAACAATAGGTTCAATAAAAACTTTTTTTAAATTATGCGTTCTAATATTTTCTATGAATTAGCTGATTTATCAAAGTAATCTGAATAATAAATAGAAGTAATAATAATAATAATGCATTAACTGTTTTGCCAAAGCTTTGTGACGTCACATATGACATCATTCCTCGCGCTTAGACTGCTCACGATATCGAGGTGATCGCTCTAGCGCTGCCGCGCTGTCAGTTGTTTGTCATAATGTCGCGCGCCATTTTCAAGTTTATTCAATAGGTTTTCTTTTAAATTATTTAATATTGTAATTCGTTTATACTGATTCTATATTACTTCTAAAACAAATGTATAATTAATATTTAAGTAGGAAGTGAAAAAAAAATGTCTGTAACACGGCAAGTTATTTTAGAAGACCAAAATAAGTTAAAAATAGTAAACGTTACACATATAAAGATAAAAAACCGAGAGAGGTGTGTTTGTTAGTATTCATACTCAAAGATTTGGAATTCGCAATTTATCATCTATACTCGTACATTTAAAAAAAACTATTGTGTTATGATTATAAATGTGATTTAGACCGTTCCGAATTGAAATCACGCTCTGAGCATCCAAATCGCGATATTTGATTCGGAACGACTGTACCATATTCATTCTAAGCGCTCTGAACATGATTCGGAACGAGTGTAATAGTGGCCCACCCTAAATTAAACAAGAGCGTTGCACTGTGGATCGAAACTCGACTTTTAAAAGGCATTGTGTTTTTTTGCGGTTTTTCTTATAACCGTTATTATGCTGAAATATATCACGTGATTGAATTTAAAATGAAACGTATACGAGATAAGCGTCGCACTGTGTAACGAAATTCGACTTTCATGGAGTTTTTTTTTTCGGAATGGTATTTATTTGAAATTGAAAGCACAATAATTCTCGACATTTTTACATATTCTAGTATTGTATTTGATAACAAATAGTTCTAGCGGTAAAAGACGATAAAAATGATTCATTAGCCAATTAAAGCTTAGAGACTCGCCTATTATAACCAAATAAAACACTGACTGAAGATGTAGTTTGATCAACGAAGTGAAAGAGAACAACAATCTGGGTCGTCCAGGCCCGGATGATGAATGGGCCTGGGTCGGAGATATTCCCCCGTTTTCCTCGGCAGGATCTCGCCGCCGGCAACTCAATACACACTTGGTGCAGGGCGCCGTTACTAGAGTCACATTTTTTTGTATCTGCCTATCCCGTAAGGGAGCTGGCGTGAAGATATACATATATGTGAAAAATATTAAACACCGCTAAACAAACCAAGGTTGTGCTAATTTATGATTTTGCAATCCTGTGTTATTCATCTTTCGTCCAAGTCCAATTCGTCCGGTCGAATTTCACATTTAAGTAAAGGCTTTTATAACCTTCGTTCTATCATTATATTTGGGCAAGTTTTTATAGAAATCATCCTTGAAGCTAAAATTAAGGACTATTAGAAATCGCGTTGGAATATTTGCCAATATTATTTATGTCAGCTTCATCATCACCATTACAGCCCCTAGAACCTGGAGTCTGATACGCTTTCCAAAGAATTAATTTATTATAAACTTTATTGCACAAAGTACAAATGCGGACCTAATGCCGCTAGACATTCTATACTGGTCAAACCTTTGGGACAACTAAAGCAGATACGACAAGATAAGGCAGGTGCTATCAAAACTAATAGAAAATATTAGACGTCAATATATACTTAAAAATAATTACTTAGCCTTCGTTAATTAGCGATGTTGCGCTGCAGCAGACCATAAGCGTTGGCGAAGGCTTAAATCAAATGATTTATGTCCTTTGGTTAGCACGACACTTGGATATTGCCAATTTTATAGTTTACAATTTTATAATTTTCATCCATTGTTCATTTAATTCCAGCCCCTAGTACTCAGCGTACTAAACCTCCACTGTTGGAGATGGGCCTTCCAGAACCTATATCTGGAAAAATTGGCCTACACTCGCCACGCTAGCCAGACGGGTTGGCGAGGATCTAATGTATTTTTTTATAGACAACGATTCCACAAGTTAGTAAACCGACGGCTTAACGTGCTCTCCGAGGCACGGGAATGGTGGTGTCACACGTGCGTTTGTAAATCTATGACAAATGTACGTAAGAAAAGTGTATTTCTCATTGGTACATGCCGGGAGGGTCGGTTCAAACCTTTGTAGGATTTAAGGAAAGCGTTCTTACAACCGAGCCACCACCGCTTCGTTACAATTATTAGACATAATAATAAATAACCAGCACCTACTATGGGTGGACCCATCATATCAGCTTTACTTCACTCTTTAGAATAATATAATTATTTAATTTAATGTTTACAATTTATGACAAAGCCTTTTTACAGCCGCAGCTATTTTAACTAGTCTTATTTAAGTTAATTTTAGTATACTAATAAAGTTTGACAAGTCCCCTTTACAGCCGCATTTAAGTTATTTTAAGTGTCTTCATCTTAAGGTTCCTACTGTCAGGTCTGTTCTTTGCTCAAATATAACACTTTCCAGGCACGATAGATATACGAGTATGTAGTTAGTAAATTATACATAACACTCTTACCTAATAGAATTATGTACTTAATCGTAGACTTAACCAAATTCCGGTGGGAATGTACGGTGACAAAATAAAGAATACTACATTTTGTAAATAAAACACTGTTGGCATAAACAAATTTTTGCATAAAACTAGGTACCTAAAATTTATTCGTGGCTAATAGAAATCCATTTGATTCGCATAGATTTTATTGGGTCAACATACTCGTATAATAATAATCTTTAATATTTAAATACAAAAATAGTTCAGCACCATCAAGTGTTTTTACCACCACCAGCCGAGTAAGATATAACATTCTTAAAACATGTCAATGGTCCTAGTTGCCATGTTCCCATGACAAATCATTTGTAACAAAGGCGTATATCGCTATCCCATGCTACTGGCAAGATGGCGTCCCACAAACCAAATAAGACAGGTATGGTATTTCAACCTTGATATAACGGCCTTTTTATACGGACATATAACAAAGCCTACTATTATAGGATCCCAGATAAACTAGCTGTATCAGCCTATAGGCCAGACATCTTAGTGTTTTCTCGGAACTTGAAAAAGTTATTGAACTGTGGGAATCAAATATTCCAAAAGACCACAACATGAAGTCGAATAAATATTATGATCTCACAGAAGAAATGATCAGGAACGGGTTCAAGACTCAGTTTTACGCAGTGGAAGTTGGTGCAAGAGGAGTTCCAGCAAAATCTTTGCATCACTTACTGAAAGAATTGGGCCTAAGCAGGTCTGCCGTCAATACATTTATGGAACGAGCTTCCAAGACGGCATTAACGGAATCATACAGTATTTGGTTGGGGAGGAAGAGAAGTAGAATGGTGGATGATGAGCGTATTATCGCGCACTAAAAAAAAAAGGAGGCCTCCTTTTCTTAAACCAGCCTATTGTCGGTCGCAAGCCCGAGACACCATTCTTCTCATCTCCTACCCACACACGATGGACCCGGCACCCGCACGGTGAATCCATGGAATGCTTAGAAATTTGTCTCCCCTCTTTGTCTTCCTACATAGGGCTGCGTTACTATTATTCATTTATAATTGTGTATATCTTAGTTTGTAATATGACAATGCCTATTTACAGCAGCTATAATTTTAAGATTAATATTGTATATTTCTCAGAAAATAAGCTTTTCGTTACAAAATAATTTTTTGACATGTAAAAGCGCAGAAGACATATTATACACCTACCTTATGTTTTTACTGCTCTCCTTGTCCCGAAGGATTAACCGTCATGTGTGAATGTCCAGCGGCATTAGGTCCGCCTTGCCTTGCCTGCTAGCTATATTTAACAGTAGTTGAAAGGCTATTAGTTTAGCTAGCAGCGACACATTTGTCTAATATTTATTTATTTATTTAAATCTTCATTGCACAAAGTACAAAGGCGGACTCAATGCCGCTAGGCATTCTATGACAGTCAAACCTTCGGGACAACAAGAGCAATTAAACAATGAAAGGTAGGTGCAATTACAGGCTTAATTAGACAATATAATGATATATATAAATTAATACATACTAATAATACATACAAATAAATAATATTTACATATCTACATACTAATACTACATGCAAATACATACATATAAACTACACATATAAACAATAATAATATACATAATAATAATAATATACATACATATATTACTAGTTTAGATACTATTTGTAAAAGTGCCTACATACATCTTCTGTAGGATTTTTTTATTGTGAAACCCTAGTAATAAGTATTTTTGATTAATAAACTATTTGAATTTGATTTTTTACTTAGTGAAATTAAGTTTAAATAAATAAATATTTATTGTCCTATGCCTACTTACAGCATAAATAAAATAAAAATAACGAATGCTCTAACAATTTACCACCACCGCACCGCTTATTTGAAATATTCAGCATATCAGATGTTGTATAAAGCTGTGTGTTTTCTTAGTCATTTGACCTTGGTAAAACCAACACAGCTGCAATGCCCTTTTATAGTCGTGTGGACGGGTCTTTATTGTATTAGGTTAGTCTGTCGCCGCTGGTTGATATGTAACTAGTGTCTTCCAAAAACATTGTTACGTATTATAAAACAGGCATTTTAATTTTCTGCTTTAAATATCGCAAATTCCCGCGCTTTTGTATATTTTTATTAATTCACATGGCACTGAAATTTACAGCCATTATCAGTGCTGCCCGTAGATCACGGTCGTGGGAGTTTATTATTCGAAACAAAACATTTTATAATCTAGTTTGTATAATTGCAGATTGTATAAACTTTATATTACTACATACATATCTTTCGCCAGTTTCCTTGTGAGGTAGTCAACGACAATTGAGCGCAATTTGTACGATACTTTTTGCGCTTCGTCAACATTCATCAATCTAGTCATACCCGCCCTATTGATGCTTAGGGCTTTGACTGAACATTCAGATCCTAGTTTTAATTAATTTGATCGTAATAGGAGACTTACAGCCGGTTGCATAAAGGCTGTTTATCTTTTGCGTATTCATATGAGGTATGTCATTGGCTGAAATAACCAAAGTGACAAGCTAATTACCAATCACGTGGCGTATATAAAAAAAATGGATTGTTAATCTACCAGGGCCTGTTTTACCCACAGCTTTTGTATTGCAGTAAATTAGGGTTGCTAACCGTCCTATTTTTACATATTTTAATTTAACGCTCTGGATTTTATAGCATCCTCATAAGGTCCTGTGTTTAAAAATGTGTTAATTAAATAAATAATAATAAATAAATAAATATTTCCAGACAGGTCACACAGCGCCATCTTATTTCCGTGGTAAGCTACGAGGCTTGTGTTACGGAAACTAGATGGTTGACAAACTACATATTATACTTTTTTTTTTTAAAGGACTAAAGTTGCTTATGACTTCGCCATTATCATTACAGTCTCTAGATTCTAGTTCTAGAGTCTAGAACGTATCCGTCTGGACCTCCACTCTTACAGATAGACCTTCCAGAACATATTTCTGGAAAATTTGGCCTATACTCGCCATACTGGCCGGATGGGTTGGCGCGGGTCTTATGCAAATTTTAATGACAATTTATGAACGATTCCACAATATGGTATTAGTGGAACCGGAACCGACGTATTAGCGTGTTCTCCAAAGCTCGGGAACGTTCGTATTGTACAAACAAATGTAAAAAGTATCATCACGACCGATTCCCTTTCGGGGTAGTCAGAAATCATGCTTATAAATAAGCCAACTTTACTATAGGTTAATCATGACAAGTGGCAAGCTCGTCGATGTCTCCAGCGTACCAAACTCGAGAAATATCACAAATAAATTAAATATTTATTAACATTATTAAATATTTTTGTGTCCCGACCATGAATCGAACCCGGTACCTCCGAGTCTAAATCCACGGACTTAACCGGCTAGACCACGGAGGCAGTTTGCAAAATGTACGTTAAAAAATGTAGTATTGGTACATGCCGGGTTTTGAACCTACCTATTTTGGGTGTTAAGGAAAGCGTTCTTGCAACCGAGCTAGTATTAAAGTGACAGTAAATAACACAATCCACGGGAGTTCCTCGCGCCATCATGCACGGACATGTCAAGTCCACGTTTTTTGTTTTATGGAAAACGATAAAGTTGGAAAGCGATATTGACGCGAATTACTCCATGCAAAGCATTAAATTCAGCAACACTTTGATGATCCCCAACCCGGTTATGAACTCTGTTATAAACAAATATTGTGAATAAATTATGTGTTTAGGGCTGTGATGTATTAAGCGGGATGAGGCGGAGTGAACAATCGCCCGGAAATATATCAAAATCAAATCAAAATAATTTATTTCCGTATGGTTAGTACGTAACACTTGGATATTGTCAATACATGTTTTACAGACAAAGAAATAAAAAAATACTACCATTGACCCTGGCTGGACCGAACCCAACATCATTACAATAATTATAACTAAAACATTGTTGCCATAAACGAAGAATTTATTTTTACTTACAGCTAGATACCTAATATTAAATTCGTGGCTGTAAAAGCCATCTTACAACTAAACAAGTATAATATTTATGATATTATAGTCTAAGATCGATTACGTCTGTCAGAAATGTCAAAAGTTAAGCGGAATACCCAAGATTTTGGCGAGGAGTACCCCGCTGTACAAGTACAATGTCCTAAAAAGAAACTAGAAAAAAAAAGAAGAAACACAATCCACTATTTTGACAAACTTAAGCAATGGAATATAAGCTGCTTGTTATCAAACTTTGGAGATTGTAATCCTACAGTAAATAAATAGGTTTTTATTTTAAAAATAATCATTCTCTAAAAAACGGCCCATCCCAAATCTGGGTTTGGCAATGTATAATTAACCTTGACTAACATTGCATGCTTTAAATATTATTCAAATAACTTACAAGGTACCTTACCTACCTACTTCGTATAGTTATGATAAACATACTACCTCTCTAGTCTAGCGATTAATAATAATAAAATAATTTATTGTCACAAAAACATACAGATCTAAAATAGGTGAACAATACTTATATGTATGGTGATGTGTTTGTGATGACTTCAATAGGTGTTAGGTAGACTGATAGTGGTAATTTGTCCAGTCTACGTGGGCAGGGAAGTATCCACCGTTCGTGCTGATAAACCCAGTAAAGAGTATCCACACATTTCGGGATCAGGCTCGAATTGCCGTCATGTCCAGTCAAGTCGGGATTGATGTCAGTCATTAGTGTCTGATTCCAGTTGCTAACATTCATGGATCTCGCTACCCACTTACCATCAGGTGGGCGCAAGGTCACATGTTCACATTTAGCCAACTTTACTATAGGCCCATCATGACAAGTAGCAAGCTCGTCGATGTCTTCAGCGTACCAAACTCGAGAAATATCACAAATAAATTAAATATTAATCTATTTTATTTATTTAAATTAATAAATATTATTGTGTCCCGACCGACCGAGACATATCACAAATATTAATTAAATGTATATTAATAAATATTTTTGTGTCCCGACCAGGAATAGAACCCGGTACCTCCGAGTCCTAAATCCACGGACTTAACCGCTAGACCACGGAGGCAGTCAGTATATTTATATTTGTATTGTATCCTTATTGTACAATTGTTTCTTATTCCAAATAAATAAACTTAAACATTGACAGTTTCCGTTCGTTAAAGGATTCTTTTTCGTCATAAAGAAACAGAATTGAACTACTGGGTTCTGGAATAAAATAGCCAGTATCATCTTATACTAAACTTAAAGCGACGAGTGTATAAGCAAATTGGCTATAATAAAAGACAAAAGCAAATGTGGCAGGTGGTACCTACAGGCTGTATGGTTGAGCGATTCGTCGGCAACTTTCTGGCCTATACCGGAGGTTTTTGGTTAAAAGAGTTTTTTTTAATTGTTGGCTAGCAGTTTTAAATATTCCGTATTTAATGTCAATAAAATTAAATAAGTATTATGTTAATACTTAATAAGAGTTAATGCAGTAGAGATGAGGTCGTTGCGTCGGATATGCGGCGTCACTTTGACGGACCGCTTACGTAATGACGAAATACGCAAAAGGGTAGGTAATAAAGAAAGGACAGGGATAAAAATAAGGAAAGGCATGCTCCAATGGTTTGAACATGTTGAAAGGATGAGTGAAGAGAGATTGACAAGCCAGATATACTATATAAGGGAGCTGTACATACGCCGAGGGTAGAAACTAGGGATAGTCTGCTACCTACCCCCGCCCAATATATTGACCTTGGCCTCAAGGTTTTTTTTAAATTTATTTTTATTTTTTATTTGACTTTTTGTGATTTTTTTACTAAAACTACCTGTAGCTCAAAATCTATCCATGGGACCGGTCTGCTAATGGTCTTGTTTTAATCGTTAGAGTCTTAGGGTCCTGCAAAAAAATATTTTACACCAGAAAATTGTGGAGAAGAAAAGTTATGGGGCCTGAAGTACCGTAGTAAGGTAAAGAAATAATTTTAAGGGCAACTTTCTATGGGGTTTAAAAAAAAACTAACAGGGTTGGAGTTCTTCTGATTTTTTTAAAACATCCTCAGTCCATGCCCTTTCTAACGATGTGCTAAAAGTGTAACTTCCCTATCACGATCAAATAATTAAAACAATTAGTTTTTTAATATATTTTACTATTTAGGTAGCTTTTAATTTATATTTAATGTATATTAATTTACTTCAAATAAAATCTCTATATTAAAACAATAGCTGAAGGTGCATTAAAAATCCATCGAAACAAACGGGCATGTATGAAGAGGTTGATAAATGTCAAAGAAGCGAGAGAGGTACATATGTCGTGATCGTGACAAGTGGCGCTCAATTGTCACTGCCGACTCCGCAAGGTATTTGGCGTGAAGATAAGAGATACTAGTGCAGATATTGGCGATTTTTTTCAGTGACTGATTTTAAAATCTTAACTTTAAATTTTTGATAGCGGTTTAAAATTTTCTATGTTTTTGTGCCACATAGTAATATTATGACCGGGTTTAAAAAAAACATTTATTTTTCTATATATCCAAATCTCTTTTTCTGATAATTATCACCATCCCATTTTGACATTTATGGGACTATATCAAAACTTTATGAAAGCAAGGAAAGTTTACCAACGTAGTAACTAATATTAATAATATTTTTTTATTAATTAAAACATAATATGTAGTAAATTAATAAAGTAAAATTATTAATCTACAAATTTAAAATCACTTTTAGATTTTTTATGTAATTCATATAATAATTTCGGTCAATTTACGTTCAAAGTAAAACTGTGATTTGTAGTCATGAACCTTTACATGTGAATCATAATGGTGCATTGTGTCAAGTGACGTCATCTAAAAACGTAATCTCACTCCACAAAATTAATAAGTGTTTGATTAAGATAAGAGATTACAATCCCATTCAACTGCAGTATGGTAGTGATAAGAAATATTAAGAAATGCGATAATGATACCGGCACGAATAATGGTCGATTTATGTTTATTAAATATATATACCACTACCTAAGGGTTCGCCATTTGATCGCTATTCAGTTATACAGAAGAACTAAAAAATATAACTAAGAAGTTTTTTGATGACAAATTTCCAAGTATTGCATGGTTTCACCTTGCGGGTGCTGAGTCCAAGAATGGTAGCGGCCGACTATGGACTAATTTACAAAGGATCCCTCCTTTTTTATTGAGCAAAAAGACGCTCAGAATCCAAATTAATCCAAATACTGTATGATTCCGTTAATGCCGTCTTGGAAGTTCGTTTCATAAATGTATTGACGACAGACCTGCCACCCAATTCTTTCATCATGGTTATTTTTTACCCGACTTTGTGACGAAGAAAGATTATGATTTAAGAAGAAATTATGTGTTTAACAGTCTATGTATGTATATATGTTTGTATGTTTGTTCCTTTGTGGCACACTGAAGACCAAACGCGTTGGCCTATTTTTATGATTGTAACATCAATTTTATTTATTTCTTTTCAGTTTTTATTATTTGGTAAAAGTCTTATTCTAGTGCACCACCTGCGTCCTAACACGGATTATGTCGATGTGTCCAAGGATTTAGTGCATTAATTTTGTAACGTCATTGGCGCACTTTATTATAAAGTTTTTAATCTGAATGTGGCTATACTGGCATTTTTAACGCATTAACCATTACCAAGGAATAAAAATTGATACAACTTTTAATTGATTTTCACGAGTCAGTTATAGACCCTTCACTCAACGCATGACTGCACGCACCTGTCTATCCTGTGACGTCACGTCCGTACATTGTTACCGTCCTGTATGCTAGCCTTGATGCACCACAATATGACACAGGTTGGTGCACCTAAAAACAATATTCTTCGAATATCACTTACTTCCTAAATAATATTTTAAACTTACGAATAGCAAGTAAAACTTTGCACTTTGCGTAGCGTAGCGATTTCATTTATATTCTTTATTTTGTCACTGTACGTTGCGGCTGTAAAGGGGACTTGTCAAATAAATAATATTTTTGTTTTAGATTTTATATGTAATTTTAATTATTAAGTAGTTTTATTTTATTAAAATTAATTTATATGTTTTTAAAGTTTAGTTTAATTAATATATATATATATATATATATATTGAAAAAGTAAGTAAGTAGTTCATCAATAATTTAGTTTCCGTAACACAAGCCTCGTAGCTTACCACGGAAATTAGATGGCGCTGTCTGGAAATATTTATTATTATTTATATATATATATATTTTAATCATTGTATCTTATATCAGTTAAACGTCTTTAATGTATGTTCCGTAATGCAGGCCGGTGATTCACCCATAGTTTGATATGTCGGTCAATGACACGGCTGGCAGACCAGAACCAAAGCATTGGGTCATTGTCACACTGTCACTATTCCCTATTTATGTCACAGGTTCGATAATTATTCGTACCGCCTGTCACAGTTTCAGGGAAATTAAGAATGTACGAGTATTTTTATATTTGGCTAAAGAGGTCACGTATTGTCTTTTTACGTTGACTTAATGTAGGGCCTAGGCATTTTAAAGTAGCGTTATGGGTCTTAGAAATAACAAAACGTAAGTAGATTGTTATGAAAAGTAGATAGTTTTATTTCGCTAGATAACGAACAATTGTTGTAAACTCATGGGAAAGTAAATACCTAGTTTTATTTCGCTAGAAAATGCAAACTTTGTGAATATAGTTCTTTTCTTAATATCTTTGTTCACATAAACCAGCATTGCGTTAAAATTTTGGCAACGCTACAAGTAGCGCAGCAAGCTGTATTACCTAATAAACATGCTTTTATAATACAGAATTAATATTTTTACGTATACCATTACTTATTGTAAAACATTTATATTCGATATCGACCACTATCCGAATGAATCACTTATGCCTAACCTGCGTTCCTTTGTCTTTGGCAAACTCCCGAGGTGGCTCGAGCAGCCGTCGCCGTCGCCAGCACCTGTCCCAACACCAATATGTGTGTGTGCAGTGCAGATCTAGAACTCTGTTATAGAGGTTGTAATGAAACAACGGTTTGATGATCAAAAAGTCATTAATTTTGCCCGGTTGTGGACATTTTTTAATACAAATTATAAAAAAATAAAGTTCTGTTCCAATTGGCACTCTTTACTCGGTCATTGAAAATTTTATTTTGATTTTATTGAACTCGAAGTTTGTGTTGCCCACAGAGAAACCTTCGAGTTTGCCAAATGCTACAGCAGTCGAATTTTGAAGTAATTCTTAATTGCAACTGTCAATATCACTCGCTATTTGAGTTAATATTTGTATAATATTTTGTAATTTTAACTTAGCACAGCTTTCCTCAGTTAAACACATATTTAAACTGAGTTTAAGTAATTGAAATTTTAAATATTATATATATATTAATGAAATAAACGATAAAAAAAAATATAATCCAAACCTTATAAATAAAATTAAATATTTATTTATTTAAAACTTTATTGCACTATGTACAAGGGGCGGGCTTAATGCCGCTGGGCATTATCTGACAGCCAACCTTAGGGTCAGATAAAGCATTTAAAGTTAACGGTGGGTGTAAGTTAAAATCAAATATATTATAATTAAACGATCATATTCTAAGCAATAAACAATATATACATTATATAAACACATATATACATACACACAATAATACATAATACCTATGATTTAGAATCGGTGGTACCGGGTTCGATTCCTGGTCGGGACACAAAAATATTTATTAATGTAAATACAAAAATACATTTAATTAATATTTAATTTATTTGTGATATTTCTCGAGTTTGGTACGCTGGAGACATCGACGAGCTTGCCACTTGTCATGATTGGACTATAGTAAAGTTGGCTAAATGTGAATCCGCTTATTTATAAGCGTGGTTTCTGACCACCCCGAAAGGGAAACGGTCGTGATGATACTTTACTTTTACCTATAAACTAAACCTAATTTTAAAAAATATACATCTATAAATAAAAAATGTTCTTTAGAGACATCATCTAAATACATTTTCAATCCCCAAAAAGTACAAAATGCCCAATATGTATGAATTTCAGAACCTCGCATATTTTCGTTATATCAGTTTCACGTGAAATGCCTTGTATATCACTCGTTAGACATTACTTCAACGCGGCGAACGAGTGCCTTCACTCCGTAGCCACGACTCAGACTTAGCTGTTAAGGGCCATCAGTGAAAGAGATACGGTTTTAGTTTAGGAGGCGTCATAGTGATTTGGGCATGCGACCTTCCGCGGTGGCCCTTCTGGCTGGGGTCGTATCGTCAGGCGATTTTGCGAGTTTTCGTCTTAAAAAAAAAGAGGTTACTTCAAAGATTATTATTATTATTGCATAAATTTAATAAGTTCAGTTCCTTTGAATATACCGAATGATTTATAAAAATAATGTGTAACTTTTGAAAATGTTGTGCCCCGGAAAGAGACCTGCTAGCTATATATAACAGTAGTTGAAAGGCTAATAGTTTAGCTAGCAGCGACACATTTGTCTAATATTAGTAGTTTAGATATTATTTGTAAAAGTGCCTACCTACATCTTTTGTAGGATTATTTTATTGTGAAAGTATTTTTGATTAATAAACTATTTTGAATTTGAATTTTGATTATCTCATTTTGAGATCTATTTATAATATTTACTACTTCATATAGACACAGTCAAGTAACCCTCATAGACGTTATGCTTAGGGACTCGCTTAATCGTTAATATTAATAAAATTCACTTAAGTACATCCGTGATGACTTGGCTTAACGCGTTGGGTGTAACTATGATAAATTATAGGAATACATACTTAATATTATGAATGTGAAGAAAGCTTTGCCTTTGTATGTTTGTCTCGCCTTCACGCCAATATTACTGAACCCATTTTGATGAAATTTGGTACAATTTATCATTGGAACATAGGCTATATGACGTCATCTGACCGTGATCCCACAGCCACATACATTTTCTTTATTTATTTAATTTAGTTAGGTTAGATTAGTTAGTTTGATATTTTTTAATTTAGTCAGAAAGGGTCAAGTATACGTTTTTTTAAATATTTTTTTTATATACTAGCACGACATGTGACACTGCTCCCACCTGATGGTAAATATATGACTGACATCAGTCGCCAACACTATAATGGCTTGACTAGGTATGACTGCAATTCGAATCTGTTCCTGAAACGTATGGATACACTTTCCTGGGTTTATCAGCACGAACGGTGGATACTTCCCCACCCCGGCAGACTGGGAAAATTCCCTCCATCGGTCTGCTTTCCACCTATTTGTTGTTCTCGTTGAAAGTATGTGCCATTTGCAATGATGATGTCAAATGTTTTTTTTTTATACTTTAAGGAGTACTAATATTGGCCTGGCTATAAGGCGTGCACCGTCCGTCAACGTATTTAAAACCTTCTAACCACATTATTTCTTGAGAAACAGAATGTATGTCTCTCTAATTAGATGTTTGACTTTTTATTTATATATATATATATATATATCTATTTATTTATAGTGTATGTTTATGTATGTATGTATTATATAGTATGTATGTGTGTTGTTTTTTTTATATTGTGTATGTATATGTATATTTAATAAGTGCGTAATTATGTTTATTTACTAATTTAAGCTATTTTAATATTTTTCTTTATCCTGCCGATGGGCAGGCGATGGCCTTACATGATCCCCAAGGTTAGCTGGTGGAGAATGCCTTATGGCGTTATAGCTCGCCTATGTACTAGGTTTTTAAGTGCAATAAAGTATTTAAATAAATAAATAATATTTTAAGCTTGCCATGGTGACATATAAAAATGACACCTTGTATCAAGACTCACTTAAACTCAGTTAAGTATTTTCATATGACCTCAAGTGCGGCTTCCATATTAAGGTACATCTAAAACTGATGTCATATAGTCACTTTGACTCACACATAACAATAATAAATAATGATTCATAAAATGTATGCAAACCTGTATGAGAAAAACTTGATTTAATAAACACTTGAAAACCCACGTCCGTAATAATTATTGATGTTTCTATTCATACTAATATTACAAAATCTAAAAAAAAGCTTTGTCTGTCTGTATTTCTTGCCTACTGGCCTAAACTACTGAACCGATTATAATACTGGGTGACTTTGTGGTGACTAATGTGTTATTGTTGGTGTACGAAGATCTGATGTCAATTTTTAATGACAATTAACGATTCTACAAGTTGGTATTAGTGTAACCGGGACCGACGGCTTAACGTGCTCTCCTATGCACGGGAACGGTGGTGTTGTAAATCTTTGACAAATATACGTAAGAAAAGTGTATTTCTCATTGGTACATGCCGGGTGGGTTTGAACCGACCTCTGTAGGATTTAAGGTACGCGTTCTTACAACCGAGCCACCACCGCGCCCAATTGTTGTGACCTAAAAAACTAATCGAACCATTTTCTTTGTTCCAGGAACCAGTACACGACACAGACGCATATCTTCTTAAAACCCAAAACGCAATAACTAATCTACAAGCAAAGTTGCATAGCGGTCGAACGTCCAACTACAACATATCTCCTCAACTCACCTCTAGCCTGATCAGCGAAAAGACCATTATATCCAGATTGCCAGTAGCCCAGCTCAGTAGATCTAATTCCTTAAACTATAGATTAAGGAGGAATAACCACTCAACCGATAGTAGTCCGCTAAGAAGCCCAGGCCCATACGTAATAACTGGGACTCTTCCTTCTACCACACAAATTCTATTAAACAGCGTTTCAAGATCACTAGATGCAGATAGGCGTAAAGAATTAGATTCCAACATGAACAGTCCATCACCAGATCAAGGATTACTATCAAATAGTTCAGATGATAGAACTCTATCAAACATTAGGGATATTACACACGATACGCACACAAAACATGCGCGACACAAAAGCAGCGATGGTAGAAACGTCAACTACAATGCTAAGAAAGTTTACACACCCAGAATTGATCAAACTCGTCACCATGGCGATATTAAACGCGGCAACCATCAAAGAAACTTTAGCGATACAGAGAAAAACTCAAGACTTAGTAATCCAGTACAAAATATAGCCTTTGGATCGTCAATCAAACGATCCAGCTCATTTAATACTGTTAATAAAAATAATAATTACCTTGAACCGAGATATTCAAGAAGACATGATGACTACTTATCAGACGAATCGGAGTCTCTTAACCAATCAGAGAGCTGCTACGTGAAGGGCATAAAGAAGCCACTAATGAGTGCGCAGAAATGTCCGAACACGCCGGAAATGCAGCGCAAATTCGGTCCGGGGTTGGTCAGAAATTCAGTTAGGGTTACGAATAAAGAGCGGGGATTGGCCAGTCGGATGTCTGAGCCGCCGCTATCCAAAGAAGAAAGACAGAAGACTAGTCACCAAAGCAGAAAACTGTCAGATGGAACAAAACAGGCTGTGTTAAATCGACTCACTAAATCCAGGTCTTCCACGAGAGAATTTCAACCAAAGAATCATGAAAAAGGTAAGGTTTTGTAAGTAGATCAATTTATTTCAGGAGATTGCTGGGATTCTTTGTCGCACCAACTTTCCCGAGCACAGTCCCCAGGTCTTAAATCTAAATGACTACCTTCTCTGACCATGAATCCGGAGACCAGTCTTGAATCTTTAGCTTTGACATAATGTAAGTACCTGTTGATTCAATTGGCGCTGCCAGCTTCAACAAAGAAGCCGACAGCTAGGAGGAATGCAGTGTGTTCTCTCCGTAATATCGATGGAGCAGTTGGTGTGGTCCACAAGTTTAAGGTCGCTCAGTGAGTTATGAAGAGAGCTAATGTACCGGAGCGGTCTTCAGTACACCGTATGGTGTCACTCGAAACAATTGATTTTTGATTTTGCGCAGATTCAAAAAACAGCTCAGGTCTATTTCCACACAAGCTCCGGACTACCTCCCCGGAATGCGTAGTGTGTATGCCTGCCGTAAACTCTGATATTTGTCAAGTTACATAGCTTTCAAAATTAGCAAGCTAAAGTGGCAATGAGCCGAACACATCTGCCGTAGAACCCACGAAAGATGGGGCAAATGGGTATTAGTAGAGTCCACGGGACGACCCCCCGCCACATGGAGGT
This sequence comes from Tinea semifulvella, assembly GCA_910589645.1. Lineage (NCBI taxonomy): Eukaryota > Metazoa > Arthropoda > Insecta > Lepidoptera > Tineidae > Tinea > Tinea semifulvella. The sequence continues at coordinate 723,663 of OU342619.1, read as the reverse complement.
CGCTGGCGGTGGTTGGCTAGGGGCAGGCAGTGGGGAAACATGGGTTGATTATGATAAAGAAGTATTGACCCTAAAGGAACTTCCTTAGTGGCTTTGTTTACTGGTGATATATTTGTGTTTTAGATATATTATAAAACAATGCATGCAGCTTTTGTAACATGGTCGTTTAATTGGTTACGGTTCCAATTCGAGCCACGAACCATTCGAATAGAAACCAAGACTCAGTAATACATTTGACACGATTTTAACATATTACTGGTGGTCGTGATGGAATTCACGATGTATGACGAAATGCACGTCATGATTATTTTGATTACAAGAAACAATAGTACTTGCCACTTCATCATCATCATGACCGTATCCCTGGCAGGGTCTTGTCCTATTCGTTTGCTCTTGTTGCTGCAAATTCCTGGTGCGATTTACCATTAATATACCATAAAGGTGAATGTCTGTGTGTATGTTCCCTATGCATTTCGAAACTACTTGACCGTTCGGGATGAAACTTTGGGAATATGTTGTGTGAACATCGGCGAAGGTTCCTGACATAGTACTACTGTTGCGCATCAGCGCTGATTTGTGGGGCATACCGACCGAGGGCACCGAGCCTAAAACTTCCTAGCGCTCTTATTATATCTATAGTAACTTAGTCGATGCTCTTGTAATAATTAAAAAAACTTATTCATTAATTATTTAATCTTAATATATACAACAAAGTTTTATGCCTATACTACAGTTGGCTAAATGTAAATCCGCTTATTCATAAGCGTGGTCTCTGAAAACCCCGGAAGGAAAATGATACTTACTTTTTAAATTATTACTTCCCCAATTATTCGCAGCTACAAAAAAGTCCACGCAATATCGTTCAGCATCTGCTCTGGCTTCGAAAGAAATGGAGTTTTCCAACTGGAAGAAGAGATCTTCCTATGATCCCATGAAGGCAGCAATGGAGGGCAAAAGGAGACAGTCTATCAGCAAGCGACAGGAGAATAAGGACGACCTTAGTTCTCCAAGGTAATTATTTTATTTATCTTGTATTCACTCTACTAGTGGATTCCTATGTTTGTCAAAATTTAAAAATACACTATTCTCAGCGCTTACAGAATTATATTTTTCGAGAATTTGGTCTACACTCTAATAATAAAACTATCTACGGGTACTTTACGGATTCTAATTTAAAGATGTCCCATTTGTCAACGTGAAACCCGGAAATGGATGATAGGCCAGTTTAAAGAAAGAATAAACTTAAAAAAAAAAACCAGCCCCTAGAACACAAGAGTCCTATACCTCCACTTTTTATTTTATACTAGCACGACATATGACCTTGGGCCCACCTGATGGTAAGTGGCGCGTAAGGTCCATGAATGTTAGCAACTGAAGTCAGATACTCATAACTGCCATCAGTCCCTAACACTATGCCGGCTTGACTAGATGCTTTTTCACACTTCGCTTGAAGGACTCCAAGTTATAGGAAAGTGGAAACACAGAGGCTGGAAGAGCATTCCACATTTTTATCGTACGACAGATGTATGAGTCCCCAAATTTATACGTACGCAAAGGGATGGTGACTACGGTATGTGGGTGCATATTCTGACCTGTGCGTGTGGTTCGGTTGCGGAATGGAGAGGGAGGGATTAGGTTATAGAGTTTTTCGGAGCACTCACCATAGTATAGCCGGTAGAACACGCTCAGAGAAGCCACATCTCGGCGAAGCTGCGGGGATTCGAGAGTTCCAGATATAGTGGCATCGTCCACAATTCGAACAGCTCGCCTCTGTAGGACATTGAGAGCATCTGTGAGGTACTTGGCGGAACCATCCCAACTGTTGGAGATGGGCCTTCCAGAACATATACACTGTAAACTCCATGTAACGTCATTCGATTTAACGACAAACTCCCTAAAGCGTCGAAATCAATCGGCTTTGGTTGGTTTAGCTTGTCTTCCAATTCTGATTTTTCTTCTCTCCATTTCACGACAACTCTCTATAACGCCATAAAATGGACAGTCCCTTCAGTGTCGTTATTTATAGTTTACACTGTATATGAAGAATTAAGCCTACACTCGCCTAGCTAGTCATACGCGTTGGCCAGGGAGGGTCTGATGTAATTTTTAAATGACAATTTATTAACGAAACCACAAGTTGGTATTAGTGGAACCGGGACCGACGCGACGGCTTATCGTGCTCTCCTCCTCACGGGAACGGTGGTGTTGTAAAATCTATGACGTCAGTACGTAAGAAAAGTGTATTTCTCATTAGTACATGCCAAGGCTCAAATTAACTACCCCCCTTAGGTTTTTTAAGTAAAACTTTATAATTAATATCATTATCAATACAGCCCTCGAACACAGGGTCCTAGACCTCCACTATTAGAGATGAGCCCCCCAGATATTTCTGGAGAATTTGGCCTGCACTCGCCACGCTGGTCGGACGGGTTGGCGAGGGTTTGATGTCATATTATTTTAAATGACAAGTTATTTAACGATTCCAGAAGTTGTATTAGTTGAAGGTCACTGGAATCTGCTAAGCTGCTGGTCTTCTGCTAACAGCTTACTTATTGGACCACTTTGCTCCTTAGTATTCTACTAGCAGGAGTAGAATAATTCAAAATAATTAAATTAATGACGTTTCATAAATGCCTGTAATAGGTTTACGTGAATAAAGATATTTTGACTTGACTTGAACCGGGACCGACGTCTTAACGTGTTCTCTGAGGCACGGGAGCGGTCGTGTTGTAAATTAACATGCCGGGGCTCTCAGTCACTTCTCTAACTGACTACCCTCTTACATTTTTTAATATTAAATAACTATAATTATTATTTTGAATTTAAATTTAATTTGAAATGAATGGCTAAGTTATTTTTATGTCAATACACTCTGTATATACATGCAGCCTGTGGGTCAATTATACGCAGAAGGCATACAGCGCCCTTCGTGTCCAGTACAATAACGCGTTCAGGGTGCTGATGGGGCTGCCCCGTCGTTGCAGTGCCTCTGGGATGCTAGCAGAGGCGCGGTTAGATGGATTCCATGCTATTATGAGAAAGCGTTGTGCCTCAATCCTCGCCTGCCGCCCCAGCAGCATCCTGGCCGTGTGGGCTGATAGGTGGGACTCTCCGTTCTTGGGGTACTGGTCAGTAGGTGACCTAAGCCCCAGAAAAAAATGTATTTTTACTAACACTAGATATTATAAGATTCTTTAAAAATTGTTACTAACACATATGGAATTTATTCTGAAATAAAGTTTTATTATTATTATAACGGCTGCTGTGTTTTCTATACACTTGTTTTAATTTCAGCCACTCATCACCGGTGCATCGTTCGCAATCTTTCCATTCCACAAATCTAGCGGATATGGAAAACGACTACAGTTCTGAGGAGACAGATTACGACACCCATTACGCTGATCACCCCTCCCGCTACGCCTCTGATTACTCTTCCCATTACGCCTCCAATCACCCTCTGATCTCCCATTACCCCTCTGATCACCCCATGATATCTTCCACCCGGTCTGATACTTTAGATTTAAGACCCTCCCACTATTCGAATCTGTCAAATAGGAAAGCTATGAACAATGATGTCGTGCTCAACAAGGATTATATCACTCATTTTAAGGTTAGTTTTGTTTTTGCTGCACGACTTTCTTTGAGGGTTATGTATATATCTATGTATTACCATTGATGGTAAGATTTGAACCTGTCTCGATTTTTAATGGGTCCTGACTGTTAAAGTCGCTATATACAGTGTAATTTCTATATAACGACACTGAAGGGACTGTGCATTTTATGGCGTTATAGAGAGAAGAATAATCAGAATTGGAAGACAAGCTAAACCAACCAAAGCCAATTGATTTTGACGCTTTAGGGAGTTTGTCGTTAAATCGAGTGACGTTACATGGAGTTTACACTGTAAACTTTAACGGTGTAGTTAAGCGGTTATCAAACTTTTTGACGACGAATCTCTTAAGATAGTTTTTTTTTTTTTTATATATTTCAATTTAAGATCATTTATTACGCTGGCAATTTTCATTTTTAAAATTATTTACATACTTCAAGCGAAAAAGCATCTTGACAGGACAGCCTAATGTAGGGACTGACGTCAGTGGCTGGTGTCAGTTGTTCCTATTCTTGCACCTTGCGTAGCGCTTAACATCAAAGTGCTCAGAAAAAATATATATACACACATCAAAAGTGTCTAGGGATCAACATATATTTTTGCAATAACTTTTCTCCTGATTGATATTCATTAAAATTTTCTTTAAGGATTGATCAAATAAAATGTTTTCGTTTGTCTACAGTAACGATAAACCAAGTCACCTTTGCATTAGTAAAAAAAATTGCCATTTTCCTAATAAAGGGATTTTTGACATTTGAACCACTAACATTAAAGTTCGAAAAAAAGACTGAAATAACAGTTTTTTTTAAATTTTATTGGGTAACTTAAACAATTAATAATCCGTGTTTCTACCGCGAACACTAACAACACAAGAACATCGGTTTGGCATACTCAAAATGAGTTCATCCAAATCACGCTGTGGAATGGCCGCCCATGTTCGTTGCAACAACAAAAAAAGGTCTTCTTGCGACTGGATACCCTCCATATTCGGCAGAGCTCTTCTCTGAAGAATATCCCATGCATGCTCAATCGGGTTCAAGTCTGGCGACTGAGCAGGCCAGGGCAGGACATTGATGTTAGCTGCGGCGAGAGTCTGTCTTACAACTCTTGCGGTGTGCGGTCGTGCATTATCATGCATTAACTGAAATAAGGGACCGATATGCACTTGTAGAGGAACGATGACGTCTGATACAACCGTCTCAGCATTAATTTGAGCGTTGAGGTTGCCTCTGATCCAAATCAACTCAGTTCTTCCGCCGATCGAAATACCCGCCCATACCATGATGGTTCCACCACTATAAGGATGGACTTCCTGGCAGGATTTTAATCGCTGTTGGCGTCCAGGGGTTCTCCAGTGTCGTATACGTCTTGTATCCGGCCTCATACCAAAACGAGACTCATCAGAAAAGCACACGAAACGCCATTGTTCTTCTGTCCAATTTCTGTGTTCAAGAGCCCATTGATATCGAGTCCTACGATTGTGCATTGCTATAGGTGGTACCCGTAGCGGTCTTCGGGAATGAAGGTTCACTTCATGCAAGCGGTTTCTGACTGTTTGGTCGCTAATTAAGTTCCCTGAAGAGCGATGAAGGCTCACGGCTAACATCATGGCGGTTATTGTTGGAGTTCTTCGAGCTGTGATTTGAATGTATCGGTCTTGTCTCCGTGTGGTGCAGCGATACCGTCCTCCATGGCGCTCAGCCACGGTACCAGTGGTTCGGTAACGTGTCCAAAGTCGACTGATAACACTCTGACTTGTATTCAGAGCTAAAGCCACAGTACGTTGCCGGGAACCAGCTTCTATCATTCCCACGGCTCTGATCATTTCTTCCCTGCTTAAATGACGTCGCCGCTCCATAATAACGTTGGTTTTAATCAGTAGTAGGGAATCAGTAGCACTAATAATGTCTTCAATGCGTCTTATGTTTTTATAGGGAAAATATTGACAGCTGAGTTCCTGTTTTAAATTATGAAATGCACCAAAAAGGATCCATATAAATTTATAAAATCATAAATTTATTACAAAGCCACATCTCAATCACAAGAAATCCGCATAAACATGCTTGATCCCTAGACTTTTTTGATGTGTGTATTACATGTTTATATTTTATTTGGTCCGTGGTTTAGCGTAAGCATGTGGATTTAGACGCGGAGGTACCGGGTTCGATTCCTGGTTGGTACATAATAATTTATTTGTGATATTTCTCTAGTTTGGTACGCTAGAGACATCGACCAGCTTGCCACTTGTCATGATGGGCCTATAGTAGAGTTGGCTAGATCTAAATCAGCTCCTTATAAAAGCGTGGTTTCTGACCACCTCGTGAGGGATACCTACTGTGAAAATACTTTACTTTAACACCCCTAAGTTTATCTATAAACAAGATTTTCTACATTTAATGTTAAGGTTAGACAAGTATTAGATTTATAATCAAGTTAAATAAATAAACAATAAATAAATAAAATAATAATTTAATAAAAAAACAGGCTCAAAGGACCATATTTTTCAGGTTAACCAACCTCAAGAGAAAGTCAAACGTAGAGACGTAGACAAAAGAAAAACCTTCATACTTGATGACGTCACGCCGACCAAAGACAACGTGGAGTTTCTAAGAAGAGGTAGCAAAGATGAAGCCATAGACAAGCGCAAAACATTTATTTTGGACAGCGATACCAATTCTACAACCAATGGTAGCAGTCCTAGAAATTCGTCCATTTTTAGGTAAGACTTATAGCGTTATTTGTAAATAAATAATTTAAAAGTAAAATAAACTAAACCAAAAAAATGTAAGTTCTTAACTGTAAACACCTTTAAAAACAAACTGAATTAGTGGCTAGTGACAATAAACACTGAGAAGATTATTTGTTGCAAGTATCAAAATAATAAATCATACTAACCTAAGAAATTCAACACCACACGTAAACACCTTTAAAAACAAACTGAATTAGTGGCTAGTGACAATAAACACTGAGAAGATTATTTGTTGCAAGTATCAAAATAATAAATCATACTAACCTAAGAAATTCAACACCACACGTAAACACCTTTAAAAACAAACTGAATTAGTGGCTAGTGACAATAAACACTGAGAAGATTATTTGTTGCAAGTATCAAAATAATAAATCATACTAACCTAAGAAATTCAACATCACACGTAAACAATCTTGATTTTGGTTGAATTCATATTTTAGGGTTTTTTTTTTAATTCCGTGGTTTTAAGTCTCGGAGGTACCGGGTTCGATTCCTGGTCGGGACACAAAAATAATAATGGAAATAAATACATTTAATTTATTTGTAATATTTCTCGAGTTTGGTACGCTGGAGACATCGACGACCTTTCACTTGTCATGATTGGCCTATAGTAAAGTTGTCTAAATGTGAATTCGCTTATAAGCGTAGTTTCTGACCACCACGAAAGGGAAACGGTCGTGATGATACTTTACTTTTCTCGTAGAAAGTATGTGCCATTTGCAATGATGTCAAATGCCAATTTTTACTTTCAATGAGAACTAATACAGCAAGCTTGCCATGGTGATATTTATATAAAAATAACACCGCTAGAAACAACATACATACATACATATCTTCACGCCAGATCCCTTGCGGGGTAGGCAGAGACAATTGAGCGCCATTTGTCACGATCACGACATACCTCTTTCGCTTCTTCGACATTCATTAACCTCTTCATACATGCCCTTTGGTTACGAAGACTTTTTAATGCACCTTCCAGTCAGTGTTTTATTTATTTGATCGTGATATGTGAGTCTCGGTCTGCCAGGGCCTCTTTCACCCACAACTTTCGCATTATATATCTGGTTCGTCAATCTTTCATCGCTCATCCTTTCAACATGCCCGAACCATCGAGCATGCTTTTCCTTATTTTTGTCCCTATGCTTTCCTTCATACCAACCCTTTTCCGTATTTCGACGTTACGTATGCGGTCCGCCAAAGTGACGCCACATATCCGCCGCAACGACCGCATTTCTACTGCATTAACCCTACTCTCATGCGTATTCTGACATATCCACGTTTCGCTTCCATACATCAGTGTTGGTACCAACATGGCATTGTGTATGGCGAGCCGAGCTTTGTCACTGACATTTCGACTGCCGATCAGTGACCCCAGGGCACCGTTAACACTATTTCCCGCGTTCACTCGTCTTTCAACGTCCCTATCGTACTTCCCATCCGCAGTGAAAACACTGCCCAGATATATAATTTCATTTAATTGTTCTAGAATTTCATCATCAATCTTTATCGTCACGGTTGTCATCCTTCTTCTTTCAAACACTAGTACCTTGGTTTTTATCGCATTTAAACGGAGTCCTTTTTCTGCACATTTCTCTTTCATTTCTGTGACTAGTGATTGCAGTTGTTGTTCGGACGATGCCATAAGAACAGCATCATCTGCATAAAGCAGGCAGTCACCACTAGATCACTCATCTTTATCCCACAGTCACTCTCTCTCACTCTAACAAGACTTACCTAATTTCAAGACTAATCTATTTCATTTCATTTCATGTATTTATCACCGTAGGGACCGTCTGGAACACTTGGTTAAGTCAATTTATAATACTCTGTAACTAATATTAGTTACCTACAGTAAACAAGATAACACAATCATGGTCAGACAGCTTAATACGAAACAACACGACAAAGACCAGAAACTGCCTAAACTATCAATACAGTTATGGAAGAGCCATATTGAATGCTAATTAATCAAATACAGAAAATAAAATTTAAATACTAATAATGTCAAACTATGTTAAAATAAAAATGTCAAGTACTACAAGGTACTACTATAATCTTATATATATATATATATATATATATATATATATATATACATACATACATATCTTCACGCCAAATCCCTTTCGGGGTAGGCAGAGACAATTGAGCGCCACTTGTCACGATCACGACATACTTCTTTCGCTTCTTCGACATTCATCAACCTCTTCATACACATATATATATATATATATATATATATTGTATACAACACTAAAATATGTCAAATAACTAATATTATTAAACATAGAAATTTGCCACAAGGGCATCGTCATTAAAAATAAATAAGAAAGAAAGAAAATATATTTTAACTATAACCAAGTCTTATTTTTAGTAAACTATTTCATCATATTTCAGCCAAGAAAAGCTCTCCCTCACGACAGCCACGAGCGACACAGAAGGCGAGTCCGGAACAGAAAGTGCCCCTGTTGTTGTACTGAGGCATAACAAAAAGGGAAACACCAATCCCAATAAAAGGTAAAAATAATCAAAAAACTGTTTACAAACATTAACTTTCATAAATAGTTACTAACTCTTTCCTGATGTAACTAATATCCCTAATACTTAACTATAAATACTATGATTTTAAGGACGTACTTAAAGATACAATGGTATAGAAATTTGTTCCATATATTAGTAATATTTAGATCTTAAGTTGGACACGGCCTTTTTACAGCCACGAATATTTATTTATGGACATAAACATTATTATTACTAGATTGTAAGCTGACACGGCCTTTTTACAGCCACGAATTTATATTTAAGGACATAAATAATATTAGATTGTAAGCTGACACGGCCATTTTACAGCCACGAATTTATATTTATGGAAATAAATACTATTATTACTACGTTGTAAGCAGACACGGCCATTTATAGCCACGAATATTTATTTATGGACATAAATATTATTATTACTAGATTGTAAGCTGACACGGCCATTTGACAGCCACGATTTTTTATTTATGGACATAAATATTATTATTACTAGATTGTAAGCTGACACGGCCATTTTACAGCCACGATTTTTTATTTATGGACATAAATATTATTATTACTAGATTGTAAGCTGACACGGCCATTTGACAGCCACGAATTTATATTTATGGACATAAATATTATTATTACTAGATTGTAAGCTGACACGGCCATTTTACAGCCACGATTTTTTATTTATGGACATAAATATTATTATTACTAGATTGTAAGCTGACACGGCCATTTTACAGCCACGATTTTTTATTTATGAACATAAATATTATTATTACTAGATTGTAAGCTGACACGGCCATTTTACAGTCACGAATTAAATTTTAAGTATCTAGTTGTAAATAAAAACAAAATCCTCGCTTATGACAACAATGTTTTATTTATTATTATTGTATTGCTGTTAGATTTAGTCCGTAGTAGTAGTAGATGGCTGCTGATAGTATATTTTTTATAAATTTATACAAATAAATACATTTACAAATCGTTGATTAGCACAATAAGAATATTGATTCGTTATGGTGAACCCTGTCTCCTGCATGAGCTGAGGTGTATAACAGGAGCCAGTGTCTTCCAATAATGAATATACAATTTAAAAGAAAAATAGAATAAAAAAAGTTACAAAAGTATGTGAGTGTGGGTGCAATGTCTGTATATGTATGTTTGTGTATGTATAGGGGAGGGAGTGGGGAAGGGAGGAGAGAGATAGAGATAGTATATATTTTCTTGTATTGTATAAAAATATATGTATTGACAATATCCAAGTGTTGTGTACTAACCTATGGAAATAAATGATTTGATTTGACTGTTCCAATTCCAAAATGGTTGACTAGAAAATGACTGTTAATGTGTTTAATAGTTAATGCTGTCCGAAATCTAAATGACTGAGTACTGTCTAACTAACTTTAAATATTGTCTCATATGTCATATGTCATTAATTTTCAATAATTAAACATTTTATTATGACAATACTTTACAGTTTTTTTTTTTTTTTTTAGATATAGCGGCGACTATTCCATGTCCTCTTCGACCACGTCCATCGGCAAGGAGCAGAGGAAAGTGCCTATTCAGCCAAGATATCTCGACATATCCAAGTATAAGTCAGAAAACTCGTCCAAAAACTTCCTCAAAAGAGATCCCAGCAAGACCTATGTCGGGGTCCTGAATAATAACGCACATGTCAATAAGGGAAGCGCTCAGCAGTATGAATTGGGTAAGTTTATTAGGTTTGACCCGGTGTTATATTGACTACTTACATCTGTTTCCTCAACTCCTTCGAGTAGTCAGACGGAGGGACGCCTCGGCAAAATTCAAAATTCTTTATTGTATAGATTGCTTATTCTAATTACAGTTGTATGTACATGTCATGATGATGCAATCTGCCCATATTATGGGCATACAATATGCTTATGTCAATAGATATTTATTTATATATATCTCCTCCGTGGTCTAGTGGTAACAAACGTTGCCGTGAACTCGGGAGGTAGTGGGTTCGATTCCCACCGGGGGCAAGTTGTACATTGTATAATTTGTCTCGGTCTGGATGTTTATATGTATAATATGTATATATTTACAAAAAAAAGTATAATATGTAGTTTATCAACCATCTAGTTTCCGTAACACAAGCCTCGTAGCTTACCACGGAAACTAGATGGCGCTGTGTGACCTGTCTGGAAATATTTATTATTTATTATTATTATATATAGTTAACATTTAATATTGTTCTTGTCAATTTATTGGAATACAATGTTATTGTTAAAATTTGCATGCTAAAAATTCTTTTATTGAGTAAAAACAGCTGTCAATAAGAATTTTCTTTAACTCAATAGTAAAACGTTTTATAGGTAACTCTCGTATCTCTCTAGGAATTTTATTATATACTCTAATCCACATTATGTGGCAGTTTCTGCTGTAATATTCACTTACACATCTTGGGTAGATTAGTCGGGTATAATCTCTAGGTACAAATTTGTTACAAGTATTATATTTTTTAAATAGATTAGAATGTTTATTGACAAATATTCCTATTTCAAGGATATACATTGAAGCCAATTTTAATAATTTTAGCCTTTTAAATAAGGGTCTACAAGAGTCAAATGGTCCAACTCCACAGATAGCCCGAACACACTTCTTTTGAGTGATAAATACTTTATTTACATCGGTTGAGTTACCCCATAAAATGGTCAAACTGAAGGTACATCGGGACGTACCTTGAAACCCCCTGGAAGCGTGTTTAAATTATTTTTGGCAAATAGATATTTGTAACTGGCTTCGTGGTCTATCAGTTAAGTCCGTGGATTTGGACTCGGAGGTACCGGGTTCGATTCCTGGTCGGGACACAAATAGTTATTAATGTAAATAAATATATTTAATTAAAATTTAATTTATTTGTGATATTTCTTGAGTTTGGTACGCTGTGAATCCGCTTCTTTATATTGCGTGGTTTCTGACCACTCCAGAAAGGAAACCATCTTATACTGACATCATAGATTTACAACACCACCGTTCTCGTGCCTCGGAGAGCACGTTAAACGGTCGGTCCCGGTTCCACTAATACCAACTTGTAAAATCATTAATTAATTCTAAAATTGACGAAATACGTAAAAGGGTAGGAATAAAATAAAATAAGGAAAGGCATGCTCCGATAGTTCGGGAATGTTGAAAGGATGAGTGAAGAGAGATTGACTAACCAGATATATAATGCGAAAGTCCTGGGTAAAAGAGACCCTGGCAGACCAAGACTCGCCTTATTACGATCAAATAGATAAAACAATAGCTGATGCATTAAAAAGCCATCGAAACAAAAGGGCATGTATGAAGAGGTTGATGAATGTCGAAGAAGCGAAAGAGGTATGTCGTGATCGTGTCAAATGGCGCTCAATTGTCTCTGCCTACCCCGCAAGGGATTTGGCTTGAAGATATGTATGTATTAAAAATTAATATCAGAACCTCGCCAAGCGTGGTGAGTGTAGGCCAAATTGTCCAGATATTTGGAAGGCCCATCTCCAACAGTGGAGGTCTAGGACGTTAGTTTGTTTGACTTTGGTAATGTCAACCAATGACGTGTCAAAAGATGGCTGTAAGGTATTTTTTTATGTTTTTTTAGAACAAAAAAAGCAGGAGCTGGAGAAGTGGAAACGTCGCGCCTCCTATGACCCGAGGAAAGCTGCCGCCCAAGCCAAGAACAAATCGTCTCCCAAAACTGCCAGGTAATGTACTCAAATAACAATTAGAGGCCATTTATTTATTACATAAGCCGATATTTTGGCCCCCTACCCTCTGTTTAAGAGCGTTTTGTGATTCCCTCTCGCTCGCACAATTTTTGAAATGATTATTTAAGTCTAAATGTACTTTTGAGAAATGTAGTCTATTTACTTTCTAGGAAATAAAATGACGGACATTTTGGACAAATTTCCACTTTTATACACCTAATTTTAGACAGAGAGAAATTAACGATTTTAATAAAACAAATCTATTAAGACAGATCTATAAAAAAATCTAAGCATGGATTTACTGTGCGGGTGCCGGGTCCTTCGTGCGTGGGTAAGAGATGACTAGAATGGTGTCTCGGGCTTGCGACCGACAATAGGCTGGTTTAAAAAGGAGGCCCTCTTTTTTTAAGATTTTGCTGGAACTTCTCTCACACCAACTTCTTGAACCCGTTTCTGATCATTTCTTCTGTGAGATATTTATTCGACTTCATGTTGTGGTCTTTTGGAATATTTGATTCCCACGGAACGGTAAGTTCAATAAGGATAACTTCTTTCAAGTTCGGAGAAAACACTAAGATGTCTGGCCTATAGGCTGATACAGCTAGTTCATCTGGGATCCTATAATGATGTTCAAATAATGTGTTCAAATGGCGCCAAGGATCGAGGTGGGCTTTACAAAAGCCCTGTCATGTCGGCGTGAGTAACGCACCACACAATGTAGTTCTTTTCCCCACCTTACCAGATTACTCTAGTCCGGGAGGGACATTTTAAAAGCGTAGAATTTCAGGAACGCCGGAGACCAATCGTTCATTAGTGTGTACCACTTTGGGGCTGGAGGGATGCAATAATCGCCCAAAGTTAGTCATTTTGAACTTCTAGAGTCATCGCGTGGATTTTATAACATCTTTGTCATATATCCCTAAAAAAACCCGTAATTTTAATACATCTCAAAAATACAATAAGACTTGAAATATGTTTATTCTTGTGACATATCCATTTTATTATTTTTATATGTTATGTTTTGAAGTAATATACATACAGTATAAAATAATTACGATGTTAAAAGATTAAATACAAACGATGGGTCCGTGGTTCGAGGAGGTTCTGGCGTTCTCTCGTGAGCTTGGGGGAAAAACTCCGCTTGGCGACGGGTGACCTTTTAAGTAGAGAATATTTTGCTCAAAGGGTCAGCCTCGCCGTTCAACGGGGGAATGCAGTGACGTTTTTTTTTTTTTTTATACGACCTTGCGCCCTGATATTAAGTGGCGCGCGAGGTCCATGAATGTTAGCAACTGGAATCTGGAATTAGACACTCATGACTGACATCAGTTCTCAACACTATGGCTTGACTGGGACATGACGGCAATTGGATCCTGATCCCGAATCGTGTGGATACACTTTACTGGGTTTATCGGCTCGAACGGTGGATATTTCCCCGCCCCGGCAGACTGGGGAAATTACCACCATCAGTCCGCCTACCACCTTCTAATTATAATAATGTTTTTCTAATATGACTTTTAGAGCGTGAAAGATGTCAAAATTCATGTCGGAAAATGACAATCGCCGCCCGACTTTTTGAGGTTAGTCAAATGTCAAATTTGACATTTGTGGCTATAATGTGGCTCGCGATAATTTTGTGTTGCCAGTTTAAAAAACATATATGGTTTTGGTGTGTGTTTGATTGGCCACTGCTTTTACTTGGTTTTTCTAAATAGTAATTGAACAAATTTTAAAAATATTTTTATTTTAAATTCTATTTTTTGAATTTTATTGAAAAATCAAGTTTTGCTTTGTTTCACTGATTATGCTTTTTTCACGTTTAAATATTTATGTGAACAGTTTTTTAAAAACATATATGTAAAAATACATCACGACCGTCTACCCTTCTGGGGTAGTCAGAAACCACGCTTTTTTATTTATTTATTGAAGCGGAATCTCATTTAGCCAACTATTGGTCCACCATAACAAGTGGCAAGCTCGTCGATGTCTCTAGCTTACCAAACTCTAGAAATGTCACAAATAAATTTATTAATTTATTCTGTCCCGACCGGGAATCGAACCCGGTACCGCCGAGTCTAAATCCACGGACTTAGCCGCTAGACCAAAATAATATTTTTTTTATTTATATATGATTTACTGGTGAAAGGTGGTACTTTGCACTAAGTGCACTTATTTAAAGCTTTTTTTTAACACTTTACGGTTTTCAAAAGAACGTTTAACTTGATTGCTAATAAAACACGTGATTGGTCACTTTTTTATTTAACAATTTGACGTTACTATAATCATTATTTCTTTTTCTATGTTTATTTGAATGAAAACGCAAATTTGTGGCTAATTTATAATAATAATATAATAATAAATATTTCCAGACAGGTCACACAGCGCCATCTAGTTTCCGTGGTAAGCTACGAGGCTTGTGTTACGGAAACTAGATGGTTGATAAACTACATATTATATATATATTTTTGTAAATATATACATATAAACACCCAGATCGAGACAAATTATACAATGTACAACTTGCCCCCGGTGGGAATCGAACCCACGACCTCCCGAGTTCACGGCAGCGTTGGTTACCACTAGTCCACGGAGGCGGTATAACGCTTTGCAACCCTCTCGCTCACACAATCCTATAAAAATAAAACTATATTAAATGTAGTCATTTTATATGTATGTAAAAAAATAATATAATATATTTATTCGAAGTAGATACAAAAATATTAAAATAAAATAGATTAAAAACTAATTATAAATAAAACTAAACTAAAAATACATATGAAATTAAAACTATTCTACAAAATAAACTAAGGGCTTACCACCAGGGAGGGTACCTAAAACGCTCGCCGCATTTCCTCGTTGAATTATAATCGAAATATTCTGTTTTAGGTAGTTATGGCATTTGGGATCGCCACACTCTGCCTTTTTTGATGTAGAGGAAATGTGGCAAGCTGCAAAGGTATCCACACAGGTGGCATCCCAAAAAATAATTCACTTTCATATACATAAGAGAGGAGACAAATTTCTAATCATTTCATGGATTGACCTTGCGGGTGCCAGGTCTATCGTGTGAGGGAAAGTGAGAGAAGAGTGGCGACTCGGACTTGCGACCGACGATACTAAAGGAGCTGGTTTACCAAAGGAGGCGTCCTCATCATCCACCATTCTGCTCCTTTCAACAAAAATTACCCAACCAAATACCTTATGATTCCGTTAAATGTATTTTTTGTTCCATAATCTCCATCAGATCTCCTTAGGCCTAGTGTTGCCCAAAGCAAGATCAAGACTTAGCCAGCCTTAATCTTGCATCAGAATAGGTGGTTTGGTCTCGGTCTAGGTCTTGTACTTGTGGTTTGGTGGTCTTGGTCTTGGTCTCGCGCAAGAGTCTCGCAAGACTTCTGCAAGACTCTGACTCATATATATATTTTATTTTCCAATTGTACTAAGGAAATCTCTCTCCACGATGTCTTTAGGGTACCTACCTAACTTGAGAAATATCACAAATAAATTAAATAATTTATTGTGTCCCGACCAGGAATCAAACCCTGTACCTTCAAGTTTAAATCCACGGATTTATTTTATTATTATTATTATTATTTAACCGCTAGACCTAGTAAAAATTTTAGGTTTCATCCATTTCATCATTATCAATATATTAATTTTATATACGAGAATAAATATATTATTATTAATGTCAATTTATGTATTTAATGAAGTAATATACAAACAGTATAAAATAATTACAATAATATAAATAAAATTAAAATGAATATAAATTAAACATAATAAAAAATAAACTATAAGTAAAAAATGTCCTCTAGAGACGACCCTTCAGTGATAGTCCCAAGAAGACTGGCAACATTTCCCCTCTGTATAGCTAAGCTAATACGTTGGCAGAAATAATTGCCAGCCTTCCTGTTTTATGTAATTTATGTTGAAAGTTATATCATAGGTTATATATTAGTATAAGTCAAAAAAGTCAAAAACTGGCTCCGTGGTATAGCGGTTAAGTCTGTGGATTTGGACTCGGAGGTACCGGGTTCGTTTCCTGGTCGGGACACAAAAATATTTATTAATGTAAATAAATACATTTAATTAATATTTAATTTATTTGTGATATTTCTCGAGTTTGGTACGCTGGAGATATCGACGAGCTTGCCACTTGTCATGATTGGCCTAAATGTGAATCCGCTTATTTATAAGTGTGGTTTCTGACCACCCCTAAAGGGAAACGGTCGTGATGATACTTTCTTTTTTTACTTTTTCAAAAAAGTCATAAGAATAGTAAAAAGTCACTTTACGTTAGTTTACAATCAATAACACTTGTCTCCTAAGTAGACTAACATAGACATATATATTGACTATATATATATATATATATATAGAAGAAACACAAAATATAGCTTTGAAAATAAGCAAGCTGAAGTGGCAATGGGCAACATCTGCCGCAGAACCGACGACCAATTGAGGAAACGGGTTCTAGAGTGTGGGACAGATGGACGGATGACCTAAGGAAGGTCGCTGGTGGGGGTTGGATGAGGGTTGGAAAAGACCGCGTACAATGGCAACCCATCACCTTTGGGGAGGCCTACATCCAACGGTGGAGAGACAGGCTAAGCAAACTACCAATCACGTGTCTGATAACAATGTGTTAAACGTTTATTAATTTAACCCTCCTTTTGAAACTGGATGTTTTTCTAGCTATTTAGGTACTACTGAAGAAAGGCACGCTTCAACACCTCTAAAGCTACATTTGATTCACTGACGTCACTTTTAAATTTTTGACTTTATTTTTTTTATTACATAGCTTTTCGGCAAAAAACAATTATTAACTTTTTTTAAATTTCTTATTTGATACCTAGTCTTTTTAATTAATATGTAATATTATTGTTTTTTTAATGTAACAGTTCTATAGTCAGACTATGTAATTAGTAAAGTATCATCACGACCGGTTTCCTTTCGGGGTGGTCAGAAACCTTACTTATGAATAAGCGGATTCACATTTAGCCAACTTTACTATAGGCCAATCATGACAAGTGGAAGGTCGTTGATGTCTCCAGCGTACCAAACTCGAGAAAATGTCACAATTAAATTAAATTTATATATTTAAATTAGTAAATATTATTGTGTCGCGATCAGGAATCGAACCCGGTACCTACGAGTCTAAATCCACGGACTTAACCGCTAGACCACGGAGGCAGTTGTACTTAAATACACTATGTAATTCAATAATGAAAATAGGCTCATCTCAAACAGTGGAAGGCTAGGACTATGATGAATTGTGAATTTGTTTCCAAAATGGCGTCCATATTTAACATTTTTGTATATATTTTCCAGTAACGTACATCGTTCGCAGTCGTTCAACGGCCCCATGATATCGGCCCCCGCCTTGCGGTACGCAGCGCCAAAAATTTCAGAAACCTACGACCAATCTAGTGATAATGACTTTTAGCCTAACTAAAGCTTAGTCTAGACTAGCACCCGTATTCTTAAGCTGCGTACACACTCGCCCAACGAAGGATATTTGGCACGTTCGTTCGCCTTCGTATATAGGTTCAAATACATTTATAATTTGATTCTTCTAAGAACGTTCCTGGATTTCTGTTTAGTTTATATAAAATAGGGTTTAACACCCCTCTCGCTCGCACAATCCATTATTTTCAAAGAAAGTCTTTTGTGTACTTTTGAGAAATGTATAGTCTATTAACTTGCTAGGGAATAAAATTATAGTTTGGATATATATTACTCATATACTGCGTGGAATTTATGAAAGAGCAATATTTTCATATTATAATCTAGAATAAAAATAAAGAACAACGTATTTTAAATTTTTGTTATTCACTAATAAAATCCTAAGTTACGGTGCAGAGAAGTTTTCCTAAAAATATCGTCACTCATACTGACCCTAGTCAAGTAGCTAGCGAGAGGTCGACGATCGCGCGAACGTTGGCTTACGTTATACTTTCTCTATCTCTCGGCTGTGGGCGAGATCAATAGTAATAACACTCCCACAGCCTTTTGGTATTGATCACGAAGGATATCGCGATTTTCAGACGCGGCTTTATTCACCATGCAGTAGTATTGTGTTTTTCGAATAACGATTTTTATCTTTAAAAGAAAGTGACCTTTTTTTATATCAAATAGAGATTCTACTAATGACACCTGAAGCCTAAAAAGAATTTGCTATTTTGACAATAACACCACGCGGTATTTATTTTAGTAAAATAGAAGAAAATTGTTATAAATATTTTATTTGTTATTTTTCTCTGCTCAAAATTAGAAGTGTATGAAAGAGAAAATATGTTCAGAATGTCCTTAATTTTATTCCCTAGAGTTTTAGTTTACAGAAGTACACTCTGACTTAAATAATCTTTAAAAATGTTATGTTAGGCCTCTTAATTTTTTTTATATTTATTTTAGGACATGGTATACACATAAGTCCTAAACAATTTGGCCTCTTGAAACAATTATTTAGTTTTACCTGGCTGTTGGAATTGTACTTTTAAATTACATTGAAAAAAAAAATTACGGAAAGATATATATTGAACAGCTGTCATATGACGTTCTTAAAAAAATAAACTATAATTGTCCAGCAAACGATCGTCAACTAACCGAAGTCTAATCAATTTATGCCTTTACAGCGCTTCTCAAACTGTTTGTGTACACGGCAAAACTATAGTAATTTAAAATTAAATATTTAAAAAAATCATAAAACATTGCATGGTGATTAATTAAATATTATATTATTCAGATTATCAATTGCTTGTAATTGCACTTTAGTTTGGAAAGCGCTGGTCCTAGGGTAACACTTTATTAATTATAATATAAACAAAGTTTGTACAATATAATCATTGTACCTTATTTTCTTCGAATAATTTTATCAACAAACAAAGTTTTAAGTAAATAATAACCTTTAAAACATAAATCTCTGTTTTTGGTAATAATAATAAAATGTGGCGCCCTCTAGCGAATAGAAAGTTGAACAATAAATTGTGATATAATGTATGTTATTGTATGTAATTAGTTATTGCGATGTTTTGGAGCAATTTCCTGTATTATTTGTAGAAAACATATCTATATTAAAATTTTAATTCTTATTTACAATATTTTTTATTTTTTATTCATATTTAAAAAAAAGTATGACTTTGGAGAGCACGTTAAGCCAGAGAGTGTTTCATTATATATTCTATTCAGGCAATGGAATCTAGTGTTTCAGTAGTTTTTTTTTAACATTTTAAGTACATGACAATTTAATGAATTTATTTGTATTTAGTTTATTATTAAGAATTTATGATACTCGAAAAAAATTTTTTTTCTTAAAATTTATCTTCACGAAACTTGCTCCAAAACATGTTCAATTATTATACGTATTCCATTATTAATAAACTTTGCAATATTGTTATATATATATATATGCTAAACTAGGCATTGGTGAACCAAAATTGACGAAATAATTCCTTAAAAACCCTTAGTATGTATTTTTAATAGCCCCAATAGGGTCTAGGGTGGAAATAGGGACAAAACTAAGATTTTATCTGGGCCATGTATATATTTAATGTTCATACTGTTCTACCTTGGACAGACTATTCAGCTAGGCGCTGCTAATTTCAGCAAAGAAGCCGACAGACGCATTCAGCTAGGATGGGCGGCATTCGGGAAACTTCGACATATCTTCTCATCGTCCATACCACAGTGTTTGAAGACAAAAGTCTTCAACCAGTGCGTCCTCCCCGTAATGTCGTACGGAGCAGAGACGTGGACACTGACAGTGGGTCTGGTTCACAAATTCAAGGTTGCTCAGCGAGCTATGGAGAGAGCTATGCTTGGTATTTCTCTGATGGATAGAATTCGAAACGTTGAAATTCGTCAGAGAACCAAAGTTACTGACATAGCATTCAAAATTAGCAAGCTGAAATGGCAATGGGCCGGACACATCTGCCGCAGAACCGACGACCGATGGGGCAAACGGGTTCTGGAGTGGAGACCACGTACGGGACGACGCAGAGTGGGACGACCCCCCGCCAGATGGACGGATGACCTGAGGAGGGTCGCTGGTGGGGGTTGGATGAGGATTGCAAAAGACCGCGTGCAGTGGCGAGCCTTGGGGGAGGCCTATATCCAGCAGTGGAGAGACACAGGCTGATGATGATGATGATGATGATGAATGTTCACTGAGTCGCCATGTCATTATGGATTTTAAAAACGATAGTTTGTGAAGTATTTAAAAATATTTTCAGTTTTGTCTCTGTTCTCACCCTAAAGAGCGCGATAACGCCCCCTTGTTGGCGCTGGACGCCTAGAGGGGGGCGGTAAGGGGCCTATAAAGAAAAAGGATGTGTAGGTACGAGTGTGTTTTAGGGGGGCGACTTATATTTTAAAATTAACTGAAATTAAAACCTACCTATTACACAATATCGATTATTTAGTTATTTCGGTCAAAGTGGGGGCGGTAGACGAAATAATTTCAGAATCTCTGCGCCCTATTTCCCCCTTTTTGCGGTTCTAACTTTTGGTATATAATAATATAGTCAATGCATAAGGCTGTTTTTGTTTGTTTTCTACGCTCGCACAATTCGGTACAAGCAGTCCATAAAATTATTAGCATATATGATTTTATGTATATAACATAAAAAAATAATATTTACAAGTATGTATTAGATTTCAGCATAATTCAATTTTTTAAATTAGGCAAAAAATTCACGTTTATGCAAGTTTGGCATTACTTTTTTTTCCATTCAGGCATTAGAAAATAGTCCTTCAGCCGTGTCAAAATAACAAAATGTCGCAAGTTAAAAAAAAAACAGTATAATATATGACATTGAAATGTTAAAAGATATAACTTATTTGACTGTAATTATAAAGAGTTGTCAAAAATACTTAATTTGCAAGGATTTATGAAGTTACACTGAAACCATTTCAGTTTGAAATAAAATCAAATGTAATATTAAATTTGTTACCCAAGTCCCATTAGCACCATAAAACTATACTTTTTTCTTATATTGTACATAAAATTAATTTAGCTATTTGAATATAAAATATAGTTTAATGAATTACATCGATTTATTTATAATTAATTCGCTTGCTTAATAAAAGTTCCTGCCATTTTCTTGTTGGTAACACCAAATTTTAATTCAAAGTGCAATAATGAATTAAATTCGAAAAGTGATTTACAATTTAACTTCACAATAGTTTTAAGTCATTTTTTTTATTTTTTGGAATTATTACGTTTTTTTGTTTACATTGGTGACTTTGTATGGTCTTACGTTAGACTAATAGATTCTATTGATAGATACAAACAACTTTTACTAAGAAACCAAATGACAAAAAAATAATAATGGCAAATTTGTTTGGAGAAGCCAAAAGACATTTTTTCTATCAATAGAATCACATATAACGTAAGACCATAAAAAGTCACTCGTATTTAACTGTTAATGAATTTGTCTTAATTTTATTGGCAATTTTTTATATCATGTTTTTTAAAATGTTTGCTAAATTTCTTAAAGACTAACCAGGATATAATTTTATCACTTTTATTCTAATGTCAATTTTATAGTGATAGATTAATTCCATCCTGCTGAAGAAGTCTATTTTTTTTAGCGCAAACGTTATTAGTTTTGAGGAACATGTTGAAATAATAAAAGCAAAGATCTCTAGTTATTATTTTACAAAATCTAAAATTAATTGTTTGTATAAAACGCTTTAGTAGGATTAATTATTAAGTAATTGTTTAACTTGTAACTTTGTTGAGTTTTTCCATGGGTCACACTTGAAAGTAAAAAATAAAATAAAAATGTGATTTTATTACTTATTTTTTATGAATCCATCCATCATTTTCAAGCAACAGTGGTTATAAATCCTGACACCTGAAGTTATTCAAATGAAGTGTAAATAAGCTTTATTTCAAGCAGTCATAGTGGTAGGGACTCAAAATGACTGAATTCCTGCCTTTTACATGGACATGTCAAGTCCAAGTATTTTGTTTTGTAAATTAATTCAATATTGTTTAGTCAAAAGTAGTGTTATTTTGTTTAAGATATATAGATAACGATTTGACTCTATACTGCGTGGAATTTATTATAAAGTAAATATTTTCATATTATAATCTAGAATAAAAATAAAGAACGACGTATTTTTTATTTTAATTATTTACTAATCAAATCTTAAGTTACGGTGCAGAGAAGTTTTCCTAAAAATATCGACAATCATACTGACCCTAATCAAATAGGTAGCGAGAGGTCGTTTGCGTCGACTTGACTTATGTAATTCTTTCTCCCTCTATTTCGTTTCTCGGCTATCGCGATTTGTAGACGCGGCCTTATTCACCATGCAGTAGCGTTCTGTTTTTAGGATGATGATTTTATCTTATAAAAAGTGACCTTTTTTTTAAGTAGAGGAGGAAAAAAAATGTCCAAATTTGATGGAAACTAACCTCTTTGGTCCAGAAGTATATTATACTTTCTATACAAAGGTTAGGGTTCCAATAATCTGGAAATTGCCTGTAATAAATTGTATATCCTGTTAACACTTAAACATTGATGTAACTAGTTTTAAGGCAATTTTTGTGAATAAAATAAATTTCACGCGGTATATGGGGCAGAAGTTTTTTTTTTTGCGGTTTCCCCGTGCTGTGAACTCCCATATACCCGACGTGTTTGGGTGATATTGACGCTAATTACTCCATGCGCGGTGGTGGCTCGGTTGTAAGAACGCGTACCTTAAATTCTACAAAGGTCGGTTCCAACCCACCCGGCATGTACCAATGAGAAATATACTTGTCATAGATTTACAACACCAACGTTCTCGTGCCTCGGAGAGCACGTTAAGGCATCAGTCCCGGTTCCACTAATACCAACTTATGGAATCATTAATAAATTGTCATAAAAAATGACATCATATCCTCGCCAAGCCGTCTGGCCAGCGTGGCGAGTGTAGGACAAATTCTCCAGATATATGTTCTGGAAGGCCCATCTCCAGCAGTGGAGGTCTAGGACGCTGTGTTCTAGGGGCTGTAATGATAAATGAACTCCATGGAAAGCATCAAATTCTGTAACACTTGGAATTTGATGATCCCCAACTCTTTTAGTGTTTAGGACTAAGAAACTTACAAATATGGTAGGGACTTTATGTACAATTTGCGTTTTGCTTCCCACATGGGCATGGTGTCACATGTGCAAAATCTCTAGATAAGTTGGACAAATAAATATATTACCCACTAGTTTCAAAGAATCAATGTTATTTTTTTTTTCAAGCTTGTTGCAAGTTACAAAATCGCATTCGATGTAAAAAAATAAATCTATTGTTGTCTGTATGTTAAATAATTATATGTCGTATGAGCGAAGGACGATATTTGTAATTCGATGTTAGCATTTTGTAAAAAATATTTACTAAGAAAATAAAAAGATATGAATTCTTAACTGTTTTTTATTTTATTTCTTAAGGTTTTTAACGCTTTTGCATCCCTCTCGCTCGCACAATGCAAAATTTTCAATCAACTCTATTTTTTTGACATATATTCACTTTCAAATACCTAATTTTAGACAGAGAAAAATAGCAAACATAACGATTATCCTCTACTAAAATAATTATGTGAAATATATGACCAAAATGTCTGTAATTAGCTGCCTCCGTGGTCTAGCGATTAAGTCCGTGGATTTTGACTCTAGGTACTATTTACTAGGTACCGGGTTCGATTCCGGGTCAAGACACAAAAATATTTATTAATGTAAACAAATACATTTAATTTATCGAGTTTGGTACGCTGGAGATATCGACGAGCTTGCCACTTGTCATGATTGGCCGGCAGTAAAGTTGGCCTCGCCAAGCCGTCTGGCCAGCGTGGCGCTACACCCGCCACGCTGGCCAGATAACTCTCCAGATATATGTTCTGGAAGGCCCATCTCCAGCAGTGGAGGTCTGGGACGCTGTGTTCTAGGGGCTGTAACGATGAAAGTTGGCTAAATGTGAATCCGCTTATTTATAAACGTTTTTTCTAACCACCCCGAAAGGGAAACGGTCGTGATGATACTGTACTTCTAGAAAGGCAGATTCCCAAGAAAACTCAGTCAAGCCGGCATTGCGAGAGACTTCATGGACCTTGCGTCCTCCTCATGGTAAGTGGCGCGCACTTACTTGCACTTAAGTCAGATGTCCTAGGTTAAAAAAAAATGTGGGTGACACTCGTATAGATGGTAGAACACGCTCAGAGACTCCCACATCTCATCGATCGGATTGATACCTTAAGGAAGAATAAATAAAACAACATTTGGCATGTAACTCCACCATTTTATTGAGTCAGCAAGTTTAATGTACAAAAGCATTCCTCATACAATCTTAACACCA
Organism: Tinea semifulvella; assembly: GCA_910589645.1. Classification (NCBI taxonomy): domain Eukaryota; kingdom Metazoa; phylum Arthropoda; class Insecta; order Lepidoptera; family Tineidae; genus Tinea; species Tinea semifulvella. The sequence continues at coordinate 698,729 of OU342619.1, read as the reverse complement.
GTCGACATGTACTACAGCCCGGCTTCACTTGTGCTTCCCTTAGCTATGTCACAGCACAAGTAAATATTCAATGTTCAACACTTTCTCGCTCGCACAATCTAATATTATCCAAGTCCGATTGCACTTTTGAGAAATGGAGACCTTTTAGGAATAAAATTACAGTCATTTTAGACATATGTTAGTCATAGATTTGTTTTTAGTAAAATAGAGGAAAGTCGTTATAAGCATTCCATGGATTTACCGTGCGGGTGCCGGGTCCATCGTGTGTGGGTAGGAGATGAGAAGAATGGTGTCTCGAGCTTGCGACCGACAATAGGCTGGTTTAAGAAAAGGAGACCTCCTTTTTTTTATTGCGCGATAATACGCTCACCATCCACCATCCTACTTCTCTCCCTCCCCAACCAAATCCTGTATGATTCCGTTAATGCCGTCTTGGAAGCTCGTTCCATAAATGTATCCTGCAGACCTGCTGCTAATATGTCCGTAATTTTATTTCCTAGAAAGATAATAGAGCTACACTTTTGCATCTCTCTCGCTTGCACAATCAAACATTTTTCAATGCGGATAGTTTCCTTTGGATCAGCTTTCTAGGTAATCAAATTACGGACATTTTAGAGATATATTCAGAAATCATACAGTATTTGGTTGGGAAGAAAGAGTAAAAAAAATAAGGCCTTTGTAAACCAGCCTATAGTCTATTCCTAGAGACTATTCTTTTTTTCCACACCAAAAAGATTAAATACATTTATCTGTGTCAGTTTATTTATTTCGGAAAATTGTTATTTTTGTAATTTTTTTTATCTAAAATCAAAGTAATTTTATATCCTAAGAAAGCTAATTATTTCTCAAAAGTATGTTGGATAGTGCGAGTGAGAAGGATGCAAAACCATTAAATCCTAACTCATTACAGTACTAAGGGCCCACAAGTGAAACCCCATTTGGGCTACAATTTGGTAGTTCACATGTAAATTTACCAAAAGCTACTTTCCTATAATAAATCGTTATTATAATACGAGGCTAAAATATTTCGTTTCTCGTTTTAATTTATTTTATATAAATATATAAAAATCCGGCAGTGTAGATAGAAACTCATAGGTGGGGGGTTTATGGGAAAGGGGATGTCCATTAGTTACGTGAGGCATTTAGGGGGAGTGGGGATTGTAGGACAATCTCACACAATCTCTTTCTTGGTAAAAATATCATCACGCGGATTCAAATTTAGCTAACTTTACTATAGGCCTATGACAAGTGGCAAGCTCATCGATATCTTTAGCGTACCAAACTCGAGAAATATCACAAATAAATTATTGTGTCCCGACCGGGAATCGAACCCGGTAACTCAGAGTCCAAATTCACATACTTAACAGCTAGAACACTGCGAAAATTTGTCGAAAAAACTTAAATAAGGCAAAATCTTAAACAGTAAACTTTATTGCGGTTATTTAGTCGCCTTAACAGCCATCTGTTACTTAAGCGCAAACGTTATTAATGGATTTCGTTATTACAAAATATTATTTAATTCTCAACTCTATAAACACTCGGCCTTGACAGGGGCCGTGCAAATATCAACTTTAATAGCGTGATATATATATATATTATAGTTAACGAACGCCAAGCCGTCTGGCCAGCGTGGCGAGTGTAGGCCAAATTCTCCTGATATATGTTCTGGAAGGCCCATCTCCAGCAGTGGAGGTCTAGGACACTGTGTTCTAGGGGCTGTAATGAATGAATAATAAATAGTTAACGAATTCCATTATATAACGTTTGCGCTTAACATAAAAGGTCTGCAGGTCAGACACAAAGAAAATTATGTGTTCTAATATAAACCCAACGCGATCAACCATGAATTGACGTATTGTATAAAATCTAACTATAGATTAGACCGAGCCAAATCCCACGACTAATCACCAAGAAAAGAAATCGATAAATCGCCCCTAGTGACTAGTGGACGCCCACACTAAACAAAAAAAAAAAAACAATTGCATAATCATCCTTAACTATTTACAATCATTTAATAAAAAAATACGTCTAAATTAAATCATGGTAACCTAATCCTATAGTGTAACTAAATATAATTATTATAAAGGCATTTTTAATTAATAAATTAGCAAAAACATGTTTTTCGATTGCGTTCCGATATTCTAAAATATTCACATCCACTTTTCAGAAAGGTTCAAATAATTTATGTATGTTAATAGTGCATAAAATTTATAACAGAAGTAAAGTATCATCATGACCGTATCTCTTACGGGGTGGTCAGAAAACACTTTACTGCCGGCCCATCATGACAAATGACAAGCTTATTGATGTATCTATTGGGCCAAACTCGAGGAGTAAAACAAATTAATGTGTCCCGACCAGGAATCGAACCCGGTACCTCCTCGTCTACTTTTACGGACTTAAAAGCTAGACCACGGAGACAGTTTAAAATTGTTAATATTTTTGAAAACTATTCGACTTTCTGTAGGATTCCTCTCTAGCACTTTTGACAGCCTTTATGTGTCAAAAAGAATATTTTAATATCGGAACGCAATCTTAAAAAAACGAAATTTGTGTAATAAATACTGCTCAGGTATTTTAGTGTAAATAATACAAAACAATAATTATTTATTATTGTTTAAACAAAAAAATCGACAATGAAAATATTTTGAGCCGAATAATCTTTGAGACCAATAATAATAATACAAAAAAATGTTGATTCATTTTTTTAAAACAAATTCCCGCCTTTTGCACGGACATTTCAACTTTATAATTGACTTAACTGTGGATATTGTTAGTCAAAAGTGGTGTTGTTTTGTTTAATAAAGTGCTACCATGTGAATAATTGGACGTAGTTACGCATAAAGGATCCAATCCACATGAGGTTATTTTTTATAAGCCATTAAAGTTGGAATTTAGACTAGTTCATCGATATAATTTGTCCAACATTTAATACATTTAGAATATATCAAAAACAGTATTTTTATATGAATTGCTTTTCATATAAAATATATCATCATAAGAACCTGATTAAAATTTATATTTAAATTTCTGAAAAATTCTGGATTGGAAACTTTTTACGTTTTTTTTTTTTAATTTTTTTTTTGCGTATCTGTCCAATTATGGAATGCGATAACTTTTACACTAAATATTGGGCACAAATTGCAATTTTCTCGCACTGTAAACTATGTACCCGTTTGGTCGATATTGACGCGAATTGGAATAGCTCATGAAAAGCATCAAATCCTGCAACACTTGGAATTTAATGATCCCAACTCTGTTAAGAACAAATATTACGAATGAAAACTTTTTTTTATTATCTTATTTCTTAAAGTAGATATAGTGCATGTTGTATCCCAAATAAGGATATTTAAAAACAACGTTTATTGTGGCGTTAGTTCGGCTATAGGCCAGGTTTTCAAGTTTTATATTTTTAACTAAGTTATGACTGTTTTTTATTTACATCAAAAGTGGGATCGATAGAAAGGAGCAGAATAGAGGATATGGCAAAACGGCAAATATCATTTGGAAAATGAAAAAAGGGGCCACGAGATGGACTCAGCACCCGTACGGTGAATTAATGGTTTGCTAAGAAGTTTGAATATTTATTTCTATAAAAAATCAAAGATGAATATTGAGTGTCTTTAATATCTGAGCATCACCGACGGCCTAAAGATAGAAGTAATAAATCTTAAAATACTAAAAAAAGTCGGTTCAATCCCCGGCATGTACTATTGAGAAATACACTTAAGTACGTTTGTCATAGATTTACAACAACAACAACACCACCGTTCCCGTGCCTCGGACAGCACGTTAAACCGAAAGGCCAAAATCTCCAGAAATTTATGGAAGGCCTATCTCCAACAGTGGAAGTCCAGGACTCTGTGTTCTAGGGGATGTGATGATTAAGACATATAGGTAAAATATTAAATCTTCTTAGCAAAAACATATATTAAAAACAGTCATAAATGTTGGAATGATAAAAAATCAGTACATTTTTTTTATACTTATTAACTATAATAATTTGTTTGCATTGTGACTAAAAAAAAACAGATTTTTCATTAATAAAAAAACTGTCACTGCTGACCATTGACGAGCCAATAAGAATAATTTAACTAAAATAAATAGTTGATTGAAAAAATCATTAGGTTCAGAGAAAGACAACTAGTCTTTTTTAAATTATTCTGTGTATACCTGATCAGAAACCATATTCCGTTACTTTAGCGCAAACGTTATATAATGGAATTCCGTAAATAACGAAAATGTATCTGTAAAACACCATTAAAATTGGTATTCTCCTTTAAAGGTTTCCACTAAACAAACCCAACACGGGGGGTGTTTGACTTGGCACTGTTAGCGCTTTTTTGGAACAAGTCGAGCACGGAACGTTTCGCATGCGTTCATTTTAATAATAGTCTATTATTTTTTATTTCTTTGCATTTACCATATATAGTTAACGGATTCCATTATATAACGTTTGCGCCTAAGTAACGTGTGCTCGGCAAAACTCGGGCTAAAATTAACAGTATCCACTATTTTGATATACTAACCTTTACGCTTACGAAATGGAATACAGCTGCTGGAATCGAATGCGTGAGTATTCTATGATCGCAATAACTAGGCCACGAAAATTATTTAGTTTAAATGTCACATATTAAATTTAAATATTCAATCATTAATAAGTCAAAATAATGCACACACCGCCATAGTTTAAACTAACACACGTTTAACATTTGATTATAAGGTACGTAATTGGCTGAAATAACTATATATAACTTACCAATCACGTGACATATAACAAAATGTTTAAACATGGATTATTCATATAGCCTTTGGAGATTTTTTTCGTCTACCCACATTTAATAATTGTTAACTGCAAAAATTATGTAAACATGTTTTTTTGTGAAAATTTATTGTTTTTTGTAATTTTGAGTATTTATTACTGAATATAAAAGTTATTATATATGTTAAGCATTTTTCAAGGCGCGGAATATATATATGATAGCTAAATATTGCGTGTAAAAGCACTTACTACCTAATTTGGCCTACGTAATGTTGTAAAATGGTTTTTCAATTGTCATTCAACTTATTAAGGTCCCTCAAAACGCCATTTTTTCTTTTTCAAAATTCACCTCTAATATTTTGTGTCATTGCGGTTGATGATGGTTGATGATACGAACGCGAGATATAAAGGTTTAGATCAGTCACGTCAAATCAAATTTTAAAATTAATTGAAGACACATTAGGGCCGGAAAAATGTCGTGGTAGAACCTTAATAAAAAATGTTACATTATTATTATTACATGTTGTAAGTTATATAATTGATGACATTCCCATTTTAAAACATACTATATGTATTTATGGAAGACTATATTGAATATGAACTATAAAACAATTAAAGCTTGGAATCTATATCCAATAATAAATAGTCAAATTACCAAAAACGTGTTGTATTTATATTTATATATAAATATTCTTACCATATATTAAATTTAAATATAATTTATTTTAGTAATATGCAGAGATTTTAATGTTTTCAATAAACGACAACTAACAACTACATAATACAATAATTAAGTCGGTTGGATTGTCTTTATTCACGTAAACTTATTACAGGCATTAATGAAACGTCATTAATTTAATTATTTTGAATGATTCTACTCCTGCTAGTAGAAGACTAAGCAGCAAAGTGGTCCAATAAGTAAGCTGTTAGCAGAAGACCAGCAGCTTAGCAGATTCCAGTGACCTGTTAATGTTTAATCTGACTGAGAAAGGAATCTGCAAGGAAAACTCAGCTATATCAGATATAAAAGCTACATATGTCAGTAACTTTCGTTCTCTTATCAGCATCAACATATGGTAAGTACTCAATAGATCGATGAACAGAGAATGGTCATCACAAACCGTAGAACAACACACTCACCTTAGAACGGTGGTTTGGGATGGCTATTAGGGGTGGTTGGAGGCCATTCGGGGTACAAGAAGTTTTCCGTAGACTATCCTTGAAAAAAGGGGTGGTAAGAAAGTTCTAAGAAATCCTAAGAAAGTGTCAAGTGAGATGTATCGAGACTAACAAAAATGATATAGAAACTAGGCAAAACAAAATGTTCGCATTGCGAGAGGCGCCGGAGTTATGGCGACAACGAAGGGTGTTTGATTCCAATTCATATAAGTTTACAGAATTATCTAGCGCAGAAACTATGCATTCACTAACAGTTCAGTTAGTCTATCCTAGCCCAATGTGTTATAAATTAATTATATAATTTCCTAGTTAAATTTGGTGTATTTTTTAAAATCTTAATATATAAAACAAGTCGGGTTTGTTAGAAGACTTATAACTTGAGACTGGACCGATTTGGACTGAAGGATCGATTTTCATGGTTTTTGATTTGTTGGATTTGTCTCCGTCCCGAATAGCACAATAACTACTAACAACAATAACATTGGAAAATTGACGAAAATAATAAATAAAAGATAAAACATTTTCCCATACAAAAAGTTTATGGGTTTCGTAGCTGTCAAATATTGATGCGTGCGTTCAGATATTTAAATATAGAACAAATGACAAATAAACAAATGATTAACTAACATTAATTTAAAAAAAAACTGTCAAATCGGTTGGTCTCACTTTTACGTTTGTCTCTGATTTGTTTTGAAAATTGTGTGACTATTATTATTATATATTATTGATATATATAGTTGATTTTTGTACTTTTTTGTGTTACTATCTTAATTACTTCCATAGAATCATAAATTTAGTTCAGCTAATAAGTAACACGACATGCATTGACTGTCATGCGGTACGAAGTTCGCCGGGTCAGCTAGTATATAAATCTCTTCATATTACTAAAAAAATATTTTAAAAAACATCTAAATCGTACCTTAATATTACATTATCGCATCCACGCACCGTTATATAATTATAGCTAATTTCCTCCATATATATATAAAATATATATAATTATATACAGGATGTAAAAAAAAACCGTACCTAGATTGAGAGTATCCTAAATATAAAAAATAACAATATTTATTCAACCTTTAAATTATATTATCCATTTTGGGATATTTTTGGGCTGTGCACAATGAAAAAAAAAATATATATTACTGTGCAATTTAATATTTGGAAAATAAAATATGTAGTTAATGTATCAATCAATTCCTTTAACACTAGAGCTGTCATGATGATATTTAAAACGTTTTGCACACCTAAACCATATAAAATAAAGGGTTTTTTCAACTTAAATTGTAATCTTATTGAAATAATTTATCTAAAAATGCAAGGTGCATATCGCTGTGTTTGAAAAAAAAAAAAAACCAACTAAGCCATATTTTTGATCATTACAGCGTCCTAGACCTCCACTGCTGGAGGTAGGCCTTCCAGAACTGGAATCTGGAGAATTTGGCCTACACTCGCCACGCTGGCAAGACGACTTAGCGAGGATATGATGTCAATTTGTAAAGACAATTTATTAACGATTCCACAAGTTGGTATTAGTGTATTATATAGAATATATATAGAAAAGTGTATTTCTTATTGGCACATGCCGGGTGGGTTGGAACCGACCTTTGTAGGATTTAAGGATCGCGTTCTTACAACCGTCACCACCGCTCCTAATAATAATAATAATAATGATATAATTCTTTAATGCACACAAAATATAAAATAATGTACATAGGCGAGGATAATACCGTATATTCTCTACCAGCTAACCTGTAATATGTAATAATATTATGCTTTCTATATATGTATATATATATATACATATATATATATATATGTATATATATATATGTATAATAATATAATTAAACCGTTTAATTAAATAAAAATTTGCACCTACCTTTTAATATAATAATGCTCAAGTTGTTCTAATGGTTGGCTAGGATAGAATGTCTAGCGGCATTATAAGCCCCGCCTATGTGCAATAAAGATTTAAATAAATAAATAATTACTTTATAATTAGCGTTTTCGTCTAAAACCGTTCGCTCAATTGCTTTTAAGACCCACTATCTTCGAAACTAAGCGCCACAGTACTTAGTCGATTGTATCACTGGAGAAAGCAGAAGTTTTTTAAGCGACTGGTGTAGAAAAGTATCAAAAAAAAACTTAGTTGGATTTCGCTGTAACCCGGCGATATGTCATAAAAAAAACCAAAAATATTTGGAATACTTTTTTTTTTCAGATACGGTTCAATCTTTCCATCATGTATATATAAGATTTTATATATATATATATATACGAACATATGAATGTTATATTACACATTTAAATGGCGAAGTTTTATACTATACATCACGAGGCCTGACCTAGGAATGTCAAAAATCAGACATATACCTTAAAAATGATTAATTTTCGCCATCAAAGTATTAAGCTACTTTTAATAAGCTAATTTAGTACCTAGATTAAATTATTGGCTCATCTTTTCGAGATAATATAATGTATTTAAGAGAGAGAGAGAGAGAGAGGAGGAGGTTTAACGATATTGGATCCGTCTAACAGTAACAGTTAAGCCGCGTTCGTTTTAAGAAATGTTAGCATGAAAATACCACTTTTTTTAGCACAAGTCGTTCGTTTAATGAAAATTCTAACATTTGATGCTAATTTCGTATGTCAGTACCGTGTTGAAAGGAGGGTTATTGATGTTACTTTTTGACAGATGTCATTAACATATGAAATGGCTTGTTTACTATTTTTATATACTTTATAGTTTTCTATTATATTTGTTTAAAATGTATTTTAAACGATTTTATGTAATAAATTCAAAGACCATAATAATATGTGTGTTGGACGCCATGGTATGATAAAACATGAACGAAAATACTTGTCAAAAAGTAGCCTCACCGCTCGTTTTAATTAAGAAATGTTAGCATTGTTAAAAAAAGTGGTATTTCTTAACAAAAACGACATTTCGCGCTGGTTTATGAAGTTGCTACGAAATGTTGGAAATGCTATAAAAAGAACGCGGAGATAGTTAAGGTAAAAAAAAAAAAAAAAACCCGTAATAAATGAGCCAAATCACAAAGCATCTAAAATGTACTAACTTATATCTAAAATACATATTAGTACGTATTTCCAATAAATATTTTACTTTATATATTAAAGTATAAAAATTTAAATAATACGAAACACATCTACCGTGCTTCCTAACAGTTTCCTCAGAGTATAATTACTTATTAATAATAATTATTATTATATACGAATAATTTAGTGATATTATTATTTATAATAAAACTTTAATTGTATATTAAAATGTTATTATAAAAAAGCAAAGTATCAAAATTTGGTTCAATTAAACATTTTTTTAAATGACGCTTTTTGGTTTGAATAGTGCCAAAAGTGTTATGTCGGCTTGTAATTATCGATATATTGTACATTTTTGGAGGAAGTTGTTAAGACCAAATGTCCTAACATCAGTTAACCGACCACGGCCTCTTCATACTCCATATAATTCACCAGCCAGGCTTTGGCCCCAACATGATCCGGCTCGAAGGACCATGTTTTTTGTTGGGACTGTATTTCGTTTGATGCGTTTATTTCTGTAGGTGCGTGTACGAACCGCGAATGCCCGACAATGACGGAGAGGCTCCTCTCCGTGGTCGGTTAACTGATGTTAGGACATTTGGTCTTAACAGTAGTAAAAGTAAATCACGACCGTAAAAAGGGATTTCGAGGTGGTCAGAAACCACGCTTATAAATAAGCGGATTCACATTACTACAGGCCAATCATGACAAGTAGCTTGTCGATGTCTCCAGCGTACCAAACTCGAGAAATAGCACAAATAAATTAAATAATAATTTACATTAATAAATATTTTTGTGTCCCGACTAGGAATCAGACCCGGTACCTCCGAGTCTAAATCCTCGGACTAAACGCTAGACCACAGAGGCAGTCAGTACAGTAAGCTTAAAGTATTTTGTCATTGTGCATACACATGTGTTTTTTGAAGATTTTATGCAATAAAATTCTCTAAAAATGTACAATAAGTGGTGTTTGGATGGTTTTTGGATGAAACTTGTTGTTTTTAATATAATTAGGACAATATAGCCTAGCTGGACTAGCTGAACACTCATTCAAGGCTCACGGATTACCTTCGCGCAAACTCTGCTTTCACAACTGGGGAAAAGTAAAAAAGAACAGGTTTAGTCATAAAAAACACTATTATTATGCAATTAAACCTAGTCATTCACATAATTTAAATTATCACGTAAGGTAATATAGTTGTCATTCGGTAATTATATTTATCATGTGAGGTATATTAGTTGTCATTCACGTAACTATATTCATGTGAGGTAATATAGTTGTCATTCCCGTAATTATATTCGTCATTTGAAGTAATATAGTTGTCATTCACGTAATTATATATATTAGTTCTCATTCACGTGATTATATTAGTCATGTAAGGTAATATAGTTACCATTCACGTAATTATATTCGTCATTTGAGGTAATATAGTTGTCATTCACATAATTATATTCGTGATGTGAGGTAATATAGTTGTCATTCACATAATTATAGTTGTGATGTGAATACTCACGATCGATCATCTCCTTCTTGAGTTGCGCGAACTGTCCGCGCATCTCCCTGAGCACGTCCTGCTTGAAGGCGTCCCACTCCGCGCACGGCATGCCCACCAACTCTCCGCCATTCACTTGCTATAATCAAGTGTACGGATAATTAAATAAACAATTACTTTATTAATAATGAATGTGCGGAGTATATGCATGATGAAATAACACGATTGAGTAATCATTTGATAAAATCAAGCTCACACTATTTTATGATATTCCCCTGAATATGTGGTCGCGCACGGATTTATCTTACATAACACACATAAGAGGGTTTATGCTTTTGCATCTCTCTCGCTCGCACAATCCAATATTATCAAAGGTTTTTCAAGTCTGAGCAATGTGGTCTATCAATTTTCTAGGATATAAAATTACGGATATTTTTGAAATTTATTTACATAATTAAAGACAGAGAAAAAATGCAAAAAATATATTAAAATATCCTGTATTTTAAAAGTAAAGTATCGCGACCGTTTCCCTTTCGGGGTGGTCAGAAACCAGAAAAGTAAAAAAGAACAGGTTTAGTCATAAAAAAAAATAAAAATATTATGCAATTAAATCTAGTCATTCACATAATTTGAATTATCACGTAAGGTAATATAGTTACCATTCCCTTAATTATATTAGTAATATAGTTCATTAGCCACTAGAGACCACGCTTATAAATAAGCGGATTCACATTTAGCCAACTTTACTGCTGGCCAATCAAGACAAGAATCGAACCCGCTACCTCCGAGTCTAAATCCACTGACTTAACCGCTAGACCATGGAGGCAGTTTGTCTAAAACAAATATAGGATTAATATACCGACAACGGACACTTCAAGCGTCTCCAGAATATCAGTCCGTCTTGCTAACACCCCCACAACGGGAGACTACTTCCTAGATACATTACAGATGGAAGAGCTGAAGAAGTCGAATCTAGACTCCCCTGAGCTATTATACCAGTAACGGTGCCCAACACCAAAAGTGCATGAATTACCAGCAGGTGGTTAGCCGCTGAGATTCGTCCGGGAATGACGGGTCTAGACGACTCCACTGGATGGTGTGGATTCTAGACCCAAGCTTGGGGCCATCAAACAGCAACTCAGTCATTACAGACCTGACAGTAATGTACATTTTGACCAAGATGATATTCATCATCAGCCCCCCCAAGGCTCACCACTTCACACGATCTTCTGCCACCCTCATCCATCCCCCACCAGCGACCTTCCTCAGGTCATCTGTCCATCTGGCGGGGGGTCGTCCCACTCTGCGTCTTCCAGTACGTGGTCTCCACTCCAGAACCCGTCTACTCCATCGTTGATCGGTTCTGCGGCATATGTGTCCAGCCCATTGCCACTTCAGCTTGCTAATTTTAAAAGCTATATCGGTAACTTTGGTTCTATTTATTGGTTATATTTATATCTATTGATGATATTACCTTGAGTATAGTTTCCTCGGAAGCGGATCCGAACCGTTTCCTCACGGCACGCGGTGAATGTGGTGTGCTCGCTCCGGCTCCATTTGAATTTTCCCCCGCAGCTAAAATAACAAATTTCATTCTTCATTAATCACAGCTCTTAGAACACAGACCTCTACTGTTGGATTTGGGCTTTCCAGAACATGTATCTGGAAAATTTGGCCTACACTCGCCACACTGATCAGACGGTTAATTCTGATTTGCCTGGTGGGTTACTGCTGTACCAGGTATTGTAATCTCATAGGTAATTTAAAAGGTTGTGGTGTAGTTCTGTATTATATTTTATTTTTATTCTGATATAGAGCAGATTCCTTTCTCAGTCAGATTAAACATTAACAGGTAATTGGAATCTGCTAAATTGCTGGTCTTTTGCTAACAGCTTACTTATCGTACCATTTTGCTGCTTAGTCTTCCACTAGCAGGAGTAGAATCATTTAAAATAATTAAATTAATAACGTGTCACAAATGCCTGTAATAGATTTAATTGAATAAAGATATTTTGACTTTGGTTTGATTTTAAATTTTAATGACAATTAATTAACGATTCCACAAGTTGGTATTAGTGGATTCGGACCGACGGCTTAATGTGCTTTCATCACGGGACCGACGGTGTTGTAAATCTATGACAAATGTACTTAAGAAAAGTGTCATCGGTACATGCCGGGGAGACAACTAACCTTTTTAGGATTGTAGGAGATTTCTTATAACCGAGCCACCACTAATTATAGATATAGTATGGGATTTTCTTTTCGAAGTAGTGCTTAAAAAGTTACAAATGTGAATTAAATTAGTCATGAATACTCACATGCATTTCCATTACAGCTGTTCATTCTATGTGGGAGTGTGGCCGCCCTTTCCCAAGTCTTCACCGGGGTGTTGTTGGTAGCAGACGGATCTGTACATCCTTCCTGAAAATTACAGAATTAAACAGGTTTAGTGGACTGCTTTATTTTAAGCGTTATATTTTAATTTCTCTTCCCAAATGATCGTTAACATGTTCTGTTCTGGATATGAATGAAATTAAATGAAATATCGTTTATTTGCAATAAATACAGTACAGTGGTCACAAAACTTTAGTCAGGTCTACTCACATATATTCTACCTGCAAGCAGGCGTGCAAATCTTTACTTACATACTAATATCATAATGACAACTACACTAAAACAAAAAACAATATTAATTAACCTGTTTTGCACTCAAGATACTCTTTTACACTATAAAATATATGGTCCAGTAGCCATTTCGTCAGTTGTAATTTTAATTTAGGGCCCTGCAATAATTTTATTTCGTCAGGAAGCTTATTATATATTATTATACACATATTAAATACATTTTTCATATTTATGTCTTTATAGCAGGGGGGCTGGTATAATAGATTTAAAAACTTGGCTCTTTTTTGTCTGGGTATGACTTCACTACGCTTCCTAAAGTGTTCTGGGTGAGAATTGAGAAACTTAACTTCAGTGCTCAATAAACTAGAGTGAACGGGATGGACAATGTGGAAAGGAAGCGGCGAGAAAGAGATAGGATAAGATATAAGACTAACAAATTAAGAATGTCTATGCATTTCGGTTTTTGTATTTGTGAATTTCATTGTGAATATTATTTTTATGTATTTGTTTTATGAATTGTTATTTTATATCTATTATTGAAAACTTACTTACCATGAAAACAGTTCTAATGTCCTAAAGGTTTGGCTGAGAATGCCTAGCGGCATTAATAATAATAATAATAACGTTTATTTCCCAGATCGATTTTACACAATTAAATACAATCCAATTATTAAAACTAATATTAACAGTAAAAACTAAGAACTAAGTATATACTTGTAAAATAAAATTAAAAAATAAATAAAACCAAAATCAAACATCCATGTAGGACTATGATAGTCTCTCCATAGTTGGTGCAGTGCAATTAAGTTTTTAAATAAATAAATGATATTTTTTAAGCACTTATTTTTGATTAGTATTTAAGGACTGTTTATTTCTGTGGATATTTTAAGGACGGTCTATTTCTGAACATATTTTAAATACGGTCTATTTTGATCAATTATTTGGAGCCAGAGTGCTCAGGAGGATAGGAAGGAGTGGTCAGAGAGATACAGGTGATGATTACCTCTGTCCTGGCGATGTGTGCCCGTCTCCTGGCTAAGGTCCTGGCCATCTCCGTCATCATGGAGTGCAGCGGGCCCGAGGAGGAGGAGGAGGAGGAGCCGGAGTGTTCGGCGCCAGGAGGAGAGCCGCTCGACGGCGGAGGAAGCTGCTGCTGAAAAAAATAATTAATATATTGAAAAATCCTATTTATTCACCAATCATAGATTTCTACTGTTGAATAGGATTGTTCCAGAACATATCACACAAAATAAATATAAAAAAAAAAAATACAACTATATCTCGCTCACTATAATCGTAACTGTCAAACTCTATATATTCTTTATGTATCTAATGAAAACTAGTTTTAAAAATAAACTCCAAACTTACGTTATAGACTTTCTTCTCTTTTTTCTACTTTCTTATCCTTTTTTTTTGTTAAGAGATACAAATTAGCCTACTCTTTAGACGCTGAACAGAGGAGTTAGCGAGAGTATAATGTGTTTTTTGAGTTATCTTTTACTGTAATGTTTTGAATACAGCCTATTTCAATTATTTTTTTTATTTTTGATTACATACATACATATCTTCACGCCAGATCCCTTGCGGGGTAGGCAGAGACAATTGAGCGCCATTTGACACGATCACGACATACTTCTTTCGCTTCGTCAACATTCATTAACCTCTTCATACATGCCCTTTGGTTACGAAGACTTTTTAATGCACCTTCAGTCAGTGTTATATTTATTTGATCGTGATATGTGAGTCTCGGTCTGCCAGGGCCTCTTTTACCCACAACTTTTGCATTATATATCTGGTTCGTCAATCTTTCATCGCTCATCCTTTCAACATGCCCGAACCATCGTAGCATGCCTTTCCTTATTTTTGTCCCTATGCTTTCCTTCATACCAACCCTTTTCCGTATTTCGACGTTACGTATGCGGTCCGCCAAAGTGACGCCACATATCCGCCGCAACGACCGCATTTCTACTGCATTAACCCTACTCTCATGTGTATTCTGACGTATCCACGTCTCGCTTCCATACATCAGTGTTGGTACATGGCATTGTGTATGGCGAGCCGAGCTTTGTCACTGACATTTCGACTGCCGATCAGTGACCCCAGGGCACCGTTAACACTATTTCCCGCGTTCACTCTTCTTTCAACGTCCCTATCGTATTTTTTTTTTTTGATTATACTTTGATTATACTTTGAAAACAGTAATTTCAGACTAATTTATAAGAATTATTACTGATTATTTTTTAGGACAGTCAAATACTGTTTTTTAAATTTTATTTACCTTTGAAAACAGTAACATACAGATTTATATATTATTTAATTGTTAATTTAGGAACGAATTATTTGTCTTTTATTTTGTTATTAAAGACATATAATGAGTGTTTCTTTAAGTACAGTTCTTTCTAATCTAATCGCCTCTTTGGATAGCCATTTTTACAGAACAGATATATATATATATTTATTTAAGAATACTCTATTTTTGAGTACAGTATATTACTAAACACAATCTGTTTTGAGGACGGTATATTGTTTATTAATTATCCGTAGAAACCTTGTTTCTGGGAACACTTGGATTTGTCAAAGTTTACACTTTTGTATATGCAATGTAATTAATACAATGACACAGAAAAATAGCCGGATACGAGAAAGCAGGGAACAGTCTGCTACTATATAGTCGTATATTGGTTATATACGACTATATAGTAGGTTGGATGCAGCTGTAATAGGGCGTTGTACTTATCAAATACAATAATAATAATGATGTATAATAATTATTCAATAATTTTAATGTCAAATATAATTATAGCAGCTGTAAAGGGGCGTTGTCACTTATGAACTAAAATTAAAAATAAGACTATATAATTTTTTGTGAGTGTTTCTTTAGAAAGTTGTTTTATGATGTGTTTAATGTTAGTCTGTGTGTTACCTTGTTTTGCCTCTTAAGTTTGGCCTGTTGCAGTTGTGCGGCGAGTCCGGACAGCTCGGCGGGCGGACAGGGCGGCGCGGGCGGCGGCGGCGGCGGCGGAGGGGACCACGGGAGAGGAGCCGGCGGCTACGAACGGAAACAAAACACATCCATGGAGTTTAATACGAGGTCTGATAAAAATGAGTTAAATATTAGGTCTGATGAAAAAGCAGTAAAATACGAGGTCTGATGAAAAATGAGTTAAATACGAAGTCTGATGAAAAATGAGTTAAATACGAAGTCTGATAAAAAATGAGTTTAATACGAGGTCTGATAAAAATGAGTTAAATATTAGGTCTGATGAAAAAGCAGTAAAATACGAGGTCTGATGAAAATTGAGTTAAATACGAAGTCTGATGAAAAATGAGTTAAATACGAAGTCTGATAAAAAATGAGTTTAATACGAGGTCTGATAAAAATGAGTTAAATATTAGGTCTGATGAAAAGGCAGTAAAATACGAGGTCTGATGAAAAATGAGTTAAATACGAAGTCTGATGAAAAATGAGTTAAATACGAAGTCTGATAAAAAATGAGTTTAATACGAGGTCTGATAAAAATGAGTTAAATATTAGGTCTGATGAAAAAGCAGTAAAATACGAGGTCTGATGAAAAATGAGTTAAATACGAAGTCTGATGAAAAATGAGTTAAATACGAGGTCTGATGAAAAATGAGTTAAATACGAAGTCTGATGAAAAATGAGTTAAATACGAAGTCTGATAAAAAATGAGTTTAATACGAGGTCTGATAAAAATGAGTTAAATATTAGGTCTGATGAAAAAGCAGTAAAATACGAGGTCTGATGAAAAATGAGTTAAATACGAAGTCTGATGAAAAATGAGTTAAATACGAGGTCTGATGAAAAATGAGTTAAATACGAAGTCTGATGAAAAATGAGTTAAATACGAAGTCTGATAAAAAATGAGTTTAATACGAGGTCTGATAAAAATGAGTTAAATATTAGGTCTGATGAAAAAGCAGTAAAATACGAGGTCTGATGAAAAATGAGTTAAATACGAAATCTGATGAAAAATGAGTTAAATACGAAATCTGATGAAAAATGAGTTAAATACGAGGTCTGATGAAAAATTAGTTAAATACGAAGTCTGATGAAAAATGAGTTAAATACGAAGTCTGATAAAAAATGAGTTTAATACGAGGTCTGATAAAAATGAGTTAAATATTAGGTCTGATGAAAAAGCAGTAAAATACGAGGTCTGATGAAAAATGAGTTAAATACGAAGTCTGATGAAAAATGAGTTAAATACGAGGTCTGATGAAAAATGAGTTAAATACGAAGTCTGATGAAAAATGAGTTAAATACGAGGTCTGATGAAAAATGAGTTAAATACGAAGTCTGATGAAAAATGAGTTAAATACGAGGTCTGATGAAAAATGAGTTAAATACGAAGTCTGATGAAAAATGAGTTAAATACGAGGTCTGATGAAAAATGAGTTAAATACGAGGTCTGATGAAAAAGTTTGGCGTATTTGCTAATTTCTTAAAAAAGTGTTTATTTATTCATAAATATCTACTGTCCAGATTAATAGTCGTTACTCCGCCAGTGCTTAGCACGAGCCATTGCTCAGGACCCTACAAGTGACAGCTTGTTGAGGAAAATCTGTCTTATTGATAGTTCTGAGCATTGCTCGTGCTAAGTACTGGCGAGCAACGACTATTAATCTGGACCTACGAGTAGCTGGCTCCATTCGGTTCCATTAATCGAATTTAACGGAGCAAACTTAACACAGCTATAATGAAACGATTTGTGGCGCTAGTTTATAATGTTATGTTTAGCGGGGTTATAGCTGGAACTTACCGTGGCCGTGAGTACGGGTGGAGGTTGTGGCGCGGCAGGTGGCGTGGGCGGAGCTGGAGGACCCTAAATATAAACATTTTATTAATATACTAATATTTGTATGCTCAAACTTTTAACTCATATGTGATTCTATTGATAGAAACACAAATCGTCTCAGAGCCCGGACTGTCCACCCGCACCAGTGTAGATGCGGAGAACCAGTCGATCATCTCGGAATCTGCTAGAAGTGAAATGAAATGAATAATTTATTTGCAGGAAACATGGTAACAAACAACATTAGGTCTTATTAATATTAAATGGGTCACATATTTCGCCATAAGCATGCAAAAATTTACAACAACTGTTATAGAAGTAAAGTGACTAAAAACTCAGCGTTACTTACTTCTTTAGAAACTTTACTTCACAAAAACCTTTGTATTGCTTAAAATACATATAGTATTCCTCCAAAGTATAGAAACATTCCTGAACTAGCTAGCTAGCAGTACTCTGCAGAATCTTTTATGAGGCATGCTGGCCACATCCCTCGCACGCGTCTCTCATCGACATCATCCGAAGGGCTCTTGTCACTGCTGCTGTACCCGTATTCATAGAACCAGCTGGGATTGGGCAGAGCTATGGCAAGAAAACCCGACTGAATGACTGTTGGGCCGTGGAAACGTGGTAGGTCTCTGGTGTGGGATTCGACATTAGCTCCATCCCATGTTTAAGGTCGAGATAGGGACCCTCAGCAAGGCGCCTGGCCGAGGAGTTGTCAAAGCGGCTGACGAAAAGGTTTGGAGACAGGAAAGCTGGCATTTTTTTTTTTTTTTATAATAAATATTTCCAGCGCCATCTAATTTCCGTGGTAAGCTACGAGGCTTGTGTTACGGAAACTAGATCGTTGATAAACTACATATTATACTTTTTATTTTTGTAAATATATACATATAAACACCTAGACCGAGACAAATTATACAATGTACAACTTGCCCCCGGTGGGAATCGAACCCACGACCTCCCGAGTTCACGGCAACGTTTGTTACCACTAGACCACGGAGGCGGTAGTATTTCTGCCAGCGTATAAGCCTCGCTATACAGAGGGGAACTGTTGCCAGTCTCCTTGGTACTATCTCGTCTCTGGAGGACATTTTTTATTTATGGTTTAGTTTAAATTTTATTATTATCTATGGTTTAGTTAAAAAAATATTATTAAGGTAGCTTTTAATTTATATTTAATGTATACTAATTTACATTGAATAAAACTGTCTTGCATATTAATATAAATAAACAATGTTTCCTAAGAAATTAAATATTTATTTAATTGTTATAATAAGTGTTGTTTCAAATTTCGTTGTGGTGCAGTTCTGTATATGTTTTATTTTGTAAATCTGATATAGCTGAGTTTTCCTTGCAGATTCCTTTCTCAGTCAGATTAAATATTAACAGGTCACTGGAATCTGCTAAGCTGCTGGTCTTCTGCTAACAGCTTACTTATTGGACCACTTTGCTGCTTAGTCTTCTACTAGCAGGAGTAGAATCATTCCAAATAATTAAATTAATGACGTTTCATAAATGCCTGTAATAGGTTTACGTGAATAAAGATATTTTGACTTTGAAGCGGTGTTATTTTTATATAAATATCACCATGGCAAGCTTACAGTATCAGTTCAATACATCTCTAATATGTCCGTAATTTAAAATCCTAGAAAGGTTACTGACATTTAATACAACATTCATATTTCAAACATCTTTCAAAATGTTAGAGTGTACGAGCGAGATGGATGAGAAACCGTCTTAGCATAATACAAAATAAATGACTTACATTGTTTTGGGCTAAGTTTTGATGTGGCGGGACGGGAGGTGCGGGGGGAGCCAACGACATATTGGCGGCCATTGGTGCGCTAGAAAAAATATTACCGTTATTAAAAAAAAACAGAATCAGCTAACACAGACTTCCATTGTTGGTGATGGACCATACAGCACACCCTAATTTTATCTAAGTATTAGTATACTATTGTATATATGTATAGTATAGAGTTGTTTCTAAGTAGTGGTATAGTATTGTGTCTATGTGTTAGTATAGTATTGTATTGTATCTAAGTAGTAGTATAGTATTGTGTCTATGTGTTAGTATAGTATTGTATTGGTTCTAAGTAGTAGTATATTATTGTGTCTATGTGTTAGTATAGTATTGTATCTAAGTAGTAGTATAGTATTGTGTCTATGTGTTAGTATGGTATTGTAAATGTGTATAGTATATAGTATAGAGTTGTTTCTAAGAATTAGTATAGTATTGTATTGTATCTACGTATTAGTATAGTATTGTGTATATGTGTTAGTATAGTATTGTAAATATGTATAGTGTATAGTATAGAGTTGTTTCTAAGTATTAATATAGTATTGTATTGTATCTACGTATTAGTATAGTATTGTGTCTATGTGTTAGTATAGTATTCTATATATGTATAGTATAGAGTTGTTTCTAAGTATTAGTATATTTGTGTGTAATTGAGTATACCTGGATGTCCGATGATGTCCAGGAGTGCCGGTGGAATGCGGCAAAGTATTGTGATGCGGCGCGTGCGGTGGAGGAGGAGGCGCACTTTGTTGTACCTAAAGAGGGAACAATAAGAATTGTTAGAAAAAGTGGATTTGTTAATGCTGTCTCGGATAAATGTAGACCAATGAAGAGTCTCGATTAATAGATGTGGCAAATGACATAAAATATTATTAATAATAATAAAAAATATTTATTGACACCAAATTTTTAACACCTATATACATAAATTACAAACTAGAAAACTATATATACATGTATAAATTGGCAATTTACAATTATATTAGGAGGGTTAACGCTTTTGCATCCCTCTCGCCCGCACAATCACATATATTCAAAGATAAATCAAGTCTGAGTGTACTTTGCGAACCAGTGCACTTACTAACAGTAAGTTAGTGTTAGCCTGTCCTAGCTCAATGTATTATAAATAAATAATATAATTCTTAATTTATGTATATAGGATGTTAAAAATTGGTGTAAATATATATTTTTTTACTTTTGAAAACCGTAGTCTATTAACTTTTTAGGAAATTAAATTACGGACATTTTGAAGATATATTAATCATAAGCGGTGACTTTATATAAATAAATAATAAATATTTCCAGACAATCACACAGCGCCATCTAGTTTCCGTGGTAAGCTACGAGGCTTGTGTTACGGAAACTAGATGGTTGATAAACTACATAGTATACTTTTTTTTTTTTTGTAAATATATACATATTATACATATAAACACCCAGACCGAGACAAATTATACAATGTACAACTTGCCCCCGGTGGGAATCGAACCCACGACCTCCCGAGTTCACGGCAACGTTTGTTACCACTAGACCACGGAGGCGGTATGCTCTTACTTTAGACTAATATGTCATTCTATTGATAGAAACGAACAACTTTTTTTAAGGAAAGATAAGTAACATTTTTTTCTATTAATTTTTAAATAGGCTTATTGTATAGAGAAGCCTATTGGCTATATTAAAAAACATTGGTGGATTAGACAATATGAAGAAAATTAATTTAGAAAATGTTTTTTAATGTTTTTAACATTTATTGTTATTATTAAATGTTAGCTTTAAAATCAAAATAGTTACATTATTAAAAAAGTAATATTCTATTGTATTGTTGCCGTTTAATAAAGTTAATGTTTTGCGAATTATTAAATAATATTTTTCACTTAATAAAACTTTTTTTTTTGATGATTATATATTATTATTGGGAACGTAACGTAACGTAAATACTGAGAACTTTGTTTTATATATTGAAAATTTAATATGGCGTCAAAAATCGATATATCAAAAAAAAATATAATTTTTGCATCTTTAAATCATTTTTTACCTGTACTTGTGGTGGTGTGGAGTTGACCTGTGGCGCGTGGTACTGCGAGGGTGGAGCTTGGTATTGCGCGTGGTATTGTGGTTGCTGAAGAATTGCCGCGTCTTCTCGAGTCATCGTTCTACAAAACAAAATATTTATTTACTTACGGAAATCTCCAACAGGGTATTATTCCATACACACGATTATTTTATTAAATGATACCTTGATCACAAGAGACCACAGCATTTAATACTGTATAATCCAAATTAAATAAAATTATCTACCGCGTGATTTTGTATGGTCTTATTTTAGACTAATATGTCTATTCTATTAATAGAAACAAACGTTCCTAAGGAAACACATGTCGAAAGAGACATATTTTTTGGCTTTTCCATACAAACATAATTTGTATGGAGAAGCCAAGAAAAATGTACTCCGACATATGTTTTTTTTTATTTCTAGTTATTTGTTTCTATAAATAAAACAATAGCTGAAGGTGCATTAAAAAGCCATCGAAACAAAAGGGCATGTATGAAGAGGTTGATGAATGTTGAGAAGCGAAAGAGGTATGTCGTGACCGTGACAAGTGGCACTCAATTGTCTCTGCCTACCCCGCAAGGGATTTGGCTTGACGATATGTATGTATGTTTCTATTAATAGAATAACATATTAGACTACAGTAAGGTCATACAAAGTCACACCGTATATATTTTATTTACCACTTGCGCCTACCATTTGGATGTTATTTTTTTTTAATATCTAATATTACTCCATAAACTAGCCTGACATCAGTAGGGTGAAGTGATATCATCATCAGTGAGGGATGTTGTGATATATTTTTTACGTATATTATAATTCTTGAGTTTGACATTGCTTCCTCAAATTTAATCCATATAAGCGACACTATAAATCCAAAAACATAAATATTGAAATCGTTAAAATACATTAAAAAAAGATATACGGCCCTCGCCAAATCGTCTGGCCAGAGCGTGGCGAGTGTAGCCCAAACTCTACCTCGTTCCGGAAATAGAGGTCTAGGAACTCTTGGCTGTAATAAATTAAAAAATAAATGTTGTTGAAGGCAAAGCTAGGACGTGTGTTTTTAATCACCTGTAATGATGTTGGGTCCGTCTAAAACCTAAAGGGGTACTAATCTATAAGTATAGTATACCTGTACCCCATGTCTTCGTCGTAGTTGTACGTGGGTGGATTGGGAGGTTGCGCCGCCACAGAATTCGCTGAAGGTTTATTTGCTAACACCTGAAAAGATAGATTAATTATATTTACGATTGATTATCCAATTCATATATGCTTGGCAGGTCCCTGGTGTGGGATGCGACATGTGTCGACACATTAGCATGGGGCTAATGTCCACAAATACAGGCGACTCGACGAACTCAAGCTGCGCAAATATGCCAACCTTCGTACAGGTTACGAGTTTGTGCCGTTTGGGGTTGAGACGATGGGCCCATGGGGACACTCAGCCAAGGAGACAAGCTGGCAATTATTTCTGCCAGATATTAGCCTCGCTATACAGAGGGGAAATGTTGCCAGTCTTCTTGGGACTATCACTGAAGGGTCGTCTCTAGAGGACATTTTTTAATTATAGTTTATTTTTTATTAGGTTTAGTTTATATATATTTTTTTATACTTTTAAGTAGTTTTAATCAATTCATAAAAAATGGTATATGAGTAGTTCTATCGATTATTAGTGTGTTGACTAATTGGACGCGCCCGTCCATTTAGTTTGCTTTTTCCTTTATATGAATTGAATGAATTTATCAGAATGTCTATTGGTGGATGCATCGATCATCTGTGCGCTAAATAATTGGACGACAGTCCATTTGGATTATTGTTTTTTTTTATTTCAGTGCCTACCTTTATATACAGATATTTTTTTTCAGTTCTTACCTTCATAGTATACAGAAGAAAGAATGTCAATTGGTGATTTGTGTGCTAAATAATTGGATGTACGGTCAGCACCTTTACATATAATAATAATAATAATAAAATAATGTTCCTATGAGTCAATCCATAACTTTTTAAGATATTTAGTCGGCAAAAAAATGTTTATTTTTACCTTTATAATTAGTATGGATTATTTAATGAACAACACTGCTAACTGTCTAGTTACGTACCTCTAAAGTGTGCATCATAGCCCTGGCGAAGCAGTCTGCATCCTCTCTGCATGAGAAATTTAGTCCATACACATGTCTGGAGTCCCGCCATTGGTGAAAAGTCGCAGTTGCTTGATTGTACTTGAGACCGCGTACGATACCGCAGTTTATTACAACCTATAATGTAAAAAAAAAAATCATTATGATTATCATCCATCGTGGTGGTGGCTCGGTTGTAAGAGCACATTTCTTAACATCCTAAAGAGGTGATTTCGAACCCCGGCCTGTACCAATACACTTTTCTTACGTACATTTGTCATAGATTTACAACGCCACCGTTCCTGTACCTCGGAGAGCACGTTGCGTCGGTCCTGGTTTCACTAATAGCTTGTGTAATCATTAATAAATTGTCATTAAAAATTTACATCAGACCCTCGCCATCTCGTTTGGCCAGACTTAGTAGCGACGGGCGGTGTGTACAAAGGGCAGGGACGTAATCAACGCGAGCTTATGACTCGCGCTTACTAGGAATTCCTCGTTTATGGGGGATAATTGCAAACCCCAATCCCCAGCACGAAGGAGTTTCAGCGGGTTGCCCGGACCTCTAGGCCGGGGAGAACATGCTGATTCCTTCAGCGCTAGCGTGGCGAGTGTAGGGCAAATTGTCCAGAAATTTCTAGAAGGCTCATCTCCAACGATGGATGTCTAGAACCCCCGTGTTCTAGGGGCTGCGATGATGATGTCATGATCATCCTGATGATATTATTATTATTATCCTTCACGTGTACTTAAGACATCGTTCTAGTTTTTTTAAATTTACAATTATTCTAAGTCGATACACACTTGGCAGAGTGGTCGTGGTCGTTATTGTCTTGGGGGGTGGTCCATTGCAACTTTCACCTGGTCATACATCTCATAGGAGACCACGCAATTTCTTGCCATCGACATGACCAGAAGGTCATGCAAAATACAATCTAAAAACAATGCAAGCTGAAATGTCATTGGGCCGGGCAGTCGTGTCTTAGAGCTGACAAATTCTTGCGAAGAAAAACTACTGCAAGAAAGTCGCACAGTGGGATGACTCCTTAAAGATAACCTCGTATCCAGCTATAAATAATAAGCTGAGGATTTTGTTAGATCTAAACAAGCTTTAAAGTGTAGACACTTGCAGGAAAACGCAGACACCTGAAGAAGGAAGCCGGCAAAGGTTAGCAAAAGATCATGTGCGAGTTTATCCCTCATTCCGAATCGTGCCCAGAGCGCTAAGAACGAATATGACACTGACCGTGTCGTTCCGAATCAAATATCGCGATTTGGAAGCTCAGAGCGTGATATCAATTCGGAACGGTCTAAATCACATTTTCATTCGTAAAATGATAGTTTTTTTTTTAAATGTATGGAACATAAATTGCGGATTCCACATCTTTGAGTATGAATACTAACAAACATACATCTATCGGTTTATTCATCTTTATATGTGTAAAGTTTAATATTATTAACTTATTTTGGTATTTCAAAATAACTTAGAAATTTTTTTTTTCAATTTCTACTTAAATATTAATTTTTGATTTGTTTAAGAAGTAATATACAAACAGTATAAACGAATTACAATATTAAATAATTTAAAAGAAAACCTAATATTAAATTAACTTGAAAATGGCGCGGGACATTATGACAAACAACTAACAGCGCTCAGAGCGATCTACCTCGATATCGTGAGCAGTCTAAGCGCGAGAAATGATGTCACATAGTTTGGCAAAACAGTTTAAGCACGTCTCGGAACACCTTAAGTGTGCTTAGGTTACTATTATCGTGTCTCGGAACGAGGGGTATATCTGATGTGTAAACCACTGAGTAAAGACCAAGGTTGCTGGTGGGAATTAATGGGCAATGATACAAATTATATATTAACTGATTTAGCTTACCTCGTGGTCGTTTAGCTTTCTGCCCACGACTCTGAAGGTGTTGTGCTGAGTGTGGTGGTATATGTGCACCTTGGACAGGCCCGAGCTGGAGCCAGAAGGGACCCACCGCTTTAGGCTGTCGTCGTACACCATCACGGATGCGCGCGCGCTGCTGATCGATTGTTCGCTGAAACAAATATCTTAAATTAGTGGATATAACAGCTAGCTTTCTTATAAATACTGTCACCTAAACGTTACAGCCACAAAATCCAAAAACAAATCAATTAAATATATTTATTGTGAAATAAGTACATATTTTTTATAACATGCTAAACAACTCTGTAGTGAAGTAAGTAATGTGTCTGCACACTTCGCGAGGTGACCCCGTGGGCTTGTGACGATATTTCTGTTGTGTTTACTTGTTAAGCTTGGTTCATGAAGGACTTAACCAATTTATTACTATTACTAGAGCAACAGAAATAAAGGGTCACTGGCGTGGTTGGTTATGACCCAACCAAAACTTCAAGGGTTATATGTTTACATAAAAGATTTTTACAAAGCCTCGTGAGAAGTAGTGAAGATAGTTTGTCCAATAATTTACTATAGGTTTTTTTTTTATGTTTACTAGCACGACATGTGACCTTGCGCCCACCTGATGGTAAGTGGCGCGCAAGGTCCATAAATGTTAGCAACTGGAATGAGACTGACATCGGTCCCTAACACTATACCGGCTTGACTAGATACTTTTGCTTAGATGACAGTGCTTGAAGAATTTCAGGCTATAGGAGTTATTAGAAGTAAGTTTTAGCTTACATAATAAGTAGACCATTGATGTTTACATAACATCTCTGTTACTATAGTCCAAGATACGTAGAAGAGCGACCTTCACCGATCTGTTATGAATTCAATTCGTTTATTTAGCAAGTAGGCATAAGACACAAAGAGATGTATTCTGTACTTTTAATTTTGACAATATTAATATAATACAATGTCATTTTATAGTACATATTGGTGTATCTGAAGCAGTCCGTGATAACCATCATTTGGAAAGAAATCAATAAAAAATAACAAAATTATAAATACAGAATAACGCTTAACATTACAGCTGCTGTAGATAGGCATTATCACACTACAAGCTAGGACAGATACAATTATAAAAATATAAATGTCAGTTAAGATAATAGTTGCTGTAAAGAGGCATTGTCATACTATAAGCTAAAACATACAATTATTAAAAAAAGGGTCACTTAAGATTACAGCTGCTGTATAAAGGCATTGTCATATTATAATCTAAGACAGTTATCCAAATGTAAAGTATCATCACGACCGTTTCCCTTTCGGGGTGGTCAGAAACCACGCTTATAAACAAGCAGATTCACATTTAGCCAACTTTACTGCCGGCCAATCATGACAAGTAGCAAGCTCGTCGATGTCTTCAGCGTACCAAACTCGAGAAATATATTTAAAAAAAACGAATGCATTGATATGAGTTTTATTTTAAAATTTAACCGTAACCTGCAACATTCGACACCATTTTTAACTTGAATACTTACAATTCAAATCCCAAACACACAAGCTTGGGTCCCTCTCCTCCCTTCCCCACTCCCTCCCCTATACATACACACACAAACACACACATACATATACAGACATTGCACCTACACTCACATACTAAATTTGTAACTTTTTTTATTCTATTTTCTTCTAAATTGTATGTTCATTATTGGAAGACACTGGCTTCTGTTATAGAGCTCAGCTCATGCAGGAGACAGGGTTCACCATAACGAATAAATATTCTTATTGTGCTATTAAAAAATATAAAAAAATTAAGAGATTTTATTTTGGGACAACCCCGGTGTATACGAGTATAGTCAAGTGATTTTTTACTTGTAGTTTGGAACACCACTATGCACATATAGGCAAACGCCTGTATAACATCAAATAATCCCCTTCTGCTATCTCTTATCTTAAAATCTTAAAATGGTTTTTTGGTTACGAAGTGAAACGATTTTTATCCCGTTTCTGCAACTTCACAATGTTTACCTAAAACATCTGGCGACCATCTTTCATCGTACATTTTAAAAGAATGTATGATCTTCATACAATAAAAATATGAACCAGTTTGGGACCAAAATGTTAATTTACGTTACATGTGCTGTATTTATAAGACCTTTGTAGATAAAAACAATCATGTAGGCAAATTCTATTTCTTTCCAAAAAAAAACATTTATCTAACGGAAACTATCGCTACTATCGAAGTTAATATTCGTATAATGATGCAGTGGTGGCTGTTCGAGCCCCGGCATGTATAATTATTTACGATTTCATAAGTTGGTATTACTAAAACAGACGGACGGTTTACACACGGGAACAATGGTGTTGTAAATCTATGGTATTAATTTTATCATGATGTCGAATTGATTTATTTATTTATATACTTACTCACTTTTTATTCAAATTTTTGTTGTTTTGTATTAACTAACATTTATTTTATTGATGTTGAATTTTGAATTTATTATTTTTTTTTCTTTGTCTTTTTTTTTTCTTTTTATATTAATTTTATATTGTATATAACTATTATTAACTTGAAAGCTTTATAAATATTATTATTTGTATAGAAAATTTAAAAATATATAGGTATATTGACAATACATTTTTTATGAAAATGTATGTATTAATTGCCTAAATTATAGTACACAAAAAACTAAATAAAACATTTTCTATTAATTAAAAGCCATGTACATATTAAGATTTGCTCCAGTGAAGTTTGCACGGAACGTCGATAACCTTCCCCTTAAGAGGGGCTTGCATTCTTCTCGCTCGCACAATCCGATTTTTTCAAATATTTACAATTTTGAGTTTTCTTTTTAGAAATATAGTCTATCAACTTTCTAGGAAGTAAAATTACGGACATCTTGGAGATATATTAATGATATATTTATTTTAGTAAAACAGAGGAAAATCGTGTTATTTTTGCTATTGTTCCTAGTCTATAATTAGGTATATGAAATGATTAAAAAAATATATATTAAAAAACACTAAACATTACTTAGTATTAATAAATAAAACTTAACAAAAAAGTATTAAATACAACTAAAAACTAAAATAATAATAACAATATTATAAATATTAAAAACTGCCTTCGTGGTCTAGCGGTTAAGTCCGTGGATTTAGACTCGGACGTACCGGGTTCGATTCCTGGTCGGGACACAAAAATATTTATTAATGTAAATAAATACATTTAATTAATATTAAATTTATTTGTGATATTTCTCGAGTTTGGTACGCTGGAGACATCGACGAGCTTGTCACTTGTCATGACCTATAGTAAAGTTTGGCTAAATGTGAATCCGCTTTATAAGCGTGGTTTCTGACCACCCCGAAAGGGAAACGGTCGTGATGATACTTTTTTTTTTTATGTATTAATTATAAGAATGGTAAATTGGGCTTTACTGTTAAGCCATATAATGTTTTATTAATAAATAAATAAATAATGGCAAATGTATGTAAGAAAAATTTTTCATTGGTACATGCTGGGGTTCGAACTCACCTCTTTAGAATGTTAAGGAAATCGCTCTTACAACCGAGCCACCACCGCCCGTCTATAATGCTCATTACAAAATTACAAGAAAACTTAAGTTCGCGTGTAGCGAATTAATTAAAACATTTTTTTGTTTTTCCGCCAGCTACAATCATATCCTATAGCCTTTAGCAACCAATATTATGTAACACTTTGGTAACACCCGTATTCGTAAATATTTCCTCAAAGGCCCCTCCACTCTCTCTCTCCACACAGCTGTCAAACGGAGGAACGACGGAATAGAACTGTCAAACTCAAGGTGCATCGTACCTTGAACCTTCTGTATTTATGTTATTTTTGGCTAATAATTATTTAAATTTGTATTTGTTATTAATATTACTTAAATTACTCTTTTTAAAAGGACACATTTTTAAACGAAACAAATAGTCAAACACATTCAAATCAGATAACGTTCTAAAATTATAAATAATTTACGTGACACATGAATATTCATAATATGAAAGAGACCGGCTTATAGACGTCAAAAGCGCAAGAGCGTGTAGTAATTCTGACAAAATAAATATTTAGAATAGATTTACAACACCACCGTTCCCGTGCCTTCGAGGCACGTTAAGGAGTTCAGTCCCGGTTCCAGAAATACCTACTTGTGGAATCGTAAATAAATGGCATTACAAAAAAAATACATAAGACCCTCGCCAACCCGTCTGGCCAGCATGGCGAGTGTATTGGAGACAAATTCTCCAGAAATTCCTGGAGAATTTTATTCTCTTCAACAGTGGTGGTTTAGGACTCCTGTGATCTAGAATCACAAGATGTGTGAATAATTTAAACAACTTACTGTGCCCAATAGTCTTCCCACTTTTTCTCCTTTTTTGAGCCATAACCTCGCGGTAACGTCGATGTTTTAAGCTTATTTTTGCCATTCAGCGACAGACTGGATCCTCTATCGTGAAGACTTAGCGTCGAGAACCGACTTGGTTCCGGCTTGATAGACTGAAACGACGACTGCGAACCCATATTAACTGAAACGTAATTTAACGATTGGCTTCCAGAATTTTCGCTGTAAACTCTTCTGAATTCCATTTCTTCTCTTTTGAATGATGAAGTTCTTTTGACCGGAGATTCCTGTATGCTTGTTATTAATACTGGTCTTGGTGTGTCGTCGATTTCTTTCTCCAGCTGATTCTGGACATGTGCTAGCATTTCCTCCAAATCTCCCAGATCCGGATTAACGTTCATTTTAACTCGTCTCATGTCTAGTTTAAGAATTGAACATTGAATGGTGTGTTTTGTGCGAGCGGAAAGATATGATAACGTAAATAGATAAGTTTTTAAGATTAAATAGATTTATCTTCTTCTAAGGTGGGTTGTACGAAAACCAGGTTTTATTTTATTTTTATTTAAAACTTTATTGCACTATGTAGAAAGGGCGGGCTTAATGCCGCTAGGCATTCTCTAGCAGTCAACCTTTGGGACAATACAGAACATTACAGTCATGAGGGTAGGTGCAAACGATTGTAAGAAACGTTGCCAAATAAATTCATTTAATCTTACATACCATAGATATTAAAATAAATACACATACATATATCAAATATGTACACAATAAAACATATACTACACACTATATTGGCTACTATATACTACATACAATACATACTTATATACGTTTATAATCTACAATTACAGATACTTCATTATGATTATTTATCAGTGTATTAGTTTTGCAAAAATGACATATAAAGCGATTTTTTTAAATCAGCCCATAGTCTATCGCACATCATTATTCTCCTTTGCCAAAACATGATGAACACGGCACCCGCACGGTGAACCAGACGATTGCTAATTTTGTCTTTTTATTTTCTATAAAACTTTATTGTACAATAAACAAATGTTATTTAAAATAATATTTTCATGAAAAAAAAAAACCTTTTAAACACAATCCCAAAATGAATTAGCTGTCTGAACATCGAATATTTGCAAATTTAGAGTACACCCAGATTATACGTAAGAAAAGAATTATATATATAATTAAAGGATTCACTAAATAAAAAAGATCCTTAACAATTTATTTTTTAACTTTATTCAGAATGCAAAAATAATTATATATTTAACGCCAATCAAAGAGACAGTTGCAGACCTTTATTTAAAAAGTTAAATGTGTCACCTTCATTATACATGTTAGAAGTTAGCGTTTTTGTTAAATAAACTGTGCAATATTTGAAGGTACTTAATTGAAAAAAAAAAAAACAAATTAAAACGCAAATTAAAAAAATCGTAATGCCGCAAAAGAGACCTAAAACATCTTTCTATTATAGAAATATATCTGTAATGGCCACCAAATGGCAAATAAATTTATATACATTAATAAATATTTTTGTGTCCCGACCAGGAATCGAGCCCGGTAACTCCGAGTCTTAATCCACAGACTTAACCGCTAGACCACGAAGGCGCAGTTAAATATATACATATATAGTTCTACATCAATTTAAAACCATATTTGCACGCCTAATAGGGCAGTCATGGAGAACGTTGTCTAGTAATATAGATTTAAGAAGACCATTGTTACTGACCCATGTCATGAAATAAATATGTTAAGTTTGAGTTTGATTTGAAAAAAAAAAAAAAAAAAAAACTTATCTTATCAGAAAAGTTAATAAATAAAGATATCATTGGACCATTCGACAGTTTACGATAAAACAGATGAACTGTGACGGATGTAGTCGACGCGAGACATGTAAAAACTAACGAACCGATTTCCGAGTATTATTTATCACAATTACCTTTACCCATTACACGTACATTATTCATAGCGCATAAATTAATTACCATTGATTGATATAAAAGCGAAATATGCTCGGTATTTCTCTGTTGAATATAATTCGAAACGTTGATAGTTAATCAGAGAATAATAATAATAATAAAATACTTTATTGCACAAAATTACAAAAGTAGTGTACAAGGGCGAACTTCATGCCGTAGGCATTCTCATACAGCTAACCTTTGTGATAGTGATAATTTTATTTATTTATTTACATACATACACTTTACATGGTATTAAAGATACTCCAATACACCATGCAAGGAGAAGTCAGACGTTATTAATAATATAAAAATAACACATTTTTTAAACTTATTAGATAATAGTTAATTAATACTAAGTCCAAGAAATAATAATAATAATAACAAAAGATAATACTCAAAATCTTAATCAATTTCATTTACTCACAAAATTTCCAACATGCTTTACTGAGTTTGGACAGATCGTCAGCAAAGATTTATTTTATTTATTTATTTTGAAAGAAAGATGTCAAGATGTGACTCGAGCAAATTTCTAAGTGCATAAAGTGCACGAGGCAACGGAGAGTAGCGATGCGCCACCGTGCGGTAGGTAGCTGGGGCCAGCAGCCTGTGAACACGCGCGCGGAGATATTTGTCAGGTGCATACAATCGCATCAACTGTGACACCACTCCGACTCGCCGCGGAGGACACGGCAGGATTGCATCAAAGGATAAGTGAGGTTATTCAATTCAATTCAATTCAATTCATTTATTCACCATAAGATACATGACGTACACTTGGTTTTGTCAGTTATACAATCAACAGTTTACATATCATGGAAGGATAGCAAAAGATCGACTATTAGTGCAAAGAACAGCCATCGTCATAACCAAATTAGGACTATGTAAATTATACACTCCCTAAATATAGATGCTGCTGTAAAAGAGCGTTGTCAGTTACTATACTACTTAAACCTACGTTATTAAATTAGATGTCAGTAAATGTCACAAAATATATTAATAAATATTACACTATGTAAGATAAGCAGCTGTAAAAGGGCGTTGTCACTTAAAAACTAAAAATTAAAAAATATATAATAAAAACTTATGTTTGTTATCAAAGTAACCTAAATGTCATAATTAAAATAATAATAAATAAAAAATATGAAAGAATGTCACCTAATATATTCCTCTTTTAAAGCATCCTCTATGGTGTAATATGATTTGTTGATTAGAATAGTTTTAATTCTGTCTTTGTACATATTATAATCTAAGTTTTTTGTGTCTACAGAGAGTTTATTATACAATTTGACACATTGACACAAGAAGCCCTTTGATATTTTATTTAATCTGTGCTTTGGTACTTGGATAAGAGATGACATGTGATGGTAACGTGAGTTTTCTCTAAAAGTTTTCTATAGGGTGCTTATAAACGATAAGTCAATAGATATTGACAATAGATATGAATATCGATACTTAACAATAACAATAAATAGCTAAAATATATACATAAAAGCAAACAATAAATATTAATAACATCCATGTACATATACATATCACAAACATACGATAGTACTGAAGAATTACTTAAAATAACAATATAATAGTTTAGGAATCCCTATTCTTTATAAATAAATCAATAATAGCAAAAGAAGACCAAAAAGAAAAACAAAATATAATGGTAAAAAACAAGATAAAGTACATAAAATTAGATTAGACACAATCACAGGATAAACAAAACAAATAAGCAAATATAAGTAAATAAATATAAATAAATACACAAATAAGATATAACAACCACATTCGAGTGTTGCAAAACTAGGATCAAGAAACTACACCTTCCCTGATCAATCTGGTTTCTTTGCCTTGACAGAATTATCTAGTGCAGAAACCAGTGCACTTACGAACAGTTCTGTTAGCCTGTCCTAGCTCAATGTATTATAAAAAAATATATATAATTTTCTAGTTTGTAATAAAAAATTGGTGTCAATAAATATTTTAATTTTTTATACATACATATATTTACCATATCAGAGCGGGATGGAGACATTTTGCATTTTAAGAAAGTGAATATAAACCATTTTAGCCAAGTAGAGAAAGACTAAGACAAAAAATGTATTGTTCATGTGGTAAAAAAATATATAACATTTTCAGCACACGACCCAGTTCGAGCATTACAATATTGTTTCTTAAAATCTAGGTGTTTTACATATAATGTTTCTTACTAGGAGATCAATTTACTAAAATTAGTTCTTATATTAATAATGAAATTAAAATAATTAAAATCTTACAAACTAAATAAGATAGAAATTCTATCATTTTTTTTTTTACAATAGAAGTGTTTATACACACAGATACTCCTCTACGGAATCAAAGTAGAAGAACCAAAGTTACTGATATAGCTTTCCAAATTAGCTATTTGAATTGGTAATAACAGTACACGGGTTTGATATACTCTGACAGAGTATAGGCAGAAGTTTTTTAAACGACTGGTGAAAAAAAATAGTTCGTTTTCGCTCTAACCCGGCGATATATACAATATAACTGGTCCTTAGATGCAAGTCCAAGTTATTAATATGACTAATGAGGTGCGACATTAGATAACGAAATCGCACTTATTATGGTAATTACAAAACACTGATTAATTAACAATACACCACTGTCACGACATGTTAAAATATTTTTTTTAAAATGTGTTATTTACACCATGTATAACCCTTTCAGCACGACAAAAAATATTTTGGATATTGAATGATTTATTCAAATTCAAATTCAAAATCGTTTATTTGCTTTAAATGTGGTACATACGGTAATATGGTTAGTAAGTTGGCTCTGCACATTTAGCCATTGTTGTGGCATGCAAAATTTGTTTTTATTTAAATTTTTGTTTTTTTTTTTATTAAAAAATTAAAAAAATTGATAACTTTAAGATTCTAATAATAATAATAATATAATATCTCATATAAATAGTGAAAGAAATATTTTCTAGATTTTAAGTGACAGTTGTACAGCAGCATTGATTGTTTGTAGTGTTAAGTGTAAATGACGATGGCTGTTCCTTGCTATTAATGGTATACTTCTGCTATCCTGCCATGATTGGTAAACAATAATATGTATAACTGACAAAACCGAGTGTACTTAATGTATCTTATGGTTAATAAGTTTGTTAACGGAATATTTGGGTACTTAGGAAGTAATTGTTATGTTTATGCTTATGTGTGTCTCGAAAGTCATTGTTAGTGTTCAGGTTCTCATGGTGTGGCGTGTCCGGTGGTCGTCCCTTCCTTAGAAGGTCATTGCAGTGGTGGCACGTGTGTCGGGTCCCGGTCCGCACCCTAAGGGCCTGTTTGAGCGGGGGGATGGCTGGCACATGCGTTACGTCCGTGATCGGGTGCTGCTGTGGGGGCCTGGGACCTCTGCCGAACATGTTCAATTTATTGTTCTTAAATTAACAGAGGTTTTTGCGTTTTGTCGACTTTCGGGTTGCACATAGGCATGTAGTCTATCTTAATTCTGACTTGCCTGGTGGGTTACTGCTGTACCAGGTTTTGTAATCTCATAGGTACTGATAACTAAATTTAAAAGGTTATTAATTGATCGTTGTGGTGCAGTTCTGTATATGTTTTATTTTGTAAATCTGATATAGCTGAGTTTTCCTTGCAGATTCCTTTCTCAGTCAGATTAAACATTAACAGGTCACTGGAATCTGCTAAGCTGCTGGTCTTCTGCTAACAGCTTACTTATTGGACCACTTTGCTGCTTAGTATTCTACTAGCAGGAGTAGAATCATTCAAAATAATTAAATTAATGACGTTTCATAAATGCCTGTAATAGGTTTACGTGAATAAAGATATTTTGACTTTGTAGAAGTAAAGTATCATCACGACCGTTTCCCTTTCGGGGTTGTCAGAAATCACGTTTATAAATAAGCGGATTCACATTTAGCCAACTTTACTATAGGCCAATCATGACAAGTGGCAAGCTCGTCGATGTCTCCAGCGTACCAAACTCGAAAAATATCACAAATAATTTAAATATTAATTAAATGTATTTATTTACATTAAAAAAAAAAATTGTGTCCCGACCACGAATCAAACCCGGTACCTCCGAGTCTAAATCCACGGATTTAACCGCTAGACCACGGAGGCAGTTATATTTTGACTTTGAAAAATGGCCGTGGCTGCATCCTGGCATGTAGCAATGAGATTTTTTTTTCTTATGTACATGCCCTGTGAGCACCAGAGCACGTTAAGCCATCGGTTTCACTAAAATTTACTTGTGAAATCTTTAATAAATTGTCATTAAAATTGACATCAGACCCTCGCCAACCCGTCTGCCCAGAGCGTGGCAAGTGAAAGCCAAATTCTCCAGAAATATCTGGAAGGCTCATCTCCAGCAGTAGAGGTACTAGTGGCTGGGATAAAGCCAGCAGCAACCATACCCGATATTTTATACAAACAGAGAGATTGATTTATGTTCTGCGCGTGCTAAGCTCACATCTATATCACGTATTGACTAATTAGATGACAATGGCATAGGATGTGGGGTCTGGTGTGACAGGAAGTTTCCAATTATTGGACGCTGTTTGCATTCATCGACGATTGACAACACGCTCAAAATTGTTACTTTAATTTATGAATTAGCAAATTGAAGGGGTAGAAGAGAAGACAGCAGACAGCGGAGTCATCCAGGCCCGGATGTTCAATGGGCCTGGGTTGGGGATGGGATAAACTCCCGTTTTCCCCGGCAGGATCTCGGCGGCTAACTACCCACCGGTGATTCAACGCACCTTTGGTGCTGGGCGCTGTTCCTACTACAACACCGCCCTTGTGGCTCACGAATCTAGTCTCCTAGATTTGTCTACTTTAGTTCTTCTCCACCAAGAGCGCCTCCCTAGGTAGTGGCCTCCCCTCGGGAGCCGTGCGAAAGTAGGAGCGATATCCTGAAGATGCTTGTAGGATCCGTTGTCAGCTCATTAAAACATACGACAAATTTCTAACCATTCCATGGATTCACCGTTCGGGTATCGGGTCCAATACTGGTTGGATCGTTGAATTGTTTATGTCTGTTAGGCATAACATTATTGCACAAACAAATAAAACTGACTAACTTAAAAAACAAAATAAGCTGCCTCGAGGTCCAGCGGTTAAGTCCGTTGATTTAGGCTAGATAACCTTCTTCGTTCCGTACGTTTCCTGGTCGGGACACAATCATTTATTTATTTGTGATTATTTCTCGAGTTTGGTAAAGACGAGCTTTTTTTTAATACTAGCACGTTATGCTTATATAATTATAAATGTATGGAAGCGAGACTTGGATATGTCAGAATACGCATGCACGCCGACACAAAAAGAGTTAATGCAGTAGAAATGAGGTCGTTGCGTCGGATATGCGGCGGCGTAACTTTGACGGACCGCATACGTAATGACGAAATACGCAAAAGGTATAAAAGAAAGCACAGGGACAAAAATATATAAGGAAAGGCATGCTCCGATAGTTCGGGCACGTTAAAAGATATATAAGACGAACCAGATATATAATGCGAAAGTTGTGGGTAAAAGAGGCCCTGGCAGAACAAGACTCATATATTACGATCAAATAAATAAAACAATAGCTGAAGTTGCATTAAAAAGCCATCGAAACAAAAAGGCATGTATAAAGAGGTTGATGAAGGTTGGCGAAAGAGGTAAGTCGTGACCGTGACAAGTAGCGCTCAATTGTCTCTACCTACCCCGCAAGGGATTTGGCGTGAAGATATGTATGTAGATACAAAATTATAAATACAAAATAAATTACATATTATGAATTTATAGTATGGAATATGCATTGTTATTGTACTCTTGTTTAAGCAGGTATAGAGCAAAACTTCTATACATGCAGCCTGTGGGTCAATTATACGCAGAAGGCATACAGCGCCCTTTGTGTCCAGTACAATAACGCGTTCAGGGTGCTGATGGGGCTGCCCCGTCGTTGCAGTGCCTCTGGGATGCAGAGGCGCGGTTAGATGGATTCCATGCTATTATGAGGAAGCGCTGTGCCTCAATCCTCGCCTGCGTGAGGGGCAGCCCCAGCAGCATCCTGGGCGTGGGCCCCAGAACAGGAAGAAATAAAAATATTTTTGTATTATAATTTAGTACTTTTCTTTAAAAATTGTTACTAACACATATGGAATTTGTTCTGAAATAAAGTTTTATTATTATTATTACAGAGTCACATGTGGTGCTTGGGTTAAAAATAGTATTATAACCTAGCATGGCTTGGCTTATATCACCTGGCAAACAGACCGAAGAGAAGAAAGGCAACAAGACAAGTGGTGCGTGGCGCACTTTCCTATCGCTGATCACTTGGAAAAACTATATAACACTGATCAATGGAATTAAATTATCCAGATTATAACATTACACGCTTGTTAACTGCAATATCACATGACAATTTTTTAAAGGCAATTGTCACAAATGTAAAATTTTACATATGCCGAGGCATTCTCACTCTTCTATGGCATATTTTTTTCACTATTTAAAAGGTGTCTATTTCACAGCTTAAATATAGTTAAAAATCAGTAAAACATGAAATTCTATATTTTTGTTACTTTGTAGAAATTTCTAGGACAAAAAACATCCAGCAGAGCGGAACTGACGAACCACTTTTTGTTGAAAACTTCATTTTTAATTCGTCACGGATTGGATTGGGCTATGTAATATCCATTAAATATTATTCTATCATTATATTTTCTCCATTAGTCATTATTATTTACTGTAAAATTGTTTAAAATTCGTACACCATGTGGTAGGTGATTTTGCATGCTCGCATTAATCTCCAGACCAAATATGGTACATACATACATATCTTCACGCCAGATCCCTTGCGGGGTAGGCAGAGACAATTGAGCGCCATTTGACACGATCACGACATACTTCTTTCGCTTCGTCGACATTCATTAACCTCTTCATACATGCCCTTTGGTTACGAAGACTTTTTAATGCACCTTCAGTCAGTGTTTTATTTATTTGATCGTGATATGTGAGTCTCGGTCTGCCAGGGCCTCTTTTACCTACAACTTTCAAATATGGTACATATTACATACAAAAAACTACGAATACTGTATGTAGTAACCGTGTTTTTGGGAACCTATCCCATAGATGTCTGAAGAGAGGAGACAAATTTCTAAGCATTCCATGGATTCACCTTTGCTAGAATAACCGTAATATCAGTTTTACTTAATCTGCAAAAAAAAAATGTTTTTTTTTTTTTTTTTTCAAAATAAGTTTTAATTTAGTTGTGCGATATGTGACACCACCAAATAATATTGCGCATTGCGAATGAAATCTGAATCTGCTGATCAATCATTTGTAGTCCAAAATTATTTATTAATCTATAAAGATTGCCGACACAAATATGTCATAATGTGTTGCCAAACAAAAAGTTCTTTTTCCACACAAATAACGATCTTATTTCAATGCACGAAAGTAAATTTACTAGTAAATCGGCAGTGGTTTACCTTATTCAATACTGCCCACATGAATCGTTGACTTTATATGCATTGGTCCTTCATCGTTAAATATAAATATATTATGTAATAGGCATTTACTAAGTTCGTACTTTTTTAAAAAGCAGAATGATATATAGTTTCTAAACTAGACATGTTATTAATATATACTACCACCTAAACAACCTTTGTATCTAGTTCAGGTTTTTGCCTCCGCAAATATGATCACATCTCCGAGTACCGTGCTAGGCTAAAGTGGCTACCAATTCGTTGTCGCAGAAATCTCGGAATCATTTGCTTACTCTACTGTAATTTAAATGAGGTTGCGACTCCGATATACCTCAAGGACAAATTTACCTAGCTTTCTTCCTTTCATTATCGGTTTGTTCGTCACATAAATCTGTCCTCCTGAAGGACATCATTCTGGTTTCATGTCTTACTCACGCAGTTGTTGCAGTAAATATTTGGAACAATTTGCCGGTCAATATTCGGCAAGCAGAATATTATTTAAAATATTGATATACTCATATTACTTAAATAGCTCCCAACAGCCTGCATAAGTGGATATTGTATGTATTATAGTTATGTATTTATTTATTTAAAAACTTTATTGCACTATGTACAAAGGCGGACTTAATGCCGCTAGGCATTCTCTGACAGCCAAACCTTTAGGACATTTAGACAGTATAGATATATAGTGGTAGGTGCAATATTAAGTAAGTCCATATATATCAATATATACATACCAATATTTACTTACTATTACATAACACGTACATAAATAAATTATATATATATACTATATACACATAATAAATATACAAATAAACCACTTAAACGATGAGGATGTATGTAAGTATGTTGTACATATATTATTTATAAAATGTATTACTATTTAATAATGATCAGTCTTAAATACGTCGCGCACCTACTCCTTCATCTAAGTAATGCTTTATATTGTTCCAAAGGTTGGCTGTTGTCAGAGATTGTCCCTTGTACATAGTGTAATAAATTTTATTATATATCATATATAGTGTATAAAATTTTAAATAAATAAACCGATAGATCACAGAGGCATCAGATTTACTATTAGGTACATCTAAAAATCCAATTTGCTTAGGGTAGCGTTGGCAAAAATAATTGGCATTGATTCCCAGTCGTATCATATAAGTCAAAATATGTAGGTTAACACTTTTACTTTTCCATTGATATAGTTGGCGCCACGTAAAAAGGCCGTTGAACGACAGTGGAGTGCATGTATTTGCGTATGGGTACAGTCACGTCCAAATTACCAGGCTATTGTTATATTATATATGTTTATGATATAAATTTATGATTATATTTGTGCTATTTTGTGCAAAAAAATATACATACATTGGTATGTAATCCTGTCCCCCTAGCATGGGATGTGATTTACGTCTAATAAGGCCGTTTAAAAAATAAAAGTATATAAAATTAAATGATATTGAGAAAAGGGTCTATGGTTCAGAAAATGTTGTTGGAAGCAAGGTTCCAACAACCTCTGTTATTATTCCATAGCCGACATTAAAATTCAGAGGAACAGTAATAAAAACAATATTGATTGAAAATATAATTAAAATGAAACAAATCGTCATGATCG
Source organism: Tinea semifulvella (assembly GCA_910589645.1). NCBI lineage: Eukaryota > Metazoa > Arthropoda > Insecta > Lepidoptera > Tineidae > Tinea > Tinea semifulvella. The sequence goes on along the minus strand of OU342619.1, from coordinate 657,525 downwards.
TAGAACAGTGTCGGATTTAAAAAAATACCCATAATTTTGCATATATATTTATATATAGTTTTATATTGTTTGTGGTCTGTAATTTATAGTGCAAATATTAGAAAGGGTTCCAAATTGAAATCTAGAAGGTTTGCACTTATTATGAGACTTAAAAAGTGACAAAAAACAGTCGAAATGACAGTTGAATGGCCGCCATGAAAATTTTAAATATAGCAGATCCGTCACTGTTCTACGATCATGACGAAATTTAAAAACCAAGAAATAAAATTTAAAAAATCAGGAACCTATACGGGAGCTGCCCCAGCCTGCTTCACATCAGCCACATTAATGAAGGTTCCAATGTCAAAAGTGTCTAATTTATATTTGATATCTTAAACTGTTGACATACCCGTCCAGTCAAAAAAAAATAGATATTAGGCGAGCTTAATGCATTTTTAATTAACCAACGTAAATCAGTCATGAGCGAGCCATGGAAAGAGCTATGCTTGGTATATCTCTAATGGATAGAATTCGAAACGTTAATATTCGTCAGAGAACGAAAGTTACTGACATACGAGGGGCGTTCAAAATATTCTCGGTATGTGGATAAAAACAAACAAGTACGAAAAGTTTGATATTTTTATTTTTCAATATACTCCCCCCCTATGTTCATACACTTATAAGATCGATCAATTATTTTTTTTAATCCCTCATAAAAATATTTTTTATCTTTGGTGTAAAAATGCTCCTCCACGGCCGTCTTCAACGCTTCATCGTCAGAAAATTTATTTCCACGCAGATCCTTTTTAAGATTGGGAAACAAAAAGAAGTCGCTTGGGGCTAAGTCCGGACTATAGGGTGGATGAGTAACAGTTTCAAACCCACATTCAACAATAGCTGCCTTGGCAATATGAGCAGTATGGACAGGGGCGTTGTCATGCAGAAGCAGAACACCTTTGGTTAACTTTCCTCGCCTCTTTTCTTTGATCGCATCTCTTAATTGACGTATAACGTTAGCGTAGTACTGCCCTGTGATATTTACACCTTTTTCTTTATAATCGATAAGCAAAACTCCTTCACAATCCCAAAATATTGTGGCCATGACCTTGCCAGCTGACGGGATTACCTTGAACTTCTTGGGATGAGCTGAACCCTTAATGTGCCACTGCATGGACTCCTGTTTGCTCTCTGGGTCATAATGATGAACCCAGGTTTCATCTCCAGTAACTATTTTTTGCAGCACCTCATCGGGATTTTCACCACACAGGTCGATAAAATCTGAACAGCAAGCCACACGCATATCCTTTTGAAGAAGCGTCAGCATTCGCGGAACCCATCTTGCACTTACTTTTGACATATTAAGATGGTCATGTATAATGTCATGTACGGTACCAATAGAGAGATTGGTTACTTGAGCTATAGATTTTACCTTCACTCGGCCGTCTTCCAATATAAGTTTTTCCACTTTATCAATATTTTCTTGTGAGGTAGCCACTACAGGCCGGCCAGGTCTAGGGTCATCTTCAATACTCTCCCTTCCACGCTTAAATTCGCTTGACCATTTTTGAATAGTAGATAAAGAAGGAGCAGACTCACGGTAAACACAATCCATTTCCTCTTTTATGGTTTTTTGATTTTTACCCTGTTTTGTCAAGAATTTTATGACGGATCGGTGCTCTAATTTCGTTAAAATTGTTAATTCGCTCATGGTGTTCATGTTTGTTCGGCAATTGCAGAAAAACAAAAGAACATCTCGGTTCCAATTTTACTTTTTTTTAATGTCAATGGATGAATCTTAGCGGCCAGTAACAAATATATATATAAAAGAGGTTGTAACGTATCAATACCGAGAATATTTTGAACGCCCCTCGTAGCTTTTAAAATTAGCAAGCTGAAGTGGCAATGGGCCGGACACATCTGCCGCAGAACCGACGAACGATGAGGCAAGACGCAGAGTGGGACGACCCCTCGCCAGATGGACAGATGACCTAAAGAAGGTTGCTGGTAGGGGTTGGATGAGGGTAGCGAAAGATCGCGTTAACTGGCGAGCCTTGGGGGAGGCCTACATCCAGCAGTGGAGAGATATTGTAAATTTAAAACGCGTTATCCGAGTAGAATAATTATGATTGTGACGACCGTTGCTTTTCCGCACTTGGTCTTTATGAGGCCTTTGTGCGTGACCTATACTCCGTCATCGGAGCCATCCAATCTCCTCAGGAAGGCCAGGAGACCCGTCACGTTTCTGAAGACCTCTGGAAGAGTTCCCGCAGTCTGGAGGAAATTAAATCTAGGCACAGCTGTAGCTGCAGTACTTCATAAGAACATGCGCGGCCGGATATTGAAGGCGGATATTGAAGTTTTTGGCATCTCTCCTTAGTACAGCTTGCGCTGCTTGTAGGATGCCTACACATTCCGCTTGGAATATGCTGTTTTGTGAATCGTGAGGTGTTGATAGGTGAATGTTCAACTTCATAGAGAAGGCGCCCGCCCTCGTGCCTGTATCGGTTTTTGAGCCATCGGTAGAATAATTATTCCAACGCATAAAAGTACCCAATATAGCCGAAATTGTTATGTAATGGCAATAAATATATTTAATAAGCTTCCAGTTACTGTAAGAGAGCTGTTATTATATAAAAAAATCGACATAAGTATACCCAGACACTAAGCTTGACAAAGTCATGTGACTAAATATCAGACCCACTGTCAGTATCCACGACTTTGCTTCATTACTGGAAGAATGATTAATAATAAATTGCATAATAAGAATTGCGTACTTATTTGTATGTTAAATTAGTCACTCTTGTATGGTTATTGGAAAATCGACGTCAAAAACGTTAATGACGTACTTGGACATTTCCTAGCGTATCATAATTAAAAAGTAAAGTATTATCACGACCGTATCCCTTTTGGTGTGGTCAGAAAGCAGTTATTAAAAAAAGTACAGATTAACATTTAGCCAACTTTACTATAGGCCCTTCATGACAAGTGGGAAAGCTCGTCGATAGCGTACTAAACTCGAGAAATATCACAAATAAATTAAATATTAAATGTCCCGACCAGGAATCGAACCCGGTCTAAATCCATGGACTTAACCGCTAGACCACGGAGGCAGTCCGTAATTAATTAATACCAAATTTATGGAATGATCTTCCTGTAAACATAAGACAAGCAACTACCAGATCTTCGTTTAAAAAACTCGTATATCTACACTACCTGAAAAGCTCCTCACAATATTAGTAAGTGTATATATGTATGTTTATGTATGTATTAGTATTTAGTATATTGATATTATAGTATAAATAACAATATAATTTGTAAGTGTATAATTAAGCTGTTAATTTTTCTTCCTAATTTTTTAATATTTCTTTCATTGCACCTATAATAGTTCAAATTTTTCCCCAAGGTTTGGCTGTCAGAAAATGTCTACGGGCATTAAGTCCGCCTTTGTACTTCGTGCAATAAAGTTTTAAATAAATAAAATACTTAGGTATATCCATATATCCATAATAGAAATTTTGTTATATATTTCGTAAATATCCATTTCAAATAAATGACCTTAATTTTAACAATAACTAAATTAGATAATAGCTCGTAGTCGGTTCAACATCGCGTAGGAGTGGATCCGTGGGAGATATTGACCAATATGGTGGATCTGAAAGTGGTTAATTTTTTAAAGCATTATTTGTCTTGCGTTATGGTTCCACCATGTGGGAGGATATTGATTGCATTTTACGAAAGTTTGGCTCAAATATTAGTATACTTAGTTGATATGATAATTGTTTTATGACTCTAAATGACATGCCATTCCGCGCCCACCAAAAGGTAATTAGGATGCCAAGTTAAATAAAAAAAGAAGCAATATATATGCAAAGCGATGGCAAAAATGATATTTCACCATCATCACAGCTACTAGACCCTCCATATACTCCAATAAACTAAATTTAGATTGTTGTAGAATAAATTTCACATATAATTTAATAATTAATCCCATAAGTATTTATCTATATTTTTATTCATGTTGTATCTATACTATTATTATTTCCAATCTCAATCACTCTATTACCTCACTTTTTATCATCACAAAGGTTAACTGGTAAAGAATGCCTTCGGCATTAAGTTCGCCCATGTACACTACATTTGTAAATTATGTGCAATAAAGAATTTTATTATTATTAATAAATGGATGTTAGAGCAGTGGTGGCTCGGTTGTAACAACGCTTTTCTTATAATCATAAAAAGGTTGGTTCGATCGCCGGCATGTACTAGAAATACACCTTTTCTTACGTACTAGTACAGTTGTCATAGATTTACAACACTATTATTCCTGTGCCACGGAGAGCACGTTATGCCGTCGGTTCCACTAATACCAATTTGAAATCATTAAAATTTGACATCACACCCTCGCCAACCTGTCTGGCCAGCAGCGTGGCGAGTGTGGGCCAAATACTCCAGAAATATATTCTGGAAGGCCCTTCTCGAGCAGTGAAGGTTAGGCTAGGACTCTGTGTATTACTCTAAAAAAAAAAATGGTATTTTCTGTACGGTCACCTGTCGTGTGTATCTGTATTCCGCGAATTTTATTTAAATCGGTCTAATAGTTAAAATCTAACAAAAAGACTGGCAGTGAAGACGCATGTCGTGGTCAGATTATGACAAGAGCCTATTGAACATACAAATAAAGTATACATTACTGATAAAGTTACAATTATAATATTAGTATAGTAGATGTCCACATGTTTTTGCGGTGACAGCTATGCCGCAAATGTCAACTTGAGCCATGTATCAATGTCAATAGCGCAAGTTCAATCTTGTTTGCGGCCGGTTGCAGAAAGGCTGATTATCTTTTAAAGTAAGGATGGATGAGAGCGGTGGTGGCTCGGCTGTATGAACGCTTTCCAATCCAAAAAGGTTTGCCGTTCGAACCCTGTCACATGCTAGATGCATGAGAAATACTTTTCTACATTTGTCATAGATTTACAACACCACTGTTCTTGAGAGACGTTAAGTCGTCGGTCCCGGTTGCACTAATACCAACTTGAATCAACCTTTTTACATTCGTAAAGCACCATAAATCATTAGTTTTAAAAATTTGCTTACCAAACACTTTCACAAAAAGCAAGTCGAATCAATATATCTTTACAGAGTCCGTATATTATTGTACGTATTATTTGAACATTTATATATATATAGTTTAAAGTCGCTCAACTGGATAAAGTCCAAAATGTGGACATCCGTCAGAGAACCAAAGTTACCGCCATAGCCCTTTCAGTTCGGACAATACCAAGCGTGCGTTATTACAAAAAAATGTAGCTGTCACCAAATTCTGTTTTGCCGCTTTAAAACGGCCTCAATACGACTAGTTCGTACATCCATCTATCTACTTAGTCAAAAATTATAAAAGTAGTAAAATAAAGAAAAAAACATACACTATGTTATTTCCACTATGCTACCAAACGCACGATGGTGCGCTAGCACATTAGAAGACGCACGAATGTGGGGGTTTATGGAATTAGCTGGGAGAGGAATTTTATCACTATTTATATGACATACTTTAGACCTCAAAGTTATCAATAAACATTTCAATATCCAAAATAATTTTTGTCGTGCTGAAAGGGATAGCCTTCAAAATTTGTATGGTGAAGTGGCAATGATCCGGACACGTCTGTCAAAGAAACGATGTCCGTTGGAGTAGACAGATTCTGTAGTGGAGATCACGTACGGGAAGACTTGGAGTAGGTCGACCCGCCAGGTTCACGGTTGCTGGTGGGGGTTGGGTGCAATATATTGTCGGACCTAATTGAAACGACATGTGACGGAGCCCTAAATTCCAGGACCGATGTCCCGTTGATTCGCTAATGGATTGGTGACACACGTGTTTATTGGCTGATAGGATCGTCATATCAATTTGTGTCAATTGATTTCTTCATGTACCTCTACCGTTATGGCGTTATAATAAAAATAATAATTCATTATTGCACAAAAAAACTAAATAAAAAAAATTATCATCACGACCGTATCCCGGGGTGGTTAAAAACCACGCTTTTTAAATAGTTTACATTTGACCAACTTTACCGAGTTTACATTTAACCCAGACCTCCGGGTCTAAATAAAATTAATAATAAAATTATTGCACACAAAATATACAAAATAAAAATATGTACATAGGCGAGCATAATACCATGAAGGTATTCTCTACCAGCTAACCTTTGGGAGAGTGATAAATTTATATGATGGGTGTCTGAGATTTTTTAAGTAAATGTAAATATATTACAATTAAATATACAAATTACATAAATTTGACCTACACAAATACTTATATACCTACCTAAATACAATCCATATAATACTAAATCCACGCACATAACCGCTAGATCATGGAGACAGTGAATTAACTTAAAATTAATGTGTTCAACCGAGCTTTATGCCGTAAGGAATTTTCCACCAGCTAACCCTGTAAGGGGAAAAAAATATCTTCATGAAATGTCATTTTTTAAAGAATTAAGAGATAGACATATGTCATTGCGGACTTTTCTGTAGAGCTATATTAGATACAAAATATCACCATACATTATTTTGTTATATCTCAAAGCTCCCAGAAAGCCTATTTTTTTCCGACACATCCAACAAATATCAAATACAAAACGTAACAAATTAAAAACTCTATTGCACTTTACTTAAAAAAGTATGTACAAAGGCGAACTTAAAGCCATTTCGGCTTTTTCTACCAGCTAACCTTTGGGAGAGTGAGACAGTATAAATATGTGGGGTGCAAGCCAGTCTGGCCAGCGTGGCGAGTGTAGGCCAAATTCTCCAGATATATGTTCTGGAAGGCCCATCTCCAGCAGTGGAGGTCTAGGACGCTGTGTTCTAGGGGCTGTAATGATTAAGTAGTTTTTTAAAGATGTGAATGGGAGGAGCTTGTCTGATGGTCATATATACTAAAATGTTTCCCGAGAACCACTGGTGAAAACAGCATAAACATCGGTGCAGTAGTTTTCGAGTATATAGCGAACAGACAGACAGACAGACGCGGCAGAGAACTTTGTTTTATAATATTTAGTGATATAGCGTTAAAAATCTGCATATCAAAATAAACTGTCTTAATTATTCTAAAGCATGTACAAATTGATTTGACCTATTATAATTGAATAACATTGTTTTGTTAGTAAATATATGATTAACCTCAGATAGTAGCATCCTGAATGTCGCAAGAAGGTCGCCAGATAGTGTGGCTATTGTTTGTTATATATATATTACTTAGTAATTGCTTACTAAAAGATAAAACCAACCCCCTCATCCATTTTTTTTCAAATAACATAGTTTTAAATACGCCTTAAGGTACGGGCACACTACTACACTGACACTCGACACAAATGTCGACACTAGTGTCGATTGCGTCCACATGGTAAGCAATTTTTTGTGTCGACATTAGTGTAAATATCTAATGTCCCGGCTCAAGTGTATTGGCTGTCCACGAATCGATGCTACACTGACTGCAATTCAGTGTCGTACATTCCCTCGTCATGAATCGACGTGCTGCTGCCGCGGTTGTCGCGATATGTGTTTCAATTAAAATGCGTCGCCGTAAAAAGAGATCGATATGGGTTAAAGATTGGATTAAAAGAAGAGCACAGCTAGGAAAAACTAGGATTCAGAATTCTACAAAAACTTTCTTCGGATGAAACACGAAGACTTTCAATATTTATGTAATCAAAGATTTTATTTGGAGTCCACGCGCGTGACGCCACATTGTTTGGTCTAGCTAAAAATTTCGCAAAGGTTCGAAATTCGTGACACTCGTGTCGGACACTACGCACGTCCAGTGTCCACGGCTGCGACACAGACACTGAGCGACATCGCCACTACATCTGCAACTAAGTGTCGCAGACTTGGACACACACAGACAGTCGATGTATACACTGAGTGTCTAGTGTCAGGTGTCGTCGTGTGTCCGTAACTTTAGTTGCACCAAAATGAAATCTCTGTAATCGTAAATCATCAAAAAAATCAGTACGTATGGAAGGTCAGCCGTCAGCTGATACAATCGACGCCATTTTAATCGTTACATTAACAGACTTCGCACAGTTGGTACGAGAGGAATTCCAGCAAAATCTTTGTAACACTTACTGCAAGCATTGGGCCTAAGCAGATCTGCTGTTGATACATTTATGGAAAGAGCTTCCAAGACGGCAAAGCTTTGTGAATGATATGTTGGAACGAATTGCTTCGGAAGCAAGCAAGTTGGTGACACATTCAGGGAGGACGTTGAGCAGTAAAGAGATCCAAACAGCTGTGAAGTTGCTAATACCAGGAGAGCTGGCGAAACACGCAGTTAGCGAGGGTTTAAAAGCCGTTTCAATACCACAACAGGATGGACAATAAAAACTAAAACCTACAAATTAATTATTAAATAAATAATGAATATTATATGTATATATTATTAATTTTAAAAGAAATAAATAAATACGGAATCATACAGTATTTGGATGGTGGATCGTAGGCGTCTTGTTGCGCAGTAAATTAAAACCAGCCTATTGTCGGTAGCAAGCCAGAGACACCATTCTTCTCATCTCGCTATTTCACACACGATGGACCCGACACTCGCACGGTGATTCCATGAGATGCTTAGACATTCGTCTTCTACTTCTACTTCAATAAAGAGTTTATAAATAAATAAATTTAATACTGTGAAAAGTGAAGGTCAGAAATGTGCTGTATGCTAAAAATACTCTATCTAAAAATTCCTGACTAATTAATAAGTGGGCATCAAGTGACAGAGCTTATCTGATATCGATCGAGACACTAAAGTGAAAACCACTGCAACCGTAATGAAGAGAGTTGCTAACAAAGATATTTTAATTTGGGATACCGCATCAACCTCAAAGTTATATTTAAGCTCGGTTCTATGCCGATTATACGAACTTATATATAGATATATTTTACTGTTATTTCTGTTTTGATAGTATTGTACAGTATCATCACGACCGTTTCCCTTTCGGGGTGGTCAGAAACCACGCTTATAAATAAGCGGATTCACATTTAGCCAACTTTACTATAGTCCAATCATGACAAGTGGCAAGCTCGTCGATGTAGTATTGTCTAAATAATATAAAATCTCTTTGGCCTGTGTTCCACTATTGCTACTTTGTTTATATGTTAAATTAAACCTGTGATTTTTAAAAATATATAAATATATAAGTTACTATAACCCTTAGTAACATTCTGTCTATATGTCTGTTAATCTCTACCTCACTCTTATAGTACTGGACTAATTAAAATAATAGTTTGCAGAGATATTGTTAGGAATTCAGCAGCTATATATATATCACGCTATTAAGGTTGATATTTGCACGGACGCTGTCAAGGTCGAGCGCTTATAGAGTTGAGAATTGAATAATAATTTGTAATTATGACGCAATCTCTGATGTAAATAACGAAATCCACCAATAACGTTTGCGACTAAGTAACGGAATAGGGCTGCAGGAATGGACAGATGTATTTAATTAGAAAGATACACGCTTGCTATTGATACTCGTACAAAACTGAAACTACATTGACGGCATTTATTTATTTACAGATTCAACAGCGCTAACTAAACCTAGTCCACAAAAATCTTAACTAGCCAATTAATGAATCAATAACAATAGTAATAAAAAACTAGTAAGCGATACAAAAAAAAAACTAAAAAAATTAAAAGCGAATCAAGAAATGAAAAATGGGAAAATGATAATACACACATCAAAAGTGTCTAGGGATCAACATATATTTTTGCAATAACTTTTCTCCTGATTGATATTCATTAAAATTTTCTTTAAGGATTGATCAAATAAAATGTTTTCGTTTGTCTACAGTAACGATAAACCAAGTCACCTTTGCATTAGTAAAAAAAATTGCCATTTTCCTAATAAAGGGATTTTTGACATTTGAACCACTAACATTAAAGTTCGAAAAAAAGACTGAAATAACAGTTTTTTTTTTAATTTTATTGGGTAACTTAAACAATTAATAATCCGTGTTTCTACCGCGAACACTAACAACACAAGAACATCGGTTTGGCATACTCAAAATGAGTTCATCCAAATCACGCTGTGGAATGGCCGCCCATGTTCGTTGCAACAACAAAAAAAGGTCTTCTTGCGACTGGATACCCTCCATATTCGGCAGAGCTCTTCTCTGAAGAATATCCCATGCATGCTCAAACGGGTTCAAGTCTGGCGACTGAGCAGGCCAGGGCAGGACATTGATGTTAGCTGCGGCGAGAGTCTGTCTTACAACTCTTGCGGTGTGCGGTCGTGCATTATCATGCATTAACTGAAATAAGGGACCGATATGCACTTGTAGAGGAACGATGACGTCTGATACAACCGTCTCAGCATAAATTTGAGCGTTGAGGTTGCCTCTGATCCAAATCAACTCAGTTCTTCCGCCGATCGAAATACCCGCCCATACCATGATGGTTCCACCACTATAAGGATGGACTTCCTGGCAGGATTTTAATCGCTGTTGGCGTCCAGGGGTTCTCCAGTGTCGTATACGTCTTGTATCCGGCCTCATACCAAAACGAGACTCATCAGAAAAGCACACGAAACGCCATTGTTCTTCTGTCCAATTTCTGTGTTCAAGAGCCCATTGATATCGAGTCCTACGATTGTGCATTGCTATAGGTGGTACCCGTAGCGGTCTTCGGGAATGAAGGTTCACTTCATGCAAGCGGTTTCTGACTGTTTGGTCGCTAATTAAGTTCCCTGAAGAGCGATGAAGGCTCACGGCTAACATCATGGCGGTTATTGTTGGAGTTCTTCGAGCTGTGATTTGAATGTATCGGTCTTGTCTCCGTGTGGTGCAGCGATACCGTCCTCCATGGCGCTCAGCCACGGTACCAGTGGTTCGGTAACGTGTCCAAAGTCGACTGATAACACTCTGACTTGTATTCAGAGCTAAAGCCACAGTACGTTGCCGGGAACCAGCTTCTATCATTCCCACGGCTCTGATCATTTCTTCCCTGCTTAAATGACGTCGCCGCTCCATAATAACGTTGGTTTTAATCAGTAGTAGGGAAACAGTAGCACTAATAATGTCTTCAATGCGTCTTATGTTTTTATAGGGAAAATATTGACAGCTGATTTTCATCTTTTACTCGAATTTGATTGACAGTTCCTGTTTTAAATTATGAAATGCACCAAAAAGGATCCATATAAATTTATAAAATCATAAATTTATTACAAAGCCACATCTCAATCACAAGAAATCCGCATAAACATGCTTGATCCCTAGACTTTTTTGATGTGTGTACTTAATAAAAATAAAATATTAAAAAACCCTAATCTGTTCTCCAGTGTGCTAAGACATTAGTATTGGTGTGTGTGTGTGTAAAATAAATAAAACCCTATTATCCGATGTGTCGACTATTTCATGACCTTTCCAGCGATACTGTGAATCTAGACATTTTCAACCCAAATGTTAGTCTATTTAAGACACAAATGTTATTGATTGTAAACTAACGTAAAGTGACTCTTTACTATTCTTATATTGACTTTTTTGACTTATACTAATATATAACCTACGATGTAACTTTCAACATAAATTGACATTAATAATAACATATTTATTCTCGTATACAGTATTAATATATTGATAATGAAATGGATGTAACCTAAAATTTTAAAACTGAAAAACACAGTTGACCATAATCATCCAAGTAGCTATGTGTAGCATGCCGTGTACACTGCCCTTGGGTTGCAATTCCGACCTTATGAATTATTATAAATTTGTGCTTGATATGTATTAATTGTAACCTGTTAGTGTACCTTAAATAATAAATAAATAAAATGTATGTGTAGTTGTGACAGTGTGGATGTGAGTGTAATTTGTAGTTAGAGTGTGACTATGTAATCCTCTGAACTAAGCTTTTAGTTATTTCTGTTTTAAAAGATTTTAAAGGTAAATAAAATATGTCAATATGAGAGAAATGTTTATAGTAAGTCCTTGCCAATCTCGCAATTAAGGAACATTGGACATAAGTAGTCTTGTGCGCAAGAGGTACATTAAAGATATTTTTTGATGTAAGCATTTAGAGATATCAAGGCGATCATCAAAACAGAGTCCAAAAAACTGGAAATACTGAACAAGCTGGTTTTTCCCACCCTCACACTTATGCTTTATAAAGCACAGATACGAGTACGTGGAATATGTTCTCACCTCTGGGATGGTTCTGCTAAATAACTTACTTATGATCTCAATGTCCTACAGAGGCGGGCGATTCAGATAATGGATGGCACCACAGTGTCTGCAATTCTCGAATCGCCTTATGCGTGTTCTATAAGCTATAATACGGTGAACGTACTAAAGAGCTCCACAACCGTATCCCTTTCTTCTCTACTCGTAGTACGCAACCGAACCACGCGCCGAGGCCAATATATACCCCTTATACCGTAGTCACTATCCCTACACGTTCATCTAAGACTATTCCTATAACCTGGAGTGTTCTAGACGAAGTGTAAAGACGCATTTTGATAGGCCGGTATAGTGGTAGAGACTGATCTCGATCGTCATTATTGACCCGCTTGTACCGATGAGGTTCTAGAATGGATACCACGTACTAAAAGGCATAAAGTTTCACTAAACTTCGTTAGGTGAACTGAAGGCACGGAGGCTGATGATGAAAACAAAACAGCCAAACGATAACAAGACAATGACCAAAACTTAATGAAGAAAGAAGGCGACATAAAATAGCAAATAACCCATTTATGTACCGATATAATTACGCACAGCGGTTCATAATTGCTAGTGCACAGCAACGTAAATCTGGTTACGTAATATGCATCTTAGCGATATTACTATAGGGGTCATTTTGTGTTCCAAGAACTGGGAGAGAAATGATTTCGCGGAAATCTATTAGACTGCCAGGAATGTAGATTTATGTTCAGTAAAAGACTACAATTTGTAGAGCACTGGGCACTGAGTTGGTGTATGGAAGGATTTGGTCGGACCAACGCACCAGGATGAACATACGCGAGCAACTGACGCGAGCTACTAAGCTACTAACGACCGACATCAGTCTCTACCACTATGCCGACAGAAAAAGATACATTTTTAGACTTCGCTTGAAGTACTCCAGGTTATAGGAATGGGAAAACACACTGGTATTCCACACCGTTATCGTACGAATTTAAGTCTCCAAATTTGTATGATCAAGAGATTTTCGAGGTTACATTCCCATGCGTCCAAAGTGCTATAGAAGAAGACATTTTTTTTGGAATTTAATTGTTTCATCGCGTGGGAGATAGAGGAGAAGGAGATCTCCTATTTTTATTACGCAACAAGACGCTTACTATTCTACTCCTCTCCCTAACCAACCAAATACAGCTAATTCCACCTTGGAAGCTCGTTCCCTTAATGTATTAACGGCAGACCTGCTTAAGCTTGCTTAACAGAGTGAGGACAAGCACTAACAGTATCCTGAAGATGATATCTGAAAGATATCATTCGCCGTGCATTGGCTGCTGTTCTGGAGGGAGTGAGGTACGTTCTGTCAGATTGGTGGGGGCCCGATATTTCGAATAAACATATAATATTATTATTTTAATTATTAAGACCAATCATTTCAGTAAGTGGTGCGTAGTTTTTGCACCACTACCTAAATTCATTCAATAGGAAGGGATGTAAAAACAAGCACTAAAAAACAATGCAAAAGACAATGGATGGTCTCTTTAGAAATTAATGAATAGACAGTTGCTTCCTTCTTGGTAGGTTGCCAAACAATACCCACCTCGCAGCCGTGGAATAAAGTAACAAAGTTTAAAACTAAATTCGATAAAGCCTATCTTGTACTTTGCTTAGGGCTCGTGCGCTCGCCTCGCCTATCTTGTACTTTGCTTAGGGCTCGTGCGCTCGCCTCGCCTATCTTGTACTTTGCTTAGGGCTCGTACGCGCCTCGCCTATCTTGTACTTTGCTTAGGGCTCGTGCGCTCGCCTCGCCTATCTTGTACTTTGCTTAGGGCTCGTGCGCTCGCCTCGCCTATCTTGTACTTTACTTAGGGCTGGTGCGCTCGCCTCGCCTATCTTGTACTTTGCTTAGGGCTCGTGCGCTCGCCTCGCCTATCTTGTACTTTGCTTAGGGCTCGTGCGCTCGCCTCGCCTATCTTGTACTTTACTTAGGGCTGGTGCGCTCGCCTCGCCTATCTTGTACTTTGCTTAGGGCTCGTGCGCTCGCCTCGCCTATCTTGTACTTTGCTTAGGGCTCGTGCGCTCGCCTCGCCTATCTTGTACTTTACTTAGGGCTGGTGCGCTCGTCTCGCCTATCTTGTACTTTGCTTAGGGCTCGTGCGCTCGCCTCGCCTATCTTGTACTTTGTTTAGAGCTCGTGCGGTAGTTGAGTTGTTAAAACCTCTTCTCACACCCGTATTCTTTCCGTTTAATCAACTATACTAAATAAATACTAAAAGAAATGTATTTATTAAATCTTTGTGTAATTCACATTTCCCTTTTCAATTCTTCCAATATTGGCTATTAAATATTATTCGGCTACAGTCATCAGAAGCTATTTTGTACTTAAAACGGAAAAAGGATAAATAAATACAATTAAATATCATAATATTATGTTATTAAGTACTTGCTAGATATGACTTATTGTTTTATAGTTACAAAAACCACAAAACCGAATTACTCTGGAAACTTCCTTAACATTCTTAAAATTATTTATTTATTTATTATTACAAGCCAACACTTACAGCTAATGCCACACGTGTACGCTCTTAAGTCAATTTATACAATTAAAATATACATTAATTTCACACATAGGTAGCGCTTATACAATTGGCTAAAAATAATAATAATAAAATAATATTTAAATAATTACATGTTATACAAATAACTGCCTACGTTGTGTAGCGGTTAAGTCCGTGGATTTAGACTCGGAGGTACCGGGTTCAATTCCTGGTCGGGACACAATTATATTTAGTAAAGTATAATCACGACCGTTTCCCTTTCGGGGTGGTCAGAAACCACGCTTATAAATAAGCGGATTCACATTTAGCCAACTTTACTATAGGCCAATCATGACAAGTGGCAAGCTCGTCGATGTCTCCAGCGTACCAAACTCGAGAAATATCACAAATAAATTAAATATTATTGAAATGTATTATTTACATTAATAAATATTTTTGTATCCCGACCAGGAATCGAACCCGGTACCTTCGTACAATAATATTTATTAATGTATATAAATACATTTAATTAATGTTAAATTTATTTGTGATATTTCTCTTTTTTGGTACGCTGGAGACATCGACGAGCTTGCCACTTGTCATAATTTTTATAGTAAAGTTGGCTAAATGTGAATCCGCTTATTTATAAGCGTGGTTTCTGGAAACGGTCGTGATGATACTTTACTTTTTTTTACTTATACAAATAAAATTATTTTGGTATTTTTTTCTAGAACAAGCTTTTTGGTTTGTGTAGTCTCAGTTTCTGAGAAGCTAGTATTAGCTGAATCCTATCCATTCTCCATTATCCAACCCAATTAAAACCACAGAACTAAAAAGTGACAGTTCAAAAATTATGAAGAATTAAGCTGTTATAATAACAAATAAAGCTAAATAATCGTTAAGTACCTAGATTTTATCCACAGCTAGTGAAATCTACGAACCAGAGATATTTATTTTCATTTTATATAATATATTTTTTTTTGTTCATTTTGGAAAACCAACAGTTGACAATATTATAGTAAATAATATACAGTAAATTCACTAAGGACTATTAAAGGTTTTCACATATAAATTTAAAGTTAAGTAATAAAGAGCAAGAGAACCATGAGTAAGTTGATAATGAAAAATAAATCACTCATTAGGAATTGCTGCCGATGATCGATTCAACGTAATGAAGCGTCATCAGACGTCTAATATATGTTGCTTTGGAGTTAAACATAGAGTCCATAGAACGTCCATATTCCATAGAGCTAAGTCTAGTAGTATTTAGGAGTATACTGATTTTCCTCTTTGTTCTTTGTTAAATCTAAAACAAACATATGATAATATACTCAAAAAAGTTCGCAAATTTATTTCCTAGTAAGTTGATAGACTACATTTCTCAAAAGTACATTCAACGCAAGCCTCGTAGCTTACCACGGAAACTAGATGGCGCTGTGTGACCTGTCTAGAAATATAAAAAAAAAAAAAAAATCTTAAAAAATCTTAAAATATTGGATTTTGCGAACAAAAGAGATGCAAATAAAGTTTGAGTAAAAAATATGAAATAGTTTAAGCTTCTTCGAATTCTCCTGGACACGATAGATTTGACACTCGCACGGTAAATCCATGGATAATAGAATACGTTTGTATTTTTATTAGAAAGACGTTTGACGTTCAACTTTTACTCACACAAAACACCACCATTTTTTTTTTAATTATTACGAGTAATTTCCAAAAACCATAACACAAATTCACTTAAATGAATACGAAAAAAAAAAACCGTTAATTTTTTTATTACTATTATTATTATTTTTATATTCACTTAAATGAATACGAAAAAAAAAAACCGTTTATTTTTTTATTAACCACACATTCCGCAATGGAAACAATAGCCCTTTGTATCACAAATGCACTGTACCGTAATTGTTAATCATTATTTTAATGATCTATAGATCAGTGATCTACCAACAGAATGCGCGCGCGACGGGATTGCAGCTTACACTGAGCGGGAAAGAAATCTATTGGTGTGGGAGTGAATGAGAGGTTCAAGTGGAAGGGAGAAAGAGGCATTATAGAATAGTTTAAAACAGATGAGACAATTGAATGAAAACTGCGTATTGATTTTGCTTCTTGTCTCATATTTATGGTATTCATAAAAACTTATTGAAGCTTTTAGGAACATTTAAGTTATGGTAGGATTTGTGTCAAAGAGACAAAACTATTTTAACTAAAGTGTACTTTAAGGAAAGGAAGGATGCCCCGACACATGTCATAGATAATATTTTGCTGTTGTTGTCGCAAACCTGTGGAACAAGCTGCCGGTAAATATACGACAAGCATCTAACCGAAGCATTTTCAAAAAAAATGTATTAACATATTATTTAAATAGCGCATAACAACTCTCATTTAGTTTAATAAGTATATTATTATATGTAGTGTATGTATTAATATTATGTAATGTATGTACCTAATGTATTAATAAAACGTTATGTGTATGTATTATTAGTATTTAGTTTATTATAGTATTTATTATTGTAGTTAAGATAATATTGCATATTTATTACGTAATAATATTTCTCTAATTGCACCTATCTGGTATATGATATTGTATTATATAAATACGTATGTATTATCATTTATATAAATAAATAAATAAATATTTTCAGACAGGTCACACAGCGCCATCTAGTTTCCGTGGTAAGCTAAGAGGCTTGTGTTACGGAAACTAGATGGTTGATAAACTACATATTATACTTTTTTTTTGTAAATATATACATATTATACATATAAACACCCAGACCGAGACAAATTATACAATGTACAACTTGCCCCCGGTGGGAATCGAACCCAATACCTCCCGAGTTCACGGCAACGTTTGTTACCACTAGACCATGGAGGCGCGGCGGTCAAATAATATGTACATAAATATTCTATTTATATACGATTATAATGATAGTATGTAGTCTATTTAGTGTATACCTACTGATTAATATATAGTTTTGTATATAGTATATTAGATTTAGTATTTAAGTTTGATTTATTTTGTTTTTTTTTTTATCAAACCTAAATGCTCCTATTATATTTTGCACCTGCCTCACATAACAAATGCTCTAAATTGTCCCTAAGGTTGACTAGTAAGAATGCCTAGCGGCATTAAGTCCGCCTTGTACCTAGTGCATAAAGTTTTGAAATAAAATAAATAAATATCTTACGTCTTTAATGTTCTACATACAGGTTGGCTGTCAGGGAATGTCTAGCGACATTAAGTCCGCCACTTATACTCGTATATATTGTGCAATAAAGTTTTAATAAATAAATAATTCGACAGTTACGTTTTCAGAAACTTACATGCCAAGCTAGGAGTACGGTGGACCGCACTACCTACGCTTTTATTTGATCAATCTATCCGTTCTGTTTACCGAGTATTCTTTGCCAATGTTTACACCATAAGTGAAACGTCAAAGTAAGTTCTTTATTGAGACGAATCAGTCCGACAAATCAACTTTATAATTTATTCCCATACAATATGCGTGATATATCATTCTGTTCCTGTTTCTGCATATATGGCCACGTTTACCAATAGCTTAGGTAACAAGTCCTATTACGCCCCTTATCCTTAGCTTATTCTTATTTTCTTAAGTATCATAGATTTACAACACCACCGTTCCCGTGCCTCGGAGAGCACGTTTAGGTCGGTCCCGGTTCCACTAATATCAACTTATGGAATCGTTAATAAATTGTTAGTGAAATGTACGTAAGTACCAGCGTTCTAACAACTGAGCCACCTTCGCTTACACATACATACATAGATACTCGTCCCTACATCCAGTGGAATCGCATGTTAATATCCTCTCGAGGGGTCTGTCGTTATGACCTAAATAAGTGCTGCCAATGAACGCTCTTGAACCAAATTCTACTCTGTTAACTATTACTGCTAGAGCAATTACTTATGGTTTAGTTTTAAATGTAAAGAGACAATATATATATTTTTGTTATTGTGTTGATGTGCCTATGACACTACCAGTTCTGCTCCTTGTCTTCACGTTGCACTTTCGAGTACAGATATTTTAACATTAAATATATATTGTGTACAATTTTGTTTAAATTATATTGACTTAACCAAATTCCGGTGGAAATGTACGGTGATAGACTAAGAATAAGAAGAAAATTTATTAATAAAAAATAATACTAAATATTTATAACAATAAAAAAAGTAAAGTATCATCACGACGTTGTCAGAAACGGATTCACATTTAGTCATGACAAGTGGCAAGCTCGTTGAGCGTCAAGCTAGAGACTAGAGTATCAAACTCTCGTACCAAACCGTCTAGCGGTTAAGTCCGTCGATTTAGACTCGTTGGTGCCGGGTTCGATTCCTGGTCGGGACTCAATAATTTTCATTAATTTATATTAATAACTTTAATTTATTTGTGATATTTCCCGAGTTCGGTACGCTAGAGACATCGACGAGCTTGCCACTTGTCATGATTGGCCTATATAGTAAAGTTGGCTAAATGTGAATCCGCTTTTTTATAAACGTGGTTTCTGACCACCAAGGGAAACGGTCGTGATGATACTCTTTAAATTAATAATTATTGCTATTTTCTGTCTAAAATTAGGTAAGACTATATATAATAATATAAATGTAATGTATCATCACGACCGTTTCCCTTTCGGGGTGGTCAGAAACCACGCTTATAAATAAGCGGATTCACATTTAGCCAACTTTACTGCCGGCCAATCATGACAAGTGGCAAGCTCGTCGATGTCTCCAGCGTACCAAACTCGAGAAATATCACAATTAAATTGAATGTATTTATTTACATTAATAAATATTATTGTTATTTTATTTACATTAATAAGACTATATGAAAGTAAAAATATGTCTAAAATGTCCGTAAGTTTATTTCCTAGAAAGTTGATAGACTAGTTTTGTCTAAAGTACACTCAGACTTAAAAAATCTGTACAAATATTGGAATGTACGAGCGAGAGAGATTCACAGGCGTTAAGTATAGGCAGGACAACGTCTGTTGGGGCCGCTAGTTGTTTCATATCAAGGGCGTACCCAGGATTTCAGCTAGGAGGGGGCAGCTCATACCTGTTTCGAGAAGACAGATGGTCGGTCGGGTATATTGAAACAAAAAATCATGAAAAATTACTGGAAAAAGTACTGTCGTGTGTAGTCCGTAACTAAATAGCGTTAGCGCTAGATGTTGTTTTCTCCAAATTATATTCGGCTTTAATCCTAGATGGCTCTGATTATCTCGTCGGGAACTCGGGAGCGAAAACTACGAGATGCGACGGTTTCGCGGGAGATTTAAATTATATTGCGTCGCTAACAGTATACTATATCGATGTAGAATATTTAATTATAGATAAAAAATATTAAACCAAAATTGTTTTGTTTGCAACACTTCATTTTGCGCAGAGTAGGTAACACGCTTTTAATTCCCACTTGCCGGGAAAATTGACGTTTATTTTATCTTCTAGGGTGGGGGGGGGCAGCTGCAGCCCCTACCTGGGTACGCCCTTGTTTCATATAATAAAGAAAAGGAAAAAAACAGCTTAGTCAGTTACTGGATAGCAATTAGTTGTATCTAAATGTGGTTTTAACGTCAGTTGTAAGTTTGAATCATTAATCCCTCGATTCTAGAATAATTTAATAATTAAATGAGTATAAAACAATAACAAGTCATACCTACATCATTTATAATATAACTCCAGAACGGCTGGACCGATTTTTTTAAATCTTTGATTTGTTCGATTTGTCTCCGCCCCAAATAGCAGAATAACTTAATATTTTTATACTAGTTCAAAATGTGACCTTGCACCCTCTTGATGGTAATTAGAAGCGGAAGGTCCATGAATGTGTTCCAACTGGAATCAGACACTCATGACTGACATCAGTCCCTAACACTATGACCGGGCATGACAGCAATTCGAGCCTGATCCCGAAAGATGTGGATACACTTTACTGGGTTTATCGGCACGAACGATGGATACTTCCCTGCCGCGGCAGACTGGGCAAATTATGTCAAATGTCAATTTTGACAAAAACTAATATAGTAAGCTTGCCACGGTGATATTTATACAAAAATAACACCATTCGAAACAAGACTTGCCTTATAAATCCTGTCTCCGCGAGTGCCTTCACAACGTAGCCACGACTCAGGCTTGGTCTGTAGAGGCACACAGGGCGAACAGTGAAAGAGAGGGTTTTAGTTCGTAGGCGCCCTGGGTTCTCCTTATGAGGCCCCACGGTAAGTCATGCATGCGACCTCCCGCGTTGGCCCTTCAGGCTGGGGTCGTATCATTGATGATTTTAAGTTTTCCATCTTTAAAAAAAAGAGGGTAACTTGCGCAGTGTTGATGGGCGTATTGTCCTGGTAAAACAGTCCTTCTTCAACAGTTTGGCTCTCGTTTTCTCAACAACCATTTGATGTACCTTTGTCAACAATGCGGCATAATAATCTCCTTTTATTGTAGTATTTTTGTGAAGGTAGTCAATGAACAATATACCTACACAAATCGTTCGGATAGTAAAAACGGACGAGATCAAAATACACGATGTAAATGAAATGAACAGCTCCCCTAACGCATCCTAGTAGTGCCTAATTATATCTCAATGCGAAATAATAATTTATAGCTAAGGTTCAGTTTTGTCAAATCGAGAGCTCACGATGACCTGCTAACTACACAGATCAAACAGCTAGTTCTTTAATAAAAACTATAATGGCTCAATAATAACACCGTCTTAACGGAATTATGACAATAAAGTGCATTAAAAATGGACTCATCTCGTTAAAACTAGATATCTAGAGCAAGCAAGCCATTCTCCACGCCAAGCTTGGCGGTAACTTAAGATAAATTTTCTATACTTTGGGCGGAATTTAGAACTGAAAACAATGGTTTATTATTATTAATACAGCCCTGAGAACCCAGTCCCAGACCTACACTGCTGGGAATGGATCTTCAATAACATATTTGGGAGAAATTGGCCTACACTCACCACCGCTGCCCATTTTACAGAATAATGCGATAATGCAATGTGTCAGTACAAAAATCTGGTCTACTTTAATGCCTCTGTAATCTAGCGGTTACGTCCGTGGATTTAGATACAGAGGTACCGGGTTCTATTCCTGGTCGGGACACAAAAATATTTATTAATATAAATAAATACATTTAATTAATATTTAATTTATTTGTGATAGTCTATTAGTTTGGTAAGCAGGAGACATCGACGAGCTTGCCATTTGTCATGATTGGCCTATAGTGAAGTTGGCTATAAATGTGAATCCATTTCTTTATAAGCATGGTTTCTGACCACTCCGAAAGGAAAACGTCATGATACTTTATTTAAATATGAGAAGTCATTAATTGGTTATCCACATAAAGATCAAATATAAGTTAAAGCTAGTATTGGTGGTAATGTTTATACAAAATATTTGTTACATTTTTAAAACAATAAAATCAATTTAAAAGTGCACGTCGAACACGAGCACTGTCATACACTACATTAATTCTGTACTAATTGGTTTAGTTTTAATTCTCATACAGTTTGGCTTCTTGCCCCACTTGTTATATATTTAAAGTCTCTGGTTAGCCATTAATACATTTGGTAACTGAGCTGTTAAATTATTTGGACAGCCAACAAATATTTAGCTTACAATTACTAAAAATCATGCTGCCATCTTACTATTGTGATGCAAAATAATTAATTGGTTAGTAGGATTTCGGAATTATTATTTTAGGATTAAACATTTTTAGCTTTACGTTTGCAAGACGTGGCAAGAGCGATCCAACATCTATGTTTAGAAAAATGTTTAATTAAATATGCAAATTAACAATTCTCAAAACTTTAGGTCATATTTTAAAATTATTATAACCAAAATTTTTGTAAATAAAGTAAAGTATCATCACGACCGTTTCCTTTTCAGGGTTGTCAGAAACCACGCTTATAAAGAAGCGGATTCACATTTAGCCAACTTTCATCATTCACTATAGGCCAGCTTACCAAACTCGAGAATATCACAAATGAATAAAATATTAATTAAATGTATTTATTTAAATTAATAAATATCTTTTGTGTCCCGACCAGGAATCGATCCCGGTACCTCCGAGTCAAAATCCACGGACTTAACCGCTAGACCACGGAGGCAGTTTTTGTACCTAATATAAAAATATATAAATAAATAAAATAAAAATCTCCAGTAATGGCCTGAATGAATTATTTTTAGTAATGGATATATGTAACGATAAGGTACTCGTAAATGTTTAGTACTATTAAGTTGGTTTTAGATAGTCGTAAAAGTGTTATGACGACCCCTAGCGGAGTGGTCAGAATTTGAAAGGAGCGAGTTTACATTTAGCCAACTAGGCGCATCATGGCATGTCTTTTATATATATTTTTGTTTGTCGTTAAAAAGTGTAACACATACTAACGATATCGTTAGATCTGTAGAGAATACGTGTTGAGTGCGATGCGGTTGCCCGAGGCATTGTCCTCATTTCAACGCATCCCGGCTCCAACTTTATTCTCAAGTAAACTAAAAAATCCTGTCTCCCCGACCAGAGTAACTATTGGATGAATAACAATAGGGTTTTTAAAAAACCTACTTTATTTTAAATTATAAAACGACCCATTTTTAGCTGAGAATACGAAGTGGGGTATAATACCTGGGAATTTGTACACACACACGACACACCGACACACGCTTACACTAAACACAAGAAGTAAGTCTTACGTAAGTCTTGTTTAAAGCTGCGTTATTTTTATATACTTGTAAATTCACCATGACAAGCTTACAATGTTAGTTCTCCTTAAAATAAAAAACTGGCATTTGACATCATTGCAAATGGCACATACTTTCAACGAGAACAAATAGGTCGTAGGCGGACTGATGGTGGTAATTTGCCCAGTCTGCTGGGGCGGGGAACCCAGTAAAGTGTATCCACACGTTTCGGGATCCAGGCTCGAATTGCCATCATGCCCAGTCAAGCCTAGTGTTGGGGACTGATGTCTGATCCAGTTGCTAACATTCATGGACCTTGCGCGCCACTTACCATCAGGTGGGCGCAAGGTCACATTATGTCGTATTATTATAAAAAAATATAAAACATATTAATTATTTACAGAATACATAATATAATATTAGTTTAAATCATTTTTATTTCTACAATTAAATCGGTATCATCATTATCACAGCCCTCAGAACACAGAGTCCCAGAGTTGTTGGAGATTTGGCCTACACCCGCCACGAATTGGCGAGGGCCTGATGTAAATTTTTCATTAACAATTTATGAACGATGCCACAAGTTGGAATTAGTGGAACCGGTACCGACGCGACGGCTTAACGTGCTCTGTGACAAATGTACGTAAGAAAAGTATTTAATATTTTTTTTTTTTTGTTTAATATTTCCAGACAGGTCACACAGCGCCATCTAATTTCCGTGGTAAGCCACGAGGCTTGTGTTACGGAAACTAGATGGTCGATAAACTACATATTATACTTTTTTTTTTTTGTAAATATATACATATTATACATATAAACACCCAGACCGAGACAAATTATACAATGTACAACTTGCCCCCGGTGGGAATCGAACCCACGACCTCCCGAGTTCACGGCAACGTTTGTTACCACTAGACCACAGGCCATTGGTACATGCCGGGGTTCCAATCCACCTTTGAGGATGGTGAGGAAAGCCAACAACCACAACATTAAATCGGATAAATTAATGCAAAGAGTGCGAGCTTTTAGAAGCCGCTGTTAGTTTTACAAAACCGTTCGTTTTCCTCGCGTTCCGTTTATGGTAATTTTAGCACGAAAAAGTATCATCACGACCGTTTTCCTTTCGGGGTGGTCAGAAACCACGCTTATAAATAAGCGGGTTCACATTTAGCCAACTTTACTAAAATCCAATCATGACAAGTGGCAAGCTCGTCGATGTCTCCAGCGTACCAAACTCGAGAAATATCACAAATAAATTAAATGTATTTATTTACATTAATAAATATTTTTGTGTCTCGACGTAAGTCTAGTTTTAGTTTAGGAATTTAGCACGAAATGTTGTTTTTTGACATAAGTTGTTTTATTACCAAAAAAATATGAATATGTCTTTAAAAAATGCATGGTTCTTAGCGCGGCTATAACTGGAACGCGTAGTCGTTGTTTACTCACTGACGTCACAGTCAAAGTAAACATGGCAGGTAGCGTAAAAAATATAAAAAATCTTATTGGTTATAATATTTGCCAATTCGTTGTCGCAGAAATCTTAGAGTTCTCTCTCTCCTTTTCTCTGTTTTAAACGAGCCTGCGACTCCGAAATACCTCAAGGACAATTTTGCCTATCTGTCTTCTTTCCACGATAAAACTTTACGTTCTTCTCACAACTCTCTACTTTCTGTTCCCTCACATCATTCTGGATTTGTCTCCAACTCCTTCGTAGTAGCTGCCACAAAATTATGGAATGATCTTCCAGTAAGCATAAGGCAGGCAAGTAACAGATTGTCGTTTAAAAAACTGGTCTATTCACACTTCATGAATAGCTCTAAACCACGTTAGTAAGTTATATTTGTGTATGTTTATGTACAAGTTTGTGTATGTATTAGTATTTAGTATATTGATTTTATAATACATATATAAGAATATATAAGTAGGTATATAATATTTGTTGAATTATCCTAAAATTGTATAATACTGTTACTTTCATTGCACCTATATTTGTTCAAATTTGTCCCTAAGGTTTGGCTGTCAGAGAATGTCTACGGGCATTAAGTCCGCCTTTGTGCTTTGTGCAATAAATATTTTATTTAAACTATTTATTTATTTTTCATAGTGGCAAATACCTTATGTTGTATAGGGCACTGTATTGCTAGTGTAGGTCGCTAGGTCTAATCTAGGTTCGTTCCAATTACCCGGTCGACAAGAAGCAGCTCGCTCGGCTTTAATTTCCGCCTAGCTTCCTGGCTACTTCACTTTGCCAATGATATTTTTTCCAAGGATATGTTATTTATTTAAAGTTTTCTTGCACAATGTACAAATGCCGCTAGATATTCTATGACGGTCACTAAGCACATTAGGTCTACTAAATTAACTAAAGTTTTTCTTACTTAACATCCATATATATTTGCGGGGTAGGCAGATACAATTGAGCGCCATTTGTAACGACAGTGAAGTAATATTACGTACGGCTACGGTCTTCCATTTGGAGTTGACCTAGCTATTGTTATCCGAAACTTTTGTGTTAGGGATTGAGGTCTAGTGAGAAATGTTTTGCCTATCCTAATTTTAAACATCAGTGTTGAATGCGATACTCTGGCCACTATGGTCCTCCATTCGGAGTTGACCTAGCTATTGTATTCCGAAACTTTTATGTTAGGGATTGAGGTCTAGTGAGAAATGTTTTGCCTATCCTAATTTTAAAGCTCTGTGTTAAAGGCGATACTCTGGCCACTACGGTCTTCTATTAGGAGTTGCTAGCTATTGTATTCCGAATATTTTTATGTTAGGGACTGAGGTTTCCGCTTGTCGAGAACAATGGTGGCCGCTTACCCTTTCGGCACTGGACCGCGATATGACGAGCAAAATTACACAGAACTGGCTGTTTAACTAGGCTACATCCATGTACTATATTACGGACAGATCTAGAGCAAAGTATGCATGCCGACTTTGCGCCGCATCAGACTTGAAAAGTTATTCTTATTGAACTTAACGTTCCGTGGGAATCAAGTATTCCAAAAGACCACAACATGATGTATACATGCGCAATTAACCTACAACTTTTTAAAGTTTTTTTTAAGTTTATTTACTCAGGTATTTTTTGTTTTAAATAGTATCAGTAAAACCTCTGAGAGGTGCTGATGCCCTTAAAAAACGGGAGTAGCCTTAATAGGCTACCGACGGCTTAACGTGTAAATTATTTTATTATTTCTAATGACCGGCATCAGTGTCTACCACTATGCCAGCCTAACAAGATTCTTTTTCACACTTCAGTACTAGAGCTGTCAAGATGACATTTTAAATATTTTGCACATTTTGTTCATGAAATGGGGGTTATTGCCACATGCAATTAATTTCATTTCATCACATCACACCCCCTAGAATACAGAGTCCTAAACCTCCACTGTTGGAGATGGGCCTTCCAAATTTTTTTGGAGAATGAGGCCTACACTCGCCACGCAGGCCAGACGGGTTTTTTCTACTTAAATTGTAATCTTGTAAAATGCATATACTCGTGAATACAAT
The DNA here is from genome assembly GCA_910589645.1 of Tinea semifulvella. Taxonomy (NCBI): domain Eukaryota; kingdom Metazoa; phylum Arthropoda; class Insecta; order Lepidoptera; family Tineidae; genus Tinea; species Tinea semifulvella. The sequence continues at coordinate 630,610 of OU342619.1, read as the reverse complement.
TTAGCCCATACAAGATGAATGATGTCCTTTACTACTAAATTATTTGAAGTTTAAAATGTTTGGTGACAGACTTGACTTGAGTTTTCTAGTCGGTTTAATTTCGATTATAGGACACATGACGCGGTATTGTATTACCTTATCTCGTTAACTAATATGCAAGTACCAGGACACTTTTTAACAAAATCCGCTGGTCTTCAGCAGTTCTGCTAACATCCAGTTATTCTTCATGCTGCTTAGTTTTCCACAATCAGTAGTAGAATCATTTAAAATATTGACGTGTCATCACAACCCTATCCCTTCACATTTAGTCAACTTTACTACAGGCCCATCAAGACAAGTGGCAAGCTCGTCGATGTCTCTAGCGTACCAAACTCGAGAAATACCACAAGTACTTGTGTGGCGCGGTGATGGCTCGCTTGTAAGAACGCGTTCCTTGAATCCTACAAAGGTCGGTTCAAACCCCCCCGGCATGTACCAATGAGAAATGCATTTTTCTTACGTACATTTGTCATAGATTAACAACACCACCGTTCCCGTGCCTCGGAGAGCACGTTAAGCCGTCGGTCCCGGTTCCACTAATACCAACTTGTGAAATCGTTAATAAATTGTCATTAAAAATTGACATCATATCCTCGCCAAGCCGTCTGGCCAGCGTGGCGAGTGTAGGCCAAATTCTCCAGATATATGTTCTGGAAGGCTCATCTCCAGCAGTGGAGGTCTAGGACACTGTGTTCTAGGGGCTGTAATGATGAATGATGACCTGTGTGCCCCGGAGAGCATGTTAAGTTGTCGGTCTCGGTTCCACTATAATACAAACTTGTGGAATCGTTAATAAACTGTCATTTGAAATTGACTGGCCAGCGCAGCGTGGCGAGTGTAGCCCAATTTCTAGAGAATGTTCTGGAACGCCCATCTCCAACAGTGTGATGTGATGAAATGAAATGGGGTTATTTCATAGCTTCGGTTTGTATAAAAACAAACAAATACGTTTGATTCGTGCGTTGCGTGTGCGTCAGTTGCATTATACGTTAGCTCATATATTTTCATACAAAGCGAATCCAATTTAACGTGCTTAGCGTGTCCGTGCGTACTGTGTAGTGAATAGCGCCTTAATGTGTCTACCTAAACCAACATATATATTTTGAATTTGACGTTTACCAAATGATAAGAGGCAATAGGGTTTAAATCTATAAAGCTTGTTCGAACTTTTTTTTAACATAGCTCGATGCAGGTAAATATCTCCCAAGGCTTGCCCACTACACGCGGGCGAGCTTCTTCAGGTCATTCTTCCATCTGGCGCGATGTCTCTCTAATCTAGATTACGCTTGAGTTAAATTAATATAATATTTTTGGAATTATATCTGGAAGAATTTGGCTTACTTCGTTCCGAGACACGATAATACGCGCTTAAACTGTTTTGCCAAAGCTATGTGACGTCACAAATGATATCATTTCTCGCGCTTAGACTGCTCACGATATCGAGGTAGAGCGCTGTCAGTTGTTTGTCATAATGTCCCGCGCTATTTTCAAGTTTGTAATTCGTTTATTTTATGTCTATATTACTTCTTAAACAAATCTATAATTAATATTTAAGTAGGAAGTGAAAAAAAATGTCTGTAACACGGCAAGTTATTTTAAATTAACAAAATAAGTCAATAATATTAAACTTTACACATATAAAGATGAATAAACCGAGATATGTATATTTGTTAGTATTCATACTCAAAGATGTGGAATCCGCAATTTATCTTCCATACATTTTTTAAAAAACTAACTATTTATGAATGAAAATGTGATTTAGACCGTTCCGAATTGATATCACGCTCTAAGCATTCAAATCGCGATATTTGATTCAGAACGACGACGGTCAGTGTCATATTCGTTCTAAGCGCTCTGAGCACGATTCGGAATGAGGGGTTAGTCTTGCCACGCTAGCCAGACGTGTTGGCGAGGGAGACGAACCATAAATTACGAAAAAAGCCCAGTTTTGTATGTTAGCCAATGCATTTGCCAGATGGTCGTGTTATTAAACAAGTTTAGCTTTAAAACAATGGACGTAAGGATCAATTTGTTAATAAATACTTTGGTCTTCGGTTCTCACGGTAAATTACTGAGAATGCTTGGTTAGCTTAAATTGTACCATGTTTTAATTTAAGCTTATTTTTAATAGTAATTCAAGCTAGTAGGGACTTTGATATAATTTGCCATTCGACTCGACATTAGTAAAGCAAAAAAGTAAAGTATCATCACGACCGTTTCCCTTTCGGGGTGGTCAGAAACCACGCTTATAAATAAGCGGATTCACATTTAGCCAACTTTACTGCCGGCCAATCATGACAAGTGGCAAGCTCGTCGATGTCTCCAGCGTACCAAACTCGAAAAAATTAAATGTATTTATTTTCATTAATAATATATTTTTGTGTCCCGACCAGGAATCGAACCCGGTACCTCTGAGTCTAAATCCACGGACTTAACCGCTAGACCACGGAGGCATTATTATTTTATTTATCATAGGTACACGATTATCACATTCCAATACATTTTTTAACATTTATTTATTAATATTATTATTTCTGTTCCACTAATAATTATAATTAATAGTTTTTAATTTCTTCTTCTTTTTATATTGGTGAATGCTGTGACACCTAATTGGTACATATATTAGATAAGCTATAATTATACTATGTTATGTGTGTGATAATATATGTACTGCTGTGTGTACTAAATAAATAAATAAATAATAAAGATTTTACCCGACTGGCGACGCAAAGAAGGGTTATAACAGTTTATCATATTATAAAATGTATGTTTATTTTTTTTGTGGCACACTGTAGAGGAAACTCGTGGGCCGATTTTATTGATTTTCACATCAATCGATTCGTCTTATAATGCCACGGAGGGAGTTTGGATTTTTTATAATAACATTTTAACTATTTTTTATTATTGGATATTTTTAGTGTCACGAGCAGCCAAAACTGAGAGCGGATGGTTCTATTAAGACTTAAATGGCGGTGGTCAGGGACCCTAACTGTAAACATCGTTGTGTGGTACAGCTTTACAAGCGGAGCGTTTTTTCTACCGGATGTGTAAATCCAAAATATTTTAAGATTTAATATTTAACAAGTAAAACATTTAAATTGACAAAATAACTATCAATTTTATTAATTAATTAGAAAAAAATGTATTGAAGACAAATTTCTAAGCAGTCCATGGATTCACCGTGCGGGTGCCGGGTCCATCGTGTGTGGGTAAGAGATGAAAAGAATTGTGTCTCGGGCTTGCGACCGACAATAGGCTGGTTTAAGAAAAGGAGGCCTCCCTTTTTTTATTTTATTGCGCGATAATACGCCCACCATCCACCATTCTACTCCTCTCCCTACTCAACCAAATACTGTATGATTTCGTTAATGCCGTCTTGGAAGCTCGTTCCATAAATGTATTGACGGCAGACCTGCTTAGGCCCAATTCTTTCAGTTAGTGATGCAAAGACAATTACATACATATACCTATTAGTACTAGAGCTGTCATACACATTACATAACATTATTACAATTTACGTCAAAAAAAAACCTTTATTTTATTTGGTTTACATACATACATACACATCTTCGCGCCAGATCCCTTGCGGGGTAGGCAGAGACAATTGAGCGCCACTTGACACGATCACGACATACCTCTTTCGCTTCATCGACGTTCATCAACCTCTTCATACATGCCCTTTTGTTACGAAGGCTTTTTAATGCACCTTCAGTCAGTGTTTTATTTATTTGATCGTGATATGTGAGTCTCGGTCTGCCAGGGCCTCTTTCACCCACAACTTTCGCATTATATATCTGGTTCGTCAATCTTTCTTTGCTCATTCTTTCAACATGCCCGAACCATCGTAGCATGCCTTTTCTTATTTGGTTTAGGTGTTTAAAGTATCATCATGACAGCTCTAGTACTAATAGGTAAGGCAATGGACGCAACATTTCAGTCTGAAAAAAGCAACCGGATGACCCTTGATATTTAAGTTCCTGAGGCAATTTGGAAACTTTTTTGTATAGTACCTCATAAACTAAATGGATGAAATCGAAGAAAAAATTTGTTCAAATTTTTTACCAGTAACCTCTAGTGGACGTTTCTTAGACTCTGTGGCATCGTGCATCACCAAACGTGAATAGGCTAAAACGTTACTATCAATAACGCGCACCTGCACTCGCTCCGCTATGATTTACACCACAAAATCGGGAGCTAAGCGTCAAACGGGCGTGGAGTAAAATTGTCCAACCGTGGCCCAAACTCACGCGATACGCTTTTACTAATTTCGTGGTCTACCTTTTTACATTTAATCATCATCGTCATTACAACCCTTTGAACACAGAGTCATAGACCTCCACCGTTAAAGATGGGCCTAGAGCATAGATCTGGAGAATTTGGCCTACACTCGCCACGCTCTGGCGAGATAGGTAGGTGAGGGTCTGATGTCAATTTTATGACAATATTCAGAGAGAACGTTAATCCGTCGGTCCCGGTTCAACTAATAACAACTTAAGATATTGTTATTAATTTGTCATTTAAATTAAAATCAGACCCTCGCCAACCCGTTTTTACGCGAATTTAGACATATTTTGGAAGGCCCATCTCCATCGATCTTTTGTATGTTAGGTTTATTGCTATTTCTAAAAGCCAATTCTAAGTCTAACTGCCTCCGTGGTCTAGCGGTTAAGTCCGTGGATTTAGACTCGGAGGTACCGGGTTCGATTCACACAAATATTAAATTTATTTACATAATATTAAATTTATTTGTGATATTCCTCGAGTTTGGTACGCTGGAGACATCGACGAGCTTGCCACTTGTCATGATTGGCCTATAGTAAAGTTGGCTAAATGTGAATCCGCTTATTTATAAGCGTGGTTTCTGACCACCCCGAAAGGGAAACGGTCGTGATGATACTTTACCAATTCTAAGTAATGTAGATTATAGCTTTAGAAACTGTGTGGTATGTAGATACATAGGTACGTATAGTACCAAAAAGATTAAATAAAATATAGAACGGGCATTGTTTGTTATTTTTATTTTATACAAAATATTACATCTGTGGAACAACCTACCCTTAGATATCATCTCTATTCTTATTTGTTATCTATTCAAAATAACTGACGATTATTTATGTGTTAAAATTGATCCATGTTTGTACTCTCGTTGCAACTTTCACTCTAATATCTTTAGTATGTGTTTTATTTTATTTATTTATTTCATGAATCCTGTATATATTTAATTATATGTATTGTATTATAGATATGTAGTATTAGTATGTATTGTTTATTTAATATTTCTTGGCACTCTGCCTGTCACATGTATTCAAAACTCCCAAAGGTTAGCTGGTGGATAATGCCTCACGGCATAAAGCTCGCCTGTGCACATTAATTTTGAGTTATTTTAGTTTTTGTGCAATAAGGCATTTATTATTTTATTTATATCCGACAGGCGCCAAATAGAACATTGTTTAAAAAGATGGTTTTCACACACTCTTAAATAGATCCAAACAACTGTAAGTATGTATATATTGTATTTATGTATATATTAAGTATTATAAGTATATTAGTGTTAAGTATATTAATATTATTTACTAGTAAGTAGTTTAGTTTTAGTAGTATTTTAATTTATCCCTTATATTATGTTTTATAATTTGCGCGAACCTTCACATACAATGTTCGTAATGTCCCTTTGTACATCGTGCAAAAAGTTTTAAATAAATAAAATTACATTGTTCTTATGACATCTACGAGATGTACGTTCTATCGGGCTGAGAACAGACACTTCAAGCATTTCCAGAACACCGATCCGTCTTTCTCACAGCCCCCCACTTCCTAGAGAAGTGCTCCTGGATGAGAGGTGTCGAACCTGAACCTCCTAGGTTCGTGAGCCACACGGGCAGTGTTACTCTAGTAATGGCGCCCTGCAAAACTGGGGTAGGTAATCCCCATCCCCAACCCAGACCCATTCATCATCCAGGCGTGCATGTCAGTCGGCATATTGTCAGTGAGGCAACAAAATCAACTTGTAAGAGCACTTCGCACACGACTATAACCAGCAATGCACTGTCATAGACTAATTGTAATTGTTGGGAAGATTTGAGCCGGTATCGATTGTTAATGAATCACGACTATTAGTCGTTATGTAATAAAATGTATAAAAATATCTCAATTGTGTAGTTAAACGGTTATCTAACTTTTTGGCGACGGAATCCTTGAGTTTGTTTTTATTTTTTTTCAATAATTTTTTTTACGCATTCGGCTTTAATTCTCATACCATTTGGCTTCTTGTCCCGTCTAGTTATATGTATATATTTAATGTCTTTGTATAGTATATACTTTGTTGTATCCGCTAGACTGTGACTCAAAGCCTGAGTAATATGATGAAAGTCAAGGCCACATAATATAGGTAAAAATGACTTATATATAAGTACAAGGGTTTCAATATTAAACAGATAGTTTGAGATAGGCCGTCGTGTGTCGTGTTCATTACTGACTATATCCATCCCTGCTCCTAGGTTTTATTAATCTTGCCTTAACAAGTCGTCAAAATGGAGGCTGTAAAAAATAATCTCCAACCTGTGCAATTTGTCACCATACCCAGATATGATTTATTGACAGTTTAATTTACTTGCTTGTAGCAATAATGTTGTGCATAACATACATAAATATGGACTATTGCCTGTTTACGGTCCAACCATTATTACCACTTTGATTAGTACATATGTTTTGATAGTTGTATTGATTTTATTAGTTCTGACTGTATCCAAGTTGTTTTGAGAGAACCAATGGAAATAATAAAAAAACTATCCATTTGTTTAAGCTATTGCTCAGAACTGCGTTCGTTAACTAACACCGTGTAAGGTTTTTAACACTGAGTAGCGACACTGGCCGTTTGAAAATGTTTCGGGTTCCAACCCTGGTGTTAACTTAGGGTTCCTGACAATGTCAAAGTGACAAGTACCATAAGTTAATAAACATAGGTAGCTAATAATCTGTGAAATACGCACCAAAACTCAAAATTTAATATAAACTATACTATAGTATTGTCATTCTTCTGAGATACATACTTAATTGAAGATATTTCAAGAGACAATTTTGACAGTGATATTTTGCTCGTAAATTGTTCGTAAACGACACGGTGTCATGTAACTACACTGATGACGTCAGAACCCCACGCGGGGTTACGAAAACGAACGCGGCTCTGCACCATGTGGTTACGTCGCTCTCGAGTCGATAACGGAATGTGTGCGTGCTAGAGCTACTGGTCTCTAAATATAAGTCAGTGGGTGAAATAGTACCAATCATCATTAATTGCTATGTCCGTTTGTTTATCGTGCTTTTACTTATTTCGTGCATCCATTGTTGCCTAAATTGGTGTTGATGACTTTTATGATTAAAAATATAAAGCATACAATTTCAGCTAACAACGCAATCAGCTAGTATCCATTCAGCATTCAGGAAACTCCGGCACATCTTCTCGTCATTCATACCACAATGTTTAAAGACGAAGGTCGTACTATCGTACGGAGCAAAGACGTGGTCAGTGGTCTGGTACATAAATTCAAGGTCGCTCAGTGAGCTGTGGAAAGAGCTATGCTTGGTATTTCTCTGATGGATAGAATTCGAAACATCGATATACATCAGAGAACCGAAGTTATTGACATAGCATGAGAGTGGAGACACGAATACGCAGAATGGGAAGACCCCGCGCCAAATTGGAGGGCTGATCAGAACACTCTTGTTTGGATAGGGGTGGCGAGAGATCAAGTTAAGTGGCGAGCCTTGGGGGAGGCCTACATCCAGCAGTGGAGAGATACAGGATGATGATGATGATGAAGCGTGTGACCTCGCGGCCACCTGATGTTAATTTAGTTTAGGAATTGCTAACATCCGAAACAGACACAGTGACTGAGATCAGAAACAAATACTATGACTGAGATCAGAAACAGACACCGTGAATAATATCAGAAACAGACACAGTGACTGAAGTCAGAAACAGACACAGTGGCTGAGATGAGAAACTGATACTGTGACAGAGATCAGAAACAGACACTGCCTATATTGTGAGTTGACATTTGCTTAGACACTGTCAAGTTCACTGTGGTTTAGTAGTTAAGCTACAGACTTTTAGTACAAACACAATCATTTATTTGTGAAATTTCTTGAGTTTGGTATGATAGAGACATCAACAAACTTGCTACTTGTCATGATAGGCCTATAGTAAAGTTGGATAAATGTCAATTTGCTTCTTTAAAAAAGTGTGGTTTCTGTCCATCTTGGAAGGGATATGGTTGGATAAATGTGATGATACTTTGATGCAGGCACTGACATGTAATTCTCTAATTACATTTTCACTTTAAGTAATGGAATATAGCTGCAATAATAGATAAGTGTGAAATTTAATATTTACTTAAGCATATACTTATATGGATTATGTATTATTTATGACTAATAAGATATCTTATCATTAAGCTCTTTTATGACTAATTTTAAATATGTTATTCTCATATTAAAAAAATGTCTATTTGATTTAGCTGTTTGATCCAATAGTTCCAGGTATAAGTTTTTTTAAAGATAAGATAAGTAGTTCTTATGATACACTTGTAGAACTGAAAATGGTAGGAATTTTAAGCGGTCACCACTGTATAGTTGTATGCTGTTTGTAAAAAGCCAACTGGAACTTTTTAAAATTCTGAGAAATATTGCAATTTTAAAATGCGCTATCCTAGTAGATTAATTATTCACCATGTAAAATTACCCAATATAGCCAAAATTGTTATGCAATGGCGACAAAGATATTTAATAAGGAACCAATTACTATAAGGGAGCTGCCACTACAACAGTTTAAATTAAGAGTCAAACAAATGCTGGTTTGTAAATATTTTTATTCAACAAAAAAATACCTAGACACTAAGCTTAAACTAAACAATATTTGTATGCTAGAAACATGTATGCTAGAAGCATGTGATATAATTAACATAGAACAATTTACATCTCTGTATACCATTTAAGTTATAATGTATATGATGTACTTGTATGTATAATTTTATGTATGTTTATGTGTGTAGGTATAATCTGTAGTATATTATAATTAGTTAAGTAACTTATTAACTGTATCATTAATTTTTTTTTTTCATCCTGCCTATCACCTTACTCGATCCCCAAGGTTAGCTGGTAAAGAATGCCTACTGGCATTATAGCTCACCTCTGTGCTATTTTTAAGTGCATTAAAGAATTTAAATAAATACCATGTTTCTGACACATAAATTATTTCATTTCAATAACATCCTAAGTCCTATAAAAAACAATGTAATGCACAATCCTGTACTATAGAATTGAAGAAATATAGATTGAACTCTGCAAATGATGTTTTTAGCATGATGTTTTCAATGTTATCAACTTGTCATGTTTAGACATTAGGCACTATCCTTATAACAAGGTATATAATAATATTACTATTGCTTTCACAAAAGTGTCCAGTGGAGGTATCTAGAATACAACAAAATACGCTAAACAACATCCAAAAGCAGCTTAAAAATAGAAAATAAGACCTAACCTCTCCCTAGGAGTTGACAAACGTCAACAATATTATAATAACTAGAATTCCTTTAAAGGTCTATATTAAAAAAATATTGTGCTCTCACAATATATTAGCTGGCATGAATTTTATTAGTCTAATTAATGGTTTTTATTAATTAAATTGGATAGGGGTGAATTAGTCATGTGCCCTTATTCTACCCTTATTCCGCGAAATATTACGACGCCCCGATCCCCTACGGAGTACCAAATTAAACTATTCAAGGGTACTTATTATTAGATACTATTTCGAAGTAGACAACGTGAGACACACGCATTGTCGCCGACAAAAATCAATAAAAAACACAAAATATTTTACCAAAACTTATTCTACGTTGTAGCCCGAACACAACTGTAGCTTCCAATTACTACTTTCAATACAAACTCATTCATAAAAGGGCGTAATTTGTATAATAACCCAATCGATGGGCAGTGACGGTCTGCCTTGTTTACGTTCCCAAAAACCTGCATAACGCAAGTCCACGAAAACAAAGCTTCAATGTAAATATTACAACTAAAAATAACTCCATGAGTAACAACATCGCCGTAATTATTTATTTGTTTTGCTAACGAGAGCAAGGAAAGAACGATGAACTTAACTCACCTCATTTTGCTCCTAATATCCTTTGTGATCCTCGCTGACTATTGCACTGCACGAAACAATTGTTCACTTAAAAACTGCATATTCTCACAGACACACGCGTACATTTCCGTATTATTGACGGAAAAACACGTCCCGGACTCTTCCCAGGGAAGCCATTTTTGTCAAAAAGTACTTTTCTCGTCCCGATTCCCGATTTTGGAAAATGATGAGCGAGAGGACGCTAGCATCACCACGACCACAAGCGGTGGACGAAAGAAAATAAAGGAAACGTTGAACCTGTGACGACTTTTCTACAAATGGGCGTATAAATTGTGTTCCGATTACAACCTAAACGCAAATACAATTTTTTCAACAAATATTGTCACTGATAGTCAACCATATTTTACTTTCTCGGTTCTGAGGCACTTGTGCAGGTTTCATGCATCGTGTTTTATATCTCGTAAAATAGCGTGCGGGTCCAGCGACTGACTGCGAATGGAACATGTATCTACTGATCTGAATCGCCAGCAATGTCAAACCAACCAAGAAGAAGTGTTTTTCATTCAACTTACAGAACTGCGTCAACGCTGAAACGAGTAAAAACTATACCTCCATATAACCACGATCGAACGAGCAAGTAACTTGAGCATACTGCACGCTCGGGTGGAAAGTTGCTCCAGCAACATGCACAGAGTACGCATACGCACATGACACACTTACAATAAATGTTAACTTTTTAGTTGAAATAGTAACACATCCTAAGAAATAATCATTACCTTCAATTTCCCTTGGTCGGGTAATACGCCCTAATGTCAAACTAAAAATTAGTCATGATTTGATAGAAACTGGCAACATCATTATCATTTTCACACAGAGTTCACCTGTTTTAATTCTATAAATAAATATTTTATATATTAAGTATTTATTTTTATTATATATTAACCGGTTAAAAATGTCTATAATTGTAAAAAAGCTCTATAAAATTTTACAAAATTACAAATCGGTATTTTAATTTTATATATGTGGCAACATTTTTAAACATTTAAGAACCAATTTTTTATAGACATTAATCTTTTTAACGATACTAAATTACAAAGTCTACCTTATTAAGGTTTGTTAAAAGAAATAATAATCATTCACAACAAATAGCATTATTGCGTATAGTGCTTGTAAGTATGCTAAATAAAAACAATAAGTGACAGTTTGTTGTCATCGAGATTTTGAGAAAATTATTCAGCCTGTTTTTAATTTGCTAAAAAGTTCCTTTTTTGAATACGTTTTAATAATGGTGGGCGCGATGCCTGTTAATATAATACCAAAATTTTACAACGGCGTAATGGACAGTCGGAATGGTGTGGAGGATAGAGAGATATCCGTGTATACTGGAAGTAGGGTGAAATGTGGTGACGACATTGGTACGGTGAAATACGTTGGTGAAGTGCAGGGGTATAAAGGAATATGGTATGGTATTGAGTGGGACGATCCCTCGCGCGGGAAGCATGATGGAAGCCTCGAGGGCGTGGAGTACTTTAAGACGTCAAAGCCTGGGGCTGGTTCGTTTGTCCGACCTAACAAGTTTAGCAACTTTTCCACCTGCGCGGATGCTATAAAGAGATACTATGGAGAACGAGAGGTTCGTACAATACTTTGTTTCTTCTTGGTGGCTACTTTATGTTTACATCACAATTAATCTGGCATTTCTGCCTGGTTATTTGGTTCTGAAGAGCTGTTCCAAGTAATCTAGACATAGACAATAGTAGACATGAATGATAGATGGCAATGTACCCCAGATTTTTACCATTACTGAATACTTTATATGCAGTAAGTGGCCTAAGCAAGCCAGTGCTGGTTTGCTTGCGGAGCCTCCTGATAAGATCTCTGTCCTCTCACATGTTAGTATGTATAGGTCCTTTGATGGTTATTAAGCCCTGACCTTGACTCAGTAGTTTTTTTACTAGGTATACACAGTTAACCTGGGCGCAAAATTAAGTAACCGTTTTTTGGTCCCCTTGAAAAGTACAGTCGCAGACAGATGGTTTTTGGCCTTATTAAAAATATTTAATGTTAAGTTATTAAAAATTAAATGTTAATCGTCTTCATTATCGATATATGTTTCGACACCTATTTGTTTTTTGTTAAATCATGATTGCAGACATGACAAAATAATATTAAAATAATAAACACTAATAAACATATATATATATAAGAAGCAAAGGAGGTATGTTGTGATTGTGACAAGTGGTGCTTAATTGTCTCAGCCTACCTGTGAAAATATGTATGTAATAAACGTGTAAAAATAACATTAACAAATATACTATATTAATATATAAATAAATCAACATTAAATAAAAATAAATCATTATCCACACTTCTCTTTCTGCTCTTCTTAAAGTGTTTTCCTTAATAACCTTATCACTGTCTGAGTAGATTTATTTTTATCAGGTGGTGGTATATTGTTCCACACTTATCATATGTATGTATAAGGTCCAAAGTTAAAAAAAAACTTATAGCTTCTCTGCACCAAAACCAGTGTTATCTATGTGGGTGGATATCCTTGTGGGTGGATAGTTTAATCTTGTGTTTAATTATATTGTTAAGTTCAATAAGTAAAAGTTATCAAGGTCAGTTTAATAATAGCAAATTATTGATATTTCTTCTTAACAATGATTTAATTAATACCAAATAACCAGCCCGAGAACACCAGTTGCAAGCCCGAGACACCTTTCTTCTCATCTCTTACCACACATGGATTGCTTAGAAATTTGTCTTCAATGTTTTTTTACCTCATTATGGCTGAAGATTAAGACAGCTTAATGTTTTCGCTTTTTTTTATCGGTCCCAGTTCCACTAATACCAACTTCTGAAATTGTTAATAAATTGTCATTAAAACTCTATATCAGATCCTCGCCAAACCGTCTGGCCAGTGTGGCGAGTGTAGGCCAAATTCTCCAGATAAATGTTCTGGAAGGTCAAATTTCAACAGTGGATAATAGTGTAAAAGTTGATTCAAATTCAAATATTTTATTGATCAAAAAAAGCCTAATACAAAATAGCTTTAAAATAGTACTTGTTACATAAAAGAACAAATAAAAAACAAAATACAACACTACTTTAAAATAAAAATGAAGTAATGTAGGGGGCAGGCTGGGGCTTAACTAATAATGTGCCCTGGGCTCCAAAACATGCGATCTGTGCTATGGAGACCCAGTGATGATAGACTACATTTTTCAAAAATACTCTCAGACATAAAAATATTAAAAAAAATTGGATTGTGCGAGTGAGAAAAATGCATAAGTGCTGAACCCTCTTAGATATATTGATATTATATATATAATACTGGGTTTTTGAGGGGATCAATAACACCTTAAGGTTATTTGGGTCAATTTAAAATTGATTGCAAAATGCATACCAGAAATGTATAGTAAATTCTAAAATATATGAAAATAATGTGTAGAACAGAACACATAGCTATGAATAAACGAATTTTCGAATCCGAATTGGGAAAGGTATATCTGCTACCACTGGCTTAGGGAAATGACTCTTATTCTCTCAGGGCGCCTTTATAGAGGTGAAATAAAACAAAATAAAGTTTTAAAATCTCATGTACTACAATAAACAAATTGTACATATGTTTTTCTTTGACTTGTGACCACGGGCCATGCAACTTGGCCGAAATATTGGGAAAAGTATGTCTCTAACTTACACTTTATTTTGCTTTGAAAGTTGTTTGACTTGGCGTTGATCTATGGTTTTTATTTAATTAAAGCAAGCACTCATCGACGAGCTTGTCACTTGTCATATAGTAAAATTGGCTAAATGTGAATCATGTGAAAGGGAAACGGTTGTGATAGATAGATAGATAAAGCGAGGTTTGCTTTCAAGTTTAAAAGTAGTCATTCTTAGTACCAAAGTTTTTTTTTTGTATTAGTTTATTTTTTAATAATGACCCAAATGAAATTACCTCGTTTTTGAGTACTGTATTTTCATAAAAAATATAAATGAATAATTATTACTTATTTTTAGGATGAAGTTGTGGAAGTTCACCATAAGATGGCCATCAACGAGTGGAAGAGAGAGATGAAGGCTCCTTTTATAGAGATGGTCGGATTTGAGAAGATACACCAAAAACAGTAAGAGTTTAGTCCCTATCCTAAAAATGTTTCTTTCAAATTTTTGTTTAAAGTCCATGAATGTTAGCAACTGGAATCAGACGCTCATGACTGACATCTGACCCTAACACAATGCAGGGCATGACAGCAATTCGTGCCTGATCCCCAAAATGTGTGAATACACTTTACTGGGTTTATTGGCAGAAATAGTGGACACTTTCCTGCCCTGACAGACTGGGCAAATTACTACCATCAGTCCGCCTATCACTTATTTGTTGTTCTCAATAAAAGTATTTGCCATTTGCAATGATGTCAAATTCCAATTGTTACTTTTTCATTTTTTAATTATTGGTCACAGAACAAAACTGATGAGAAAATCCACCAATACACATGGGGTTTACAAATTACACAGTTTTAAATATGTGGAACAAAATACCAGAAGACATATTGAAGTCCCCAACTTTAAACACTTTCAAATAAACTGGACAAGTAGCAATAGATAGACTACGGTGATAACTGTTAATTTTATGGACTTTACACCATTGCTTGGTATAGGCATATTGGCAATGTGCCTGATTTAATTTAATAATAAGTAATAAAATATAAAAAATATTAACATTTGTCAATTACAAAAATAGTTAAGTTAATGTCTATTTAACATTTAATATTTACATGCATATATCTCAACACTACAATAGAAATTATTAAAATTCATGACTCAGCTTTACTCAGTGAAGTTGATGTCAGAGGAATTACTGCAAGAACTTTGCACCACTTACTAAAATAATGTCTTATTGCACAATTAAATCTCTGGCCTTCTTTTTAAACCAGCCTATAGTCATTTGTTTGCAAGCCCGAGACACCATTTTCTTTCTTTCCCACACACAACGGACTCGGCACATGGTAACCATGGTATGCTGAGTAATTTATCTACTTCTTCAGTCATTTGTGTTCCTGGATTTTCTCACATCAGGGAAATATCATTGTGCTAACACATTTTGGCTAGGTAGGGTAGGTAATCATACTGTCTGTTGGGATTTTAAATGTCTCAAAAAAAATGAAATTAAAAAACATGCTAGAGATATGACATAGTTTTATAAGTTTGTCTGCTACTAACCCATTAAATCTGGTTATTACTAATATTGTACTCATTTTTGTAGAAAACTGGACCGTCTAGTGGAAGTGTGCGTCCATGATCGGAACATCAACAAGGCAGGGAATGTGTGGGAGCTGACCCCCCACGTTCGCACCCTGGATGTCTCCCGGAACCTGTTCTCCAACTGGAGGGAGGTCATACAACTCACTGCACAACTGACATACCTACGCCAACTGGATGTCAGGTATAGTTA
The DNA here is from genome assembly GCA_910589645.1 of Tinea semifulvella. Lineage (NCBI taxonomy): Eukaryota > Metazoa > Arthropoda > Insecta > Lepidoptera > Tineidae > Tinea > Tinea semifulvella. The sequence continues at coordinate 614,972 of OU342619.1, read as the reverse complement.
CCAGCAGCAAACCTAATTATTGTTTTATGGCTTTGTTAAAACTTTTGTCATTTATTATTTTTTATTGTCTTGGATGGTAAATATGGAGTTTCCTAAGTTACCAGTTGATTTCCTACAAATAAACTACCACGGAGGCAGTTTATAAGGACTCGTGCAATGTTAAAACAGATTAATGTTTAATTAGAATTATAATTAACTTGAACTGCCTCCGTGGTCTAGCGGTTAAGTCCGTGGATTTAGACTCGGAGGTACCGGGTTCGATTCCTGAAATATTTGTTAATGTAAATAAATATATTTAATTAATATTTAATTTATTTGTGATATTTCTCTCATTTGGTACGCTGGAGACATCGACGAGCTTGCCACTTGTCATGATTGGCCGGCAGTAAAGTTGGCTAAATGTGAATCCACTTATAAGCGTGGTTTCTGACCACCCCGAAAGGGAAACGGTTGTGATGATACTTTACTTTTTACTTTACTATAATTAACTTGCATCTTTTTTACAGCAAAAATCGTATGACAATTGACATGTCTGAAGATACACTTGTTCAGCTTTCGAAAAACTTCACAAACCTCGAGAAGTTGAACATTTCTAATTGTGACTATGACTGGGCTGATATTTTGAAGCTATCCTTATTATTTCCCAATATCTCCGATATAACTGCGGCCATGAACAAAATCACTAAGCTTTCAACTCCCCAATTGACTCTAGAATCGTTAACTATCTTGAGACTGGACTGTAATGCTATAGTTAACTGGGCTGAGGTGATGAAATTGGGCGGTTTGAAGAAGCTAAAAGTATTGAGTCTAAACGATTGTTTGATTGAAAATGTAAGGTTTAATTCTATGGAGGATAAAGTGAAGGATTTTGCAAGTCTAGAAGTGCTGTTTCTAAACAGGAATCAGATTAACGATGTGAGTATTTTTTGTTTTTAAACATGGCATGTTTCCAACCCGCCAGTTGCAGTGTAGCGAAATAATTCCAAATTCTTCAGAAATATATGTATGAATAATGGAGAATCTTTCTAGGAAAAAAAATTACTGTATAATATTACATATTTTCACATTTACCCAATTAACTTTTCCTCGCCTACCTGTCTGGCCAGCGTGGCAAGTGTAGGTCAGATTCTTCTTCAGATATACGTTCTGGAAGCTTCCAAGACTGCATTAAAGGAATCATACAGTATTTGGTTGGGTAGGGAGAGAAGTAGAATGGATGGTGAGCGTATGATCGGGCAATAAAATAAAAAAGGGAGGCCTCCTCTTCTTAAACCAGCCTATTGTCGGTCGCAAGCCCGAGATTCTTCTATTCTTCTATTCTTCTCATCTCTTACCCACACACGATGGACCCGGTGCACGGTGAATCCATGGAATGCTTAGAAATTTGTCTTCTGTCTTCAGTGGAGGTCTAGGACGTTGTGTTCTAGGGGCTGTAATGAAAAAAAAAAAGTAATACCAAATTTTTGACAGATAAAAATAGCAAATACAGCAATTTTCATCTATTTTACCAAAACAAATAATCTCTAAAATCCCCGTAATTTTATTTCCTAGTAAGTTTTCTTCAAGTAAGAAGTTTAACGGCTCCTCCACTCAATTATTTCATACATCTGTCAGACGGAGGGATACCTCGGCACGTCACTACGCATGAGGAATAGAACTGTCATGTGTTTGGCGCGATATTGACGCGAATTACTCCAACCAGAGTATCAAATTGGAATTTGATGATTCCCAACTCGGGCTTGAAAAATATTTATTTTCAGAAAAATCACAGCTTATAAAATTACAGTATTATAGATTATTAAATGGCTTACAGAAAGATTTTATATTATTTGTACAGTTCATTCCTCCAGAACAGTGGCTCAAATACAAAAAAAATATATAAAAAAATATTAAACATTAGTAAAAACTATAATAAAATTAAAATATATACAAGTAGCATAGGATTATTATGATATTAGTGAGTGAAAAATGTTGGATTGTGTGATCGAGACAGATGCAAACCCTTTCAAAATGTAATCATTTATATTTGTGTTCCAGTGGAGATCAGTGTCAGAGCTGGATAAGTTACAATCTCTGAAGAAGCTGTACTTTTTGAAGAACCCTGTTCAGGAGACCGAGCGCCAGGATAATGGGGCCGAACTTATTATTGCCAAAATTGGTAACTTGCAGGTAAAGACAACTTATAATGTCATATTAGCTTAGAGTGTCAGTTAGTGAGTTCGGAAAAACAAAAACTTGTGTATTTGCATACATACAAACTTCAGTGCGACTAAACGTCAAGTTATCCTAGTATAATAATTATTCCAGCGCATAAAAGTACTCAATATAGCCGAAATTGTTATGCAATGGCAACAAAGATGTGAGTCAAACAAATGCTAGTTAAGAAATGTTTTCATTCAACATAATGATATCAGTTATCCATTACAGATGCTTAATGGTTCAGAAATAACGGACGAAGAGCGTCGAGGATCTGAATACTTGTACCTGAACAGGTACGGAGCCGAGTGGAAAGTGTCCCAGTCCACCGGAGACCATCTCACATTCCAACTCCAACACTGTCGCTTCCAACATCTTGTCAACAGTGAGTCAACCTTATATTACTCACAGACCACATTCACTTACGCGCATTCTCGCTCACAGACTACATTCACTTACGCGCATTCTCATTCACAGACTACATTCACTTACGCGCATTCTCACCATATTCACTTTCACGCTTTTACATTTGCTCACCACATTCACTTAGATTTAAAGTTTTTTTACTGGCAACATTGAAGATTGCGTTCCCGTATTCTAAATATGAATTTTGTCAAGATAACTACACACTCTAGAACATTTGACATCCATAAGTCTGTCTTTTTTCTATTATGAATGTTCCACATATTTTAAAAATGGTTTTTAAAGAAATCTGATTCTTCTTTCTTTATGTTCTATTAATTTTAATAAAATTTAACTAATATTAATAAGAAAATGATAAATTTAACTTTAAATAATATAAATATTAGCCAAAAATAACATCAACAATTTTCAAGGCGGTTCTAAGGTACGTAGCGATGTACCTTGAGTTTGCCAGTTCTATTCCTCGCGTGTCGAGGCGTCCCTACTTAATTATTCCTTCCAGCTGTCAAACGAAGGTACGCCTCGGCATGGCACTACGCTCCAGGAATAGAACTGTGTTGACACACATTAGGTACATTACGACGTAACTTGAAACCTTCTGCAAGCCTGTTTATGTTATTTACGGCTAATATTTTATTATTTAAAGTTTTATTTCTTATTGTCTTATTAATAATTTGTTTAAACAAAACAAATTGTCAAATTTAAATTAGATTTAGTTCCAAAATAATAAATAATTTTTTAGATAAATATTTATTATATGACAGAGACAACACTTATGGATGTCAAAAGTGTTAAAGCGTTTAGTAATTCTGACGAAATGAATATTTAGAATACGGGAACGCAAACTTCAATGTTGCCAGAAAAAAAACATGAATTACCAAAAAAAATTTAAAATTTATACCTTTCGAGGTGTAGAGAATTTACAACTAAAAATACCAATATTGAGGATTCCTTAAGGGAACCCGTTTGACAGCTGGAAGGAATTTCAGGTGTTAGTCTCCCACTAGCAGGAGTCAAACCATTTAAATAATGACGTGTCACAAATGCCTGGTATAAGGTTTACGCGGATAAAGTCAAAGTCAAAATATCTTTATTCACATAAACCTATTACAGGTATTTATGAACCGTCATTAATTTAATTATTTTGAATGATTCTACTCCTGCTAGTGGAAGACTAAGCACCAAAGTCTAATAAGTAAGCTGTTAGCAGAAGACCAGCAGCTTAGCTAAAGATGTTTTCACTTTGATATATTAATATATTATTTTTATTCCAGAGTACGGTATTCCTGAAGACAGTTTATTGGTAAAAAGGACAAAGGATACAACATTAACATCTCAACTGATAGAAATTAACCTACAAGGAGAAAACGGAAAGACATTAAAAAAGAAATTCCCTGCCACCATGTCCGTGCAAAAACTGGTCACACTGGCCAACAGACTGTTCTCTAAGGCTGGCAACACTGGAGTACCAAAACTTTATTACGTCGATACTAAAATGAACGCGGAGATATTTCTTGATAATTCTATGAAAGATTTGAAATACTTTTCTGTCAAAAATGGCGATACTATCCAAGTCCGTTGGCGTTAAAAAAAATATTATTAACTTTGTCTATAAAATAACTAACCTTTCCTAACTTCCTCTATTGTCAAAGGATGAATAAGATATCGAACGTCTAAATTTTAGATTTTGACCAGCCAATCAACTAGTGAGCTCACAAGGCCACTTTCGATAAGGTTCTAATGTTGGGAATAGAGATAGGACTATCTACAAAGTACACATCATCATCAGCCTGTGTCTCGCCACTGCCGGATATAGGCCTCCCCAAGGCTCCTCCGCCACTTCACAAGATCTGCCACCGTCATCCAACCCACACCAGCGACCTTCTTCAGGTCATTCGTTCATCTAGTGGAGGGTAGTCCCACTCTGCGTCGTCCCGTACATGGTCTCCACTCTGGAACACGTCTACTCCATCACCTATTGCTTCTGCGATAGACATGTCCAGCCCATTGCCACGTCAGCATACAAATTTTGCTATATCGGTAACTTTGGTTCTCCGACAGATTTCCTTGTTTCGAACTTTATTGCTGAGCTACCTTAAATGTCAGTAATGTCTATGTCTGTCAGTATCCACGTTTCTGCTCCGTTCGACAGCACTGGTTAAAAACTCGTCTTCAAACACTGGGGTATGTTTTGATAAAATGTGGAGCTCCTAGCTCATCAGCTTCTTTGCTGAAGTTGGCTACGCATCATTGCATAGTCTGTCCAAGGTTGACGTAGTTATTGCACAACTTCGAGATTGGCATTGCCTACGCAGATTGACTTGCAATAGTATCGATAGTACTAAGACTCGGTGGCCGATAGTATTAAGGCTCAGTGGTCGATAGTGCTAAGACTCGATGGCCGATAGTATTAAGGCTCAGTGGTCGATAGTGCTAAGTCTCGGTGGTCGATATTATGAATAGTATTAAGGCAACGACAATAGCATAGTCTTAGTACCATAGGTAGTATCAATACTAAACTATCGATAATTCCAACTTGCTACACTTTGACGTTACTTTATTCATCCCTGTTAAAATCCGGTGGTTATGTAAAAAAAAATTAGTAAATCAATCATTTTACCTGAAAAAATAATATTTATTTTAAAAAACACATGTTAATATTTATATTTTAACTTCCCTAAATAATTGTTAAAAAACTGGCAACACACAGCAAAATGATACCAGTGTTAAGAAAAAAAAATTAAGACAAAAGCATTTATTCTTTTAAATTATAAAAATAAAATTATTTTATTGAAAATTTATATACTAATATACAGATATAGTGCATAATGTATTTCCATCGGGAAAACTCGGGTCTCAATCGGAATACGACAGCACCCGAAGTGTTAATCAATTATTGTATTAAATGAGTGACATTTTTATATCCATTAATATGGAACTTTACTATTTAGTATCAAATGGTACTGAAGCTTATTGAGAGAGCACGTTAAATACGAACTTTTCCGATAAAATACGATGGAAAACCATTATGCACTACATCTGTACACTAAATTGGCATTGTACCTATATTTATTTGAAAAAAAAAAAAACTATATTACAATTTTGAAAAATGAGTATTTTTGTATTTTTATTTAGTAAAGTATCATCACGACCGTTTCCCTTTCGGGCTGGTCAGAAACCACACTTAGCCAATTTCAAGCGGATTCACATTTAGCCAACTTTACTATAGGCCAATCATTACAAGTGGCAAGCTCGTCGATGAGTTTTATTTAATACTTATAAAGCTTGATGTTAAGTTATTAATGAGGCTGAAACGTTACATCGATCTTCGTGATGAACAATCTGGCTTCCGGTCATTGCACCACGCTCCAACTAACCCGGGTGCTAGACCACCTGGCAGTCGAGATGAACGTGGGCCGTCGCTCTGTCGCTGTGTTCCTTGACATCAAGAAGGCGTTTGACAAAGTCTGGCACGACGGTCTCTTGTAAAAACTTCTTGACAATTCAGTCCCAGCAAGTGAGGTAAGGATCCTGACGTCGTTCTTGGAGGGCGACGATTCCACATCGCCCTGGAGGGTCTCATCTCTGTAGAAAATACCATTCTGGCTGGGGTTCCACAGGGCAGCTGCTTATTTCCCGTACTTTACGCGCTGTATACTAATAACATTCCACACTCTTTTTGAAGTTCTGGAGGAGGATGTCATGCTCGCACTGTTTGTGGCGAATGCTTCAGCTCTTCTCCAAGCCAAAATGCAGGACCTTCTGGATCTTCTCCCTGCGTGGTTGGATAAATGGCGTATGTCCATCAATGTTTACAAGACTGCTTCCACCACTGCAGCTTTGGGGACAGAATATCGATTGGACCCCGACCATGAAAACACTGGGCTGCATCATTCACAGGACGTTAACGATGGGTAAAATGGCCTGTCAAGGCGGAGGCGGCGCGAGCCATGTTACGTCCTGTTATGAATTCCAGCTTGCCGTTCAGGTTGAAGGTTGGATCTACAAATTGTTCATTTGTTTCAACCTCACCTACGCTTTGCCAGCCTGGCACCACCTTCTGCCCAAGACCAATAGGGATAAGATCCAAAGTCAGCAGAACATATTGCTAAGAGTGGTCTCCCATAGTTCGAGATCTGGAGACTACTAGTGTTGAGGAGTTTGTCGTCGGTCTGACTAGACACATCTATTGGGCCGACAACGGATACTTCAAGCTTCTCCAGAATATCGGCTACGTCTTGCGCTCGTCCCCCCAACGGGAGACCACTTCCTATAGAAGTGCTTTTAGTCAAACCTAAACCCTGTGATTTCGTGAGCCACACGGGCGCTGGTATACCAGTGACGGTGCTCATTATCAAAAGTGAATAAATAAGCAGGTGGTTACAAGCCGGGCTTGATGGCGGCATGCCCGGCTAGGCCACCGGCACAGTGTAGGAACCTTTAACCTACCACTATGCCGGTATAAGTAATTTACCTATTAATATGTTTACAAAGATATGTTATGAACTTAAAACAGCTGCAACCTTGTAGCTACCTTGGCAGTAAACCTTCACAAGTGTTTGGTTAATATTAATCGCCAGTCATTCATTCTTTATTTTTCATATCAATGATATTGTTTACATGCAATTTCGGAAAACGCAATATATGTACTATATATTGCGTATATAGTACATATATTTATAGATTTAGTATCCTATATCTATGGAATAAACCGAGAGATGTATATTTGTTAGTATTCATACTCAAAGATGTGGAATCCGCAATTTATCTTCCATGCATTTAAAAAAAAACTAACATTTTATGAATGAAAATGTGATTTAGACCGTTCCGAATTGATATCACGCTCTGAGCATCCAAATCGCGATATTTGATTCGGAACCACGGTCAGTGTCATAATCGGAATGAGGGGCTAATGTCTACCTTATGGCTAGTGTTTTTAAGATTTGTACCATCTATGATCGTGGTACTTTTTTAACTAATGGGTAAACTGATAAATAATCAGAGCCGATATCAACCTTATTATTAGTGTTTTTAAGGCTATAATTTAATGTAAATAGCGCCATCTATAATCGAGTGAAACTATTTCCTAATTACTGTTTCTAAAATGTTTCTGTGTGTATTAATTGAAAACTTGGACAAAAATAGTTTTAACAACATTCACTTACGAAAATACACTGACACGAGATTACCTACATACAGTTTCATATCTTGCCCTGTAAATATATATGTAACAAGTACCTACATACATATTTAATGTGTTGACAAATGTCAGTAACACGGTAGATAAAAGGCCAAGAATTTCACGTGTGAAGTATTTTTTTACGAAAATAGATATTATTCATTATTTAATCAAAAATCGATAAATAATTATCCACTGCGTTCATTGTACTCTTTCGTATTTCAATTTCAGCTGCTAATTAAAACGACTATTTTCAATGCCTGGGTAGCAATATGAAAGGGTATGAATTTTAGCATTAAAGTCAAAAGTCAAATCATTTAATACAATTTGGCCTTCTCGGGCTCTTTTGTATTGTCACATCACATTGTTATAATTATTTAAATAAATTATATTAAATTAAGCCCGCCCCTTGCAATAAAGTTTTAAATAAATAAGCCAGACAGACACTTATGCTATGTTCGAAAGTGCATGAATAACTGCTGAGATCCTGCCGGGGAAAACGGGGGCATCCCCTACCCAGGCTCATTAGTCATCCGGGCCTGGACTTAGCGTTTAGCGCGTTGTTTGTTTCAGTTTATTTTAATTCAGTTGAGATGCCCAACGACTGAATTTTTACTAATCACAGCAACTAACGAACGACACTACGATGCAGCTTCACCGAGATGTGAGCGTGTTCTACAAGCTATACTACGGCGAGTGTTCTGAAGAGCTCCACAAACTTGTCCCTTCTTCTTCTCTATTCCGTAACCGAACCATACACACAGGTGAAAATATGCACCCCCCATACCGTAGCTACTATCCCTACGCGAACATATAAATTTTGAAACTCTTAAATCTGTCGCACGCCGAAGATGTGGAATGCTCTCCCAGCCAGTGTGTTTCCCCATTCCTATAACCTGGAGTTCTTCAAGCGAAGTGAGAAAAAGCATCTTAATAGGCCGGCATAGTGGTAGGGAATGTCGGTCGTCCAAGGCTAGCGTCAGTTGCTCCCATTCTCGGCTGACCTCGCGTACCGCTTACCATCATATGGGCGCGATGTCACATGTCGTGCTATAAAAAATAAAAGTACACATTTTAACTAACCACTCGCACTAATCAAAGTGGAAAGAATGATCTTGCCCCAAGTTTTAATGTCACGGCAGCAGTTATCCGCTAACCGTCGTCCATGACAACCGCTTGTGTCAACACGAAACAAAATCTATTTACCAATGGAACTCGTCGCGAAAATACCTGTTAAAATATAAAATTACATAAATTTACTATTAATTGTAAAGTTTTAAGTAAAAAGGTGTTATGGGCAATTGTTTAGCGCGCATATTTCGGCGGCAAACCGTGCGCCAAGTGGTTCTTATTTTGATTGGTTTGGATAACGCTGGCAAAACGCAAACTGTCAATAGTTTAGCTGGAGATGTTGAAAAAACCCTTCCAACAGTAGGATTTAAAGCTGTTAATCTTCTTCATCGGGATATACCTGTGACGATATATGATTTAGGTGGTGGACCAGCGTTTAGGCAGATTTGGCCACAGTACTATAGCGAGGTTCATGGTGTTATATTTGTAATCGATTCGAGCGATTTTTCACGCTTGGAGGAATGCAAAAGTGTGTTGGAAGAGGTCTTATCGCATGATAAGATTTCAGGTAAGTACCTTTATTTGTAGTTTTATAATGAACACGACATGTGATCTCGCAACCTCACCCACCTAATGGTAAGCGGTACGCGATATCAAATGACTAACTTTCGCCAGTCGCTAACCAACAGTCGACATCAGTCTCCTACCACTATACCGGTCCAAGAAGACGCTTTTCACAATATCAGTATCATCACGACCGTGATTGTAAAGTTTAAAAAGTTTTATTGTAGTGTAGTACCTACTTATATGTATGTATGTTGTATATGTAGTTTATATAATAATTTATATATGTATGTATATGTATTGTGTATACCCACTTATATGTATAATTTAATACTCTAGTTGTAAGTATATTGTATTTATTTTTCCTTAATATTTGTTGTTTATTTATCATAAACTTACCTCTATAGTGTTGCCATTTTATGCGAAGTTAATTATATATAGTACATTAAATATAAATTAAAAGCTACCTAAATAATAAAATTAAAAATAAACTAAACTATAAATTAAAAATGTCCTCTAGAGACGTCCCATCCGAGATAGTCCCAAGGAGACTGGCAACATTTCCCCTCTGTGTAGCGAGGCTAATACGTTGGCAGAAATAATTGCCAGCCTTCCTGTCTCCAGACCTTTCTGTCAGCCGCTTTGGCAACTCCTTGGCCAAGCGCCTCGCTGACGGTCCCCATGGGCCCATCGTCTCGACCCCAAACGGCGCAAATTCGTAACCTCTCATGTTTCAATATCCCGAAGGTTGATTGGATGTAAGTGCCTATAGGCATTATATTCACCTTTTGTTTATTTAACAATAATGTTTTTAAATAAAAAAATAAAATTAAATAAAGATAATAAAAATACTTTAATAACAAAAACATTATTAATTATAAGCATTTATTGGAAAAAAATATTTACAAAATATAAAATAAAATTAATATTAATACTAAGGATATGGATATAAGTCCCGTCCGCGTGGAGTGGTGGCAAGAACGCTGGCTGCATTTCCCCGCTGAATTGCAATACTGATTCTCTGGGCGAAGAAAGAGCCAGCCCTCTTATCACCGGAGGAGACGACAAGACGCGGTCTTTTAAAAACTTTTTTGCACTTGGACTCCATGGGACCAGAGTTTCTACAGCAAACGGCATAAATATGTAATCTTTTAATATACTTACATATTTGCGCCGCTTGCTGGACTCCGCATTTTCCGCTTATTATTAATAATTTATAGATAATAAGTAATTGGAACCCTTATTTTCCGTAAAATTGTATCAGGGGATATTTATAGATGCGCCTAGTTTTTTTTAATATTTTATCTACTATTTATTTTCACCTAACACTTAAACCTAGACTTAATTAGTATCAACGCGACCGATCCCCTTCCGGAGTGGTCAGAAACCACTCTTATAAAGAACTGGATTCATATTTAGCCAACTTGTATTTATTCATCATCATCAGCCTGTGCCTCTTCACTGCTGGATATAGGCCTCCAAGGCTCGCCATTTTACACGATCTTCTGCCACCCTCATCCACCCCCCACCAGCGACCGTAGTAATCCGTCCATCTGGCGGTGGGTCGTCCCACTCTGCGTCTTCCAGTACGTGGTCTCCACTGCGGGACCCGTTTACTCCATCGTTCATCGATTCTGCGACATTGGCCAGCCCATTGCCACTTCAACTTACTAATTTTGAAAGCTGTCGGTAAATTTGTTTCTTTGACGGATGTTAACGTTTCTGACTTTATATATATTATATTTAATTATATCTTGTATATTTATTCTATAAGTATTAATATCAATCTAAACCCACAATAAAAAAATATATATTGTAAGTGTATATCGGATGTGTGTGAAATAATATTGAAGCGGAAAATATACCTACAAATAGTTACTAAAAAGCTACAATGTATCTCTGTGAAAAAACTGCAGTGTAGGCTTACCTCTCATTCCGAATCGTGCTCAGAGCGCTTAAAACGAATATGACACTGACCGTCTCGCGTCGTTTCGTTTCGAATCAAATATCGCGATTTGGATGCTCAGAGCGTGATATCAATTCGGAACGGTGTAAATCACATTTTCATTCATAAAATGTTAGTATTTTTTTAAAATGTACCTATGGAAGATAAATTGCGGATTCCACATCTTTGAGTATGAATAAAATACATATCTCGGTTTATTCATCTTTATATGTGCAAAGTTTAATATTATTAACTTAAATTGGTAATTTAAAATAACTTGCCGTGTTACAGACATTTTTTTTTCACTTCCTACTTAAATATTAATTATAGATTTGTTTAAGAAGTAATATAGAAACAGTATAAAAGAATTACAATATTAAATAATTTAAAAGAAAACCAAATATTAAATTAACTTGAAAATGGCGCGCGACATTATGACAAACAACTGACTGCGCTCTGAGCGATCTACCTTGATATCGTGAGCAGTCTAAGCGCGAGAAATGATGTAATTTGTGTGGCAAAACAGTTTAAACGCGTCTCGGAACACCTTAAGCGTGCTTAGGTTACTATTATCGTGTCTCGGAACGAAGGTTAGATTAAACAACAAAAGGATAAGACATTATGTATGGAACTAGCAAACTACGTCAAACTGACGCGTTTAAATCAGTAACAAGTTAGCTATCAAGCCGTAACGTATTTACACATGTTATGTTCGACTTGAAAGCAAAGCGTTCAACATTTTTTTTACCGCTTGAAATGTATTTACCTAAAGCATAGAGCGACGCCAAGACGAACGATTTTCAAAGTGAAATAAAGAAATAAACTGAACAAGGGGAAGTCAAACAAAGGGATACTAACCTTGTGGAGACCGCAGTTGACGTCACTACGGGTATAGTTAGGAAATGAAACGAGTGAAGTGAACATTCCTAAATGTACCTCTACTGTACACAGCATACCATTTTATCTCAGGTTCATATAGAAGAAAATATGTTAAAATAAGCCCTTTTGAACATACCCGATTTCCAGTCCGATTTTCTAGAAAACGGCTGTTTTCTAACGACACCTTTGACGGTTTGTCCAACAGCGAAGGTCTAGGACTCTGTGTTCTAGGCGCTGTCATACTATGACAGGGGAAAATTATTTACCGGCGCGGCTGACCGTCGCCCGCCGAGTCATCAACCAGCCATACAGGGACAAGACCCCGCGGCTAACCGCGCGAAGAATTACAGTAGTAGGGGCTGTCATGTTATTCATAATGAAATCCCAAGACACATTAGCTCCATCTCACATCCAGGCGAACTCGTTAGACAAATTGCGCAAATACGCCAACCTTGGTACCGGTTACGAATTTGCGCCGTTTGGGGTCAGACGATGGGCTTATGGGAACCGTCAGCGAGGCGCTTGGCCAAGGAGTTGTCAAAGCGGCTGACAGAAAGGTCTGGAGAGAGGAAGGCTGGCAATTATTTCTGCCAACCTATTAGCCTCTCTATACAGAGGGAAATCTTGCCAGTCTCCTTGGGACTATCTCGGATGGGACGTCTCTAGAGGACATTTTTTATTTATAGTTTATTTTATTTTTAATGTTATTATTTAGGTAGCTTTTAATTTATATTTGATGTATATTAATAAACTTCGAATAAATTTATAAGGTATCAATAAAATCCCTATTGCCAAGACGCTATAGATCGCTTAGAATTGTCACTCTGACTGGGTATTTATGTTTTTCCAAGGTAAGCCAGTTTTGGTGCTGGCCAACAAGCAAGACAAGCAAGGGGCGTTGGATGACATTGACGTTGTCGAAAAATTCAATATTGAACCCCTTGTCAACAGGTACGTTATTATTATATATTTAAATTTAGTATAATTTAATTTCAATAAAAGCTTACAGTTGACATGTTTGTGCAAAAGAGCGGGAATGACCGGTAAACCCATTACATAGTAAGTATTTTGAAGTACACTATCATTACGGTCGTATCCCTTGTGGTGTGGTCAGAAACCACGATTTTAAGGAAGCCAATTGATAATGGAATGTGGCAAGCTCGTCGATGTATCTAGCGTACCAAACTCGAAAAATATCAATCAAATAATTTATTCAGTAAATAGGCAACATTTTTAGCACTTTTACACGTCATAACAGTTATTACATTTTATATTTATAATTTTATATAATTTACATAATGTATACATTAAAATATTTACTAGTGATTAAAACAGAAACATAATATCAGCTGAACAACTCAATAATAAGTAATGGAGTTTTTAAATTACTGGTCAGGAACAGTAGATACCGCCTCGTCCAATTATAAGTATTCTATTTATTTATCATTTAATAAAATTATCATTAAATAAAACATTGTGTTCAGCAGCTCTATTCTGTTACTTAAGCGCAAACGTTATATAATGGAATCCGTTAACTATTTATTTATTAAAGTTGATAATTGCACGGCCGCTGACAAGGTCGAGCGTTTATAGAGTTGAGAATTGAATAATATTTTGTAATCATGACGCAATCTCTGACGTAAATAACGAAATCCACTAATAATGTTTGCGGCTAAGTAACAGAAAGGGCTACAGGAATCAAACGCGGTATCTCTGCCTCTAAACCGCTAGACCAGGCAGAAAAGTCTTTTAAGTAAACCAATGTTTTTTATAAGATATCGCTGCCCAACCTTAGTGGAATCTTACACAGCCAGTGTGATCGAGTCCAAGAAGCCGAAGATAGACCCAGGTCTGCTGAAGGGATACCAATGGCTGCTAAACTATATCGAAAGCAGATACGGCGACATCAATTTGAGGGTAGGTTCAGTAAAGTAAAATTGCGTTACAAAATTTGTGGCTGTAGTTCTTACAGGTTTTTTTGAATATTTATTTATTACTTCCAAAAAAACTTACAGCTAGATAACAATATAGACAGACAGATAAAAAAAACCTGTTTTACATCTTATTTCTTATTATTTACCATATTTGTATATAGTAAATATTTAATGTACATATTTGGATTTTGTAGATTTTATTATTTTCGCCGTGGTGGTTTGGTTGTAAAAAAAGCTTTCCTTAAAATCGTACAAAGGTCGGTTCAAACCCCCCCGGCATGTACCAATTAGAAATACACTTTTCTTACGTATATTTGGCATAGATTTACAACATCACCGTTCCCGTGCCTCAGAGAGCACGTTAAGCCGTCTGTCCCGGTTCCACTACTAACTTGTCATTAATAATTGACATCAGATCTTCGCCAACCCGTCTGGCCAGCGTGGCGAGTGTAGGCCAAATTCTCCAGATATATATTCTGGAAGGCCGATCGCCAACAATGGGAGTCTAGGACACTGTGTTCTAGGGGGAATGATTATTTAATAGAGTAAATTAATTATACATATATGTTAAGACATGTTTTTATTTTTATTGTTTTAGCTTATTGCATGTTTTTGCTTTACATTGTTATTTTGTTTAACATAGTTTTAAATTAGTCTAGATTATCGTAATATTGTTTGCCGTATGTTCACATTTTGAGCTGTGGTCCAAAATAGTAGCAGATTTAATTAATAATAATAGCAAGCGTCAGCTGCAACTTGTAGCATCTTTTTATAAATAAATTAATATAATAAAAAAAAGAAATCCTAGAAATATACAGAAGCCGGTAAGTTAAAGAATTAAGAAAGTAGACGCCTTACTGCTGAAGGCTTTATAGCAAAAATATCAATGTTTAAATTCTTAATTCTTTATTTTGTCACTGTACGTTACCACCGGAATTTGGTTAAGTCTATGATTAAGTACATAATTTTATTCGGTACGAGCGTTATGTTATATAATTTACTTACTACATATATCTATCGTGCCTGGAAAGTGTTATATTCGAGCATAGAACAGAACAAAGAAATGCTGTCATCGCCATCATTGATATAACAATTAGTTCTTGTAATAAAATATTTTTGTCTGTAATTACTGTGCACAATTTTGCTAAGCTACTCGGGACAATCAATCGATCCATTAAGCAGGTTCATCACGTACATCACATCAGCGATTCTGCTTTTTTTGGGATACAAAATTTGGAATGAAAATATTGCATATATATGCAGTCATGATACAAATAATATATTATTACATATTATATGTAACAGGTACAAACCGACATACACGCAGATCTGGAACGAAGAAAGCGACTAATGAACAAATTCACAGAACGATCGAATGATATTGTTTCGGAAACCGGTATGTACCTAAATACTAATACATAGTTCATTTTACCTAAGTCAAAGTCATTAATAAGGTTAGGTTAGTGTTTAGAAAAAAACTAAATTAGGGTAAACCATAGTATTGTTGGCACTCCTCCAATGATTGGCACTGTGGCATTCTATTGTAGATATTTAAAAATCTTTATTTTTTTACTGGTACAAACAAATTTAATGGAATATTTAATATTATTTACAACTATCAATTACATTTTAAAAGTTACTATGCTGACTTGACTGGGCATGACGGTAATTCGGGCCTGATCTCGAAACGAGTGGATACACTTTACTGGGTTTATCGGCACGAACGGTGGGTACTTAACTGCCCCGGCAGACTGGGCAATTGCAACCTATTAAAAAGTTGTGCCAATTACTATGCTTAAGAAGCCAAACATTACATGGTTTACCCTAATTAATATTAATTCAACTAACTTATGTCGGAATCGAATATTCCTAAAGACCACAAGATCAAGTTGAACAAATAGCATTATCTTGACAAAATGATTAGATCCGAGAATTTGGTGGGAGAGGAATTCCAGCAAAATCTTTGCACCACTTACTAAAAGATTTGGGTATAAGCAGTTAAGCAGGTCTGATAAAATACATTTATGGAACGAATCATACAGTATTTGGTTTCCTATTGCGCAATAAAAAAAGGGACCCCAGCCCAAAAAGTGTAGTAACTAATAGGAAAAAAAATGGCATAAATAGCGCATCGCATATTGTTCTCCGCTTCGATGCCGAAAACAAATGCGAATTTCTAGAAACGATGCGCATCGATGTCAAAATTATCCAACAACGCCCACAAAAAATGTGTATTGTATAATGCTATCAATTTCTTTACAGGATTCGAAAACCCGAACTACAAAAGTCTATCTCGAAATGAAACCATAACCAGCGACAAAACTAATTCCGAAATCATTATTGTAAAACCTGCTTTAAAGAACACCATAGATTCTAGCATAACTATCTCCGACGAATCCAACACTGGTAATAACTCCAAAGTTAACCCAAGTTTATCTCCCCTCTTCGGTGTTAGTAATAAAATTACAGAAACTGTGAAAATCGAATTGGAACCGAAAAGCGATTTTCGCAAATTGTCGCCCATTTTTAAGAAACGATTTGAAAACAATTTAGACTTTAGCGATAGACCTCATTCGAGTCCAGTTGATAAGACTTATATTAAAGAACATAGTCTGCCTAAATTTGAAGTTAAAAAAGAAAACCTAAGTCTTGAGACTGATATTAAGGAAGAAGATTTAAGTCTTAATGAACATAGTCTAACATTCAATGATATTCAGAATGATATAAGTCTTAATACCGAGGTTAAAGAAGATTTAAGTTTTAAGCCTAAAATAAAGGAAAATTTAAGTCCAGAGTCTGATAAAGAAAAAGAATACAGTTTAACCAAATCTGAAGTTAAGGATAGACATAAAGTTGTTGTAGATGAAATGGAATTGTCGATTATGCAGAAGGAATTGGTGTTAACACAAAGAGGTAAGTATTTATAGGTAGTTCAATCGTTATTTTAATCTTAAAGAAGTGTCTTGTCTTAATATTAAGATAATGATAATGTCGGCACTTCAATTTCCCGCGAGGAGTTCTTCGCGCCATTTTGCCCTTTTTCGTTTTGTAAATTAGTTAACTGTGGATATTTTTGGTCAAAAGTGGTGTTATTTTGTTTAATAATGTGTTACGTTGTGAATCATTATGGAAAACGATAAATTTGACACTATACGAGTATATGGGGCAGAATTTACACTTTATTCTTTGCGGTGTTCCCGCGCTGTGAACTTCCGTATACCCTTCGTGTTTGGGCGATATTGACGTGAATTACTCCATGAATTGCATCAAATTCTGCAACACTTGGAATTTGATGATCCCCAATTAGGTTATTTATTTATTTATTTATTTAAAATCTTTATTGTAATTTACAATCGGCGAACATAATGCCGTAAGGCATTCTCTGACCGTTGACCGTGGGGACAAATGAGATTTCTTTGTTAGATCGAGGATAGTGAAAATTATATTTATAAATTATTTTTATTCCAATAAATATCATAAAAGTAAGCAATTCCTATATAAACATACATATACTTAAATACTATATACATAACATTAATACATAAACATATTATAAATACTATATATAAAAATAACTACTGGTTTTAAGATAATCATATTTATTATACATAACACCACAAGACCAACTACCCACCAGGGTCTTCAGGTTTGACAGTGACAGTGAAAGAAATCTACAAGGACTTCATAAAGTGAGTGTAAACTCTCCTTTTAAATAAAGCTCTGTTAGGAGCCTGTCTAATGCTGACAGGCAAGCTGTTCCAAAGAGAGGAGGCAGTAACGACAAAGGATTTAGAGACATAGTTGGTGTGATGAGAAGGTATAGAAAGAGCGGAGTTGAATGAGGAGCGAAGTGTTCTATCGTGTAGGGAGCAAAGAAAGGAAAAATAATCTTTCAAGTATCTTGGTGTATTAGGTTCATTTAAAATAGAATATAGTAGACACAATAATCTTAAATTTCTTCTAGGTCGTATAGGCAACCATTTGAGTTTAGCGCGGTAATCAGAAATGTTGTCAAACTTACGAAGAGAGAAAATGAACCTAATACACGTGTTAAGAAGACGATCCATCTTGTTAAGTTGGTCCTTGTAGTATAATAGAAGATAACTGTCGAATATGACGAGTGTCAATCTTGAATTGTCAAGCAAAATATAAACTATGCAAAAACCCAATATTGTGTTTATTATGTTATTATATAACATATTTGGCGACGAGTGAGCTATTAAAAGCTAGAAATTATGACTTCTACCACAGCTATAACAGGGAAGTCAGAAAAATTCGCGTTTGAACAATTTGACGCACAACAAGAAGAATGTGAATATTATTTGCAAAGGTTTGAAATCGCTTTAACACTACACGGTCTAGACACACCAGAAACAGAAACACAACGCAGGAACATACTGCTGACTAAAATTGGACCACAAATCTTCAAAGTTTTAGTCGATACCGTCAGACCGGTTGACATAACAACAAAAACATATATCGAAATCAAAAACATTTTAATCCGACAATTTGGAAAACAGAGGCACTTCCTATCAGAACGAGTAACTTTTGCCGCCCGATGGAGGAAACCAGACGAAACAGTAACACAGTTTGTTGCGGCATTACGAGCCCTCGCCGGTCACTGCGATTTCAACATATCCTGTGTCTGCGCCACCAACACAACAACCACAACATCAACATTGTATCGAAGTGCGCTTGATGAACGCCTGAGAGACCAGCTAGTGATTGGGATCAATCATGTCCAATGGCAACAGGAGTTAATTCGTCAACACCAAACAAACGTATCAACTTTCATGGATGTCGTGGAAACCGCACTCAAGCTAGAGCAGGCAAAAACGCAAGCAGCACATTTATCAGCAATGGTATGTTCAAACTGCACTCATGAGCCCGACATAAATAATATTAACATACCAACAACAAGCTCTAATAAAAGATTGGTTCGACCGAAAAATAAATTTAACAAAAAACCAAATTTAATAAAGAAATGCTCATTTTGCTGCAAACCATTCCACAAAACACTTTCAGAATGCCCGGCTCGGGGACAAACATGCGCTGCTTGCGGCAAAGAAAATCATTTTGCATCAGCATGCCTAAGTCGGAAATATCAACAGGAACAAACACGTAACATTCAACGTAATGAAGACCAGTTAGAGGCAGATAGTGACGAAACTTCAGATGAAAATGATGATTATGTTAACCTAATATATGCTTTGACGTCAGAAAAACCAAACAAAATCATGGTGAGTACCATATTAAACAGTGTTCCCACTGAAATGCTATATGATCCAGGAGCTGCTTTTTCGGTAATTGGTAAAGAGTTATGGAAGAAAGTGGGAGAACCTGAACTTAAAAGAGCGAATAATTTAGTAGCTTATACCGACATTCCAATAATAACTCTTGGGCGTTGTAAAATAGAAGTAAAAGCATTTAAACAAACCTACACATTAAAAGCATATGTAACTGAGCGAAACGATTTTCCACTTTTTGGTTTAGACTGGTTACTTAAATTCAACCTTCCTTTGCCACCAGGATCAAAATTATGCAGAATAAAGAAACGAGATCAAGTCACTGGAACAGAAGAAAAGGTAAATGAACAGATGACAGATAAAAAACATATAAAAACAAATGAAACAAAAATTTTAGAATTATTAGACAACTTTAAAGAACTTTTTGATGGAAAACTAGGATACATAAGGGGACATACAGTAAAAATTCATATACCAACAAATATCAATCCGAGGATATTTCGACCCAGGCCTGTACCCATTGCATTACAACAGCAAGTTTCTGATGAACTCGACCGGTTAGTCGACGAAGATGTTCTAGATCCTGTTGATACTACTATAACACCAATAGAGTGGGCTTCACCGATTGTTGTAGTTTTAAAAGCAAATGGTAACATACGTATTTGTAGCGATTTTAGAGTAACAATAAATCAACATGTTCAAAAAGATGATTACCCTTTACCACGTTTTGAAGACATAACAGCAAAATTAGCAGGTGGAAAATATTTTTCAAAAATTGATCTTAAAGATGCTTATCTGCAGCTTCCAGTACATCCAGATTCTCGGAAATACCTAACAATTGCAACACATAGAGGATATTTTCAATACAAACGCTTACCTTTCGGAATATCTTTTGCACCAGCACTTTTTCAAAGAACAATGGACCAGATACTTTTTGGCTTAGAAGGAGTTATATGCTATCTTGATGACATCCTTATAACATCATCTACGTTAGAACAACATCTAGAACGAACTAAACGAGTGTTAAGCAAGTTACAAAGCGCTGGAGTTCGAACACAGGTATCAAAATGCTCATGGCTTAAAGATAGTGTGGAATATCTTGGTCACAGGATTGACGCATCTGGCCTACATCCAACTCAAGGTCACTTGGAAGCAATCAGACAAATGCCAGCACCGTCTAATACAAGTGAATTAAGGTCTTTTCTTGGTTCTATATCATACTATGGCCGTTTTATCGACAGATTACATGTTAAATGCGCTCCTTTACATCATATGCTAAAGAAAGGTCATCAATGGAATTGGACAGATAATGATAATAAAATATTTAACGAGCTTAAACAAATTTTATCATCAAACGATACGTTAGTACATTATGATCCTAGTTTACCTCTTGTTGTATCTAGTGATGCTTCTAACAAAGGAGCAGGAGCAGTCATTTTTCATAAATATTCCAATGATGTAATGAAACCTATAGCGTTTGCATCTAGAACTTTTAATGAAACTGAACAAAGATATTCCACTATAGATAAAGAAGCATTGGCTATAGTGTATGCAGTCACCAAATTTCATCAATATCTTTATGGGA
The DNA here is from genome assembly GCA_910589645.1 of Tinea semifulvella. Lineage (NCBI taxonomy): Eukaryota > Metazoa > Arthropoda > Insecta > Lepidoptera > Tineidae > Tinea > Tinea semifulvella. Next base: position 593,950 of record OU342619.1, on the reverse strand, counting down.
GACCTTTCATTTTATTAACAGATCATAAGCCATTAGAAAGAATATTTAGCAGTAACAGAGAAACTCCCAAAGTGGCAAGTAATAGATTACTAAGATGGTCAATTTTATTAAACAGTTATGATTATACAATACAGTATCTACCGGGTAAAGATAACGCACCAGCTGATGTTTTATCACGTCTACCTTTGTCCAACAGTGATGTAACTAATATCGAACATACTGGCTCACCCAGACTAGCACATTTGTTAAATTTACGAGCACAGACATTACCTTTTACTCGAAAATTATTAAAAAGGGAAACATCAAATGATTCAACATTATGTACAATTATAGGATTTATAAATACATCTTGGCCAGAAAAAAAAAACTTACAACAACATCTTTACACATATTATGAAAAGAAAACAGAATTATCATATGAAGAAAACATACTTCTCTGGAAAGGCCGTATCTGTATACCAAAGTCACTTCAGTCCGATATTTTACATATGTTACATGACGGACATTGTGGAATAAATGCAATGCAATCTATAGCCAGATTACACGTTTATTGGCCAAACATTGATCATGATATTAGTAGTTATACAACAACATGTCAGTCTTGTCAGCAGTCGAAACAAAATGATACAAGACTTCCTCTTTATTCCTGGGGAATACCCGAAGAACCGTGGGCAAGAATCCATATAGATTATGCAGGACCTTTTCTTGGTAGTATGTTTATTGTTGTTATAGATGCTTTTACGAAATGGCTCGAAGTTTTTGCTGTTAAAGACACAACAGCTTTAGCAACAACTAACCGTTTATCTGATATTTTTGCTCGTTTTGGCTTGCCAAAATTTATCGTTAGCGATAATGGTCCTCAATTTACAGCTGAAATATTTGAAGCTTTTTGCAACAAACATGGTATTACTCACATTAAAAGTACTCCATATCATCCTAGAACAAACGGTTTAGCCGAAAGAGTAATCAGGACATTTAAAAGCAGACTTCTAGCAGCTTCTACAACGTCAACTTTATCAGAAAAATTACGAAATTTTCTTTGGTCATACCGAACTACTCCTCAGAAATCAACTGGAAGAACACCTGCCGAGATGATGTTTGGTCGCAGAGTTAGAACCATTTTCGATCAAATTAAACCTGATGTAACGCGTAACATGCAAAAGGCTCAAATATGTCAACAATTTAATTATGAGAGTAGAGGTAAAGGTGTTAAATTTATTGAATTCGAAGAAGGAGAGGAAGTATGGGTGAATAACACTGTTTCCAAAGGATCTCAAGCTGGAAAGATTGTTAGTAGGACAGGTCCGTATTCATATATTGTAGATATTGGAGGAGAATTGAAGCGAAAACATGCAGATCAACTTAGAGCAAGAGTTAACCTGGTACCAACAAACATTAGCACGAGAACTACAAGCAAACCTCTTGTTATTCATGAAACACAGTATGCCAGGCCCACCCCTGTTCCACAATACGATCAGCCATCTACCAGCTATGCTCCAGTTGTCACGGACCATTCTCTACAATCAGATCTTGTACCAGAACCTGTTATTCGATATCCGCAACGAGTTAGGAAACCACCTGACCGTTTGGCATATAATTAAGAAATTTCATTATTATTTATGTTTTAGTTTTTTATTATGTATGGGAGGAATGTAGTATAATAGAAGATAACTGTCGAATATGACGAGTGTCAATCTTGAATTGTCAAGCAAAATATAAACTATGCAAAAACCCAATATTGTGTTTATTATGTTATTATATAACAGTCCTCAGTCATATTCACACAGCAAACGTCACCGTAGTCTATAAGTGGTATAAGTAGACTTTGGGCTATCGCAATTTTTGCTGCTAAAGGCAATAAGTTCTTGAGTTTGTTAAGAGAGTGAAGCGACCCAAAGACTTTTCGTTTAATGCTGGTTAGTTGTGCTGTCCAACTAAGATTGTGATCTATAATCACACCGAGATCTTTAACGTCACTGCAAAATGGGATGGGTATGTTGCAGTACCGAACAGGTGGTAGTTCAGAAAGTACAATTTTAGACATAAGCCTAGTGCTTCCGATTACAATAGACTGGCACTTGTTTGGATTTACCTCTGATTTGGATGAACTCTGTTATGAACATACATATATTATGCAAATAAATTACGTGTTTAGGGCTGATGTATTCTGTACGTATATACAATGTTCTTTAAAGACACTATTTACCCCGCCAATAATTAAAATTACACTTCCGTTTTAAAATACAAGCATCCTACCTAAATTTAAACAGCAGTCAAAAATGACATTAAATTATCTCAACAACTAACTTAGTATTTACATTCTATAAGACGCGTGTTATTTATCTATATTAAAACTTAATGCCCGTAGACATGTTCTGACATCCAAACCTTTGCAACTAATTTGAACAACTGTTGGTGCTATGTAAAAGATAACAATTAGATAGAAATAATAATGTTACAACTAAATATTAACCACTAACCTTTGGAATCAGCTGCTAGTTAAAATGGCCATGCACCGAATAGAGCTAACTACATGCAAGACCGAGGTTCGTAATTTACCATTTCCTTTTGTTTTAGCTTAGTCTTAATCAGACTTTATCATTAGTAGGTATAGTATTGTGTATATATTATATTGTATTGTTAATATTTTATTTATGTAGGTTATATATATATGTATTAGTATGTAATTATTAATAAGTATGCACACTCGTATGGAATCTGCATTAAAACTGTTCATGTTAATTTAGTATTGCACCTACCTTATGTACTTACTGCTCTCGTTGTCCCGAACGTTTAACCGTCATAGAATATCTAGCGGCATTAGGTCCGCCTTTGTACGTTGTGCAATTAAGTTTAAATAAATAAATATCCTTATATAATTAACTTACATACACTATATTAAACATAGACATACATACATACTCGTATATACAACTTACAAGTTTTGTTTGTAGCTATTTAGAAATTGTAACTAGACTAGTTTTTTAAATTGCAATTCCATCGGGCCAATCACAACGAAGCATTCAAATTCGGAACACTCGATCCATTATTTAACTAATCGAGAGACGGTCACGTGTTGAACTTTTTAGTATAGACTTCAAGCCTTGGCCTGTTAGAGGTTTTAAATCTAATTTATATGCCACTGTTCTCAGTGGAAATGGGCAGTAAGTCGACGAGTTCGGAAGTGCACCTCCCCGCCAGTATTGCGCCTGCGCCTCGTCCCGCCTCCGCATCGCAACTCGTCCGGAGACAACTCGAGATACTCCCCACCACTCCCAAGAGACGACTCAGTTTGCGATGTAAGTACCATCATCATAATCATCACCAGTTCACTATTCACATTGTAACAATGTTTGATTATTAATTCACAGCTGGATATACCTTAATCATTATTAGTATAATACGTGACATATCAATTATAAGACATTAATTTTAGTGTAGGTAATATACAAGACAATGTCTTCTTTACAGATTTAATATTAATAGTTGATACCTATTATATTATGCTGAAATAGCTAGCTGTTGTTAGCAAGGAACAGTCTGCTAATAGAGGCATAGTGCCTGAGAATAATAAACTTAATTCTACTAGTGGATAGCAGCTGTAAGAAGGGCAATGTTTTATATAATAATTATATTTTTTTGCATAAGTACAACAGTTTCATAATAATACAGTTTGTTAGTACAGTACTTACGGCAGTTGTACAAAGGGTGTATTACAGTAGACTTGCTAACTCCACACCAAGCTACTTGTGTTGTAGGAGTTATTATTTTAGACTTATTATTCTACGTTATAAATTACAAATAATAATATTACTGTTGGTAGTTAGTTAAATAAATAAATATTATATGTACTAAATTATGGTACCAACATAATAAGTGTATGTATGTATAGTTAGACGACGACTCTGTTACTAAATATATATCACGCTATTAAAGTTGATATTTGAACGGCCGCAATGTCAAGCGCTTATAGAGTTGAGAATTGAATAATATTATGAGATTATGACGCAACTTCTGACGTAAATAACGAAATCCACTAATAATAATAATAGTTTGCGACCAAGTAACAGAATGGGGCTACTGGACATATTATATTACCTACACACTTAAATAAAGCTAAATAATTAATGTCTAATTATTATTAAAAAGTGTTCCTATAAGCATGGAACTATCAAACTAGCTCTGACACATTTAAATATGTATGTAGCAGGTCAAGGATAAGGCGCGCTTCATAGGCGCCCGTTTACAGATAAAACGTTGCCATTTTTCAAACGAGACGCTTTGCTTTCAAGTCGAACATAGCAATAGAGTGACGTTTAAATTAGAATATTTTATTGACATAAATAGATGGTAAATTGTTTTTGACTCGAACTTTATCTTTAGACTCTGACTACGACTGAACGACACACATCGTTGTGTTGTTTGCGATGCCATTCTGCCGCACGGTAGATCGCGCTCAGTCTCTACTCTGTCGTATGGTAGCCGCGCTGAAGGATTTTTGGACGCAGAACCGGGCGAACACATCAAGTGTTTGTCGAGTTGTATAAAATATTGCGAGTGTTTAATTATAATTTGTGGTTTGTTAGGCCTTTTTAATTTTTGTGTTAAGAATTAGAATTGTGTTTGTGACATGACTATAATTGCTGTAAAAGGGTCTACCCGTGTAAAAGTAAAGTATCATCACGACCGTTTCCCTTTCGGGGTGGTCAGAAACCAGGCTCATAAAGAAGCGGATTCACATTTAGCCAACTTTACTTTAGGCCAATCATGAGAAGTGGCAAGCTCGTTGATGTCTCCAGCGTACCAAACTCGAGAAATATCACAAATATATTAAATATTAATTAAATGTATTTATTTATATTAATAAATATTTTTGTGTCCCGACCAGGAATCGAACCCGGTACCTCCGAGTCTAAATCCACGGACTTAACCGCTGGACCACGGAGGCAGTTTTTATTTGCTCGAGACTTTTTTTTATGACGACGAAATAATCACAATATGTATTATGACTATTAAAAAATGATTTTTTAAAATTTTGTTTCCGTAACCTTATAAAATATACATATGGAACTCGTGAGTTGCAGCAACGCTATGTTTTAATCAATCCTACAGCTTTGTTCCCATCCACATTGATTCCAAACTCCTACACCAAGCCTGTGGTCACAAACTCCTTTTAATGTAGTTTATATGTATAGTACCTAATATTGTAGATTGTTTTCTTTTGTAGACGGTCATCGCAACAAGACCAGTCCGGAATCTTTGGCTGTCTTCTCTCTGAGCAAGGGTCGGGCCAAAGGGGACTTCGACACACACACCTACCTCGCTCACACTGACGTCACGTTGTAATCTATTTGGAACTTTGTGCGAAGACTGAAGAGAGAAGATAGTATATGACATTTTAATATCTGTAGCTGAGAAGTAAACGATCTTAAAAGAGTTGGTGAGGTTTGCAACCCTCTCGCTCGCACAATGTAGTAGAAACACGATTTATAATAAAATTTACTTACAACTATTAAAAAGTGTGTCTCAGATTGTTTTTCGGTTTTGATATTTAAATAAAAGATTAATTATTAAATTTTATTTGTGAAAACCAACCGTTTGCGAACGGATACAATTGCAACACATTTTTCTTGCAAGATGGATCCACTTCACATGTCTTGTTAGCTGCTCTTCACGGATTATTGACAGTGATAAGTCGCCAAGGAGACATTAACTAGCCACCAAGGAGCCCAGTACCTCTATTCTGTTACTTAAGCGCAAACGCTATATAATGGGCTACAGTAGCCCTGTGTGATATATATATATATATATATATCATGGAATTCAAAAAAAAGTTTTTAAAACATAACACCGCGTCTTGTCGTCTCCTCCGGTGACAAGAGGGCTGGCTCTTTCTTCGCCAAAGAATCAGTATTGCAATTCAGCGGGGAAATGCAGCCAGCGTTCTTGCCACCATTCCACGCGGACGGGACTTATATTTCTATCCTTAGTATTAATATTAATTTTATTTTATATTTTGTAAATATTTTTTTTAATTTAAATAAACTATATTAAAACAAAATCTAAATTTAACCTTAAATTAAATAGTAAATTCGTTATATATATATAGTTAACGAATTCCATGATATATATATATATATATCACACAGGGCTACTGTAGCCCTATTCTGTTACTTAATCGCAAACGTTATTTGTGGATTCCGTTATTTACGTCAGAGCTTGCGTCATAATTACAAAATATTATAAAATATTCTCAACTCTATAAGCGCTCGACCTTGAGAGCGGCCGTGCAAATATCAACTTTAATAGCGTGATATATGTAGATAGAATAGGGATGCAGACCTATCTCCTGTTATTTTTTTCCTGTAAAGAGTTACGTTTAACCTAGAACTAAAATTATTAATCACACGCTGGAGCATCGACCCAGAAATAGCTTTAATTTCGTCTGGGTTTTTTATAGGACCCAAATTAAGTATTGTTGACTACTCTTAGCTCTTTTTAAAGTAAAAATGAAGGTAAAGATGAAGTTTTGTTTTTTATAAATACAAATTACAGACTGATCTTTTATTTAGTATCAAATAAAACTAATTGGAATTAATACTGATGTCTTTTATTTAAATATCTTAAACAAAAAACATTCTGAGACACTCTTTATTGACTTCTCAGCTATTAATATGTTGTACAGGGTATAAATAATAAATTAACAAAAATAATATATTCTAGTCCCATTTTGTGACTAACCTAAAAATAATATAATAACTTTAGATATTTATATATTATTTATTTATGTATTATGAATGTTAAATAAATTTTCGTTATAAAATGTTTTTTTTAGGTACTGTCTGAGAAATTTATTACTAGCCACTTTTATTTTGTACATATTTTTCGAGCCCTCTCTACTTATATGAAACGTATCATTCATCATCATTACAGACCTCAAAACACGGCCTTCTAGACATCCACTGTTGGAGATTGGCCTTCTAGAACATATTTTATATCTGGAGAATTTGGCCTATACTCGCAAACACAATACACTTTTCTTACGTACATTTGTCATAAATGAGAATGCCCATCTTTCTTAGAGAAATGGGTCCAATAAAATGTTCTCGTGCCGTAATGATTTCTTTTTTATTTGATAGTTAATATATTGTTTTCATAATCTGTTATTTATTTTACCCTAGCATAACGACAATTGACAAAAACTTTTTTTTACGTTAATAATTATATAGTTTCGATCCCACCGATTTGAAATCCAGTGTTTTATCTCTAATAAAGTACCTGGTCATAATAAAGAACCTAATCGTATAAATAGTTCTTTGTACATAAATTTTAATCAATTGACTATTTAATTAAATTATTATATATTTTAATGCTGGGTAAAACAGATGTTGTAATTAATTAAAAAAAAAACACAATTAATTGCTATGATTATTGAAGTGTATTTAGTTGAGGCACGTTGCAAAAATGTTGGGGCCTGGTTTTGGGCAATCTCTTTTACAACACCAACGTTCCGTGCCTCGGAGATCATGTAAGCTGTCGGTCCCGGTTCCACTAATATCAACTTGTAGAATCGTTAATAAGTTGCATCAGATCCTCGCTTACCCTAAGTCTGGCCAGCGTGGTGAGTGTAGGCCAACATCTTCAGAACATTCTGGAAAGCCCATCTCCAACAGTGGAGGTCTAGGACTCCGTTTTGTAATGATGATGCAATAATGTACCAAATTGTTACAAAGGTGGGAGGTTACATTTTGCCCATTGTTCATTTTAATAGTAACAAAATTGGTACAATATTTAATTTATTAAATATATTTTTCTTGTAATTTGAAACTTTATTGTCATAAACCCGGAAAGCCTCCGTGGTGTAGCGGTTAAGTCCGTGGATTTAGACTCGGAGGTACCGGGTTCGGTTCCTGGTCGGGACATAAATATTATTGTAAAAAAATACATTTAATTAATTTGTGATATTTCTCGAGTTTGGTACGTTGGAGACATCGACGAGCTTGCCACTTGTCATGATTGGCCGGCAGTAAAGTTGGCTAAATTGGAATCCGCTTATTTACGAGTATAAGCGTGGTTTCTGACCACCCCAAAAGGGAAACGGTCGTGATGAATAAAACTTGTCCTTTATATTATATACGACAGGTGATTAGAAGTAAATTTTTTTTTTGTTATTTAAGCCAATCACAAAACATTCAATATTTTTATTCATTCTTTATAAAACTGTTCGGTTCCTTGTCAGGATTTACCAGAAATAATTTTGTGCAATGCATCTTCTATTGTTGAATTATTAAAAATAAATATATTATAAAATTTCAAGTTTTTTATTTACTCGTCGAGGTTAGATAGGGCACCGAGAACATTTTTAGACAAAATGTTTGTTACGTTATTTTTTACGCCTCCTAACGTGCACTATACTAACTTTTATAATAATCATGTCCACAAACTGAGCAATGTATGGAGCTAATGTCAACCTTGTAGCTAGTTTGACAGACAGACAGTGGGGTCTTCCAGGCCCGGGTGGCTAATGGGCCTGGGTTTGGGATAGAGACATTCCTCCGTTTTACCCGGCAGGATCCGCTGGTAATTCACGCACTTTTGGCGCCGGTGTAGATTCGAGAACTTCAGCTTTCCTCCAGGACCACCCCTCTAGGAAGTGGTCTGCCGTTGGGGGGCCAAGCGCAAGAAGGATCGATATTTCGGAGTAGTGTCCGTTGTCAGCCCGATAGAATATACGTCTAGTCAGGCCAACAACAAACTCCTCAATCGGGTGGGTACCCGCTGAGATCCTGCCAGGGAAAACGATCCCCAACCCAGGCCCATTAACCATCCAGCGGGGTGCACAATGGTCCGAAAATGTATCGTCTAAGATAGATTACGTCTGTCAGAAATGTCAATCTTGGACGCCTAGCTTTTGAGATTTCTGACAGATCTTAGACGATGCATTTTAATACGATTGTCCACTCCGCCTCACCCCGCTGGCCTGGACGACCCCACTGTCTGTCTGTATTCCTGTGTTTGACTTGTCGCTTTAAGCGCTTATTTTTAACTTTATTTCGCTTCTGAAAGTCGGCGTTTGTTTTTGGTTTTCATACAAAAAATCGATATAAAAAAGCAAGTTTTGCTTTATTTTCTTTCAAGTCCAACATAGCATATAGTTATAAACATAAGTTAGTCATTTTTTATTATTTAAATAAACTTTATTTATATCATATAACACCTTAAATTAAATAAACTATAACTACATCTAAATTTAACCTAAATTAATAATAATAATACATAGAAAATAAAAAATTAATACTTACAAAAAAAATAGCTCCTCCAAATCGCTGTCTTGTGGCATGGTGCCCAATACACTAGCAGCATTTCCCCTTTGAATTAGGATACTTAAATTTTGGGAGAAAAACTGCCAGCCCTATTGTCACCAGAGACGTCAATGAGCCTTGGAACAATTTCTTTATAAAATGCTTTCAGTTCCGATCCCCACGGGCCCATCTTTTCTACAGCAAACGTAAAAAAGTTTGACATTGGCTCCAATTTTTGCCCAGTTGGCCATTATACGACCGCCCCTGTGGTCTAGTGGTAACAAAACGTTGCCGCGAACTCGGGAGGTCGTGGGTTCGATTCCCACCGGAGGCAAGCTGTACATTGTATAATTTGTCTCGGTCTGGGTTGTATAATATGTATATATTTACAAAAAAAAAGTATAATATGTAGTTTATCAACCATCTAGTTTTCGTAACACAAGCCTTGTAGCTTACCACGAAAACTAGATGGCGCTGTGTGACCTGTCTGGAAATATTTATTATTTATTTATATACCAAAAAGTTCTTCCAATGCAATATAGATGGCGTTATTATAATTGCACACAATTATAATCTTAAATCCACTACCCATAAGGGTGACATTCATTTACACATTCCATTATACAATTATTATAACGTTTGCGGCTAGATAATGGGAATTAAATAAAACAATAACATCGTACTGAATAATAATTTATACGTAGATATTATAATACGTTATATATTTTACAATAGTTATATATTACAATAGATGTTCCATTACAACGACCCTTACGATTCATTAAAAAATAACTTTGAATCGTTCCTTTTTTGTTACACTTTCATGAATGCGTGGTCTAACAGACCACTATATTTCAAGGTCAAGTTATAATAATTATATAAAGTCTTCCGCAGCGCCTACCCCTACTGCACCAGCAGAGACGGCCCAGCAGCCCTATTCTGTTACTTAAGCGCAAACGTTTTATAATGGAATTCATTAACTATATAATATAGAGTTGATGCACGGCTGCTGTCAAGGTCGATCGCTTATACTCGTAGAGTTGAGCATTGAATAATATTTTGGTAATTATGACGCAAGCTCTGACGTAAATAAGGTTTGCGACTAAGTTACAGAATAGGGCTGCTGGTGCCGAACTCCACTACAGCAACCGATCTTAAGCGGAAGGTAGTCTCAATACCATTATTTTGACTACAAAAAGATGACGATGCGGAAGCTGTAGTGTACGAGTACAGTTTTATATTTATTTCAAAATAAATTATTTATTTAACTACCACGGAGGCAGTTAAATAGCGGTTAAGGTACCGGGGTCACACAACAATATGTATTAATCTAAACAAATAAATTTAATTAATATTTAATTTTGTGTGATTTTTCTCGTACGCTAGAGACATCGACGAGCTTGCCACTTGTCATGATTGGCCTATAGTAAAGTTGGCTAAATGTGAATCCGCTTCTTTATAAGCTTGGTTTCTGACTACACCGAAAGGGAAACGGTCGTGATGATACTTTACTTTACTTATTTTATTTATTTAACAAAAAAATTTTAGAAAAAATGATTATTTATTATTATAATGAAATTCATACTAAAATTGTAGCTAGTCAGCGGTCAATAGTGGGGTGGCAGGGAAGTGAGTATACACAAAAATTACATACAAGCGGTCTATGAGACCGCGAGTCCATAGTAAAGGACTGAATTTTATTACTAGACTATAAGTTGAACTTAATTAAATGTAAAACAAATATTTAAAAAAAAACATTATTTTTTTTCATATTTAACATTAAGTGTACATCCAGGTATGGTTCGTTATTAACTTTATTACTAAGGACTCAAGGTGCAAAAAGACTTAACACAGGCTATACGTCAAAAATGAATATTAAAAATATTTGAGATCAAAAGAAACTTAAATAAAAAATATCACAAATAATAATTGGCACTAGAAATTAACCTAATTTGAGCTATGTTATGTTTTTGGATACCTAACGTATTCTAAGACAATTTCTCAACTACTCACTCCACTCAACATGGGAAAAAAACGAAAATTAAGTCTATGTAATGGGGTGTATTAGGCAAAGCTTTTTGTAGATGTCGCTAGCGGCAATGGTACCTTATTTTACACCTATATCGCATCATTTTTTAAATGTTTTCGTAGTTTTATATGTTTATAACAGAAAAAATGTATTTTAAATTAACGTTACATTAAAAGACGAATTAAAAAGCGCACCCCGTCTTTAAAAGAAGAAAAAAGGTTTTATTAATAGAACGGCAATTTTAAGATCACCATATATTTGATTTAGCATAGAAATCTCGATTTGTACACCTAAAAGCTGCTCACTTCGAAATAATATCCAGAAAATAATAAATTTCGTAATAAAAATACAAGTTTTCTACGCAACTGACAGTTATATTAGGTACCATCTATCATGCGCCATCTATCGTGATAAAAAGTTAGTGATACACCCCATTGAGACGATTGAAATAAAAAATGGCGTCATGTACCAGCTTACGGCTAATCTTCAAAATAAAACTATCTAGCTCGGCTCTATTTTTAACTTTAATTTTAACTATAACAGAAACTTAATTTTGTTGAGTGAAGAAGTTGTGGCAACGTCTTAGAATACTGGTGTAAGTTTAGTAAATACTAAATAATTATCTTTATACACACCACCCGTTTTCGGCTTCTGTAATCTACATGTGTGGTGGTCTATAAACAAACACAACGCGCGTTTTTTTATGGTACCCATCTCTGAAAGTGGAGGTCGAATGTTCTACTAGGGGCCGCAATCATATAATATCAATAACATTTTTTATAATTTTTGTTGATGTTGTAAGTAATGAAGTTAAAAAGGGACATTACTAAAAGCTAGAGTCCAGCGAAGTTTTTACTATAATCACTCAAATAGTAGAAATTAATAAATATGAAAACTATATAGCACCAAAAAGTTGACCAATTTGATTAAACTTAAATATAATAATTATATAACTACGTTGTTTAAATTTTCAGCAGCCCTATTCTTTACTTAAGCGCAAACGTTATATAATGGAATCCGTTAACTATATAATGTCGAGCGCTCATAGAGTTGAGAATTGAATAATATTTAATAATAATGACGCAACCTCTGACGTAAATAACGAAATCCACTAATAAAGTTTGCGTCTAAGTAACCTAATATGGCTGCAGCGGCGCTAGCGTACATTGCTAACATTTTTAACATGAACTCGCACAATACAATATTTTTAAAGATTATTTATTCAAGTCTGAGTGTACTTTTTATATACGAGTCTATACTTTTAGGAAATAAATAGACAGACATTTAAAAAAAAAAAAAAAAACAAAAAAAAAAAACTATTTTACTTTAAAACAATGATTAATATATCTCTAAAATGTCCGACTAAATGCGAATGCCCATTTTACTTAGAGAAATATGCCCCAAAAAATGTTCTCGTGCTATAATGATTTCTTTTTCATTTGATAGTTAATATAATGTGTTTTTATAATCTGTAATAAATTTAATTTGTGTTACTTTAGTATAAGGGCAACTGACAAAAACTTTTTTTTTACGTTAATAATTAAATAGTTTTTATTATTTAATAGTTTAGTTTAGTTTAGGTTATTTTAGAAGGTATATATATACATATAGGTATATTGTATTTGACATTTTATTTTTATTATAACTATGCCATTAGAGTTTAGACAGTAGCGTTTTGATTTATATGTATTTTGTAAATACATTAGTATTGAGTTGTTCAGTTTATATCATGTTTAATTTTTATATAGCTTCATATAATTGTATAAACTTCTAAATGTATCTGACGTGTAAAAGTGCTTGTAATATTGCCAATTTACTGAATAAATGAATTTGAATAGTTTCAATCCCGCCGATATAATCAGAGAATTATTTACACTTTGAAATCCTGCGATTTATCTATAATAAAGTACCTAATCGTATAAATAGCGCTCTATTTGGAGTCCTTCGCGCCATTTTATGCAAGTTTTTGTTTTGTAAATTAATTTACTGCGAATATTGTTAGTCAAAAGTGATGTTGTTTTGTTTAATAATGTGCTGCAATGTAAATAATTATGGAAAATTATAAATTGAGCTTTAAATATGGGGCACAAGTTTAAGTTTATTTTTTTGCGGTTTTCCCGCGCTGTGAACTTCCATATTTTACCCGACGTGTTTAAGCTATAATCCCGCGTGTGACTCCAAGAAAGCATCAAATTCTGCAAAATCTGGAATTTGATGATAACCTCATTAACTCATAAATAAGAAAGATATATTACGTCAGACTTGGCTGTATAGGCTAGACCCTTTGCCTTCCCTATCATCTCATTCATCACCATCGGGATAAAAGAACACAACAATAATATACAATTGACTATTTAATTAAATTATACTTTAATGGTGGAGTAAAACAAATGTTGATATTAATTTAAAAAAAAAACACTGACACTACTAATTCTGATTATTGAATTATATTTTGTCGGGGCCTGATGGCCTGAGGCAAATTTATACTTAAAATTTCACTTAAACTCAAAAAATCCTTGAAATTGTTGGATTGTGCGAGCGAAAGGGATGCCAAAGCATCAACCTTCTTAATCGACCCATTACAAAAAAAAAATCATTTTTAACTTATAAATACGATATAATGTATAATATACTGCGTGGAATTTATTAAAAAGCAAATATTTTCATATTATATTCTAGAATAAAAATAAAGAACCCGTATTTTTTATTTTTATTATTCAGTAATAAAATCTTAAGTTACGGTGCAGATAAGTTTTCCTAAAAATATCGCCACACATACAGAGCATAATCAAGTAGGTATCGAAAGGTCGACAATAGCGCGAATGTTGATTTACATAACTCTTTCTCTCGGCTTTGCGCGAGATTAATTATTAATAATACGGCCGGTTGCAGAAAGCATGATTAAAATAATCTATAAACAACATTTTAATACATTCCACGTAAAGTTAGTTTGTCACTTTGGGTATTTAAGGCAGTGACGTGCTTCATATGCATACGTTCAACATATTAATTATCCTTTCTGCAACCGGATAATGTTTTTTATCTTTAAAAAAAAGTTGCCTTTGTTATTTGAAAAAGAGGTTGTACCAATGAAACATGAAGTCTAAAAAAATATTTGCTATTTTGACAATGACACGCGGTATATACTATAAGTTACGTTTTCCTAATAAAATGGAGAATAGGAGCGGATTTTTTTTTTTTTAGAATTTAGCTTAAAAACTAACAGCCTTTTAAAAAACTTTTCTTCTAGTTACTTTCTATTAAATGCTTATTTTATTATTAAATTAAATATATTTCAACTTGTTTAGCCTATGTACAATTTTAGTGCAATAAATAAAAATAACACAGCATAAAAAAAGGAGTCACGCGCCATTTTGCGCGGACATGTCAAGTGCAAGTTTTTGTTTTGTAAATTAATTCTCAGTGGATATTGTTAGTCAAAAGTGGTGTTGTTTTGTTTAATAATGTGCTACAATGTGAATAATTATGGAAAACGATAAATTGGACTTTAAATATGGGGTACAAGTCGCAGTTTATTTTTTTGCGGTTTTCCCGCGCTGTCAACTCCAACGACCAAGAACCAAACACACGATAGCAGAGCCATGGCAAAATTCAAAACGCTTGTCGCACTCATTGTGTGTACGCTAGGAGGTTCTCAGTATCGATCTCATCTTCCCCACTGGGCTAACATAAAAGGGAGCATTAATTGGTGATTATAAGGACCAAGCCTTGATCATTGGTCTCCACTCCCCAGAGAATATAATCGGCAATGTAATGATGAACTTCGACTTCAAAAAGATGTCTCCAGAGGTCTCATCCTCATTGCGATTGTGCGTCAATTAGAAAAACACTATCAAAAACAGTACCGTGGATTACTTGAATCTTTTCAAATGATAATGACTGTCCCATTTCCAGTTAAAACCACAACCCCTAATAAAATACAGTTCAACATAACAAAAGGAGTCCTCTAAGACTTCTAATGCCATTTATTCGATTAGTGAGACCTGCTCGAGCGGAATAGAAGAAGAAGCTTAATCATATAAATTAAAGACCTGCGTGCCTATATCATTGTTAACCCTCATCTCAAGTTTTCTCGTACTGTTTTTCAATAGTTCTTATTTTATTATTGTAATTGTGGTTTTCAATAAGTTTATTATTTATATGAAAATATTTACAGAATATAATATTAATTTAAAAATATTTTTTATACAACTTTCATGGTCATGTTTTTAGATAACTTTATACAAAATTTTATTTCCAATAAAAATATTTGACATCATTTTAATTTACAACTGCTCTTCTGGATTTAAAGGACATCCTTCCATACTGACGATCTATTTACGATCTTTTTTATGTACACGCTGTTAGAAAGAGATACACAATATTTTTAACTCTATCTTGAGCTCTGCCTAATAGAAGTGTCATCATCAGCAAAGCTAGCCCTATTTCTTGCTCTTTCGCACCTTTTCTGATGCTGCCTTATAAAAGCACTCAACCGATTCAGCAAAAACTGCTTATCATGTCCTTCTAAGACCAACTGATTCTTTAATACAGATACCATATGTCTATTAGCCGTTGCTACCGCCCAGTAATAGTACAAAAAGAGCAAGATCAAAGCAAATGCTGGTACAGCAAAAGTTGATGTACCGATTTGGAAGATTATTTCTCGAACTATAAATGGCAATTGCTCGAATGTTGCTATCATAAACGACCATACAGTAGAATAATCCCTAAATGGACCACAATTTATAGACGGAACAACTTCAGCTATCGAGTAAGCTACAGGAACTATAGATATGATAAAGCTAATTAGAAGTACAAACATGAAAAGAGATTTTGATTTGGAAGCTCTGTACACTGTTGGAGATGGTGTACAATTATATAGACAAGTAAACTTTTTTACATAGAAAATTATAAAATAAAAGACAGTTCCAATAGCTGGAAGAAATGGACAGAAGAAGGAACCCATCCAAATTATAGTTTGGGTATAAATTATGTCCAACACATGCTTTGGGAGATAGAACTCCTGCTCGCAGAAGAGTTTTATGCATCTATTGTTAGAATGCTTAGCTACTAAAGCTCTAGGGAAGTTGATAAAGAACGTAGCTATGAATTGCAAAGCAAAATCAGTTAAAATTAGCTTGTACAATTGTTGACCGACATAAGTCTCCCAACAATCAACAACCGAGTTATCATCATTCTTAGATGAACATCTATCCCTGTTAGGAGCAGTCACTCGAATGTAAATCTGACTTAACAACACAGCCAAAGACGAAAGCCTCAAAAACACAGTCCGTAACAACGTAATTTTAATAACAACGTGCGGCATATAATCCTCAAATTTAACCAAATAGTTAAATATTTCCGGAATAATCAAATTCAAAGCAACAATGCAAATAGACGGTAGAAATTCTAACAGCAAATTTTCTAATTCACCAAAGGAATAAATGTTATCGCTGTATTGTCTTAGAAACGATATTGGCTCTGGTTTAGTAATATTTTCAAATGGTTTAGATTCCAAATAAACTGGAGAATCTGAAGAATCCTCATGATTTAAATTTAGCTTAGTCATTGAATAGTTAAATACTATGTAAATTAAAATAGCTGATGCTAACAAAATGGCTATGACTACAAAATTTATAAATATTCGTTTCAAATGTAGCAAAATTAGAGATTCCCTCGATCTCAGTTGCTTCTCTTCTCGAAACCTCTCTTCTTCCAAACAGCCCCTGACTTCATTAAACAAAGCTTTATGCTTCATTTTAGAAGATTTATCATTATGAATACAGAAATCCCAACCACCAAAAACTAAATTACAATACATATAAAATTGTCCTTCGTTTTCAATTAATCGTTCTTGAAATCCTTTTGAAGCCGATTTGACTATACATATCAAGGAAAATAAAGCCCAAGTGATTGGGACTAAGATGTATGCTAAAGGCATATTGTAGTACATTTGTGTTTGCACTATATTAAAGAAATAGACATATATTTGGTTGCTGTATACACCGTAGAAGAATATAGTTTTTTCCATCCAGCCGGTTCCTTGTATGGCATCGAGGAACAGACTATGGCTAATATTTCTGCTAAAATAAGCTTGGGAACAACAAACAGCATCCAATGTTAAATTTGTATCGTTGCAACTAAAACTCTCTTCGACTAGCAAAACTTTGGGTAAAATAAGAAATAAAATAACAAATAGTGATATACCTAGATTAAGGAAGAGTAACCATCTAAGAAAGAGAAAGTAAGAGACGACTCCCGTGCCAAAGTTTCCTTCGATGTTCTTCATAGACGAGTCCCATAGCTGGAGTTTCCCGATCACCTCAGAGAATCGAATCCGGAACCGATGCCAGACTTTACGTTGTCTCCATTGCAACTGTTCCAAGCCTTGCAATCGCAGTTTTGTTGCGTTCTGGAATATTTTAATTGTTTTTAACCAAACGTGTAGTTTTGGAACCAGCTTCCAAGGCGGTATTAGCAGGATTATTCAATTTATTTATTTTAAAACTTTATGGCACTTAGTACAAAAGCCTGTAAACATTTTCTGACAGCCAAACTTTTGGGACTAATTTGAACAACACTGCGCGTTCCCGTACGTGGTCTCCACTCCAGAACCCGTCTTCTGGTCAAATGTCCTGCCCATAGCCACTTCAGCTTACTCATTTTGAATGCTACGTCGGTAACTTTGGTTCTCTGACGGATGTCCATGTTTCGGAGCTCGCTGAGCGACCTTCAACTTGTGGACCAGGCACGTCTTTAAACACTGTGGTATGTCCGATAAGATGTGGCGCAGCTTCCCGATTGCTGCCCATCCTAGCTGAATGCTTCGAATGAAGTTTGCTGAAGTTGGCTGTTTTATTTTATAGTCTTTGAAGGTAGACGTATTTTGTGTAGACCGCCTCCGTGGTCTAGTGGTAACAAACGTTGCCGTGAACTCGGGAGGTCGTGGGTTTGATTCCCACCGGGGGCAAGTTGTACATTGTATAATTTGTCTCGGTCTGGGTGTTTATATGTATAATATGTATATATTTAGAAAAAAAAAAGTGTAATATGTTTTTATCAACCATCTAGTTTCCGTAACACAAGCCTCGTAGCTTACCACGGAAACTAGATGGCGCTGTGTGACCTATCTGAAAATATTTATTATTTATTTTAGAGTGGCGTTGCCCACGCACATTGGTGTCGATATGACATGATTGGTGAACATGACTTTTGTCTTGTCCAAGCTCATTTCGAGGTTTTCAAGTGCAATAAGTTTATAAATAAAGCCCCATATATCGATATCAATAATAAAATCCTAATTAAATTGCTATAAAAAATATTAAATTAGACTCACCTGTAGCCTATCTTTAAGTTCACGTTTCTGTAACATAGGCACCGGCATGGCTTTGATTTGCATTATTTCTTCCCAACTTCTCTCTTCATTTGATAGATTTTCTGAAATAATATTTAAATTGGTGTCGTTGTTTATTTATTGTAACTACCACAATCCAATAACAATTTCCACTGCCAGAAATGGTCCTTCCAAAATATATTTCTGAAAAAATCACATTTAGCCAACTTTACTATAGGCCAATCATGACAAGTGGCAAGCTCATCGATGTCTCCAGCGCGTTCAGCGTACCAAACTCGAGAAATATTACAAATAAATTCAATGTATTTATTTACGTAAAATAAATATTTTTGTGTCCCGACCAAGAATCGAAACCGTTACCTCCGAGTCTAAATCCACGCACTTAACCGCTAAACCACGGAGGTAGTTAGTGTCGTAAATTAGTTATTTATTTACTATTACGTGACGTCATTCGGTAGCCATTTGCCAGCGTGTCCGAGCGAAAATTCAGACACGATATTTAAAAGTAGATTTTAAGGCGATTACATAAAAAATAAATTTGGTATTTAAATACATATAAACATTGTCAAGTAGCCTATTCAATGAATTTCAGACATTTTGACCTTCCAGCGTAAAATGTAACACTGACCGCCGCTGTCCGGTTTTTAAGCCACCACATCGCATAGATTACAGAAAACGCGTTCTGCACACACCCACTCGCCCGACCGCAGAACGAGTGGGTGTGTGTCTATTGTACGAATCCGTAATCAATTACCGGCCCCAAATAATAAGTACCTACTCATTATATTTTCAAAACGCCAAATGGTAATAACGAAAACAACCTCACAATAGAACTACTAGCGTACTATGAATGACGCAAACTTGTTTCTTGAACAAAATCTGTACAAACATAATGTACAGTCTGTAAAAGAAAAAATAATACATCTAATTTGCATTAATTAAAATCCTTCCGTGGTGGTCAGGAACCACGCTTTTAAAGTAGCGGGTTCTCACTTAAATACATAAATTATTAGGTGGTGGCTCGGTTGTAAGAACTGTACCTTAAATCCTACAAAGGTCGGTTCAAACCCCCCCGGAACCAATGAGAAATACACTTTTCTTACGTATTGCAGTCATATATTTACAACACCACCGTTCCCGTGAGGAGAGCACGTTAAGCCGTCGGTCCCGGTTCCAATAGTACCAACTTGTGGAATCGTTAACAAATTGTCATAAAAATGACATCATATCCTCGCCAAGCCGTTTGGCCAGCATAGCGAGTGTACGCCAAGTTCTCCAGTTCTGGAAGGCCCATCTCCAGCAGTGGAGGTCTAGGATGCTGTGTTTAGGGGCTGTAATGAATGAAAAAAAAAACTTTAGGCTTATCATGACAATTGACGGAATGTTAGCATTTGGCATAATTTCTGTAAACGGAACGCAGCCAGTCTGTACAATTACATGCTCTAACATACTAGTTACAGTTAGCATAGAAAGTGAATCAGTACACCAATAACTTAAACCGTAATTGTATGATTGACCTCATAAAATTAGCACAAACAATTTGTGGATTCGTTAACCTCGTCATGTGTAAAATTACGCACTGTACGTATTGTACATGCTTAATTCAAAAGACCTCTGTCCCCTAAACTAAGGTTGCCCCGGTCATATAGGGGACAGCTAGTTGACATATACCCTATGTTCACGGGAACGGTGGTGTTGTAAATCTATTACAAATGCACGTAAGAAAAGTGTATTTCTCATTGGTACATGCCGGGGGGGTTTGAACCGACCTTTGTAGGATTTAAGAAACGCGTTCTGTGGTCCTATTCAACAAATTGAGTATTTATTGAGTATATTATTTTATTTATTTATCTTCCTCATTTTATACTTACTTATGTAAATAATTGAAATGCATTTTTGGGTGAAATGTACATGTTTTACTGTGTGTATTGTATATAAACGATTTCAATTTTTATATTTGTATTTATGTTTTATGTAGATAAGTATTCGTATTGTTGTATGTAAGTAGGTATATACTTGTTCTTTATTATTTATTTAAAGTATATATATTATAAAGTAAATATATTTTATTGGGTACTAGCGGAAGAACAGCGTCGCGGATCCAACTATGTAATTCGCGACACATGCTGAGCTTAGGGCCCGTTCATCGCTGCAGGAATTACGGCAGCGCGCCTCGTGGGTGTGGTGGGTGGGGCGGCCAATTCCATATTTTCATATCAATTCATGGTCCTTGCCACCCCATATCCTATGCACGGCTATATCCTGGAATACTTGGGTGCCTGTCGGGGCGCGTTGTGCTGCATATCTTAATAGTGTAAGTTGTATCTTTTGCGATGAATAAACGTATTTCTTTCTTTCTTACAACCGAGCCACCACCGCGCCGTTGCTCGCCTAACAATAAATATAAGCAGGACTTACCAGATAAATCAGGTAACATGGATAGATGAATATCTCTGCTCTGATTGGTTCTTGCGTAAGTGGATTGGCGTCGTTCGTTTTGTGACCGCACTCTCTTTACTGTGGCTGAAATAAGCAATGAAATGAAATACGAGTGTTGGACTTTATGTTTTAAAGTCCAACACTCCTTTTCTTAGATGTACCTCAACGGCTCCTCCACTAAATTATTCCTTCCAGCTGTCAAACGGAGGAACGCCTCAGCACGTCACTACGTTCGTGAAATAGAACTATCAAACTGTACATGGTTGAGTGCAGGAGAGGTTGAGGAGACGTCTTAGTGGGTGAAAATATCTTTAAATATTGGGCCTAAGCAGGTCTGCCGTCAATACATTTATGGAACGAGCTTCCAAGACGGCATTAACGGAATCATACAGTATTTGGTTGGGTAGGGAGAGGAGTAGAATGGTGGATGGTGAGCGTATTATCGCGCAATAAAATAAAAAAGGGAGGCCTCTTTTTTCTTAAACCAGCCTATTGTCGGTCGCAAGCCCGAGACACCTCTTTTCTCATCTCTTACACACACACGATGGACTCGGCACCCGCACGGTGCTTGGAATCCATGGAATGCTTAGGATTTTTTCTTCTTTAAAACCTATTAACACATCATTATTTAAACTATTTTAAATGATGCTACTCCTGCTAGTGGAAGACTAAGCAGCAAAGTGGTCCAGCTAGTAGTGGAACTACCTCCAACAGATGGACGGATGACCTAAATAGGATTGCTGCCAGAGGTTGGATGAGGAGGTGGTTGCAAAAGACTGTGTACAGCGGCGAGCCTTGGGGAAGGCCTTTATCCAGAAGGCTCTAAATCCAGCTTATACACTATTATCCACTTACCATTACGAACTTGTTTTGAAGGCAGAAGCGTGGGTAGTTTATGTGCATCTGTTTTATGGAGATGGTCAAACATTTCTTGTTCTGTAGAATACAGTTCTTGGTAGAATTCTCCCCCGGCTTCCTCCCATCCTTCTGCTCGCTTCCTCCCCGCACCCTTTGACGAATTTCCACCAGACATTGTGTTACTGGTAGTTTACTGCAATGAAGGTTCAGTATTAGGTTTTATCTCATCATGCACATGATCTTCACAACAAATTCAGGCAGATTTAAATAATAAGTTTAATTCAATTAAGTAAGTAGTATGTTGGGCATTTATTTTGATATTTAAAACTTCTCTTAGCATTATTCATTCATCATCATCATTACAGCCCCTAGAACACAGTGTCCTAGACCTCCACTGCTGGAGATGGGCCTTCCAGAACATATATCAGGAGAATTTGGCCTACACTCGCCATGCTCGCCAGACGGCTTGGCGAGGATATGATGTCAATTTTTAATGACAATTTATTAACGATTCCACAAGTTGGTATTAGTGGAACCGGGACCGACGGCTTAACGTGCTCTCCGAGGCACGGGAAAGGTGGTGTAGTTAATCGTGACAAATGTACGTAAGAAAAGTGCATTTCTCATTGGTACATGCCGGGGGGGTTTGAACCGACCTTTGTAGGATTCAAGGAACGTATTCTTACAACCGAGCCACCACCGCACTCTTAGCTTTACCTTAGTGTAATTTTATCACATCATGCCTTTATAAGTTATATATTTTAACTATGTATTATATTAGTTGCTTTTTATTAGTTTTTCTTAACCGCTAGGCAGTCGTCCGCTAGGCAGTCTAAAGGTATGAATTATTATAATAACATTATGATATCTTATCAATAGCAGTTACAATTAGATTTACACAGATTGTCCTATCTTTTATCGTCAAGTACTAGTACTTAAGTATTAGTAGATTACCTATAGATAATACTCAAATTGGAGAAAGAGGCTCGGTATGAACCCAATACCATTTAGACATACGCTTTTCTTAGGTACATTCGTTAATTTTGTTAATGTTAATTGTGATTAACAGAATCATACAGTATTTGATTGGGTAGGGAGAGAAGTAGAATGGTGGATGGTGAGTGTATTATCGCGCAATGAAATGAAAAAGGGAGACCTCCTTTTCTTAAACCAACCTACCTCGCAAGCCCGAGATACCATTCTTCTCATCTCTTACCCACACACAATGGACCCGGCACCCGCACGGTGAATCCATGGAATGCTTAGAAATTTGTCTTCTCTTTTACAACACCACTGTTTCTGTGTCTATGAGAGCATGTTAAAGCCATCGGTCCTGGTTCCACTAATACCAACTTGTGGAATTGTTAATCAATTGTCATTAAACTTTACATCAGACCATTGCCAATAACCTCTAGCCAGCGTGGTGAGTATATGTTATATTCTCCAGAAATATGTTCTGGAAGGCCAATCTTCAGCAATGGAGGTCTAGGGGCTGTAGTGATTGAATTGTGGTACCTTACAAAAAAAAACATCTAGATCAATTTCAGAAAATCTATCAAATGAACAGATAAGTTCGGAAAAAATAAAGCATTGTTCTAAGGGCTACAAACTTTAATGATGTATACTTAAATTACAGATTTACATGACATATTTATGTACACTTATTTACCTCTGATTCCAAGCTTAGCACTTGTTATGTATTAAATAGATATTTACTAATTACAACAAGTTGTTGCAATCGATGTTGCACTTAATTGCCAGCACCGAGTCCTAAGGGTTATACTAAGGGTGGTTGTTCCATTAAATTTATTAGCAATCCATGTTTATCATATTGCGGGTGGCGGCTCCATTGGTGTTGAAAAGAAAGGTGAATGCTTCTATTGTTATTGTCAAATATGGTATAACATTTAGTAATACTATTGATGTCTAAATAGATGTTTTATGTTAACTTTAACAAACTGGAAAAACAACCCATGCCTAACTAAAAACAACATTTGGCAGCTGAATATCATTGTGATACAAATTTCGAGCTACTTTTCATGGTAAAAACTGATTTAAAAAGCTGTAATGGACATATTTCTAGTACTTAAGCGGCAGTATGAATATATTAGCAATAAATATAACCCGTGGGAGAGTTTACAGACCTTTTAATTGTGTGAGTCACTAAAAATTGTTGGTTTAAGAAAAACGTATTTTAAGACCCATGTAATACCGTTTTTAAATTTAAAATCTATAATACTAATAACGTCGGAACTGATTTATGTAATTAACGTGCATTTGGATAGCATTAATCAAATATAAATGAGTAAATAAAACATACCAATTCAAATAAGATTAGTTGCTCTCATTTTGTTAATTTCTGAATAAACAACAATCCGTTTTGTGTTGTTAACAATAGAATAGGTTGCTGCTGTTATTATAAATAGATTTAGAATAAAAACTGTTTCTATTTTTATTTTTTATAGAAATATAATAAAAAACACAACACAGCAGTTCCTGACAGCAAACGATTCTGGTAAGTGACGTTCAAAACATCCAAAAAGTTTACCTTTCGTTGTTAAAACAAACTGAAAAAAATATTATTTTATATTTGTAAAAAAACTACTTTATTATTATTATAAATAAATTACTTACTTATTAGTGCTGATTATGTTTTTTAACAAAAAAATATAAATTTAACAAAGAAATGTTGAAAAGGTTTCAAAACGTAACTCTCTAATCAGTAAGCATAGCACGGTTCATTGTTCATGAAAATTAACTGTAAATCTCGTTTGTTCCACTTACCTACTCAATAAAACTAATAAAACACCATCATTGTTTATTTATTATTTAATTTATCCCGTTATTTCTATAATCATCGATCACGCTTGCAACGTGCAAGTTACCGGACACGACCACTTTTCTAGAAATAGGAAATGAGCAATTTCTTCAAGTTGCAAACGAGCCAATTCAATAAATCACCTTTAGATTGAAATATCCGCAAGATTTGCGTCCCTAGCACGTCTGCCCGCCTCTCGCGTAAACAAATCTAAAAGGAAATTTTATTTTCTTTCACTTCCGGTTTCATCTCTTATTGGTAAGATAGGCAGATTTTCCCGGTTTCATCCAATGGAGTTATTAGGAGTTATTTTGGCGCCAATGAAGTGTTCGTGACGTTGGTGGTTGTAGTGATTGTACCAATGTGATATCCTGTTGTGGACATCCTGCGCAAAAGCCCGGGAGCCGAGCGCGGGCCTGCGCGCAGCATCGCGGAGGAGTAACATCTCGGATAAGTAATGATTATTTTGGTACTCGCGGCTAGTTCCCCAGACTGCCGTGATCCGCGCGACATTCTGTGTTCAGAACATGTTTCTGCGGAATTTAGAACGTATATGGTGATAAATATCCTGGAAATTATTCAGAATTAAGTGTTATTTAAGTTTTTATAGTGAACTGGTGTTTTGCAAAAGTGTTTAGTGGATGTAAGAGTCAGTTAGTGGCTTGGGGTTTGGTTCTCGGTTGTGCCATCCTACTACGCAGGGAGTTAGATATGGCCGTCGAGGGCTACAGGGATGGTTACAAACTGAGCAACAATTAAAGTTATAAAGAAATGATTGAATACAATATCTTGCGATGTTCGGCGGAAACATATCGACCGTCCACTCAGTGAGCCGTTGGCTTTATTCCAATGTTATATTGTGCGAGGTCGCGGAGCTGCTAATTCATAAACTCTTGCTTGTTTCTTAGACTTTTTGTTATGATGAAAGATGACAATACCCCGGCAAACAACGGTCGGTGTCGAGTCCTAAATGTCCCAAATATCTCGGTATTAACATCAAATTAGACTAATGGCGCCAATAAGACTTTTTATATATTTAGCCGTTTTTGTGTATGCGAATGGGGACAATGAAGTCCAAGCAAAAAATAAAGTTGCGAAGGCCTTGGCGACGGAAAACAGATCTGCTAATCCTTCCAGAGAATCATCTTTACACAAGTTGAGAAATAGAACTGACGATTATATGTCGAGCAATAGACGGAAAGCAAAAGACAATTTTAATAAGATATTTCAAAGAAATAAACAACATAAAGCTCAAAATGATCATCACATGCTGAATGATAACACAGGCATTGCTATTAATGAAAAGATTGCAAATGAAAGTAATTCTTTATCTGATAAGATGAAGGTTTTGCGTCAGGGTCAAGAAGGCACGTATGAGGCTAACTTCAAGTCGAATTTGATGCCCCAAGTTAGAGGAGTTTACTGCGGATTTGAGAACGTAACTGACGACGTCTCGACTGATATGTGCATGTGGCAATGGAACACCACTGTTTCCAGCCATGGCCTAGGATTCAAGATTATGACCGCTTCAGATTTGGTTTTTATTAACGAAAGTACGAGAGGATTAAAGTTTTCTGGACCTGGATTCGATGCTGATAGGAATGTTAATGGTGAGTTGTTTAATCCCACAGAGTCCTGAACGTCCACTGCTGAAGATTCTAGAGCATTTTTTTAGAGCATGGTCAAACGGATTGGCGATGATGAAATTTATTTATTTTTTCGAATCCACAAGTTGTTATGGTGGAGCCGGGACTAACGTGACGACAGTAAAGTGACAAATGTACTTAAGAAAAGTGTATTTCTCATTGGTACATAAGGGGGTTCAAATCGATCTGTGAATATCTCTACTATGGAACTTGTAGATGAATACGATTCCATCGGCTAATTATTGTGCAAATTTACAAAACTGATGTTTATTGACATAAACGCGATGAGTTTAGTATTTGCAACAGGTGAAAGCGATCTTGAACTGTGGCTTTATTTTTGATTTATATATTTATTTTAAAACTTTATTTGTAAAATACAAATAAGACTCATTGTTTGGAACTGGGAAGATTTCGGGAGAAATATGTCTCTAAGGTAAATTGCGTAGAGACCCGTTAAAATTATAAAAACTATTAGATTTCGCCTGTCTCGGTTTTTAATGGGTCCTTACCGTTAAAGTCGCAAGGTAATAAAATATATAAATGGGTAGTCAAGCGGTTATCAAACTTTTTGGTGACCCTGTGGCTTGTTCTTCTTTTTGGTGACCCTGTGGCTTGTTCTTCTTTTTGGTGACCCTGTGGCTTGTTCTTCTTTTTAGTTTTTAATTCCATATATTTTTTAAGCAGTCGGGTTTTTAATTAGTTAAAAACCCGACTTGTTAGCTTAGGCTAATCGTAAAAATCTGGCGTTCTAATAGTAAACCGTGTTCAATTTGATCTTCGTTAATTTTATTTCCTCGAATTTTCTCATTAATGAGGATCGTGACCTCCTGATGAATTGGTGAAATTTGTTATGAGATAATGTACAGTCTTGATATTATCGGTGCCCACCAATAAAGAGTTCGTGGACCCACGAATGTGGAGCGTACTTGAACTAAAAAAGCGAGCGTACTAAAGTGCATAATACTTGAATGTTATACATTTTTGTATGACTTTTAATAATTGAAATACAAATAAAGTAGTTTCGTAGATACGCACATTGGTTACCAACTCCACCGTTCCTGTGCCTCGGAGAGCATGTTAAACAGTCGGTCTCGGATCCAACTTAAAGTACTGTTAATAAATTGTCATTCAAATTGTAATTAGACCCTCGCCAACCCGCCAACAATGGTGGTGGTCTGTTCAAATAGTATCGCGAATTTGGTATTTATTAAAAAAGTGTTATTTATTCATTAATAAACTATATTACAACAAAAACTAAATTTAATCTAAACAAAAAATACATAGAAAAAAAATAATTAATAATAAAAAAAAAAATAGCTCCTCCAAATCCCTGTCTTGTGGCATGGTGCCCAATACACTAGCAGCATTTCCCCTCTGAATTAAGATAGGTACTTAAAACTTAACTTAACTTAACTGTCAGCCCTATTGTCACCAGATACGTCAATGAGCCTTGGAACAATTTCTTTATAGAAAGCTTTCAGTTCTGATCCCATCGTTTCTACAGCAAACGTCGAAAATAAGTAACTATTGCAAATCGTTATTCATTCATTTCTATTTTGTCCCCTTTAAAGTAATTACCCTCAGATATAACGTTTCCTACAATCGTTTGCACCTAGCCTCATGACTGTAATGTTCTGTATTGTCCCAAAGGTTGGCTGCTAGAGAATGCCTAGCGGCATTAAGCCCGCCCTTTGTACATAGTGCAATAAAGTTTTAAGTAAATAAATAAATAAATAATACACTTACCCATGCGAGCGTTTTTTTTCCAATATTTAAAGCACTTAAAAAAATGATTTTTTGGGATCTTGTTCAGTGTCTCCTTCGATGCAATCTTAATCTCCTCAATTGTAGCGTAGCGTTGTTCTTTTATAGGCCGCTACAGTTTTGGGAACAAAAAAAAGTCACAAGGAGCCAGGTCTGGGGAATACTATCGCACACAAGCAACGTTAACGCGAAGTTGTTTTTGGTATAAATTGAGCAATTTTGGCACTAACTTCGCGGCAACCCGACTCATACCCAAATCATTGGTTTAAATCGAATGGCACGAGCCAATCGATATGTTTAGGTCCTAAGCAACTTCTCTAATGGTTATTTGACGATTAGCCAATACATCATTCTTCACTTTATTCATGTTTTCGTCTGCTTCACCATATGCCACAGTTAACATTCGGAATGCGTCCGCGCACTTAATTTTGTTTTTCACACAAAATTTGATACAGATTCTATGATCAATTTTTTGGAATAGGCATAAATCAAAGACGAACTTAATGTATCTTATGGTGAATAAATGAAAAATAAACATTTATTCGAAAAAAATATTTACAAAATATAAATTAATATTAATACTAAGGATAGGGATATAAGTCTCGTCCGCGTGGAATGGTGGCAAGAACGCTGGCTGCATTTCCCCGCTGAATTGCAATACTGATTCTCTGGGCGAAGAAAGAGCCAGCCCTCTTGTCACCGGAGGAGACGACAAGACGCGGTGTTATGTCTTTTAAAAACTTTTTATTAATGAATTGAATTGAAAAGAAAAAATTTATATTAAATAACTATAGAGAAAATTTACAGTGTATCAAGTGGCCAATGGCTCTAGACTTTGGACCTTTTTAACCGACATTAAAAAAGAAGAAGTTTCTCAATTTTACTTTATGTTTTTTTATTTATTTTTGTATGTTTGTTACCCGATTACTTCGCCAACTATAAATCGATTTTGATGATTTTTTTTTGTTTGGTAGACCATACTTCAGAGGACTATTTAAATTTTATTGAAATTGATTTAGAGCATTAAAAAAAACAAAAATATACTTACAGATCATGTTTTGGTTTGTGCTTCCTTTTTTATTCATTTTTAACGGTCATCACAGAAACATTAGCCAAAACCAAAGAAGATTGTATGTAAGTATTTGTATACGGTTAATGTTTAAAATATTTTTTTAGTTTCTATATTTATTACTTATTATACTTAGTTAAAACTAATACATAAAAGGTAAAAAAATTAAAGGTAATTTATCTGGTAAAGTATCATCATCACGACCGTTTCCCTTTCGGGGTGGTCAGAAACCACGCTTATAAATAAACGGATTCACATTTAGCCAACTTTACCATAGGCTAATCACGACAAGTGGCAAGCTCGTCGATGTCTCCAGCGTACCATACTCGAGAAATATCACAAATAAATTAAATATAAACTTTATTTTATTATTTTCAATTAAATAGGTATATTTATTCGAAGTTAATTAATATAAATTAAATATAAATTAAAAGCTACCTAAATAATAAAATTAAAAATAAACTAAACTATAAATAAAAAATGTCCTCTAGAGACGTCCCATCCGAGATAGTCCCAAGGAGCGAGGCGAGGCTAATACGTTGGCAGAAATAATTGCCAGCCTTCCTGTCTCCAGACCTTTCTGTCAGCCGCTTTGACAACTCCTTGGCCAACCGCCTCGCCGACGGTCCCCATGGGCCCATCGTCTCGACCCCAAACGGCGCAAATTCGTAACCGGCACCAAGGTTTGCATATTTGCGCAATTTGAGGTTTTCCACAGAAAACGCCGCTCTCCCGCGCCTGACGAGGTCTGGATGTGAGATGGAGCTAATGTGTCTACACACGTCGCATCCCACACCAGAGACCTGCCAAGTTTCCACGGCCCAACAGTCATTCCGTCGGGTCTCTTGCCATCGCTCCGCCCCAGATGGTTCTAAGATTGCGGGTACCCCAGCAGTGACAAGAGCCCTTCGGATGATGTCGTTGAGAGCCGCGTAACGAGGAATGCGGCCAGCACTACTAGCACAAGAAAGCCCGTGGTGTCCGAGATGATCGACTGGTTCTCCGCATCGACACTGGTGTGGGTGGACAGTCCGGGCTCCGAGACGAAGGCACACCGCCATGGTCATTGTATAAAATATTAATTAAATGTATTTATTTACATTAATAAATATTTTTGTGTCCCGACCAGGAATCGAACGCGGAGGAGGCAGTATCTGGTAAAGCTATAAAAGGTAAATAGGTGCAATATTTTATTAAATAAATATGTGTTGCAAGTCCTTAGGTGGCCAATAACGATTTACCCTACTTATGGTTGGACGATCTTTGGTTTGGAAGATGTAATTTACGTAGCAGGTGGTATAAGGATAACTTATCAAATTGTATGAATTGTATGGTACCCTTTAAATGTCAGAGGTATTATTTCGTACAAAAGGTTATAACAACAGTTCGAATTTGGAGACAGTAAAGATATTAAGATTCAACTTACTCCTGACAAGCCGGTGTAGCAAAAACAACTATAGTGGCGTCAGTTGCCCCCAACTTGGACACCCTGCGTGGGGAATGCCACTTCCGAAGTTGTGCGGGAATACTATATTCAGCTAGGCGCTGCCAACTTCAGCAATGAAGCCGACAGAAGCATTCAGCTAGATTGGGCGGCATTCGGAAAATTTCGACAAATATCGTCCACATTTTTCAAACATCTATGGTGCATTTTTATCAAAATCGATCCCGTGACTTTTTTAAGCATTTTTCGATATTTCTTGTAGTTTAGGATAGTACGATTGTAGGTTTCCCTTTCGGGGTGGTCAGAAACCACGCTCACATTTAGCCAACTTTACTATATATATAGGCCAATCACGACAAGTGGCAAGCTCGTCGATGTCTCTAGCGCACCAAACTCGACAAATATCACAAATAAATTAAATATTAATCATATTTATTTATTTAAATAATTAAAAACTCGGGAGGTCGTGTTTTCGATTCCCACCGGGGGCAAGTTGTACATTGTATAATTTGTCTCGGTCTGGGTGTTTATATGTATAATATGTATATATTTACAAAAAAAAAGTATTATATGTAGTTTATCAACGATCTAGTTTCCGTAACACAAGCCTCGTAGCTTACCACGGAAACTAGATGGCGCTGTGTGACCTGTCTGGAAATATTTATTATTTATTTATTTATTTATAACCGCTAGACCACGAAGTCAGTAGGATTAATTTTGTATATAATAATATAAAATTACCTTAGGGCATTTACCTTAACCGTTATAGTACATTATATATATGTCATTATTTTTTCCCAAATCTCTGAATGTAGTTCAGCAAAGAAACGTTTTTCTGTAACTATAAATATTAACGGAAAAAAATGATATGAACACGCTTCAAGGAGATTTCAAGGTACGTGAGCTCGAAGGAATAATTGATTGCTAAGCTGCTAGTCTTCTGGTAACAGCTTATTTATTTAAAAACTTTATTGTAAATCTATACAAAAGGCGAACGTAATGCAGCAAGACATTCTCTTCCCGTTAACCTTAGGGACATTGGGACATTTAAATATGAGTACGGTGCAAATAGAGAAATTAAATATTAAAATGAAACATAAATAATTTTAAAAATTAACATACTTAGACAACTATAATATATATATACATATATATATAATATATACACATACATACTAATACTACATAAATATAATACAATAAAAAATATATAATAATACATAAATACCTTAATGTTAATAATATCTACCTACAATAGATTAAAGTCAGTAAAAAGTTAAGCTAGTGACTTATAAAAATGACTGTACACTCTTTTCTTGAATATTGGTCTGCTGGGTGCTTGTCTGACTTCAACAGGAAGGTTGTCTTACTCACTCTTTGGACCACTGCTTAGTCTTCCACTAACAGGAGTAGAATCATTTAAAATAATATAAATGCATACGTGTCACAAATGCCTGTAATAGGGTTACGTGAAAAGATATTTTGACTTTGAGTTTGACTGGTGGAGCCGTCTAGGAAACGTCTAAGTATACAGGTGTTAGTCAATGAGCCCGTCTATGTCCATTTTTAGCGCAATAAATACATAATTGGTAGTGACAGATCTCGGTCGTCACTCGTCAGTGGCTGCCGTACTGGCTTCAGTTGTGTCATATGTCTTTTCTTTATGTATCTTTGCGGTATCTTTTGGTTGGCAGATCTTTGGTTGTGGAAATTTAAATTTTTCGTTCATTTACGTAGCCACCTGCTACATTACAACTGGCATGAGGATATCTTATGAAATTGTATAAAATGTATGATACCCTTTAAATGCCAAAGGTAAGGCGATGAGTAAATATTTATATCGCCTAAATGGAAAAGGTTGTAACAGCGCGTCTCCATTTTTGGCGACGCCAAATGTATGTTTTATTTAAGTTTTAATATGATACGAGTATTACCAATAGGTTTGCTAGTCGTCATTTGTAAATTAATTTACTGTGAATAATGTTGGTCAAAAGTGGTGTTGTTTTGTTTAATAATGTTCTACAATGTGAATAGTTATGGAAAACTATAAATTGGACTTTTGACAAGTTGCAGTTTATTTTTTGCGGTTTTCCCGCGCTGTGGACTCCCATATTTTACCCGACGTGTTTGAGCTATAATAGGGGCTATAGGATTGGTGGCTCGGTTGTAAGAACAATTTCCTTAACATCCCATAAAGTTTCGACCCCGGCGTACCTACCAATAAGAAAAACACTTATATTACGTACATTTGCCAAGACAGCGATAACGAAATCATATAGTATTTGGTTAGTTAGGGAGGTTCTCTCCTTTTCCCACACACGATGGACCTGGCTCCCATGGTTAATCCATGGGATGTTTAGAAATTTGTCTTCCTTCCTATAGTTACCGGCAGATAAAAAGCCGCGAAAATTGCGCGAGACCGGATTTTGACTCCAGACGCTCCGCCCCCTTTTAAAGTGCAGTTGCGGACATATGTATGTTTTTTGAGGTTGTTATAATTTTTCGTATGTGTTCGTTATTAATTAGAACTATTCGTTGTTGTTTCAAAAGATGATTTAAGATATAATTTTGTAAAATGAAACCTTCCGTTTTTATGTACTAACCAATATATTGTATGTAAAAGCTGTAAGTTTTTATAATTGTAATATTAAAATTAAATCAATGCATGAAACAACAACGCAGGTGGTGTTATTTTATTTAAATAAAATAATTACATAAGTATATTAAAAAAAAGCTTTTGTCCGTGGATGCGCAAATCAACACTTCGCCCACAACTATCCCGCGCTATTTTTATTTGCCGGTACCTGTACCTACTCGCAAAGGAAGTAACTTATCGTGTAGAATAATTTAATTATTATGCGTAGGCTGTCATACTGATATCACTGATTATGTACCAAATATACGTGGTATAAGAGCTGGCAAATTCAAATTTATTTATTCAGCAAATTCTTCTTCATCGCTACACTTTTGACAGAGTAGTCATTTATTTATTTATTTAGTACACACAGCAGTACATATATTATCACACACATAACATAGTATAATTATAACTTATCTAATATATGTACCAATTAGGTGTCACAGCATTCACCAATATAAAAAGAAGAAGAAATTAAAAACTTATTACTGTTAAAACAATTAAAAACTTATTACTGTTAAAACAAAAAAAAAATTAACAAAAACTATCAAATTTACAAAATAAAAATATGACTTCTAAAATAAAATTATACATTTTTCTCTTTTTTAATATAATTAATTAGGAAACATAAAAATTGCACAAATTTGGTACCTTAAAAAAAACGAAAACAAAACACTTGTTAAATAAATTATTACCTACTCAAATATTGATGGTTTGAAATGTTCGAGAACATTTTTTCTGAATACATTGTAACGGTCATGAAATATGTCTATATCATTATTGGCACTGCAGAGACTACTGTAGGTGTTGCACATTCGGGATGTTGACGAATGTGAACCTACATTAGTTCTTGAGGGAGGACAGCACAGGATCTTGGTTATAGGACGACGTGGAATATTATAGGGTACTGTCAGGGAAATGTGATGCAAGAGTTCGATACATCCAGTCTGGCCATTGACAATTTTATGTAATAGAAAAAGGTCATGTATGGATCTACGCGATTTGAGAGCAGTCATTTTGAAGAAATCTAAACGTTGGTTGTACGGACATCGATGTGAAATTGCTGGGGCTTTGTATGCTAAACACCTAGTAAAAGAGTCATGGTCGCCATTTAAGTGCTAGTGGACCGCAGCTCTCCTGGTCCACTCATGTAGGGGGTGATCCATTGCTGCTTTAACCTGGTTTAGTTTTAAAAATAATAAGGTTTTAATTTATATTTCTTTTATTTTTGGTGAATGCTGTGACACCTAATTGGAACATATATTAGATAAGTTATAATTATATTATGTTATGTGTGTGATAATATATGCACTGCTGTACGTGTGTACACGTACGTACGTTTTTTTATATAGTTGACAAAGGCTTTATGACTAGGCATTTTCTGACAACCAACCTTTGGGAGTGTGAAAAGTTATGTATGGGTGCAATTTTATTTTATATTATACACTTACATAATAATATTATATAAAATATTTACATATATACACATAGTGGGTAGTTAGCTAGTCACTTTCATTATTTCGGCCAATGACGTGCCTCATTATTACAGCCCCTTGAACACAGCGTCCTAGACCTCCACTGCTGGAGATGGGCCTTCCAAAACATATATCTGGAGAATTTGGCCTACACTCGCCACGCTGGCCAGACGGCTTGGCGAGGATATGATATCAATGTTTTAAAGACAATTTATTAACGATTCCACAAGTTGGTACCTATTAGTGGAACCGGGACCGACGGCTTAACGTGCTCTGCGAGGCACGGGAACGATGATGTTGTAAATCTATGACAAATGTACGTAAGAAAAGTGTATTTCTCATTGGTACATGCCGGGTGGGTTTGAACCGACCTTTGTACGATTTAAGGACCGCGTTCTTACAACCAAATAAAGTCATTTCAGACATATGGTTTCTCAGAATTTTTTTAAATAATTAATCCGTAATCCATATTGGTAATGTGAAGTTGTGATATTTTCTTACCGTCATCACCTCGTAATATCGTGATAGTAATGTTATGAGTTAGCTTGCATCGCATTATATTCGGAACGGTTCATATTAGTTATTACGATTTTAAATATCTATTTTTCTCATTTGGTACGACCACTTACGGAATGCCAGCAAACGTCTTCTTAGCGCATTAATTGCAAAGACAAATCTATTTTGAGCTTGTCTTGTCGTTTCTATTTCCAACCAAATGCCGTGATCGTCGACAGCCCTAAGTCTGTTTAAGTTTAATCGAAATGTATTCTTAAAAATAATGGGTAGGTACAAAAAATGCGCGTCTGAATGCGAGAAAAAACCAAGGTATCAGTGTTTGAAAGAAGTAAGATGACAGCCGTGACGATAAAGATTGCGATGAAACTCTAGAATAAGTAAACGAAAATGGTGTTAACAGTGCCCTGGGGTCACTGATCGCCAGTCGAAATGTCAGTGACAAAGCTCAACTCGCTATACACAATGCCATGCTGGTACCAACAATTATATGGAAGCGAGACGTGGAAATGACAGAATAATAGAGTTAATGCAGTAGAAATGAGGTCGTTGCGTCGGATATGTGGCATAACTTTAACGGACCGCATACATATAAGGTAGGTATGAAAGAGAGCATAGGGACAAAAATAAGGAAAGGTATACTCCGATTCGGGCATATTGAAAGGATGAACGAAGAGAATTGACGAACCAGAGATATAATGCATAAGTTGTGGGTAAAAGAGGCCCTGGCAGACCGAGACTTACCTATCACGATCAGATAAATAAAACAATAGCTGAAGGTGCATTAAAAAGCCTTCGAAACAAAAAGGCATGTATGAAGAGGTTAATAAATGTTGAAGAAGCGAAAGAGGTATGTCGTGATCGTGACAAGTGGCGCTCAATTGTCTTTGCCTACCCCGCAAGAGATTTGGCGTGAAGATATGTATGTATGTACAAAAAATTAAGTACTACCCATTATTATATATTTTTACTTGTATACCTATATAAAAAAACGCACGTTCAAGCTTAGAATCAGAACGCTTTATCGATCATAGACTCTAATTATATTCTTTATAGCACAAAATAGGTATACAAAAGACGAAGATTAATGGCCACAAGACAAGACAAGACAAGATATGACAGTGTAAGGGCACTGCTGATATTAAAATTAAACAGTAACTATTGTTTAATTTAGTTGTCCAAACGGCTAACGGAAAAGTCTGGAGACAGGAAAGCTGCCAATTAATGTATTATCTCAATTAATGTATTATTATTATTAATGTATTATCCTTGAACCATCAGGACTTTCACGTAGTGATGGTAAAAGGCCGGATGGTATGTCTCTTGTACCATGGAGTGAGGGAAGATGTCTTGTTTGGGATGCCACCTGTTTGGATACCTTTGCCGCTTGCCACATTTCCTCTACATCAAAAAAGGCCGCTTCGGCTGCTCATACAGCCGAATTTAGAAAACACATCAAATACAATAGCATTAAACAAAATTATAACTTTGTGGCATTTGGGGTTGAAACAATGGGGGTATATTCTCTTGATACCCACAAATTCATAAAAGAGAGGGTAAACGAATTTTCCAAGAGTGTGGCGATCCCAAATGCCATAACTACCTAAAACAGAATATGTCCATAATAATTCAACGGGGAAATGCGGCGAGCGTTTTAGGTACCCTCCCTGGTGGTAAGCCCTTAGTTTATTTTGTAGAATAGCTTTAATTTCATAGGTATTTTTAGTTTTAGTTTTCTTTATAATTAGTTTTTAGTCAATTTTATTTTAATATTTTTGTATCGAATTACCTACTTCGAATAAATATATTATTTATATTAGCTTAGCTATACAGAGGGGAAATGTTGCCAGTCTTCTTGGGACTATCACTGAAGGGTCGTCTCTAGAGGACATTTTTTACTTATAGTTTATTTTTTATTAGGTTTAGTTTATATTTATTTTAATTTTTACTTTTAAGTAGTTTTAATTTATATTGTAATTATTATATACTGTTTGTATATTACTTCAATATATTTGTATTGTATTCTTAAAAAAATAACTATTAGGTCCTTACATATGAAACTGACGTGTTCAATTGAGAAGATAAACCGGAAAAAATCATGAAATTATATATTTAATAAATGGAACTGCCTCCGTGGATTAGCGTAAATAAATGCATTTAATTAATATATCAATTTACTTGTAATATTTCTCTCCTTTGGTACGCTGGAGACATCGACGAGCTTGCCACTTGTCATGATTGGCCGGCAGTAAAGTTGGCTAAATGTGAATCCGCTTATTTATAAGCGTGGTTTCTGACCACCCCGAAATGGAAACTTTACTTTTTTAATAAATCGAAGTACCTATACACCATTATTATTTTTAATTAAATTATTTACATTTAAATACAGCATTATTCTGCCAAACTATAAAATAGTTTATATTTATTTATTATTAGGTGTGCAAACAGATTCCAGTCAGTTGCAAATTTGAGTTCATTTAATTTATACATGGACTAGACTGGAATCCAAGCAGCACACACAACATGCAAATTATAATAATTATTATCAAAATTAGAAAATAAATTACACAAATTAAATTCAATCATAATTACAATTCAATAGTATCAATTAAATAATTCCTTACACAAATACAATTCACAACAAAATATACATGCACAACAATACAGGTAACATAATAATAATTTAACAAAAGATAAAATTCAATATGAGTCAAATAAGGCAGAGGAGGTCTGTGGTAATGGACTTTTTATACGCTGCAAAACCACTGTCAAAAACATCAATATCAGGCCGCAAGCTAACCACTCTATTGTAGGTGCGACACATTCTCACCAACGGGTTAAAGAATGATGTGTTGTTTACAATAGGCAGCTATCTGCATATGATTACAATAATAATACATATATTACCACAGTTTAGTTTACTAAAATACAACTATAACACATTAAGTAGCAGTCAAATAACAAAAATAAA
Organism: Tinea semifulvella; assembly: GCA_910589645.1. Classification (NCBI taxonomy): domain Eukaryota; kingdom Metazoa; phylum Arthropoda; class Insecta; order Lepidoptera; family Tineidae; genus Tinea; species Tinea semifulvella. Next base: position 555,627 of record OU342619.1, on the reverse strand, counting down.
TATACACGTAGGTTGCATCGTTCTAATCGCAAACTATTTTTACACAAACAATCTATCGATTTTGGTAGTTCTTTCTTAATTATGTTTTTATATGTCACCTTGGAAAGTTAATTTGTTCTTATTTCTTGAGATAGACTATTTAATATTCTAGGAAGTAGATAATGATTAGATATTAAAGTTTTTGTTGTTTTTTTTCAGGACATTTCCTATACCTTCCTGTAGATCCGACCATGGAAAATATGGTGATCAAATCGCCTGTCTTTCGAGGTCTTTGGGAATTTTGTAAGGTAAGCTAATATATATTATTTAATTTTATATTTATTCTTAATTGACACGGCCCTTTTACAGCCACGAATTTAAATTTAAGTTTATTTACTTGATAATGTTTTATTTAGATTGTAAGGTGACATTTTACAGCCACGAATATTAATTAACATTAATGCTATTAGAATATAAGATGACACGGCCCATTTACAGCTATGAATTTATGTTTCATTGACATATTATTATTATTTAGATTATAAGATGACGTTTTTTTTTTTTTTTTTTTTTTGTTTTTTTTTTTTGTTTTATACATTTATAAATTATCTGACATATGTATATAATTTTTATACATCATAATTATTAAGTATTTAGAATGTAAACTGACACGGCCTCTTTACAGCCACGATCTTATTTAAGTAGTTTCTAAGTTAGTTTTACTTGCTTGTAGCAATAATGTTGTGCATAACATACATAAATATGGATTATTGCCTGTTTACGGTCCAACCATTATTACTACTTTGATTAGTACATATGTTTTGATAATTGTATTGATTTAATTAGTTCTGACTGTATCCAAGTTGTTTTGAGAGAACCAATGGAAATAAATTATTTTGATTGATTGATTTGATTGATTGATAATATGTAGGGAAAATTCTGGAACCCCCATCTCCAACCGTGGTGGTCTAGTACTTTATGTTGTAGGGGCTGTAATGATGATGATGATGGAGCTAATATAATTTTGAGCCTACAACTGTATTCTGTATTGCGTTCAGTGAAAAGGTTATTAGTTTAGGACAAGTATATTACCTTTGACATGTTGTGAGCCAAACTTTATTGTCAAATAATTTAATTTAATTTTTAGTGCGTTTATTCGGTTTATTTTGAGTAAGTAGAACTGTAATATTTTTTTAAATTGGGTTTTTTAAAATGACTCGCGGGCCGGATCAAATCTCACAGCGGACCGAATCCGGCCAGATTAAAATTTTGTCATGAATTAATATAAATATAATAATAATAAATATTTTCAGACAGGTCACACAGCGCCATCTAGTTTCCGTGGTAAGCTACGAGGCTTGTGTTACGGAAACTAGATGGTTGATAAACTACATATTATACTTTTTTTTTTTGTAAATATATACATACTCGTATTATACATATAAACACCCAGACAGAGACAAATTATACAATGTACAACTTGCCCCCGGTGGGAATCGAACCCACGACCTCCTGAGTTCACGGCAACGTTTGTTACCACTAGACACGGATGCGGTCATGTAACTTTAATTCCTAGTAAATACACATATTAATCGATATAGAGAATCAGCATAGCGATTCAGCGAGGAAATGCGGCCAGCGTTCTTGCCACCATGCCGCGCGGTGTATAATATACAATATATATAAATGCGGCCAGCGTTCTTGCCACCATGCCGCGCGGTGTATAATATACAATATATATAAATGCGGCCAGCGTTCTTGCCACCATGCCGCGCGGTGTATAATATACAATATATATAAATGCGGCCAGCGTTCTTGCCACCATGCCGCGCGGTGTATAATATACAATATATATAAATGCGGCCAGTGTTCTTGCCACCATGCCGCGCGGTGTATAATATACAATATATATAAATTAGGTTTTGTAAGTAGGGTTTTGTTTTTGTTTTAGTTTTTTTTATATTATAATTAATAAAACATGGTAAATAGATATTATTATATGCACCAAAAAACGTATAGAAAATTTTATTTATTTTAATTTATTTTTTTAAATACTAATTTCTTAAGAGGAATATCTTAGTATATCAAGGAATATATTAGTATTTCAATCTTTGAAAATATAAGATTGTACGAGTCAGAGGTATGCAATAAATACTGGCAACAAAGTGTTTAATAAATAACAATCCGGCTGGCAACCATTGGCCCTACAAACAGAATTCAGAGAAAACTTGACATGACAAAACCAAAGAGAATAAATTAGGTCGCTCGATGGATGAAACAAAGATAGAAAGTCCCTTATTCAATAGTGTTGTCTCTTCCCCCAGTTCGAAGCCAAGCTTCACCAGAGCAGGATGCAGAACGCTAGCATCCGTCTCGTGTCAGAATCTACTGCAGGGGTACAATGGATTCTACAAGAGGTTGCTGGAACCAACGCTGATGTGTAAGTAATAATTACAACCATTTTCTAGCCACAAATAATTGAAAGTATCATAAAACTCCTCGTAATGTCGTACGGTCTGATCCACAAATTCAAGATCGGTGTCTAAACAGAAAGCAATAACTAACTTGTAACATTTGCGGCTGAAGAACGATAATTATTAATTAATAAATATTATGTTACTTAAGCGCAAATGTCACGCTATTAAAGTTGATATTTGCACGGCCGCTGTCAAGGTCGAGCGCTTCCAGTAACCAACACATTCATCCAGTCGTAATTACTACTCGCTCTAGTACTTTCAACAACCTTCTTAGTAGTCTAAGATAAATCTAAGAGCGACCTTCAACAATCGGTTATACGATAAAATATATAGATACAATAAAATACGTTAACGGTGATTAGTTGCCGAAATATGTTCACCAAAAAGGTTACCCCCTCGCCAACCCGTTTGCCAAACGTGGCGAACATAGGCCAATGTTGCCATCCACGCCCTCTTGAAAAATTTAATAGCCGTGAACATATTTCGTCGACCTACAGATCTTGTATGTACTAGAAGGGTCTATAGTCATCTGTTGAGTTCTGAAACACAATCTTAAATATATAAAAAAAAAACAGAATGGCAAATAATTAATAATGTTTTATTTGTAGTTGGCAGGACATGCGTTTCTTGATCGGCAAAGTGCAGCAAGAAGTAAGGATAATAATAGAAGTGACCCGTCCATCGTACGTGAGTCTGAGTCAACCTCTCCCCCACGTGGCGGTGGACAACATCAGGATGGTCGACTGCTTGCCAGAACCACCAGTCTTTGACGGAGAATGTCAGACTGGCACTCAGTTGAAGTGTAACATCATGAATGTAAGTATAAAAGAATGATAAAATATTTGTAAAGATAATATAAATATATATATATATATATATATGGGAACCACCAGCACGGTATTCTGAAGATTAGAGTGACTTCTTGACCGTCAGCATGTCTTACTGGCATTAAACTGGACTAGATTTTACGAGGGGTGCCTTTCAGTTCCGTCGTCAAAGATCATTGCTATGCTAGGATGGGTATTCGGGAAATACCGGCACATACTACAATGTCTAAAGACGTCTTCAACCAGTGCCTCCTACCCGTAATGTCGTATGGGGCAAAGACGTAAACACTGACAATGGGTCTGGACGCTCAGCGAGCTATGGAGGGAGCTATGCTTGGTATTTCTCTGATGGATGTATTTGGGAATGTTGATATAGCTTTTAAATTAGCAAGTCAAAGTGGCAGTGAGCCGGAGACATCTGCCGCAGACACGATCGATGGGGCAATCGGGTTCTGGAGTGGAGAGGGCGTACGGGCCGCAGAGTGGGACGACTCCCCGCCAAATGGACCGGTAATCTAAAGATGGTGGGGGATGGATAATGGTCGCAAAAGACTGCGTGGAGTGGCGAGCCTCCGAAGCCTATATTCAGCAGTGGAGAGACATAGGAAACTTCCTGAAAGTATGTTCTGATAGACGATCTAAGACTCCGTGTTCTAGGGATTGTCATAATGATATACTGATTTTAATGATTTATTTTGCAGAAGGAGTCGTGTATCAAACTCCAGCAAGTCTGTGATCTGGTGAAGGATTGCGATGATGGCAGTGATGAGCATCAGAATTGCGGTAAGTTTTATTGAAGGAATGACAACTTCGGGTAAAATAAGAACTTGAAGTCAAAAACTAAAATATTAAATAAACTAAAAACTTAAATTGCTCCAAATCGCTGCCAAAGGGCAAAGTGCCACGTTAAATCGCTATGCTGATCCTTTATCCTATGGCCCAAATATTGCCCAGGCTTTTTATCTCCCGAGGTGTTGATAAGCTCTTTAAACAACGTCTTGACAATTTCATGTTTTCATATTTCACTTGGTTCCCACGGCCCGAGAGTTTCAACTCCAAACGGAGCAAAAACACATCTCTCAATAAGCTGGGTGTATTTCCGCCGTTTTAGGCGATTATATATTTTCGATATTTACCAATTTTTTGACATTGAATTCCAAATTAAAGTTAACTAACATATTGAATAAGCATAAATGAAAAGAAAGAATGGTACCCATTAAATATGTTGCATTTTGCCCCCCCTCCCCCCTCTATTAGCTCCTTACCATTATTATTACATTATTTATTTACCAGTAACCCGTATGATTCTTAATTATCGAAACTTTCCAGATAAAATGCCGTACGGTTCTTATTGCAATTTCGAACAAGACGCTTGTGGATTTGAAGATATTCCGCAGTAAGTAATTATAGTTGCTATATTAATTAGGTGGATTTAAAACATTAAATTAATCAATTAGTTCAAAAGGATTGTTTTTCCTGACTTTTGAGGTTACTTACTAAAATACATAACTATTATAAAATAATTTCTTCTTACCTTTTTTACACATAGTAATTGCGGATTTTTTTATTTCACAGACCAATTCTGCGATGGTCGCGCCACAACGGCCCTACCCCCACCGACAAAACCGGTCCTAACTACGACCACACCTGTGGCCCCCCCTCCTTTCACCCCACCCCCACTGTCCCACCACCCCCACTCACCCCTGCCCATAGGAACTACTCTCTATCCCACTGTGTTGGCTATTATTTCTACGTCAACATGAATGTCACTGGCCCCAATATGGAAAAAGCTGATTTTGCGAGCACAGCCATGATGAAAACGGTGGTTTTTAATCCACCTCCCAGAGTACACGGAAATATCTCTTCGCCATATTATAATTGCTGCATGGTGAGTTGCTTCAATAAGTAAACAGTAGATTAAATTCAATTTAAATTCTTTTTTATTTATTTATTACTTACAGTTACTAGAATACTTACAGCTAGATAACAATATAAATGAATATATATAATAAAAACTGAGCCAATTAAAAGTTTTCGCCTATAGCAACTAAATACAATAATACACTGACAAAAATTTAAAAACAACAATAAGAACAAATCCTAAAAATATACAGAAGCCGGTGGGTTAAAGAATTGAGAAGAAAGTAGACGCCTTACTGCTGAAGGCGTCATTGCAAAAATATCAATGTCAATATTGCATAAGTATAATAAACCTAATTAATATAAAAACTATATAAATATCTTGATTATAATCTCTACATGTCATCGAATCCAGGAGAAGATGAACCCAATGTTCCAAAGACTCCGGCGACGTTACCTCGTTGTATGGCAACACTGATCCTCTGAATAAGATATTCCCTACTCAAAGGATCACCTGTTGACGCTCGGAACGCTTATGTCGCGTATTGCTAATATATTACAATAATAGTAAATATTTATATTATAGAAAACCTTAAATTAAATAAACTATAATACAACAAAAGCAAAAATAAACCTAACTTGGAAAATAAAAATTAAATACCTCCAAATCGCTGTCCTGTGGCATGGTGCCCAATACACTAGCATCATTTCCCCTCTGAATTGAGATACTTAATTTTGGAGAGACTAAACTGCCAGAATTATTGTCACCAGAGACGTCTGTGAGACTTGGATCAATTTCTTTATAGAAAGCTTTTAGTTCTGATCCCCACGGGCCATCGTTTCTACAGCAAACGGCGAAAATAAGTAACTTTGGCAAATCGTTTCATATTTTCGACGCTTGCGAAACTGCGCTTGTTCGGCTGCAGCACCAGCTCTAACAGAAGTGCCTTGAAGGTGGGAAGGGGCTAGGGAATCCCAATAGTTAAAATCCCACACCAGGGATTGGTCCAATCTCCAAGGTACTGGACGCTTGCTATAGTCTCGACTCAGACCGGTTGGTTCTAAAATAGATGGGATCGAAGCTACTGCTACGAATGACATCATTAATATGACGAAATATAAATATATCATTAATATTTATATAACGAAAGAAGCGACCCGCACTTATGGAACTCGATAGCCCGTGGTGACCAAGCTTCCATGTCGACATCATTACCACATGGCCAACGATGTGGTTCACACACTTTAATAGGAAGACAGATATGCGTAAGGAGGTATTTTCAAAAAGTGTACCCAAATTTTTCGAGGGAGGTGCTGACCATGCTCTTGAATGATATGAAATGAATATTAACATTTATATATGTATATATGTCCGTGGTCTAGCGGTTAAGTCCGTGCATTTAGACTCGGAGGTACCGGGTTCGATTCCAAGTCGGGACACAAAAATATTTATTAATTTAAATAAATACATTAAATTAATTATTATTTGTGATATTTATCGAGTTTGGTAAGCTGGAGACATCGACGAGCTTGCCACTTGTCATGATTGGCCTATAGTAAAGTTGGCTAAATGTGAATCCGCTTATTTATAAGCGTGGTTTCTGACCACCCCGAAAGGGAAACGGTCGTGATGATACTTTTACTCGCTCGATATTGTATGTACATTATGGTAAGGAACAGCCCAGCCCTAATTATCATTCTAAATTAGGCTGTAAAAGGGCCTCGTCAGCTATTCAGTAATAGTATAAAGTTATTGTTATCGTAATTATGCTCATATGTATATTGATTTCCAGATCCGTTTCTACTACCAGCAAAATGGCAGAAACTATGGCTCTATCAGCGTTCATGTCGTCGAAATTGGGTCAAGGGGTAACATCTCCACCTCTCTCTGGTTCTCCACTAAGGACAAGGGAGAGAACTGGTATAGGGCTGCTATTTTCCTGCCTAACATCACTAGAAGGTAAGAAATCCTGACTCTAATCCTTTAATGGGTGTATCAGGCAAAGCTTTTTGTAGATGTCGCTAGCGGCAATGGTACCTTGTTTTACACCTATATCGCATAATGTTTTAATGTTTTTGTATTTTAGTATTTTTATAACAGAAAAATATATTTACGTTACCTACCTTAAAATACGAATTAAGAAAGCGCACACCGTCTTTAAAAAGAAAAAAAGGTTTTATTAATAGAACGGCAATTTTGAGATCACCATACATTGATTTCGCTTAGAAATCTCGATTTGTACACTTAAATGCTGCTCATTTCGGCATAATATCCAGATATTTCGTACTAAAAATACAAGTTTTCTATGCAACTGACAGTTATATTAGGTACCATCTATCGTGATAAAAAGTTAGTGATACACCCCATTGTCAACCAGTCTATAGATAGGAGAACGCTTTCCAGAGTTAGGACGGCTTAAGGTCACTAGGTTTATATGTACTAAATTAGAGAATAGACACACTTTTTAAAATGATTTGCTTTCGTATATTAATCGAACCTCTGCGTCTAGGTAGTAACCGCTAGACTAAATAGGCATTAAATTTTACATAATAGTATAGTAAATTAAGGCGTTATAAATTCTACAAATGGTCAGCTAGATGATTTAGTCGATGAGGTGTTCCATCAAGATTTTGTCTTTATCCTCACTAAGCGATCGAGGGTGGATTAAAGTTGTTTTAATTTTATACCTGAATCACTTCTTTCCTTACCCTCTAAACTAAATTAAATCTTTTATTTAAAGCGAAATCCAATCTTGATAACTAAATAAGATCAGAAGTTTTGAGGTAACAGTTAAATAAATTTTAACTGAAATAAATTTTGACCGCCTCCGTGGTGTAATGGTAACAAACATTGCCGTGAACTCGGGAGGTCGTGGGTTCGATTCCCACCGGGGGCAAGTTGTACATTGTATAATTTGTGTCGGTCTGGGTGTTTATATGTATAATATGTATATATTTACAAAAAAAAGTATAATATGTAGTTTATCAACCATCTAGTTTCCGTAACACAAGCCTCGTAGCTTACCACGGAAATTAGATGGCGCTGTGTGACCTGTCTGTAAATATTTATTTATTTATAACTCATAATTCTATCATTATCGTTCCAGATATTACCTTCAGTTTAAGACTCGTATGGGGATGAGAATCTACTCAGATTCGGCCATAGATGACTTCTCATTGGCTCCGGAATGTTTTGGACTTAACATTGATCCCAAAGAACTTGGAGGTTACAATTACTACGACCCTGTGTTCGAAGAGAAAACCACACCACATCCTGATTTTGCTGATAAAGTCTGTAAGTAAAACAAAAAACTTTAGGATGAATTAGATTGGTCTAAAATGCATATGATAGGCAAAATGTCAATACCAAAAAGTACGTTCATTAAGCCTTACTTAGCAAACGTTAACAAAGGTTCCTCCTACTTCCCACAAATGATTGCTTATAGTGATACCTCTGGTCGATCATTCCATACAAACTATCCGCAGGTACGTCTCAGTATTAACACATTTATTTTTAGTAAAAAGTGTTTTATTTACTTCTCTTTTAATTATAATATATACAAAATATGTGTGCACATATATATATATTATAGCATTATTATATGAATTAACTAAAGCTATAGGTAAACCTAAAGCGACGATAAAACCGTTTTTAGCCTTCAATTAAAACAGTATTCGTTATGCGAACCTATTCAGTCGTACTTGTCGGAACTCTTTCCCGTTTCGTTTACGAAATGTAATATAATGTTATGTTATATAATAAAATATGTAACCTATTTTGTCAATGAAATAGTCCTTTATATATATATATATTTAATTAAACTAAAAACTTACGTTTAAAACATAAATTATTATTAATAAAAATAAAACTAAGATAAAGAAAAAACAAAATAAAAATTATTTAAATAAAAAATGCTCCAAATCGCTGCCAATGGGCAAAGTGCCAAGGAACCACGTTGAATAGCAATGCTGATCCTTTGGCCCAAATATTGCCCAGCCCTTTTGTCTCCAGTCTTTTGTCTCGAGGTGTTGACGAGCTGTTTTGACAACGCCTTGAAAATTTCATGTGCACTTGGTCCCCACGGCCCGAGAGTTTCAACTACAAACGGCGCAAAACACATCTCCCAATAAGCTGAGTGTATTTCCGCCGTTTGAGGTTTTTTGCTTGTAATGCAGCAGCGGCTGGGTCTTTTATATTATTTATAATAAAGTAAATATATAGTTATCACCCGCAACTACTTTACGGAAAAAAAAACGACAACCGTTTCTGCAACTAGTCTTCGTTCTCCGGAACGCGAACCAAACATGCAGCGCAGTCGCGCAAGATGGTCATGTTTGTTAAAGCAGTATTAGTTGCATTTTTTTTTGGCATTGCTCGCTCCCTCGCGCCGAAATTGTGACTACTATGATTTTGATGCCGCGATATCAAAGAATGGCGTAAACTTTTTGTTTCTGTTTTCGGTTCTAATAATATAAGTTCACTGACATAAAAAATATGAACTAAACCTAAAAGAATATAAATTATAAATAAAAAAATGTCCTCTAGGGATGTCCCAAGGAGACTGGCAATATTTCCCCTCTGAATAGCGAAGCTAATACGATGGCAGAAATAATTGCCAGCTTTCCTGCTTCCAGACTTTTCTATTAACCGTTTGGACAACTCCTTGGCCATACGCTTAGCTGAGGGATCCCATGGGCGTATCGTCTCGACCCCAAAACAGTGCAAAATCGTAACCTTTACCGAGCTTACCGTATTTGCGCAGGATGAGGTTCTCAGTAGAAACTGCCTCACTTCCCGGGTTTGACGAGGTCGCCTGGATGTGTGATGGGGCTAATGGTCTACATTATTTTAGTTCACTGGTATCATTTTATTCGCAGATTATCGCTTCACAACTTGCGGCGCAACAGGTCGGTTTGGTCCAAACCAGACCATGTGTGATTCGGAATACAGTAACACGTCTGTTAACGTCAAAGTGGTTACCACACCACCACATCAAGGCATACAAGTCTGGACTGTACCTGAAGAGGGAATCTATTCGTAAGTATATTAGGATTTTCTTAACCAAATCGATTCCCGAAGACCACACCATAGACTAAAACAAGTATTTAGCCTTATAGTGGAACTTGGTGCGAGAGGCATTTCTGCAAAATATTAGCTCTCCTCTTCCTTGCGTCTTGTTTCCTTATTGCTGAGGGTCGTGACCTTCCTGATTTGGTGTGCGTCTTGATGATAGCACGCCACCCGTTCCTGTCTTCGGCGGCATACACAGCATCATGGACGCTAGTGTTGGTGGTGGAGCGAAATTGGTCGGACCAGGGTACCTGACTTCGGCCTCTCGGTCTCTTTCCTTCAACCTTACCAATAACAAAAAGTTTCTCCAGGTTAAGGAGAGGGCCTTTTCTGGTATTTGCAATATCTTCTAAAATCCAAGTATATTAGTTTGTAAGTGGTGTGGCTTGGTATCATCTTTTCCTTTTGATTTCCTTCACATAGACATTATCAAACTCACTATTTATATAAACCCGGGACCGTACGCTGCAACAGTAAAATTAAGTGGTGTATGACGTGTACGACCTCTGGTGTGAACTGAAGGAGTCGATCGCAATAAACCTTTACACCAAATACTTCTAATAAGTAATTTAAAGGACAATATTGACAACATTACGTGGATCGTTTAATAAGAACAAAATTAGTCTCTAATTACTGTTTATTTCGTCTTCCATAGTATTCTTGCTGCGGGTGCCAGCGGTGGTCTGGGCTCAGCGTGGGCCGGAGTATCCCTTGGAGCGCGCACCCGAAGTCTGGTCCTACTTCATCGAGGAGAGCAACTATACATTCTAGTGGGCCAGCAAGGAACCAATGCCTGCAAGAAGGTAAGAACCAATGTACTCTTAGCATAATGGTTCTTAAAAATTGATTTTAAAACTGTGTCTATAATAGTTAAGGCATCTTCCTTATTACCATTTAATAATAATATATTTATTGACATAAAAGATGTACATTACAAAACAAATGTGCCACTGAGGTAGGTATTTGCCTTGATCTCTTTGTATATGGAGGTACTATATTATTAGGAAGTAGGAATTTATGAAGATAAAATATATTGTTACATTATTTTTAATATGTGAATTGAAGGAGTTTGTGCGAATCACAATGAAATTCAAAGTGTGTTTTAACACACAATTATATAAGAGAATATAAAGAGAGCTATGGGGTTGTAAATAATATTGTATTTATTTATTTAATACTTTATTGGACAAAGACAAAGGTGGGTTTTAATGCCGCAATACATTTTATCATAGCCAACCATTGGGATAACTTTAAACACTTTACTGAAAAGTAGGTAAATAAAGGATAATAAAAAATAATATTTAATAACTCACTAAATGTAAATATATGCGAAACCTGTATCATACAACACATTTTCACTTCTATTACCTAATCGTTGGTTAATTTTCCTCAGACTCTATCAGCACAAGAGAGTCAGGACTGCTCCCGAAAGGCTGACTTGAGCCAAGTGTTTACCAGCAAGACTCATGAAGTCAGAAACACGCACGTTCAAGATGGCGGCGGGGGAGGAGGCGGTGGCACCTTTGTGTTTTTGGTAAGCTCCAATATTCTTTAACATTACTTATGTTGTCATTCTTACTACAAGCTGTTTGGACTTCCAATTTCAATAAAACATTATGGTACAAACTGCATCCGTGGTCTAGCGGTTAACTATGTGGATTTAGACGTGGAGGAGGTACCGGATCCAATTCCTGGTCGAAAACAATAATTTATTTAATTTATTTGTGATATTTCTCGAGTTTGGCACGCTAGAAGTACTTGCCATGATTGATCTATAGTAAAGTCTGCTAAATATGAATCGTGTGTATTCTTAAAAGCGTAGTTTCTGATCCCCGGAAGTGATACGGACATGATGACTTTAGTAAACAAATAACATAACTTCCCACAGCTAAGATTCTCTACTATCTTCTAAATAAGAGCAGGTAACTAGGCTTAATAATTGTATAGTATATCTTAGATGAGATGGAAGATGATGGTTTAAACAGCGACCTTGAATTTATGGACGAGTCCCTCTGTCAGTGTTCCCGTCTCTGCTCTGTAAGATATTACCGATACGCACTGGTTAATGACCATAGTCTTCAAACATTGTGATATGGACTATGAGAGGATGTGCCGAAGTTTTCCGAGTGCCGCCCATTTTAGCTGAATGCGTTTGTCGGCTTATTTGCTGAAGTTGTCTGCGTAAACGTAATTTTACACAACTTCCCATGCATATTGGCTTCGCTTGACATGATCATTAAACATCACTTTCGTCTTGTCCAAGTTTATTCCGAGACCAAGCCGTAAAGCCGCGTTTATGCCGTTTAACATTCCGCTAAGATCCTTGAGCGATCTAAACATATACTGTGTATGGAAGTAACTATACCAATTAAATAAATATAATATAGGAAAATAACACTAAAGGAAATATGAGATATCATAACATTTCCAAAAAAACTATTTTCAATTGTAAATTTCAGATGGATAAGGAAGGGAATCCAACTCCCCTGCTAGTGTCAGGTGGTGGTGGTGGGATTTCCGTTGGGACCTTTAGGGACGACGGGTCTCAACACGCGAGGGGACTTACCAATGCGACTCCTGAAGCTGGATACATGTACGGAGATATTGGCAGGACTTCAGGTCAGTATTATTTTATTGGAAAACAAACAGTTCCAATTATCTAATTACATAATTACGAATATATCTACAGACCATTAATACGTTATACATTACTAATTAACGCTACTTAAAAAGTAAAAATTAAATATAAATCAAAACCTATAATATAAGAAAAATAAACTATAAGTATAAAATGTACTTTAGAGACGACCCTTCAGGAAGGAGACTAAAAACATTCCCCTCTGTATAGCGTATCCGTTGGTATAAAATATAATTGCCAGCTTTTGTGTCTCGAGTTTAGTCGTTTGGACAACTACGAGTATTGGCCAGACGCTTGGCCGAAGGATCCCAAACGGCGCAAATTCGTAACCTGCAGTACCGAGGTTGGCGTATATTCGCAGCTTGAGGTTCTCAGCAGAAACCGCCGTACTTCCCGCGCTTGACAATGGATGTGTGATGGGGCTAATGTCGCATCCCACACCAGGGACCTGCGAAGTTTGCACGGCCCAACGATCATGCCGTCGGGTCTCTTGCCATATCGCTTCGCGTAATCCCAGAGGGTTGCGGTAGGAGTAGAATCGCGGGTACTCCAGCAGTGACAAAAGCCCTTCGGATGATGTCGTTGAGAGCAGCGTGACGAGGAATGCGGCCAGCACTACTAGCGCAGGAAAGCCAATTGTGTCCGAGATGTTCCACGGGCACTCCACACCGAAGACGAAGGCACACCGCCATGGTCAGTGTATTTCGATCGAGAAGTGTGCCAACCGATAATAAATATGTACATTACAAAACAAATGTGGAACCGATGCTGAGGGATAATCCCGAAATCAGGAATCCGAATCCCTAGTGGAAAAAAAAAAACTATCATTTACATTTTGCGTAGCGAATTAAGAGCGGTTTTGGCTTGGTTGTTAGAACGCTTAAATCCTACAAAGATCGGTTTAAACCCTCTCTGCATGTACCAATGAGAAATACACTTTTATTCCTACACCTGTCATAGATATACAACACCATCGTTCCCGTGTCTCGGAGAGCACGTTAAGCCGTCGGTATCGGTTCCACTAATACCAACTCGAGGAATCGGTAATAAATTGTCATTAAACAATAAATACATCAGATCCTTGCCAACCTGTCTGGCCAACGTGGCGAGTAGTTATTATTATAATTATGTCTAATTTCAGGAGCGGGTGGTGGTTGGCTGGAGAGGTCAGGTCCATTGACTCCTGGATTTGAAAATGTTTCCGGGGGAGCACTTGCTGCGGGGGGAGCTGGAGGGGTTGCTTGTGCGGGGGGAGCACACGGCGGGTATGGAGGGGGAGGAGGAGCTTGTCTGAGAGGAGGAGGAGGGGGAGGATGGAGAGGTCAGATATTTACACTACGCTAAAAATACACATAATTTATATTTTAGCCAATTAACGACAGCGACGATAGCATTTTTTATTTAATCATCATAGTAATGTCATGACACATGTTCCACACTACTTACGGCGTTCATCGGGCCCTGATACAAAATGTAAACAACGAAACCAGTGGTTCCCAAACTTTAACAAACGAACAAAAAGGCGCTGGCACTGAATCTTCCAGATTAATTGGCATTGTATCTAATCTTAAGTTTACAAGTGTAAAATTAGACTTGGAGGTAACGGGTTCGATTCCTGGTACACAATAATATTTATCAATTGAAATATTTTTTTATTTATTAAAATAAAAACAAAATGTTTTTTCTTCATTTTTAGTTGTATTTTTATTTATTATTATTATTTATTATTAATAATTAATAGGCAAGCAGCGCATTGCTGATATGCCTATATCAAGCACTGGTGTAGAGTTCATTAAATTATCAGTTATCACCATAGTCTATTTCGATTGTCACTAGCCACTTGTCCAGTTTGTTTTTAAAAGTGTTTACAGTTGAGGACTTTAGTATGTCTTCTGGTATTTTGTTCCACATATTTACAACTTTAAATGTCTCAATTATATCTCAATTAAATTTTAAATGTCTCAATTATATCTCCCCTCATTCTGCGATCCCTGAGACTTGTAAGCTTCAAATATTTAAGCCTCTGTTCATATGACTTCTTCCTCAAGCAGTGTGGAAGTTTAGTTGCCCGCCTCTGTACTCTTTCAAGAATTTCTATATCTTTCTTGAAGTATGGATTCCATACTTGAAAACCATATTCCAATAATGGTCTTATGTATGTTTTTTATAAATTTATTAATTAGGTTTATTTTTATTAATAGTCATTTATGTTTTAAAATGTAAGTTTTTAGTTTATTAATATTTTATTGTATTATTTTTACTGTATTCTGCCATGAGGCGTACAAATATTGTGTATAAATATTTAGCTTCGTTTTTAGGAGGTACAACAAACCAAGGAGAACATGGCGAGGGTGGTTATTCTTACATAGACATGAAGAGGTCTTTGAAACAGTTCAATGACGTATCTATGGCTCGTCATATGGGACCTGGAGAGGTTCTAATTGTGCCCGCTATACATGTAAGTAAATTTATTGAGGCAGAAGCAATGAATGTAATTTTTTTTTTATTTAGCTGAAGAGACTTTAGGCTTTTGGGGTCCAAGCGCTATAACATTTAAAAAAAAAATAACCCACGTCTGCTCTGGTGACAAGAGGTCTGGTTCTTTCCTCGCTCGCATCTGTAAGGAAATGCGACCAACGTTTTGCCACTATGCCGCGCGCATACGATTTATATTTAAATTTGATTTTATTGTGATCTAGTTTGTTTTCATTTTTATTTGTAGTAATAATTTAGTTTTATCTTTATTTTAAAAATAACACTGGTCTACGAAAAAATAATTTAAAATCAAACCTACTGGTCTTAACAATCGCTAAACTTCACCATAGAAGAAATTTTATTATTTTTGGGACGGATGGTCACGGATTTTAATGGGTCCCGACTTAAAATCGCTATGTTGCGCATTGGAATCTATTATTCGTTTTATGTGTGTATCAATCATAGAATTATTTTAATAGTAAAGTCCAGAGGTTCTCAAACTTTATGGCCGTTTTTTTTCTTTTCAGTTTTTAATTAAAGTTATTTTTTACGCAGTCAGTATTTAATTTATAAAATTAATTTTATTGCTTATTTATTTATTTATCAATCCAACTATAATTTAGTTCAAAAATAGACATATTTGTGACTTTTTTGTTATATCATATTTAATGCTAAACTAGCCATTTTTTTCCACACTATGGCGTGTGATTGTAGCCTTACTCAAATTTAAATAATGTCATGATCTTTAGTGACACTCACATGATTAAGACGAATCGTTTGACGTAAGAATCATTTAAATCGGCCCACGCGTTTGGTCTCCAGAGTGCCACAAAGGAACAAACATACATATATACATACATACATAGGCTGATAAACATATAACCCTTCTTTGCGTCGCGCGGTCAGGTAAAAATATGGCGATTATTGTGAAATAAGCTAGAAGTATTTATGTTTTATGTCGTTTTACTTTCAGAGTTGTGGCTGTGATTATCGGTGTGTGGTCCTAAACGAATATCGCTCGGTTGTGAAGTGCTACTGTCCCCCCACTTGGATCACAGATGCTCACGATGCTAATAAATGTGTCCGTAAGTAAATTTATTTTTTATCTTTAGACGTTACGCTATTAACCTACTATTACGAAGGCCAAAGCGAAAGTTTTTAGAAAATTTAATGTTGAGCAAACTAGTAAGTTATTAGTTTTATTATACCTTTCCAAAATAAAGTCCATTCCCATCAATACACCGCTGCATCCGATGGAACCACCGAGAACAGCACTTCGTCCTTAGGGTTCTCTTCGACCTTTTGAAACGCAGCCACTGCTTCTTCTGCGTCCATAAAACGTTTTCCTTGAAGTTTTTGAAGACAAGTGCCAAATAATTGTTAGTGTACCACTCTGCAGTAACTGTTTTTTGATCCCCTAAAACAGCTGTTCTCAAACTTTTTTGGTGACGGAACCCTTTTGGAAAGCAAAATACTTAATGGAACCCTCCAATAAAACAATAGTTTTTAAAAGTGTTTATTAATAAGCATGATAAAAGTACAATGTAACAGTTACTAATTATTAATTACACCAAAGAGAGGTGTTTTGTTTTTTTTTCTAAATTCTTGCGGAACCCTAGGGTTCTGCGAAACACACTTAGAGTATAGCTGCTCTAAAACAATTGTTGCGTAATGAACTGTCCTTCCGAAGAACGAGGCCACGTTCTGCTTTCCCATACTTCGACCTGTCTTTACTTTAGTTGGCAACTCCTTGAAAGCCCACTGTCTTTTAGTTTCCGGATCATAACAGTAAATCCAGCATTCGTCACCCGTAGAGTTTTTAAGCCTTATTCAAATTGTGAGGTATCCACCGAGCACAAAGCTTCCTGACTGCTGCTTCAATCAAAGATATAATAAAACTAGTAACTTACTAGTTCGCTCAGTTTTTGATTGTCTAAGAACTTTCAGGTTGACCCTCGTACACACACAAAATTATACATAGACATACATATGTACACTTATTCACATTGTTGGGATCTATTTAGAAGGTGTAGATAGACGAGTTTTTTTTGTCTTATGTTAACGTTCCATAAATGTGTGGCGACAACTGCTAAAGAATTTGAAACAAATCCAGAATGATGCAAAGGGATAGAAATAAGTGAGTTGTGAGAAGAACGAAGGGATTTGTTGTCAAACGAAGAAAAATAGGGAATTTTGTCCTTGAGGTATTCCGGTATCGCAGGCTTCTTACTCACAAGCTTAGAATAGAAAAAAAAGGAGACAGAGAACTCTTAGATTTCGAATGTTTCTACCAGCAAACCTTTGGGAGTGTGAGACCGTATAAACGTGTGGGGTGCAATTCTAACTAATAAACTACATAAATAGTATGTGTATACATAAACTGCGTGGTCTAGCGGTTAAGCACATTGATTTAAGAATCGATGGAGTTCGATTCCAAGTCGGGACACAATCATTTATTTAAGATGGTACGCTAGAGACATCGACGAGCTTGCCACTTGTCATGATGGGCCTATAGTTTACTAAATGTTATTGGCTAAATGTGCACCCGCGTCTATTAATAAAAAATGGACGTGGAAATGTGGGTATTACTTTTGTCAAAAGATATACCTTTTTAATCTGGACATTATATAAATCTTTACATAATAAGTAACAATATTAACTATTACTTTATAATTTCAGTGGCTACAACTTGGGATAACCTGTCGTGGGTGGTGATCGCCATCTTGTCTGTCGTCGTGTTCGTCTCCTCTTTCTTCATCATTTGCGTCTGTTTGTATCTTTGTAAGTTTATTTGTATTTCCATAGTCCCACACAGTTGCTTCTAATCTTTTAGAGGGTTTTAACACTTCTGCTTCCCTCTCGCACAATCCAATATTGACTTTATTGTCACTTACTGGTACTAAAGCAAGTTGTAAAAAGTCCATTTTTATTCACAGACAACACATATCAGCGTAAGAAAGAAGCTGAAATTCGTCGCAAACGTCTCATAGAACAAGAATTACAATTACATCGACTCCGTAATGCCCCGGGTGGCAATGACAATGCCCTTACTGCCTTTAACCCTCATTACGGTAGTGAAGGGTTTCTGCCTCAAGGAATAGACGTCAGGGGATTGCCACAAGTCTCAAGAGAAAGTCTTAAACTTGTCAAGTAAGTAAATGTTTAAAATAATGGTGGTAAAAAATTTAATAAAAAATATTTTGAGTAATAAGAATAATAGAAGTAATAACTATTATACATTTTGTGGAGAAAGAAATTAGAATTAACACTGTGTGTAACGTCTCGTAACGTAAATGTATATAGAATGAATAGGAGATAAAATAATTGAAACTGTAAAGACGCCTAATAAATAGACAGTCATGATGAACGTTGTCTACTTATATATATTTAAGAGGAACTTAAAAGGTCACTAGGATCTGATAAACTGCTGGTCTTTTAGCTTACTCTTTGGTCCACTTTGCTGCTTAGTCTTCTACTAACAGGAGTAAAATCATTCAAAATAATTTAAATTATGACGTGTCACAAATGCCCGTGATGGTATAGTTTTACTTCAATATTTTTAGTTAAAGTTTAATGAATTAAAGAAATACTAAACGCAGAACAGAGTTCAAGAAAATGGGAAAAATGTGCTGCGATATATTTAAAATTAAATATGATATTTATTTAACTACTAAGTAGGTATGTATTCCATAGAATTTACATAATAATCAGAAACAAATAATACTTGTTTTTGTTTTCAGAGCCCTTGGTCAAGGGGCATTTGGAGAGGTATACCAAGGTCTGTACCGTCATCGAACCGGGGACAGTGTGGAGATGCCAGTAGCTGTAAAGACATTGCCTGAACTGTCCACTGGTCAGGCCGAGTCCGACTTCTTGATGGAAGCCGCCATCATGGCCAAGTTCAACCATCCCAATATTGTGCATCTTATTGGAGTTTGCTTCGATAGGCATCCCAGGTAAGCTTTTTTTTTTTTCATACTAGCACGACATGTGACCTTGGGCCCACCTGTTGGTAAGTGGCGCGCAAGGTCCACGAATGTTAGCAACTGAAGTCAGATACTCATAACTGCCATCAGTCCCTAACACTATGCCGGCTTGACTAGATGCTTTTTCACACTTCGCTTAAAGTTATAGGAAAGTGGAAACACAGAGGCTGGAAGAGCATTCCACATCTTTATCGTACGACAGATGTATGAGTCTCCAAATTTATACGTACGCGAAGGGATGGTGACTACGATATGTGGGTGCATATGTGCGTGTGGTTCGGTTGCGGAATGGAGAGGGAGGGATTAGGTTATAGAGTTCTTCGGAGCACTCACCATAGTATAGCCGGTAGAACACGCTCAGAGAAGCCAAGCTGATTTACAGAAACTTTAGAAAAAAAATCGAACATCATATCTTTACACCAGTTCCCTTGTGGGGTAGACAGAGACGATTGAACGCCATTTATCACCACATACCGCTTTAGCTTCTTCGACATTTATCAGCCTATTTATTTACATGCCCTTTTGTTTCGTAGACTCTTTATTGCACCTTCTGCTAGTGTTTTATTTATTTGGTCGTGATAGGTAAGTCTTGTTCTGTCCTTTTACCTCTGGTCATTTTTTCTTCTCTCATCCTTTTGGTATACCCGAATACTTACTCTATTGACAATGCCTCTTTACAGCTGCTATTAACTATTATAATTAAGTTTATTATTCTCAGGTACTGAGCCTTTATTAGCAGACTGTTCCTTGCTATCAACAGCCATTTTTAAAATGTTGATTTAATATTATTATCAATTAAGAAAAAAATAACTTTGTCGAATCCAAGGGCTCTTATAAATAAACAATTGCGTATTTCGTAGTTGCGAATGCGGTCGGCCAAAGTTACGCCCACATACGAGCTACAAAACAAAACACAAATTATTCTTGACTTTGCTTTTATTTGTTTATTAATGTATAATAAACAGTTAACAATTTCAGTTGTAGTGAAATAATTCGTTTGATGAATCTGGATAGACTTTACAGCAGCTATAATTTAAGTGACACCTTAAACTGTTTTTGTTTTAGCTAAAGTATGACAATGCCTTTTTACAGCAGCTATAATTTAAGTGACACCTTAAACTGTTTTTGTTTTAGCTAAAGTATGACAATGCCTTTTTACAGCAGCTATAATTTATGTGACATTTTAATAATGTTTTAGCTTATAGCATGACAATGCCACTTTACAGCAGCTATAATCTTAGTGACATCCTCATAATTGTTTTCGTCTTAGCTTGTAGTATGACAATGCCTCATTACATCGGCTATAATCCTTGGTGTATTTATTTTATAATTGTGTATGTCTTAGTTTATAATATGACAATGCCTATTTACAGCAGCTATAATTTTAAGATTATAATTATGTATATTTGGGTTGTAATGTGCTGCTCCAAATACAAGCTATTTCCCAGAAAATACGCTTTTCATTATATTGATTATTTTTTTTGAAAAATTGCGCAGAATACATTATATTTATTGTCCTATGCCTACTTACAAAATAAATAATAAAAAAAAAAGAAATCCAAGCCTTTTGCCCACGATATCTGATCTCACGGCCCTTTATATGTCTGTTTGTTTAGCTATAGGTTGTACAAAGTTCGCTAGATCAATTATCAATATTTCCTAATTTTGATTCAGGTTCATAGTACTGGAGCTACTGGCTGGTGGTGACTTGAAGAACTTTCTCCGAGAAAGTAGACCGAAGCCTGAAAGAGCCAGTGCGCTCACAATGAAAGATCTGCTGCTCTGCTCTTTAGATGTCTGCAAAGGTTGTCGGTATCTTGAAGCGAAGAGATTTATTCACAGGTTAGTAAAGTATCATCTTGTTATGAGCCTCAAGAAATTCTTGGTCATGCGCAAGAGGTGAATTTGAAAGAGTTTCATTGATAAATCTGCTATAGCTGAATTTGCAGATATTTTTTTTCAGTTAGATTAAACATTCGCTGGTCACTGGATTTGGCTAAGCTGCTCGCTACTTCGCTGCTTAGTCTTTCACTAACAGGAGTAGAATCATTGAAATTAATTTACATTATGACGTGTCTCAAATGCCAGTAATAGGTTTACGTGAATAAAGATATTTTGGGTGGTCAAGGTGGTAATTCATGCACTTTTGGTGCTGGGCGCCGTTACTGGTATAACGAACACAGGCGGTCTAGGTTCCACTACTTCAGATCTCGTTCAAGAGCACTCCGCTTGGAGGAGTGCTCATGGAGAAGATCTGAAGTATAAATTACTTTTACTGTATTTATTGGTAAACTTACTGTATTTATTGGTAAATTTACTGTATTTATTGGTAAACTTACTGTATTTATTGGTAAACTTACTGTATTTATTTGAAATATTTTTATTTTAAATACTTTATTGCAGTAAAATTGTACATAGGCGGGCTTAATGGCCAGGCATTTTCTAACAACCAACCTTTAAAATTTGTGTGGCAGAAATGGCGGAGTATGTGAGCTATATAAAAACTACTTCTTTTGTCTATCAGGGATATAGCAGCTCGTAACTGCCTTTTAACATCCCGGGGCCCAGGTCGGGTTGTGAAGATCGCAGATTTCGGAATGGCGCGAGATATTTACCGCGCAGACTACTATAAGAAAGGCGGGAAAGCGATGCTGCCCATCAAGTGGATGCCGCCAGAAGCCTATATTGACGGGGTTTTCACTATTAAAACTGATGTTTGGTAATTATATTTTGTAGTAGTAAGATGATAGTCTGGCTAATGAAAGTAGATAATCGAATTATTTGGAAACTTTTAAATGGAAACACTATTATAACCCGATCATAGTTCAATTGTTTTATAGAAACTTTAAAGGCAGCCATACTATTTTTTTTTTTGTTTGCCGCGCTTTTTTGTTATTTACTTTTATTAGCCAGACTATAGTTAAAGTTGAATGTTGAAAGCTAAAGTTACAGATGAAAGTGGGAAGTTAAACTTGAAAGTTGAAAAGTTGTCAGGTACATACAAATTTCAACATGGTAAAGACTTTTTAAGTGAAGTAAATTTTTGCAACTTTGCCAAAGTTTTATTTATTTTTTATTATTGAATATTTATAAAGTAAACAAGTTATCATTTAAAACTTCAAAAAATAATACAAAAATTGACCTAAATTTCAAAAAATAGGTCGGCAAAGATAATTTAGCTTGCATAAAATCAACAGCATCTACACAAGAAACTATTTTCTATTTGTATGGTTTTTTTTTTATTTTTGCTAATTTCAGGTCATTCGGTGTATTGGTTTGGGAGGTGTTCTCCTTGGGTGTGATGCCGTATACAGGTTGCGCCAACCGGGAGGTCATGGAGATGGTCTCCGGAGGGGGGCGGCTCGAGAAACCATATGGTAAGATTACAAAACAGTATTTTTCATATTGTGAAACAGTATCACAATAACACAAAAATAGCTTTTAACAAAATCGTGTAATTAAAACTGTTCTACAAAATAAACTAAAGGCTTACCACCAGGGAGGGTACCTAAAACGCTCGCCGCATTTCCTCGTTGAATTATAATCGAAATATTCTGTTTTAAGTATTTTTGGCATTTGGGGTCGCCACACTCTTGAAAAATTCGTTTATCCAGCTCTTTTATTGATGTCAATTGTTTAAACTCAATAGGCAAACCGTTAAATATTTTAATTCACCTTTGGTTACTATTTTTAGAAACAATAGTAAGTTTTGTAGTCGGTTTCCATATATATATATATATATATATATTATTAAGAATAAAAAAACAGTACAATGATTTAAATAAAAATAAAATATTATACTAAATTTAACCTAAAAAATAATAATAATACATAGAAAATAAAAATACATACAAAAAAAATAGCTTCTCCAAATCGCCGTCTTGTGGCATGGCAGCATTTCCTCTTTGAATTAGGATACTTCATTTTTGGGAGAAATAACTGCCAGCCCTATTGTCCCAGAGACGTCAATGAGCCTTGGAACAATTTCTTTATAAAAGGCTTTAATCCCCACGGACCCATCGATTCTACAGCAAACGTCGAAAAAAAGTAACTATTGCAAATAGTTTCATATTTATTCCATAAATTATATTTATATTAAGTCAGAACATTATTTTGTTCGCCCGTCCTCGTTAACAGACCAAAAGAGATTCGGGTAGTTTTTAATAAACATACATGCGTCTAGAATATACAGACACGGTAATGTTAAAATATTCTATTCTAGAAAGTATGGTCTACAGGAGTCGCGCTTTCTTTGAAAAAAAAATCAACAACAACCTTTTTTTGGGATTATAAACAGCATCTACAGAGTTACCCCAAATTACAATGCCATATCTCAGCACATAGTTTACTTAGACATAGTATGAAGTAATAGCTTCTGATTTATTGACGAGCTGCCTGACTTTTTTTAGAGCGGAAACAAATCTATTGATTATAATGGAAACATCTTCCCGTTTTATCTGTTATAAATGTTTTCAACTGTTAAACAAACTTATTATTAGTTTGTAATAAATAATTATTACCTCATCAAGCGCGGGAAGTGCGGCGGTTTCTGCTGAGAACCTCAAGCTGCGCAAATACGCCAACCTCAGTACAGGTTACGAATTTGCGCCGTTTGGGGTCAAGACGATGGGCCCATGGGGACACTCAGCCAAACGTCTGGCCAAGGAGTTGTCCAAACGGCTAACGGAGAAGTCTGGAGACAGGAAGGCTGGCAATTATTTCTGCCAACGTATTAGCTTAGCTATACAGAGGGAAAATGTTGCCAGTCTTATTGGGACTATCCCTGAAGGATCGTCTCTAGAGGACATTTTTTACTTATAGTTTATTTTTTATTAGGTTTAGTTTATATTTATTTTAATTTTTACTTTTAAGTAGTTTTAATTTATATTGTAATTATTTTATACTGTTTGTATATTACTTCATTAAATAAATAAATATTTTTACTACTATTCATATTTATTTTATTGCACGTATAAATGTTCTATTTTGTCCCTAAGGTTTGGCTATCAGAAAATGTCTACGGGCATTAAGTCCGCCTTTGTACTTTGTACAATAAAGTTTTTAAATAAATAGATAAATAAAAATTAAATATTTTTTTATGCATTATATACTTAGTAGTTATTGATATTAAAAATATTTATTCGAAGTAGATACAAAAATATTAAAATAAAATAGCATAAATAAAACTAAACTAAAAATACCTATGAAATTAAAACTATTCTACAAAATAAACTAAGGGCTTACCAATAGGGAGGGTACCTAAAACGCTCGCTGCATTTCCTCGTTGAATTATAGATGAGTTATTATTAGATGATTTGATAATAAAAAATAAATAAAACATACATTTTATTTTTTATTCATGTAGGTTGTCCACAAGAGATGTACCGCCTAATGTGTGAATGCTGGAACCCCACTCCGTCTGCTCGTCCCGCATTCGCACAGATGTTTGACAGGCTATCCCTATTCCTACAGGTAATAATCCTAAGTTACAACCACAGATTTAGACGTACTGGGTTCGATTCCTGGTCGGGACAAAAACATTTATTCTCTAATCTCGTGTAGAGATATCGACGAACTTATCACTTGTTATGAAGGGCCAATAGTAAAGTTATTAATTTAAAAAAGATACACCAGCGACTTAAAACATAAAATAAGTTTATGTTACAAAAGTACACAAGTTCCGAGTGATACTTCAATGAAGGGCAAAGCTCGAAAACTAAATGCAAGCCCACCTCGATCCTTGGCACCCCATCAGACTGGAAAATTCTCATGGATACATTTGAACACCATTGTAGGATCCCAGACGAACTATCTGTATCAGCCTATAGGCCAGACATCTTAGTGTTTTCTCGGAACTTGAAAAAAGTTATCCTTATTGAACTTACCGTTCCGTGGGAATCAAATATTCCAAAAGACCACAACATGAAGTCGAATAAATATTATAATCTCACAGAAGAAATGATCAGGAACGGGTTCAAGACTCAGCTTTACGCAGTGGAAGTTGGTGCAAGAGGAGTTCCAGCAAAATCTTTGCATCACTTACTGAAAGAATTGGGCCTCAGCAGGTCTGCAGGAGATACATTTATGGAACGAGCTTCCAAGACGGCATTAATGGAATCATACAGTATTTGGTTGGGTAGGGAGAGGAGTAGAATGGTGGATGGTGAGCGTATTATTGCGCAATAAAAAAAAAGGAGGCCTCCTTTTCTTAAACCAGCCTATTGTCGGTCGCAAGCCCGAGACACCATTCTTCTCAACTCCTACCCACACACGATGGACCCGGCACCCGCACTGTGAATCCATGGAATGCTTAGAAATTTGTCTCCTCTTCTACAAGAGTATACAGCACTCAAAATTGAACAAATATTACTTAAATTTAAAGTTATAGCTTTAGTATCTACTATTAGAGTGCGCGAGGCCCCTGCAATAGCGATGTCCCGGGCAGTTCCCTGCTCGCTACTTCCAAAGTCCGCCCCTGCCATCACGCCTATATCACGGAACTGATATAAATAAAATTCGAAATATATATATATAAGTAGTGGCCTTCTCTATTCCAATACATAAAGTATAAACATAACTATGTAAATAATTATATAAATTCCAGGATCCTGAAATAGTGGGTGCGCCCCTTCCCGTAGTTCGCAGTCTCCTGCCCCACACGGAAGACAGTAGCATCAGCAATGGTCTTCAGGTAAATATACATACTGACCCCTAACATCCTGTATACTGATATTTACTGATACATATTGAGGAATTTTGAGTTGATTGTCTTTTACACAATTTATTCAAATATAAAAGAATTACAATATTAAATAAACTATCTGATTTAAAAAAATAAAATAAAATATTAATAAACTAAAAACTTACATTTTAAAACATAAATGACTATTAATAAAAATAAACCTAATTAATAAGTAAAAATACAACTAAAAACTAAAATGAGATAAAAAAAAAAACTTGCTCCAAATCGCTGCAAATGTGGCAGCATTGCCACGTTGAATGGCAATGCTGATCCTTTGGCCCAAATATTGCCCAGCCCTTTTGTCTCCCGAGGTGTTGACGAGCTGTTTTGACAACGCCTTGAAAATTTCATGTGCACTTGGTCCCCACGGCCCGAGAGTTTCAACTCCAAACGGCGCAAAAGCACATCTCCCAATAAGCTGAGTGTATTTCCGCCGCTTGAGGTTCTCTGCTTGCAATGCAGCAGCGCCTATATTAAAACAAAATCTAAATTTAACCTAAAAAATAATAATAATCAAAATACATACTTACAAAAAAATAGCTCCTCCAAATCGCTGTCTTGTGGCATGGTGCCCAATACACTAGCAGCATTTCCTATTTGAATTAAGAATTCAAGACAGGACAAGAAAAAATCAAAACAGGGAAGAAATGGTAGAAGTGTCTGTAGTTAGTCGGTCTAAAAAATATTTAAAACAAATTCTATAGCAGTGTAACGTTAGAATGCAGCCAGTGTACATTTTTTTATCTGTTATAAATATTCTGTACTATTTTTATTAATACATAAATTCCTTTTAGTTACATAAGAATAAAAAATCCTGCTTTGGCCAGCGTGGCGAGTGTAGGCTAAATTTTCCAGATTTATGCTCTGGAAGGCCCATCTCCAACAGTGGGGGTCTAGGACACTGCGTTCTAAGGGCTGTAATGAAATAAAATGGATTATACCGGATTATAGACATCTAATCGTAGAATAGAATTACAAATCTATAATTTTAAATCATATTATATTTTATTGTTATATTATTGAGCATAAATCGTAGATACATAAATACAGACGTTTTTGTTTTGAATTAAACTGTGTAAAAAGCGAATTAAATCAGAATCTCTTATTAAATTTATTTTATTTTCAAATTTAAATTTAACAAATCAAATTAATATTTGTATTAAAAGTTGAGGTTGTAATTAAAATATTTTTTTTTTTAATAACAAAATAATTAATAATCTGTTTTTTTTTTTCTTTTCCCCCAAAAAAATGTTTTTCGCTCTGGCTACTAGAAGCAAGTAACTGTTTTTTAAAATTATTTTATATGCAACGTCTCGGTGTTAGTCTTTTTATTTGTGAATTATTACCCCCCTTTCGACATTTGCTTGGAGTGACGCATGTACCCCCTCCTTTTTCCAAGAATGAAAAACGCTTAGATCTAGTACCCCCTATGTAGTTAGCAGAAAGAGATTCATTGGAATGTTTTTGTTTATTTGTGTCAGTTATCGCCATTTTTTTTATTTTTTTATTTTAATTTTTATTAATTTTGGAAAATACTTAACACAGAAGAAAATTGTAATACAGCAATTTTAAGAAACTAGAATAATATTTTCACGAAACCAGATATATTTTGCGAACAAAGAACAAAGCTTTTTATAGCCAATTCATATTATGCAGTAAGTTAGAAGCATGGATCTATGTAAATTTATATTTTTATTTTTCATTACTTTTTGTTAAGATATTGCAAAGAATCTCAATTCAAAATATATGAACCTCTTAAAACTTGCCTATAGTAGCTATAGCGGAGACCTGTCTATATCTACATATTTTAATATAACCCCCTTTTTAATTCAAACTGGGATTTTTAAAAAATATATATATATAAACCAGTATATAGTTTTATAATAAAAAAAATAGTATGTTTGTGTCATAGTTTTAGAAACCCCAGTTTTATTTGTGCACGTTTTAGTTTTTACTATACGTATTCACCCAATGGAATTTTAATATACAATTTACAAATAAATCAAAAAGAACTACTTATAATAAAGTTAAAATCCTATATTTACTTTAGTTATCTTCTTTATTATTTAAAGAGAGAGGAATTTATTCGGAGTAAAATACAAAGATTAAAAAATAAAATAAATTAAGAACTAAATTATAAAAACTAAAAATTTATAAATAAAATTACGACTATTCGATGGGCGTAGTGTGCCGAGGACACTCGCTGCATTCCCCCGCTGAACAGCAAGGCTGACCCTTTGAACAAGATATTCTCTACTCAAAGGGTCACCCGTCGCCAAGTGGAGTTTCTTACCAAGCTCGCGGGAGAACACAAGAGCCTCCTCCTCCTCTTTAGTTTAGTTAATATATATATTTTAAAACTAACAATATTTAATTATATCATAATTTAAATCTACTTTTATTTTATTAATCGTGCATAGAATGTATTTACCGGCTAAGATTGGAAAGATTAGAAAATATCTTACCATTAAGTTAGGATGTGGAACATTTTTATCGTATTAAGAATAATATTATTTATTTTTCAAAACTAAAATAGTAAGAATATTTAAAAAAAAAAACAACACTTTAATCGCCGAATGCTACACACAGGCACTTAAAGCATTATAAAGTAAAGCAATTGCAGTTCAAAGTCAAAGTCAAAATATATTTATTCACGTATTACAGGCATTTGATACACGTCATTAATTAAATTATTTTAGAATGATTCTGCTCCTGCTAGTGGAAGAATAAGCAGCAAAGTGGTCCTGTTAATGTTTAATCTGACAGGAATCTGAGAAAGGAATCTGCAAGGAAAACATATACCGAACTACACAACAACGATCAATTAATAACCTTTTAAATTCAGCTATGAGTAGGGGAAAGTGGGGTAATTGGGAACACCTAACTTTAAATGCTCTTTAATAATAAAATAGAGTTTTAAATGCATCAACAGTCATTGCAAGAGTGACGTTGGTAATCTATCTACATAATAATGGTATCAAAATAAACTATATAATTAAAAATATAAGAAAATAATTAACACTGACGTTCCTTTTTACCCGAATGCATGTGGGGTAATTAAAAACATGGTGAAATAGAAACGTTATCGGGTAACTGGGCTTTATTATACAGAGCGGCGACCTTTTTCTGGTAACTTAAATGTGTTTTACTCAAAAATGCATGTAATGTGGTCATTATTTTGACAATCTTGTTTGAGCAAAGTCGACCTTGTCGTTCTGTTTCAAGGAGCGGCCGGCAAAGTTTTGCTGGTCGCTCTAACAGGCCGGCAAAACATTGCCGGCTGCTATTTGACGTTTTAACGTAATATATATTTTATTTAAATTACTTGCTGGTTTTATTTAGATTAGGTACTTGCATTTTTGAGTAAAGCACTATACAAGCCACCACTATGACTGCTTCGCTGGTCACGGTATGGTTGCCTCGAGCTAGCCTAGCTACACTCTAGCCCTTCCAGCTTGGCCATCATTGCAGCCATGCTGTCCTCGCTGTCTCTTATATCTCAGCTCGTACATGCTGCACGCGCTGTGTCGACCTGGAGGTGCGCTGTCGGCCATCATCAGCGCGACCAGCAAAGTAGTCATTATAGACCGCGGCAGTAATGTACTAGTCAATTATATATTAGTCAATTGTTAAAAGTGTTGTTTTAGTATTGACTAATTAGTCGCAGGTTTGCCCTAAGAAAGCCTTTTGCTTCTTAGGTCTTTAACTACACGTCGAAGATCTTTATTATCCTATTTATTAAAACAATTATCTAATGTTAAAATACATTTATATGACCAATCAAATAAGAAAAGTTCCCATTCACCATCTTGTCACCGTTCCCAATGACCCGAAGTAAGCAATTTAAATAAAAATTGCCGTGACTCGTCTTATAATTTTTGGTAAGCTTCAAAATATATGAAGTCTATTAGCAGATAGTACATCTAAGCTGGTAACAAAATATGATCTCAATTAATACCAACATCTTAAGACAATATCGATTACTACATACGATGAAAATTATAATGAAAATATAACATATCTGAAACAACGCGAGCTGCATTTGCAGTTGTACTAAGTCACGATTGACGCGTCTATTAAAAGTATACGGGAGATTGTAGTGCGGCTAGAAGTATCAGATACCTCACTGTTCCCAATTACACCGCCGTTCTTAATTACCCCACTCTCCCCTACCTATGAAATTACAATATGAAAGTACACTACCAAGCACGATAATTAAGATGGAGTACCAGTTCCGTTAACACTATATATGGGTCAAAGCAATTCCATTGGGTGAGTCGCGGTGTATATTCGTATGTGTGTGTTGAATGGTGATGTATGCGTTCCGCAGCGCGCGCCGACTGCCTGCGACTACCTTGTGCCCATGTCGCCGCCGCTACTCCTCACTGACGATAGGTAATTCTTTGTTCCTATATCATATAAATCATCCAACTCATACGTTCAGGACCACAAGTTTTTCAAAACAGACTCAGTGGTTTCAGACCTGATATTTTTTTTTTTAAAGACGAGTTAAGGTCATTTATTAACTTATTCCTTTGGGATTAAAAAATGGGACTTATATATCCTTCGGTCATTAGAGGGTTAATATATATTATTTATTTAATTATCGCCATAGGATCCTATAGAACTACGGTTAAGTTAACATATATACGGATGGCCAAATAGTAATGATACAGTATGGCCAGGAATAACAAAACAAAACACGAATGCCCTAATTTCCATTATAGTGTTAAATGCTAACTAGGCCGATACTGATTAAAAAATAGAACATCAAATATATATATCAGGCAGGGACCAGCAGGAAAATGTAGTTTAGGTTGTAACTGGAAGAAACAAATTGTTCAAATATCGACTAAGTATTGTGGCGCTTAGTTTCGAAGATAGCGGGTTATAAAAGCAATTAAACGAACTGTTTTAGCCGAAAACGCTAATTATAAAGTAATTAAATGTGCAAAAATGTCTAACTTAGTTGGTTTTTGTACACGGCGAAATGTTCTTATATTCAGTATTAATTTATCAAGTAAAAATATAAAACGAAATGATCCTCATAAAACTTGGTCTGCTATTTTTTAATATTAAAAATTGAACACAGCTACATCGTTAAAATATTATTGGACTTCTGTCCCAAGTGTATTTTATTTTACACACTATTTTTTTGCTTATTACGTTAACATGAAAAAACATATACTTAGCTTACGGATAAAAAAAAAACATTTAAATGGTCAAAATAAATACATTTATAGTTAAGTTTATACTTTGAGTCAATTTTTTAAAACAAATGTCTCTAAATATAATCTTAACTATGGTCTTGTCATGTGCCTAGATATTGCATGCATTTCATTTAAAATTTAAGATATAAGATGAGTTGGGGTAAATGTAGATATGGGTAAAGTGTAATTGTTTATAAATCCCAAAATGGTAGTAATTTTATAAAATGGCAACACTTTTTCGATAATATAGTACAAAATTATAAATAGTGACTCCTAGATGTCTCTCTCAAAACGATTGTCTAATTTGTAACATACATTTGTTATGCCGTTCTTTACCCAATTACGAGGATGTGACTACGCAAGGTATAAAACCACTAAAGTCAAAATATCATTATTCACGTAAATCTATTATAGGCATTTGTGACACGTTATTATTTAAATTATTTTGAATGATTCTACTCCTGCTAGCAAAGAGTAAGCTGTTAGCAGAAGACCAGCAGCTTATCAGATTCCAATGAACTATTAATGTTTAATCTGACTGAGAAAGAAATCTAAAAGGAAAACTCAGCTATATCAGATTTACAATTTAAAACGAATACAGAATTACAAAACAAATATATATCATCTCAAAATTTACCTATAGTAGTACCTATGCGAATACAATATATAAGTACATTGGTATATATATATGTGGTATTTATAGATATTCTTAAGCATCACCTAGAATTCGAATAATATCGTAATATGCATAAAATTACGAATTTTCAACTGGTTATACCAGATTACAACAATATACCACTTACCCCAACTCACGCTACTTAAAATAAATCCTAATCATAATAATCAAATTAACTAATTACATTCTTTCAGACTTTACATTTTTTATAATAAAATATATATATATTTACAAAGCAATGTAAGGTGCGTTGGGGTAAGTGTGGCATATAATGGCGGGAATTTCCTGCCGGAATATTAATTTAAAATCATCATCATGAACTGCCTGTGTCTCTCCACTGCTGGATTTAGGCCTCCCCCAAGGCTCGTCATTTCGCTCGATCTCCTGTCACCCTCATCCATCCTCCACCAGCGACTCAGATCATCTGTCCATCTGGCGGGGGGTCTGTCACACTCTGCGTCTTTCAGTACGTGGTCTCCACTCCAGACTTCGTCTACTCCATGCTATGTCTGTAACTTTCGTTCTCTGACGTATGTCAAAGTTTTGGACTTTATCTTTCAGAGAAATCCCGAGCATAGCTCTCTCCATAGCGACTTAAACTTGAGGATCAGACCCCCCGTCAGAGTCCACAACTCTGCTCCATTCGATATTACGGGAAGAACGCACTGGTTAAAAAAAATGTCTTTAAATATGTATGTTTGATAGGAAGATGTGACGTAATTTGCCAAATGCCGCCCATCCTAGCTGAATCTGCTATCCTAGCTGTCTGTCGGTTGAAGTTGAATTTTAAATAATGGGCACTAACTGGTAATTTCTGTAACGAGTTGTAATTTCTATATATATATATATAAATATCAATTGTCGTAATTTTATGCAGATTACGATATCGCATTTG
The DNA here is from genome assembly GCA_910589645.1 of Tinea semifulvella. Classification (NCBI taxonomy): domain Eukaryota; kingdom Metazoa; phylum Arthropoda; class Insecta; order Lepidoptera; family Tineidae; genus Tinea; species Tinea semifulvella. Next base: position 522,791 of record OU342619.1, on the reverse strand, counting down.
AATTCTAGGTGATGCTTATAAATATCGATAAATACCACATATAGTGGTTAATTGGTTATACCTCGCCCAGTCACACTTTTCCCGTAGTTGGATAAAGAACAGAAAAACAAATGTAATTTACAGAATTGACAGCTATTTTGAGAGAGCCATCTATATCTAGGTTCTCTGTTTATAATAATTATATTTGTTTATTTACGCGGTGGTGGCTCGCTTGTAAGAACGAAAGGTCAGTTCAAACCCCCCCGGCATGTACCAATGAGAAATACACTTTTCTTACGTACTGGCGTTATAGATTTACAACACCACCGTTCCCGTGACGAGGAGAGCACGTTAAGACGTCAGTCCCGGTTCCATATTACCAACTTGTGGAATCGTTAATAAATTGTCATGAAAAATTTACATCTGATCCTTGCCAACCCGTCTGGCCAGCGTGGCGAGTGTAGGTTAAATTCTCCAGATATATGTTCTGAAAGGCCCATCTCCAGCAGTGGAAGTCTAGGACTCTAGGGGCTGTAGTGATGAGTGATGATGTAAAATACGTGTGGCACTCGGGGACTGCCGCGGTATAATTATTTATTTATGCAGTATTTTTTTTCTTTGATATTAATTCAAGTTTTTTATATTACTCGTGGACGCGGCTAAAAAGCACACTGTCTCACCTAGCATTGTGTCTAAAAGAATAATCAGTTATGAGCAGAATCAGTTATGAGCAGTTAGCAGCTAGTCTACACGCATACGTAGTAATTATGACTTTGGTCTGGTCTGTATTATCAAAAAAGTGTTGCCATTTTATAAAATAACTACCGTTTTGGAAGTTATACACTACACTTTCCCCATATCTACATTTACAACAACTCACCTTATATATTAAGCTCTCAGTCTAAAATAAAGTGTTTTAAATTAATGTTAATTCAAAGTGATCTTAATTTTTGTAATTATGAAAGAATGTGGCAGGAATTTAATATTGTATTTGATAAATTATTTGAAAACAAACAAAAAACAGTTTCAGCTTTTAGTAGGTAGCCTCATATCCTTTATTTTATTTTACAACTATTGTTAATTTCCTCATAAATATTTATGTGTATTTCAATCCATAAAATTATTAACATATTGTTTTTATTGTCATGCGCATTGCATACTTTACGCATCGATGCCGAAACCAACGATACTGTCAACGGGTTTTTTTAGCAGCGATGCGCATAATTTAAAAAATATATATGTCCAATCCCACCCACCTCTAATCGAACATTTCTATAACTCAACAAATTTTAAATAGGTGGTAGGCGGACTGATGGTTGTAATTTCCCCAGTCTGCCGGGATGGGGAACGCACCGTTCGTGCTGATAAACCCAGTAAAGTATATCCACACGTTTCGGGATCGCTCAAATTGCCGTCATGTCCAGTCAAGCCAGCATAGTGTTTGGGACTGATGTTAGTCATGAGTGTCTGATTTCAGTTGCTAACATCATGGACCTCGCGCAGGTGGGCGAAAGGTCACACGTCGTGCCAGTATATAATATACCTCGTGGTTTTTTATGTTCTCACTATAGACTAAATGTTATTCTATTGATAGAACCAAACGACTTTTTTAAGAAACCTAAAATAGCTATTAAAAAATAGGCTATTTTAAATTTAACAGTTTGTATGGAGAAGCCAAATTTTTTTGTCACTTCCGACATATAGTTTCTTAGAAAAAGTTGTTTATTTCTATCAATAGAATAACATATTAGTCAAGAGTAAGATCATATAAAATCACTTATATATAGTATTGTAGTAACGGCTACCTCTTTGTTTAATGGATATATTAATATGTATTGTTATATGGCAGGTTAACGGAACATCATAGCATATCGCCAACGGTGGCACAGGTCGCCCCAGAACGAGAGGATTCACAATATCAACATCTTCTGAAAGGTAAACCCAAATTAAATTTTATTCTTATACTCTTTTCGTGTTTGACTTGAAAGCAAAGCGAAGCGTTCTTCGCTTTTTTTACCGAATTTTGCTTAAAAGTTGTTTAAAAGGTAAGTCTTGTTTCAAGCGGTCTTATTTTTATATAAATATTACCATGGTAAGCTTAACAATATTAGTTCTCCTGGAAAGTAAAAAATGGCATTTGACATCATTGCAAATGGCACATACTTACTGTCAACAAGAACTACAAATAGATGGTGTCGATAAACCCAGTAAAGTGTATCCACACGTTTTGGATGCAGGGCCCCAATTCGCGTACGGCATGCATGCCCGCTCGATTTGCTCGAATGAAACTGACAGTATTCTATACAATACAAAATACAAATACAAAATATTTTATTGTTCATAAAAGTTTAAGATCTTTATTCGGAGTAAAGTACAAAGATTAAAAAATAAAGGCCTCTAGTATATGGAATTAATGACATCCCGTCCGGACGCCTACCATCATTTCTAACTAACCCCGATGGTTCGAGTATGCAGGGGATGTTAGCAGTTGTAAGCGCCCTTGGCAGGATGTCATTAATAGCATGATGTCTTGAGATTCTGTCGGCACTTTTTGGCAGCATAAGGCATGGCGGCCTAGTTCGTCTAAAAGTACAATTAACAAATTGATTTACACACTGACTCCTAAACTAAGTCTAACTAAGTTAGACCTGTCATTTAGGGAGATCTATCGCTTTTCATTAGAATATTTCGAACCGACACGCAAGTCGAAAGCGCCAGAATTAGGCCCCAGACTCGTTATTAAATGATCCCATTGTTTTTTTTTCAGCATCACAAGACTATGGCAACATTCCGGTGACGTCGTCCGTCGCAAGAAACGGCGAGGTTGCCACGTGTTCCGGACAGACAAACACCACCACAAAGTTTCTATCGTCTAACTCCACAGACCGGTAACTATTTTACAATTCATAATCATCATTACAGCCCTAGAACTCTGCTGGAGATACCAGCAGTATATGTTCTATGGCCTTCCAGAACATATAGGCGAGATTTTGGACTAAACTCGACACGCTGACCAGGTGGGTTGGCGAGTGTCTGATGTACAGGCATTTGTGACACGTGATTATTTACATTATTTTAAATGATTCTATTAGTTACTCCTGTTAGTAAAATACCAAAGAGCTAAGCGGTCCAAAGAGTAAGCTGTTAGCAGAAGACCAGCAGCTTATCTGTTAAAGTTGAATCTGACTAAGAAAGGAAAACTCAGCTACGAGTATAGCAGATTTACAATATAAAACAAACACATAATTACACAAGAAAAATCTTTCTTCTTTCATCTTAAATTTCACCTATGTCGAGTACAGTATATATATGTAGGTACAGTGGTACCCAACCAGGTAAGTCAGAATTTAGATAGATTACTTGCTAATAGCAAAACGAAAGCCGGCAAAACGCAAAACCTCTGCTATTTGGGAACCATAAATTGAACGTGTTCGGCCTCGGTCCCAGGCCCCCACAGCAGCACCCGATCACGGACATAACGCATGTGCCAGCCATCCCCCTGCTCAACCAGGCCCTTAGGGTGCGGACCGGGACCCAACACACGTGCCACCACTGCAATGACCTTCTAAGGAAGGGGCGACCACCGGACACGCCACAACATGAGTGTCAATTACAATTTATTAAAGATTCCATAATTTGGCATTAGTGGAACCGGGGACTGACGGCTTAACGAGAGCACGTTACCACGGCACTCCTCACGGGAACGGTGGTGTTGTAAATATTTTTTGAAATTTTAAGGAACGCGTTCTTAAAACTGGGGCACCACCGCTTAATTATAGTCTTATTAATTTAAAAAATATTTATTATTATAGAACATATCCAAAATATGGCGGAGGTACCGGGTTCGATTCCCGGTCTGTATACAATTTAATTTATATATTTCTCGAGTTTGGTACGTCGACGAGCTTGCCACTTATCATGATGGGCCATGCATATAGTCAAGTTGGCTAAATGTGAACCCGCTTCTTTAAAAGCGTGGTTTCTGACCACCACGAAACTAAAAAAAAACTTTAATGATAAAAATTAAATCTCTCAAGTAGGTTCTTTTTAAGGATTCGAAACTCACTTATACCTATTAACTTTTTTTAAATAAAAAATATTATTTAACCACGCCTATGTTCTTACAGAAACTGTTAAGGTAAATATGTTAATTTATTCGCAGATTACTAAGTTCAGTTGACGACGCCTCTCCCCATTCCTCTGACGCTGACTCTCCTCCTGCCATTTGGGAAACCTCCTTTACTGAAGCTCCTGTCGTCTGTTTACCACCGACCCCTGCACCCGGTCCTAAGGTATCATCATTATCACCTTTATTTTCATCGTAAACTTCATCTTAATCTTTACCTTTTCGTTGACTGCCTCCGTGATCCGGTAGTAGATTTATGCGCGAAAGTGCTGGGTTTCTGATCGAGAACACAAAAAAGATGAGTTTTTCGACTCATCGCGTCATGCTAGAGACATCGACGAGCTTGCCACTTGTCATGATTGGCCAATAGTAAAGTTGGCTAAATGTGAACTAGCTTCTTACAAAAACATGGCTTCTGACCATTCCGCAAGGGTTACGGTCGTGACGATAAGTATCTTTACCTTCTTTCCAGGTTAGGTTAGCCAACATCATAGTGGGTGTATCTCGTGCAGTACCCCCATCACATTGTCATTAAACCCTTGTGTTGACGGTACCGCTCCATGTGCCGCCACAGTCTATAATAATGCTGGCATATAAATAAAATAGAGAATATATGATGTTCTAACAGAAAGTAAACAATTAACTGATCATATTGTAGTCCAGTGGAGTTTGGATGTGGGTATGATATTTTTATAACAAAAACTAAAGAAAATAGTAAAAATAGTGGAATTTTATAAGTAGTTAACAATAAGATAGTTGTAGGTCGGTGTAGTTTAATACGATCTGCAAAGTGCCTATTAATACAACTGTCTTTTTTTTTAAATAAGTCGTTTTATTATCAAATGGTTGGTTGTAGTAAAAAAAACTATTTATAAATTCTATATTTTTTGTTTTCAGGTCGACAAACTAATAAGCATAACGCCGACTTCACCAAAACCACCAGAGAACGTACTTACCAAAGCAATAGAGTCGAACATTCTGGACAAAACTAATCACAAAACTCTAGCTCCAGAAAAAGTAGCCCCAATAGCTTCCCCTGACCCACCACGAATCGGCTTTAAAGACCCACCTAAATTACATCCAAAACCCAAACCTTTATGTCTAGACGCTGCACAATTAGAACAGAACCTTAACGCGTTGAAGAAAAACAGCGGTTCTGTTAACTTAACTACGATGAACATATTACCTCCCTACATTAACGTAGTAACTCCCAATAAGCTATCCGAATCCAAAACAATACAAATAGATCCTAAAAAAGCTGTCATTTATGATTTACAATCACCAAACGTGGAGAATAATGAAACTAAACTTAAACAGTCCAATAGTTCTTCAAGTCTAATCAATGGACCTATGACAGATGTCCCATATGCAGATAGCGATAACGCTAGCTCAAGTTCCGGTAGCAACCCACCCAATCACATACAAAATATACAAAAAAGCAAGGCTAATAATTATTCCGAAGTGAAAATAGGTAAAGATTTGAGGAATTTAAAGAAACAGGGTAGTGGCGGCGGTGATATTGTGAACGAATCTGAAATTAGTTGTTAAACATTGGTTTTTGGTTTGGTTGATTTAAAATCAGATAAAATTAACATCGACGTAAATACAATGTGTATAAAAATATATTAATTCGAAAAAAAATATTACATAATATAACATTAGACACATTAAAAATAAAATAAACTACACTACAAATAAAACTAAAATTATAACAGTCCGATATGGTCGTAGTGTGCCGAGGATACTCGTTGCGTTCCCCCGTGGAACGGCGAGGCTGACCCTTTAAACAAAATATTCTCTACTCAAAGGGTCACCTGTCGCGCGATTTCGGACCGAGGACCCATCGTTTCGACTGCAAATTGGATGAAGCGGTGATTTATAATGATCTCCGCATACTTGTTGCGTTTTCTTATGGCTGGATGTCACATGTGACGGATACAGTGTGTCAACACATGTGGCATCCCAAACCAGTGCACGGCTTCGTTTATAATTTTAGATTTAATTATATTTGTAGTGTAGTTATAATTTTACTGTCTCATTGGTCTAGCGGTTAAGTCCGTCGATCTAGACTCGGAGTTACCAGGTTCGATTTTTGGTCACGACACAATAATATTTATTATTTTAAATTTATAAATTTAATTATTATTTAATTTATTTGTGATATTTCTCAAGTTTGGTACGCTAGAGACATCGACGAGCTTTCCACTTGTCATGATGGGCCGGCAGTAAAGTTGGCTAAATGTTAATCTTTATAAAAAGAAAAAGCGTGGTATCTGACCACCCTGAAAGGGTCGTAACTGACTCAAACTGAGCGTCGGGCCAGGAAAGCTGGCAATTATTTCTGCCAACGTATTAGCCTCGCTATACAGAAGCGAAATGTTGCCAGCCTCCTTAGGACTATCCGTGAAGGGTCGTCTCTAGAGGGCATGTTAACTTATAGTTTATTTTTTATTAAGTTTAGTTTGTGTTTAATTTTATATTATGTAAGTATTTTTACATTTGGACAAAATGTGTATAGTTTTGGTGCAAGGCGCCTTTTAAAGATATTTTTCTAAATATTGAAACTCGAATACAAATTGAATAAAGACGAAAGGCATCACTATTGCTCAAGTTGTTTTCAAGTAAATGAAGGTAACATTTTGATTTCGTTCGATGCGTCGAATTTAAAGTGTCAAACTTAAATTGTAACTATTAGTTAGCTATAGGTTAATAAAATTCAAAATCAACAAAGTGCGTCCTAAATATTGTCGATTGCATGAATCAAAATGGTTGTGGAGGAATACGAAGAAGAAACGAACATTGGTTAAAATCCCTCGGTGAATCCTGTGCCACCGTATAAAGACTCAAATAGTACTATATAGTGAAAATGTTACAAATTGTAAATATATACTAATTTTTAATATACAGTAGATGATTTTATATTTAAGATAAGATATGAATATTGAATAAGTTATTATATCGCAAAGTGTAATGTTATTAGTAATCAATTGTGTTTTATTTTTACTTTTTGACGTAATGACATCGGAGAAAATATTTTTTGTAACAAACGAAAAGGCTTCCTAACGCTTATAGTTAATTAAAATTTGCTCAATTTTTCTTGCAAATCTATATAGTTAATAAAATTATTTAAAAGGGTTAAACGCTTTTGTATACCTCTCGCCGTACAACATTTACGATTTACGAGTCACTAAAGCCATATTTCCTATATTATTAGTATCTCAGAAGAATGAATAAGAAATATGGTATAAGTTAATAGACTACATTACTCTGAAGTACACTCAGACTATAAAAATGTTGTATTGTGCGAGTGAGAGGTAAAACCCTCTTAAAATAAATATTGTATTTCAAAAGTTGCCAAATTGTTGTTTTATACTTTTCCATTTAGCATTTAGTGACGACATTATGATATGGGACGTAGAAGCTTGTAAAGTAGAAAGATGTTTGTAAATAATAATTATTATTCAAGTAGTGATTTTTGTAATTCCGCCCCAAAAATATAAATTTATACATTTTAAAACATATATTATGTGTTATGTTTATGCGTAGTTTTTAGACATTAATATCTACGAATTTTAAGATTAAACTATAGTTAAGTTATATGTATACACGATATTATATGTTGGTTTTTTATAAGTGTGATGGCGGCAACCTTTTTTTTTAAACCAGAATGAGGTTATTTTACAATTGGAATTTAATTAAATCATTTTAAAAGGTTGCTGGTGCTGGTTGCACTATTGTTGAAAACACTCATTATAAAAATATACACTAGTTTTACATAAATGTTACGGTTTATATAATATTTATGTAAAAATTTTTTTTGTACATTATATTAATTTGCCTAATGTTCAATAGATATATAGTTTTGTTTTAAATTCTTATTTAAAAGCAAATAAAAAATATGATACCTGTTATAACACTTATTAATTATTTTACACAAAAACCGTAACATTTGTATAATAATTTTAGTAAAATATATATAAATATATATTTTGAAAGATTAATATGTGAAAGATAATCACATAAGTAAATGCTTTAATTAAAACTTAAGATAGATGTTAAGGGCGGTGTTTTAGTCACAGAGCGATAAACCCGAACATTTTTTTTTTACCTAATATAAAATGGCATCCATTGCTTTTTGAATTTAAGTTTAGCAGAAATAATATATTGAGTATTAATCTACTAATTTCGTGCTCTACATTTAAGAAAAAGAAACGCAACTAGAGCTTGTGTGTTGCCAATGTAAAAAGAAATTATCATTTTTAAAAAATATTTTATATAACGTTTTTTTTATGAATTTGTTAACTTTTTTCCTATCCCAAGGTATCCTTTACGAAATTTATAAATAAAACTAGTCCAATTCCGAAAAAATAAATATAGACCGTTTGCAGAAAGGCTGATTAAAACAACCAAGGGGACAAGCTAACTTCGAATCCGTGACGTATATCAAAATGTTGATTAACCTAATAATGATTATTGTAATTATTCCGACAACTGTATTATTTCTGCTAAAAATGATATTGCATTTATTTTACACCTGGGCCTATTTTTACATAGCATTATTGGACTAACCGTATACTTACACCCGTCACAGACACTATTATTCCTTCCAGCTGTCAAATGAAGGGACACCACGATATATCACTACGCTCGAGAAATAGAACTGTCAAACTAAAGTGTCCTTGGAGCGTGTTTATGTATGTGCGTGTTTATGTATGTATGTTTATGTATGTGCGTGTTTCAACTAATTTAAGTTCTTCTAAATATTAATACAAAGAAAAAACCATATTTTCTTTTTGCTTCTTAAATAAGTTTATATTGTAAATCAGTTCCAATTCAATTTCTCCTCCACTATTATCTAAACTCATTATCAAGGGGCCATAATGACTATTCAGGCCATTTAGTAATATATTTTCTCGTTGCTTATTAGAGACTGTTTATTCGAAGGAAGTAAGGTACCTATAATTATTATTTTTTAAAACTAAATTATTAATTAAACTTACATTTTAAAACATAAATTACTATTAATAAAAAAATAAACCTACTTAATACATAAAAATACAACTAAAAACTAAAAATGAATTTTATTACATATAATAAAATTGCTCCAAATCGCTGTCAATGGGCAAAGTGCCACGTTGAATGGCAATGCTGATCCTTTGGCCCAAATATTGCTCAGCCCTTTTGTCTCCCGAGGTGTTGACGAGTGTTGACTATGCTTATTTATTTCAGACACACTTAGCACAATTAGCCGGTTTCTCGAAACTCTACTTAATTATTTCTTAGCTAATGACTCATTATCTTCTATTGAAATCGGGTTTCATAAACAAATTTCACTAAACTTAATTTTATTTAGTAAAAAAAACACAATTATTGTTTCAAATTATAGAACGTTTTTTTATGCTATAGAAAACAGAAAAGTTTTTAAAACAGTAGGTACTTAATTATTTTCTATTGCTTTGTGAAACCCAAAATTGATACCTCGCCCTTACATATTTTTTTTTTTGTTTTGGCATTACTAACAATTTGCCAGTGGCAAAGTTAGGGAAAGACGGGTTAAATAAAAGGTATTCGAAACCATACATTTGTGTAAATGACAGTTCCCTTCTATTCGAAGTAATATACAAACAGTAAAAAAGAATAATATGAAATAGACAGACTTATGAATATCCAAAGTGTAGAGGGTGGTACAAAATAAATATTTAGTATACGGGAACGCATACTTTAATGTTGCCAGAAAAAAAACTTGTCTTACCGAAAATATTTAAATTGATTACCATTTTAATAATTGTCTCCGACTGCCTCCGGTGGATTTAGACTCTGAGGTACCGGGTTCGATTGCTGGTCGGGACACAATAATATTTATTAATTATAATAAATCAATGTGATTATTATTTAATTTATTTGTGATATTTCCGAGTTTGGTACGCTGGAGACATTGACGAGCTTGCCACTTGTCATGATTGGCCGGCAGTAAAGTTGGCTAAATAAAAATCCGCTTCTTTAAGCGTGGTTTCTGACCACCCCGAAAGGGATACGGTCGTGATGATACTTTACTTCTATAATAATTTATGCCTTTCTCTGAGGTTTGAAGAGTTTACAACTAAGATTATCAATTTTAAGGTTCTCCGTTGACATTTGGAAGGAATGGTTGAGTAAAGGACCCGTTGAGGATACGTCTAAGAATACGGGTGTTAGCAGCTCTAGCACGTATAAATTCCGTTATCGAATCGAGAACATGTATGTGATTTTGGACACCGCTATAAGGTGCGACGTATCGAAACTACAAATTGACAGCTCGGACGTATGAATTTGGAAATAAAACTTGCGTGCTAGATGCTGTACTGGTCTTAAAACGAACTATGTACATTTTCTTATACTGCCATTTTTATTTCATATTGTTAATATGTATTTATAAACATTTAATGAGAGCGACCTTCACCAATCGGGTATTCGAATGAAATCCACTTTTATATGATAAAATACGCTACTAAAAGCAATTGTGATTGCCTAACGAAATAAGTTCAAGGCTACTTTCTTTATTTTTATTTCGATCAAATAAAAATTTGTTACACTAGCTGATAGTGTCGTTTATAAAGGTCAAATTTTGGGAAATGTCAAACCTCAAACTAAAGGAAAGTTAACAAAATCGAACCCTTTCCTCAAATCTTTTCATTTAAATGATATTATAAAATATACATTTTATATGGAGAAGCCAATTTTTTAGCCAAAAATGTTTGTTTCTATTAAATTCTAATCTAGAATCACATATTAATCTAACGTTCTTCTTCTTAGTCGCTACACTCTTGGCAGAGTGGTTTTGGTCGCCATTGGAGTGCTAGTAGCACGCTTAACAAGCCGTCGCCACTCCTCTCGGACCCCGGCTTTCCTAGTGCACTCATGTAGGGGATGATCCATTGCAACCTTCACCTGATCAGTCCATCTCACCGGAGACCTACCACGCATTCTCTTGCCATCGACTTTCCCCTGGACTACCAAGCGCTGGATGGATGTTTCTCCACGCCGTGACACGTGTCCAAAGAAAGTGAGAATGCGTAATTGTACAGTCGAGGAAAGTAGTAGTCGTAGTAACGTAAGACTATACAAAGTCACCCAGTATTAAAAGTGGATTTCATTCGGATAACAGATCGCTGAAGAGCTCTTCTACGGATCTTGTACTATTTTACAATTTGTAGAAATAACAATTTTGAAAAATTGTTGTATTTTTGTTGCAAAGAATAACATTTTTCAAGTCACTATCTCTAGTTAAATCGGTAGTTGCTCAATTTTCTTTTCATTTTTTCTAGTCCCTATTTGCTTTGGGGTTCATATTATTTAATTGTCAGATGAAGTTATTGTGTTAACTTGATTTTTATTTTATTTATTTATATTTATTATTGTTATTATTTAAGTATTTTGTAATAATATACAATGAATAATTCGCAATAGTCATGCAAAGGAGCGGTTGTAAGACCTCTTTTCTTAACATCCTAAAAACGTGAGTCCGACATGTACCAATGAGAAATACACTTTTCTTACGTACATTTGTTACACATTAACGTTAAGCCGTCTGTCCCGGCTCTTATAATACCAACTTGTGGAATCGTTAATAAATTGTCATTAAAAATTGTGAACAGGGCGGGTCCCTCGCCAGCCGTCTGGCCAGCGCGGTGATGACCCTCACTTCTGTCATTGAAATTACGATCTTTCTTTGTTCACCATTTATTTGTGTCTTATATTCTGTTTTTCCTTTTTAAAAAGTGTTAAAATGTCTTAACAAATAGCTGAGTGATTGCCTGCATTTAATAACAGGCCATCAACTTTCTTTGTATTTTCTGTAATGTTTTTAAATGTTATAAGTGTATTTTTCTAAGCCAATAAACGTTATTTATTATTATACTATATTATATTATATTATATTACATTATATTATATTATATTATATTATATTATATTATATTATATTATATTATATTATATTATATTATATTATATTATATTATATTATATTATATTATATTATATTATATTATATTATATTATATTATATTATATTATATTATATTATATTATATTATATTATATTATATTATATTATATTATATTATATTATATTATATTATATTATATTATATTATATTATATTATATTATATTATATTATATTATATTATATTATATTATATTATATATTATAACTCCTCCGTGGTCTAGCGGTTAAGTCCGTGGATTTAGACTTGGAGGTACCGGGTTCGATTCCTGGTCGGGACACAAGAATATTTATTAATGTAAATAAATACATTTAATTTATTTGTGATATTTCTCGAGTTTGGTACGCTGGAGACATCGACGAGCTTGCCACTTGTCATGATCGGCCGGCAGTAAAGTTGGCTCAATGTGAATCCGCTTATTCATAAGCGTGATTTCTGGCCACCCCGAAAGGGAAACGGTCGTGATGATACTTTACTATTATTAATATTAATATTTTAAAAAACATCAGGCGTTCAATGATTTTTATGGTTGAATAATGGCTGTTAATCGTTACAATTGCAGAAACTACGTTAACGTTACGATACTTTGGTTTAATTCGAATAGTAAATTTGACTTATCTGACAATTAAAAATACACCCTTATGATAAATTTTGCGATTTGTGGTTGTGATATGTATAAAGGACTACAGCAGGAAGGTATTTAGGGACAGAGTTAAAAAAGTTCCTTTAAAATTGTGACTTTGAAATGTTATTCTCGGAAAAAGAGAATTTCTTGAGTCGTTCAGTTTTGGATTAATTACTGAATTAAAAACTTTAAAAATAAAAATTACCTGTATAAAAGTCATCAATCACAAATTAAATATTTTTGTTCGTTAAAATCTGAAAAAAAAAAGGGTCCAAGATGCATATTTTTTTTTATTCTTGGCCGTGTATTTCCCCTATTATGTAAGCTTTATTTATCAAAAAACATATATACGTAGGTGTAAATTCATAGAACAATTGGAAATATATGACAGTAATATACGAACAACGAAATTTTATTAATAAATTGTATTTTTATATTTAGTTTAGTGCAGAGTTAAAAATTACAATATACAAAAATAAAATAAAATCAATATAAGGGGAGACGGGGCAATATTGGCCCACCCGTATTCTTTTAAACAAATAAAAAACATTTAGGGAGTACTTCGCGCCATTTTGCACGTCATGTCAAGTCTCAGTTTTTTAATTTACTCCACTGTGGATATTGTTAGTCAAAAGTGGTGTTATTTTGTTTAATAATGTGCTATATATTGTGGAAAACGATAAATTTGATACTAATATGGCGCAAAGGTTGCAGTTTATTTTTTGCGGTTTTCCCACGCTGTGAACTCCCATATTATAATGCCGCAAGACTCCAAGAAAAGGATCTAATTCTGCAACATCTCGAATTTGATGATAACTCATAATAATAAAAAATATACTACTATCATTTCAAATAATTATTTAATATTTAAATAAAAATTAAGGGAGTCCTTTGCCCCATTTTGCGCGGAAATGTTCAGTGCAAATTTTTGTTTTGTAAATTAATTAACTTTGTATATTGTTAGTCAAAAGTGTAGTTGTTTTGTTTAATAATGTGCAACAATGTGAAGAATTATGGAAAACCTAGAGTGGATTTTATATACGTATCGGGCACAAGTTGCAGTTATTTTTTTGCGTTTTTCCCGCACTCTTTATTTCCACGACGTTTTTGGGCTATAATGTCATCAGTGAGTAATGTCATCAAATTCTGCAAAATCTGATGATAGAGGTTATCACTATTAACTTATTTAAAGAAAGACATATTACGTCAGACTTGGCTGTATGGGCTAGACTCGTTGCCTTCTCTATTACCTTATCATCCATCGGGATAAGACAACACAAACTCAAAATATTAGAGGATTCCTTCGCGCCATTTTGCGCAGACATGTCAAGTGCAAGTTTTGTAAATTAATTTACTGTGAATATTGTTGGTAAAAGTGGTGTTGTTTTGTCTAATAATGTTCTACGATGTGAATAGTTATGGAAAACGATAAATTGGACTTTCAATATAGGGCACAAGTTGCAGTTTATTTTTTGCGGTTTTCCCGCGCTGTGGACTCCCATATTTTACACGACTTGTTTGGGCTATAATGCCGCGAGTGACTCCAAGCAAAGCATCAAATTCTGCAGCATCTGGAATTTGATGATGACCTCATTAACCCATAAAAATGAAAGATGTATTACGTCAGACTTGGCTGTATGGGCTAGACCCTTTGCCTTCCCTATCACCTCATTCATCATCCATCGGGAGAAGAGAACAAAAAAAAAACAAAAAATATTAAAATGTGCACAAATAACGTGTATTTTTTGTTTGTATTAATATAAAACATTTGTTTTATCATTAAAACTACATTATTAATAAATAGTAGGCTTATTTTAAGGATCTGAAGACTCATCAAATTCAACAAGAAAAACATTGTTTTATAAACTTAGTTTAAGCTCAAAAACCCCCTTTTTGTATGGACGTGAAAATATTTAAGTAGGTAGTGTTTATAAAAAAAAAACAATTGTATTTTTGTGTTTTGTTTATTTACTAATTTGGGCATATTCCTGTGCTAATTATAAATTATTATTTGTAGATAGAAGATAAGATCGTCGAATGTACAATTTATTAATAATGTTAACAAAACTATTTATTATATATATTTTTTAATGGCTGGTTGTAGAATAGCTGATTATCGTTTTACATGTTTAACCAAAAGTGACTAGGTAACAACCCATCACGTGGATATCAAAATGCCGATCATTGATTTATTTTATTTTATTTATCTTTTTGTAACCGGCCGTAGTGTCATATTATTTGACTCATTGGTAAGTAAAGGGCATTCAAACGTATAACAAGCCGGTACAGTGGTAGGGACTGACGTCACTATATCCGACTTCTGTTCCTTCTAATATTAGACTTATTACCAAGCAAACTTAAAGGAGTTTCGTTTGTTTTTTAACGCCTGAGAAGTGGTTACACAATAAAATCTTATTTTCTATTTACAGTAATGGTTTACGAATAATTTAAGGAGTATACACATTGTAATGATGATGAGGAAATTGAAATGTAATTACGAAATGGAATAAATTAATAATAAATGTATTCATTTGTGTGTTTTATTCTTCTATGTACCTAATAACTTATTTACACTATATGCGTAATGAAATGCATAAATCTATGTTTTGTATTTGCGTGTAATTTTAAATCAGGGGGGTGAGGCGCAATGCACAATCGTCCGAAAACGTATCGTCTAAGATTATGTCTGTCAAAAATGACAAAATCTTGGTTCTATTTTAGACATTTCTGACAGACGTAATCTATCTTAAACGATAGGTTTTAATACAATTGTGGACTCTGCCTCACCCCGTAGAAAAAAATATTAAACAGGTGTTTAACATGTTGAAAACCAATAATTATTCACTAGCCAACACTGGCTATGGAACAGAGAACCTGTAAGTTTTTGTTAACAAAAATATTGATTTCTTACTGTAAGTAACATGTTTACTAAACTAATAGATATACCTACCTTTTTATTTTTGATACGTAGATAAATTGACCTTCACTCGCCAGACGGATTGGCGAAGCGACGCACGTACGGGGGGTAAAAAAGAGGTATTATTAAAAAAACATTATTTTTTGGATTAAATTGTTTTATTCTGAAATACGGTTTGATTTCGGTAAATGCTGCAAAATATGTACAATGTGGCATTAGTTTTGTCGAGACAATTGGCTGGTTGCAGAAAGGATGTATACAATAATCTATCATGAACATTTTGATATGCGAAATCTGATTGGTAGTTAGCTTGCCACTATGGTTATTTCAACCAATGCTACCTAGGCATACGTTAAACATTGCAAAAGATAATCAGCCTTTCTGCAACCAGCCGAATATTTTGCACAAAATTACAATAAGTTAAGATACATATTTATATTTCATTACCTAAAACATAAAAGCATTTAAGCCTTTGACTAAATTACAGTTTAAAGCATTTGCCACACAGAACGTGTTATAACGCGACGATTGACATCGTACGCAAAGCTTTTTTTACCAAATTTTGCTTAAATTATATGAAAACCACGCCAAGTCGAACGACTGTCAAGGCGAAATAAACGCTTAAAGCGACAAGTCAAACACAGGGTGGTGTATGATCACATATATGGGAATTCGAACACGGGGTTTGTGGAACGCGATGAGATATAATCATCACACACACAGAGCACAAAATCGCCCACTCCGGCGCGCGTAAATTCCGTGCTCTGTGTGTATGATGATTATCCTCTCATTCCGAATTGCGCTCAGAGCGCTTAGAACGAATATGACACTGACCGTCGCGTCGTTCCGAATCAAATATCGCGATTTGGATGCTCAGAGCGTAATATCAATTCGGAACGGACTAAATCACATTTTCATTCATAAAATGTTAGTTTTTTTTTAATGTATGGAAGATAAATTGCGGATTCCACATCTTTGAGTATGAATACTAACAAATATACATCTTTCGGTTTATTCATCGTTATATGTGTAAAGTTTAATATTATTAACTTATATTGGTAATTAAAATAACTTGCTGTGTTAGACATATTTTTTTCACTTCCTACTTAAATATTATTATAGATTTGTTTAAGAAGTAATATAGAAACGACGAATTACAATATTAAATATTTTAAAAAAAAAACCTAATATTAAATTAACTTGAAAATGGCGCGGGACATTATGACAAACAAGTGACAGCGCTCAGAGCGATCTACCTAGATATCGTGAGCAGTCTAAGCGCGAGAAATGATGTCATTTGTGACGTCACATAGCTTTGGCAAAACAGTTTATGCGCGTCTCGGAACACCTTTAAGCGTGCTTAGGTTACTATTATCGTGTCTCGGAGCGATGGGTATATCTCATATTCTACGTGTTCGAATTGACGCTCTGTAAGTATGGTTTTGAACGAATTGAACTCGAATGTGAAAAAGTGAAAAAAGCGCTTAAAACGTCAAGTTAAACACAGAGTGTTTCGCTTTGACAGGTGTTCTGTTAGCTTTTTCGATCGCTTTGAGTTTTTGATAACGTCGAGTAACCAAAAGAACGCGGGTTTCACAGCTAATGACGTCACCGATTTTATTATTTTGATGTAACAATTTTCCAAGTCATTCTCATTCCTGAGCGCCGTTCCTGAGCGTCGCGTTATAACACGTTCTACGTAGCAAAATCTTTATTTGCACCATAGATGTGCGAAGAAAGGAGAATGGGCATATTTCATACAAAATAAACCCGAGCTCGGCGCTAAAGGAATCCACTTATAAACCTAGCAATAACTGTATAGTTTACGAGCACGTAGGGTTTGAGTCTGTTACCATCTCACTCGACACAGTATATTAAAGTGAGAAAAAAGATGTCGACTTTCGTTAGGTTAGTACTGTTTTTTATTGCAATTTGATTTCCTATTGACTTAATTGAGTGTTTTGTGATTGTGATACCTTACGATATGGAAACCAAAATTGTTGTATTTTAGACAACCCGCACACATACATGTTTTTGAAGAACAATAATTCAATCATTTTTATCTCACTTTTTTTTTTATTTAAAGCATAATATATACTGCATGAAATTTATTAAAGAGCAAATATTTTTATTGTATAATCTAGAATAAAAATAAAGAACGTACTATTTTTTTATTTATTATTCAGTAATAAAACTTATAGTTACGGTGCAGAGAAGTTTTCCTAAAAATATCACCACTCATACTAATGAAGTCAGTAGCGAGAGGTCGACGTTCGTGCGAACTTTGACTTACATAATTATTTCTCTCGCTCTATTTCGTCTCTCGGCTGTGGGCAAGATCAATTAATAATAACACTCGCCAGTCATTAGGAATTTATTTAATTGACCGCCTCCGTGGTCTAGTGGTAACAAACGTTGCGGTGAACTCGGGAGGTCGTGGGTTTGATTTCCCACCACTTTCCCATTGTATAATTTGTCTCGGTCTGGGTGTTTATATGTATAATATGTATATATTTACAAAGAAAAAAAAAGTATAATAAGTAGTTTATCAACCATCTAGTTTCCGTAACACAAGCCTCGTAGCTTACCACGGAAATTAGATGGCGCTGTGTGACCTGTCTGGAAATATTTATTATTATTATTTATCACGATATATATCAAGATTTTCAGACGCGGCATAATTTACCATAGTATTTGGTTATTCGGTAATAGGACTTTTATCCTTAAAAAAAAACTTATTTTATTTTAAATAGAGGTTCTACTAATGACACCTGAGGCCTAAAAAATATATTTGCTCTTTTGACAATTACGCGCAGTATAAAAAATACATTTTAGGTGCTTTTTGCCCATTCTCCTTTCTAGCAATATCACTTAATAAAGTGATATTGTTGGTGGATAACTTCCTCGTGCACCGCTCATTTTCCACGCACATCTTTGGTGGAAAATTTGCCTAAGGCTCGTTTTTGTTTGGTAACCTAACATTAAAATTTTACAATGAAAAACTAAACTAAATAATAATACTTAATTACAATAAATAAAAACACAACATCTGGATTAAGTTTTTTTTTTGGAATATTATAAAAATTGATATAAAACAAACATTTTATCTATTAACTTATACATTTAACACTTAAGAACATTTTCAGCTTTATTTATAAACGTTTCCGTAAATCAGCAGCTTGATTCTGTTTAACTAATAGAGTTAAGTTTGCATCCCTCTCGCTCGCACAATCCAACACCTTCAAAGATTTTTCAAGTCTTGAGTGCACAAGGGAATAAAATTACAGGCATTTTGTAATTTGTTTGTTACAACTGCCTCCGTGGTCTAGCGGTTAAGTCCGTGGATTTAGACTCGGAGGTACCGGATTCGATTCCTGGTCGGGACACAAAAGTATTTATTAATGTAAATAAATACATTTGATTTAATTTATTTGTGATATTTCTCGAGTTTGGTGCGATGGAGACATCGACGAGCTTGCCACTTGTCATGATTGGCCGGCAGTAAAGAAGGCTAAATGTGAATCCGCTTATTTATAAACGTGGTTTCTGACCACCCCGAAACGAAAGGGAAACGGTCGTGATGATGATGATATTTGTTTTAGTAAAATTGAGGAAAATCGTTATTAATGTTTTAGATATTATAAGGGACTATTTTATGAACTTTACACCAGTGCTTGATATAGGCATATCAGCAATGCGCTGCTCGCCTATTAATCAATAATAATAATATTTTCTGTCTAATATTACGTTTATGAAAGTGAATATATGTATGACCAAAATGATTTTTCAAAAGTACGTACACTCAAGACTTTAAAAATAATAGATTCTGCGAGACTTAAGCGCAAACGTTATTTAAAAAATCATAATAAATAAACGTTCATAATAAATTAGGGGATATAAGGGTATTGTTGGCCATGGGGTAACAATAACATTTATGTTTTTACTGTTATTGGTTCTTAATATAATTCATCGTTTTATTTATTATTATAAAATGTTGAAGCATAGATTTTAAGTATTTGTGTACTATCACTGTATTGATTAAAACCGAGACTAATCAATTAGTAGACAAAATAAACATAATAAATTTGGAAATTCGTTAAAGTAACTGTTAAAAATATTTAAACCGAATTTTACTAACTACTAATTACAGCTCAATTTAGATTATAATTCATAATTTTGTTTAATATATCTAAACAATTTTAATGCTTTCTAACCAATATTTAGTATTTACATATATACTTGACGCAATGCCGTATGCGTCTCGATCACTTCCAAGAATAATATATATCCAAAAAGAGGTAAATGATTTGCCATTCAGATTCAATTCAATATTTAGATAACTTAATATATACCAAACTTTTTTTATTGTGTCTATGTAAATATTATAAAATCTGGTCTGCTAGTATTATATTGTCAATATTTCTAAAGACTGTGTTTTTAAATAAATAAATAAATTTCTAAAACTAATCACTATTCTGTAATAATTATATTTTCTAAAACTTGACTGTTATCGTTAATTTGAAGTTATGTAAATTATAGATTTAGTGTAATTGAGACCCCACAATACCGGCTTTTCTAGTGTGGATCTCCAATAGACAAACATGTACATAGGATTGTATTGGAAATAAACGATTATTAATATTATTATTAATAATGTTTGTATATTCGGATAATTAATGCTATATTTTATTATCCTAAACTTATTCGAGATTAGTTATTGGCAGTCCAATAATATCCAAATACAACTACGTAAAACATACTGCCGTTTATGGTTTTCGTCTTAAAACAAGAAAACTGACCTAAGCCTAGTGAGCAGAGTTAAGTAGTAAATGACTAATGCTCGACTCTTGAATAAACTTTTAAGTGTGATAGTCAAGTGTCCATTACATACACCGACTAAGCCAATGTAGCAAAGAAAATCGACAGATATCTGCGGCTTCAGCGCCTTAACTGTTAGCCTTAGTTAGAGGGTGATCGTATATAGCTTGAGTAAAGGGTGTAAAATTTCTATACAAACGGCCACATCAGTCCATTATATATGTGCTAGAGTCATCAAAGTGTACTCTGAAGACCTGAGGATCATCAAAAATGCTGGCCATAATGAAATAAAGATTATAAAAGAAGATTGGTACTGTAAGATGGCAGAGGAAATAAAATTAATAATCATATATTAAGAAAACATATAATACAGTTTTTTTTTTTTTTTAGGTTTCCGTTAAATATTTCACTATCCAAAAGGGTTCTGCCTTCAAAGAAGTTTGAGAACCCCTATGCTAGAGGATTGCCAATTATTGGTGGATAAAGTAGCTGAGCTATAGTTGGAGCTAAAGTTTTGTAAAATTGCTAAATTGTATGCTGCATGCAGCCTAACCAGGTGAAGCAGATCGCGTTGCACTGACAGCAGGACTAGTGCTTGATTGTTAGCTAAAGAAAAATCGTAAATCCTTAGAAAGCTGCTGTATGATAATTAGGGAATAGGTGCTATACTTTTAGACAAAAGGTCACGTATGATGGTATTGCAAATGTGCTAGAGGGTGGTCATATATTGCTGGATACAGCGGCTGAGCGGCAGATGGCAAGGGAGCGTGTTGTACTGGCAAGGGCTGCATCGCTTGAGAGCTGGATGGTGTGTCGCTGTCGTCGTCTGATGAAGAATCTAACTGCTTATCTCCACCTCCGGGGCTAGAAATAAAGAGAAAAAAAATGTTACTTTTAATCACCACTACCTTAAGTATCATAAACACTAATAGGAACCTGCCTCCGTGGTCTAGCCGGGTTCGATTTCTGGTCGGGACATTATAATTTATTTGTGGTATTTTTCGAGTCTGGTACGCCAGAGGCATTGACGAGCTTGCCACTTATCATGATGGGCCAAAGTTCGCTAAATGTGAATGCGCTTCTTTAATAAACATGGTTTCTGAATACCCTGAAAGTGAAGAAATGGTACTTTACTAACTTTTACTAATATGAATCTATAGTTTCAGCAATATGCAAAGAAACTTAAAAAACATAAATTTTACCCTGATATGAAATCTGTAGAGAAAAAAATATAAATATGTATATTTAAAAATATTAACAGTGTTATTCTAGGATAAGCAGAGTCTGGTGATCAAATCAAACCTAAATAAACAAAGTGTCAAACAAAAAAATAGAACAATATGCGACTTAACGCTCGGCTAATAATAATTAAAGATGCAAGTTTATTGTAGGAACAAAATAAAACAATATGAGAATTCGATTGGGTTTCTTTCAATGTAGTTAAAAATAGTTAACTAACATTTTACCAGTCGGTCAAAATTACTTCTGCGATTTGGTTAGCATTACCGAATAATTGTTGACTTACATATTTGGATCGGGACAACTTTTGTCAGGTTTTGTCATAATGTTGCTAAATCACTATGATATACAGTAGAGTTGTGTAGAGTATCATATCAAATACTAGGACAAGTCACAAAAAAAAAATTGACTCCTATATATGTATGTACTTATAAATATACTTAAATATTTAGATCAGAGGACTGGTGTTAGTACTGACGATATAACAGGTATTATAATGATATAAATAATATTGTGCGATATTTTCACGCACTGTAATTGCTAAATACATGAATTTTTGAAATACCTTTTGATATTAACGACTGATGATTTATATTGATGATTGACATATAGATAGATGTTCTCCAAAAAAATCAATATGTGGTCTATGCATGTAAGTCAACGTCTTTAAAATAATCATCTAGACAAAGGATGTAATGATGATAAAGAGATAAGATTACACAATAGATAGTGATCATAGCAAAAACAAATTTGTAGTACAAAATTTGGTTTTAAATACGTAATCCAATACCTGGTTCTGGGAACACGGACAAAAGCCAGAGAAGGCCCGGAGTTCACTGACGGAACGAAATGGCGAAGAAATTTTAGATAATGAATAAAAGAATGTTAAAGTATTTATGTTATATATGTTCCAATTTATTAAAAAAAGGACTACAGCAGTCGCTAAATTTAAGTTTTTTTTTTATTAATTTAGGTTATGTCTTATAGAATATGTATTTTAGTATTTATATACCTATGGGTCAGGTCAGTTTTCCGAAATAAATAATTATTAATTAATATTTTTGTAATACATATTTTAATACGACTATAACAACAACAGTAATAATTTTAAAACACTATAATATAATTATAATCATATTACAATAAAAACCCGCTATTCCGTCAGTGGACGGCGAGCCCAATTGGTAGTCAAATCTAATCAGGTTGAAGCACAAACTGACGTATTTACGTTGACAGCTGCCCCGCGGCCCTCCTTGCCCCGCGTTCCCCTAAAGACAAGCGGTAACCCGACACCGGCCGCCATGTTCCCTCGAACGAGCTCTAACGAAGCGATGCGTTGTTTTTTCCTTTCGACTACTACATTTAATTTCTAGCTAACTTGAGATAAAACTGTTTTTAGTCGAACAGAACTACACTTTTGTAATGAGATGAAATTAATTGAACCCATGTAGGAATGTAAGTTAAACGCTATGCTTCAAGCACAAACAAAAACCTAAAAAGGTCGGTTCGAACTTGAATGAGAAATTTTCTTACGTACATTTGTCATTTATTTACAACCACCATTCCCGTGCCCCGGAGAGCACGTTAAGCCGGGAGGTTCCACTTATAGATACCAACTTGTGGAATCGTTAATAAAATGTCATTAGAAAAGTGAGCTTCGTCAACCTGTCTGGCCAGCGTGGCGAGTGTAGGCCAAATCTCTAGAATTTTCTGGAAGGCCAACTCCAACAGTGGAGTTCTAAGGGCTGTGACGATGGGATGTAAATTGTTAGTTACAGTAATTATATTACACGCTTTGCTAGTTCTAAGAAACAAAAGGGCATGTAGTTATTGAAAGGTTGAACATATATCTGGAGAATTTAGCCTACACTTGCCACGTTGACCAGACGGGTTACTTGCCAAGTAACTGATTTTTTAAATGAATATTTATTAAAGGTTATACAATATTAGTGGAACTGGGAAGTACGGTTTGACGTGCTCTCCGAGGCACGGGTACGATGGTGTTATAAATCTATGGCAATTGTACTTAAGAAAAGTGATGTTAAGGAAAGCGTTCTTATAACGAGCCACCACCGCTCTCCGAGCCATCACTGCTCTGATCTGATCTAAAACGATTAATTAACAATAATTATTCTGTCATCAAAAGAGTCTTTGAGTACAGAAACTACGGTAACTCACAAGAACGATCTACGAATTTTCTAGATGTCTATAATGACATAAATTCTAGTTGAATTAAATTATAAAAAAAATAGTTTTTTATACTCTGTAAAACTACAATACGAAACTAAATGGGAGAGTTATAGTTTTATGGCAAAAAAACAACATAATAATCAGTCACATTTGGTCCAAGTCGGCTTTCATGCGCAGATGTGGGGATATCGGGTTACACTGAGTGTCTCTCTCTCTAACAGTCATTACCTCTCTTTCTGCCGCATAATATTAATACTGGTCCATTGGTCATACGCTTAAACTTTTGATCATAGTTTAATTAGAAGCGATGGTGATCCAGTTACCCAAAAATGTCGCGGTTCGAACACCGGCATGTACCAATGAAAAAATCACTTTCTTACGTACTGATGATAGGCCGTCCGCGTCGGTCTAAAGTAGGATAAAACTTTTGGATTCGGTGAAAATTTACAAATAATTGATCAGCAGCGTGGCGAGTGTTGGCCAAATTGTCATTCTAAAGGTTCAAGAAAGCCCATCTTCAGTAGAGTTGGAGGCTATGTAGTATAGATATTTACGAAACTATCTACTAAGGTTCACAACGATTACTCGATTACTTTGAATAACACTACTTGAAATACTCGTAGCTTCAGTTATAAGTAGCAATCTCGCAATGGACTCTTGCGTACGTAAAAAAATAATACGTTAGGATATTGCAAATTGGACCGAGTGCGAGTGACAAAGTTGCATGGAAGTGACCTTAACATGTTTCAAAGTTTCAAATAATAATCTTTTTTGTGTTTTTTAGATAACGAAATAAAAAGTGTATTATTTGTTTATAACACGCGACGTAGGTACTGGAAGTAGGAGATAGTTTTAAAAACGAATAACGGTTACGTTTTGTTGTTTCAAAAAACCACAACGACACAACTCTAATCTTTAGAAGTGAAGTAGGTATATTTTTGACGTCAGTTGCTCTCATATTTGTACTTTCCTTCTTACCAAACAGTACGTTTAGGGTCACATGTCAATATGGTTTATTTCGCTAAAATATATACATTCTACACAAATTGGTGTATAGAATTGTAAGTGTAAAACCTATGGGAATAATGGTGTATATTGTGTGCAAGGGGAATTGTAATATATTTTTTTGATGTACAAAATAGACATATACTAGAAAGAAGACTACAAGACAGTTTTTGTTGGTACGCTTTTTAGGGCCAATTTAATGATAATGCACATTTTTATATTCATTTTAAAAATTGATTCACAGGATGAAATTCATCTATTCTTTAATATATTGTAATGTAAATTCATCATGACAAGTCGCTGTCTCTAGATTACAATAAATTAGAATTACAAATAAATTAAATATTTATTAAATTATTAAATATTATTATAACAAGAAAGAGAAAGAAAAAATATGATTAAAATCTCTACCAACGATATTTCATGATTAAAATACCAAGTACACCGGATGCATTCTTTTAATGCACTTCTATATATATATATATATATATATTATATATATATATATATATATGTATATTACTTTTTAATATTTTTTAGGACGACAGAAACTTTCTTCAGAAACTTCTATCAATTTTCCCCAAATACCACGGACGTAGTTTCTATTGCGAAAGGAAGGAATTTAATATTTATTAGAAAGACTTCGAGTATTTTTTGTGTTTTAATTTAGCTGCTTTTTCGGCGGCCGAGTCTGGACAAATGCTCGTAGAGTCAATATGTGTTGCAGCTAAATTATCAACACAAGTCGCATCCCAGACCCTAAAAATGCCATTAGACCAAGGATTTAATGTTATCTGCCATGTTCCTTTTTCGTCATTTCTTGTTAGACCTGCATACCTATTCTGTTACTTAAGCGCAAACGTTATATAATGGAATCCATTAACTATATATATATATCACGCTATTAAAGTTGATGTCAAGGTCGAGCGCTTATAGAATTGAGAATTAAATAATATTTTGTAATTATGACGCAAGCCTTGCCGTAAATAACGAAATTCACTAACAACGTTTGCGACAAAGTAAACTGGCGGCTCTAGGATTGACGGAATGTTACCAGTCGTTAGAGCTCGTTTTAAGTCGTTGAGACGAGAATGTATGGGAATACGACCTGCGTTTTCTGTTGTGTGATTTTATAATAAATTTATGTAAATATATTATTTGGAAGGTCCTTCCTACTCTACGTCTATGGTAACACGGGAATATCAGGTTACTGATGGAAACCTCACAAATGGATAGGTAAACTGTGCCCCCACGGATCCACTCTGCCCTACCTCCCCTTTACAACAAAGAGCGCATAATCAATGTAAATTAATGATATCATTATTTTAATGTATAATTATTACTTTAAAATAAGCTACAAAATTTACAAGAGCTTGTTTGACCCTACTGGGTAATAGCTAGGCCTGTGCGGTGAATGTAGGTCAAATACTCCATAAATATGTTCTGGACGCCCAGTGTTTTTATTTATTTAATTATTTAAATAAATTATTTATTTATTTAAATAAAAACGATAAAAAATGGCAGCCTTAAATACTAATATACATATAAGCAAAATACTAACTAGTGATGCCACAAAGTTACACTATCGATAGTCGAATTTGAAAATAATTCATCTTATCGATATTTTCGTTAGTAGATAAATTTATCTACGATCTAATTAAATAATTTGTTTCGTATTAATTTTATACTGTCTCCGTGGTCTAGCGGTTAAGTCGGTGGAATCAGACTCGGAGGTACCGGGTTCGATTCCTGGTCGGGACACAAAAATATTTACTAATGTAAATAAATACATTTAATTAATATTTAATTTATTTGTGATACTTCTCGAGTTTGGTACGCTGGAGACCGAGCTTGCCACTTGTCATGATTGGCCTATAGTAAAGTTGGCTAAATGTGAATCCGCTTCTATATAAGCGTGGTTTCTGACCACCCCGAAAGGGAAACGGTCGTGATGATACTTTACTTAACTTTTAAATACTTCATTGCACTTAAAAACCTAGCACATAGGCGAGCTATAACGCCATAAGGCATTCTTCACCAGCTAACCTTGGGGATCATGTAAGGCGATGGGCAGGGTGAAGAAAAATATAAAAATAGCTTAAATTTGTAAATAAACATAATTACGCATTTATAGCACTTACAATACATATACGTACACAATATAAAAAAAACAATACACATACATACATAAACATACACTATAAATAAATAGATAGATATAGTATATATATATAAATAAAATGTCAAACTTCGTTAATTCGAGAGATATACATTCTGTTTCTCAAGGAATAATGTGGTTAGAAGGTTTTTAAAGTGTACCTTAAATAATAAATAAATATATCTGGAGAATTTGACCTACACTCGCCACGCCGTCTGGCTTGGCGAGGATATTATGTAATTTTTTATGACAATTTATTAACGATTCCAGTAGTTGGTATTAGTGGAACCGTGGCTTAACGTGCTCTCCAAGACACGGGATCGGTGGTGTTGTAAATCTATGACGTCAGTACGTAAGAAAAGTGTATTTCTCATTGGTACATGTCGGTGGGGTTTGAACCGACCTTTGTAGGATTTAAGGAACGCGTTCTTACAACCCAGCCACCACCGCGCGTCTAAGGTTATCTTACTACAATTTATTTTCAGCCAGAATCTTGCGAAGAACAAGATTATAAGTGCAAGATCAAGACCAAGACATGGCAAGTCCTGGTCTTGATCTTGCTTTGGGCAACACTATTGGCGAGGGACATATATTATTAACATTTAATTGGTGACCCGATTACATTGTCCCCAAGTGAATATTGAATCAACGAAGCAGAAGTCCTTAGCCCTGGCGGCGCCTGTCTTAAGTTTTTGGGTGGGCCTCCATCTCTTAGCTATTGAAAGTTTTTTGTTGGACCAACCAAATAATGTGCATTAAGCGTAAAATTGTAGGTTGCGTATAATAATAGATCTCAAATATATTGAAACAAAATCTATAGAAGATTGGGTATGATCCTGAGACTAGGCAAACCATTTAAGAAAGCATCTACGTACCTACTTTACTACGCTTACGTTCGAAGTGTTTTGGAGTTCGGCAGCGTAGTGTGGAGCCCTCAGTACGCACTGGGAACGAACGAGCGTCTGAATGTTATAAGGTTAATTCTTTGCAGTCGCCATTTTTTAACGATTCCATGTCTTTGTACAAAATAGACTCTCCTACTCTATTAGACATGTTTAGAGTGCCTCCACTTACCTCGCGTTCTAAAGACTTGTTTATTTCCTCCTTTAGTAGAACATTTTTTTCAAATAAAATAACTTTTTAAGACTAGCAGTAAAACTATATAATGATTGCTTGATTGACGTGGAGCTATTTGCTTTCTCTAAGTCAGTGTATAGGAACTGTGAGAAGAATTAGTGTTAAGTATTTATGATTATTTATATATTTAAAAAAAAATAGTATGTATTCACAGTTTTGGTACTCCAGTAACCCTATTCTGTTCCTTAATCGCAAACGTTATTAGTGGATTTCGTTATTTACGTCAGAGATTGCGTCATAATTACAAAATATTATTCAATTCTCAACTCTATAAGCGCTCGACCTTGACAGCGGCCGTGCTAATATCAACTTTAATAGCGATATATATATAGTTAACGGATTTCATTATATAACGCGACTAAGTCAGGTCTAATAATATGCATATTGTTTGTTATATAAATTGTATTGTGACTGTTTGCTACCATAATAAAACTTACAAAACAAAAATTAAATTAAAATAAAATTAAAATTACTAGGTCGGCAAATTAATGTAAGCAAGCATTTCAAATGAATCAGCAATTAATATCATGACCTCAATTTATTATTGGATAGCCAAATAAATATTACGGCTGCATTTTTGTACAGCAAATAAAAGTAATGTTTATCACGACCGTATCCCTCTGGGGTGGTCAGTACATACAGAAGAAGCGGATGTACCCACCCGACATGAACCAATGAGAAATACACTTTTCTTACGTACTAACGTTATAGATTTACAACACCACCGTTCCCGTGAGGAGGAGAGTACGTCAAGTCGGTCGGTCCCGGTTCCACTAATGGCAGTCTGGCCAGCGTGGCGAGTGTAGGCCAAATTCTCCAGGTCTGGAAGGCCCATCTATAGCAGTGAAGGTCTAGGACGCTGTGTTCTAGGGGCTGTAATGAATGATGAACTTCTTACGTTATGCTCATTCGTATTTATAACAAGTTACCGACAATTCTCAAATAATTACCCAATAATCAGTTTAAATCTAGAATCAAGAAACTTTTAAACATACAAATTTTGAAATTGTAATAATTATTAATGAATTGACCAAAATCTCGCATACGAGAATTATCTTATTGTTAAAATTAACATATCGCATAACTAAGTTTTTTGCACAAACATTATGCACATTTAATTACTTTATAGTAAAAAGTAAAGTACCATCACAACCGTTTCCCTTTCGGGGTGGTCAGAAACCACGCTTATAAATAAGCGGATTCACATTTAGCCAACTTTACTATAGGCCAATCATGGCAAGTGGCAAGCTCGTCGATGTCTCCAGCGCGTACCAAACTCGAGAAATATCACATTTATTTACATTAATAAATATTTTTGTGTCCCGACCATGAATCGAACCCGGTACCTCTGAGTCTAAATCCATGGACTTACTTAAAATTACTTTAAAGCTAAAAACCGTTCGTTTAATTGCTTTTAAGACCCACTCACTATCTTTGAACTAAGCGTCAGTGCTTAAAAATCAGAAGTTTTTTAAACGACTGGTGTAAAAGAGTTAATTTACTAAAAAAAATAGTTGGTTTGTTTTCGCTCTAACCCTCGCCAACTAAATTCATGACATTTTATTTATAAATATATTAATTTACATTGTATAAATTATGTATAAAATAATTACTGTATAAATTTGTGTGCCAGAAATGGCGGAGTATGTGAGCTATATAAAAACTAAATATATACCTATTTACCATATTCCAAACAAATAAATATTATTTTATTAAGTCAACTATACTATTACAAGTTTTCATCGTGTAAATGACAAATCAAAATTATTTCATCACTTACACCGAAGCCTGCTACTGGAATTCATTACAGCCCCTAGAACAACTCCACTGTTAGAGATGGGCCTTCCAGAACATATATCTGGAGAATGTGGCTGGCCAGACGAATTGGCGAAAATCTGATGTCAATTTATTAACGATTCCACAACTTGATTCTGCATGTAGATGCCATCATATTCTACCAATTTCCAAATGCCAATACTATTCTGAAACACGACCAAGACCAGACTGGCCAAGTCAATACTACTTTTTGACCGCCTCCGTGGTCTAGTGGTAACGAACGTTGCCGTAAACTCGGGAGGTCGTGGGTTCGATTCCCACCGGGGGCAAATTGTACATTGTATAATTTGTCTCGGTCTGGGTGTTTATATGTATAATATGTATATATTTACAAAAAAAAAAGTATAATATGTAGTTTATCAACCATCTAGTTTCCGTAACACAAGCCTCGCAGCTTACCACGGAAATTAGATGGCGCTGTGTGATTGTCTGGAAATATTTATTTATTATTTATATTATTTATTTTGGACAAACTAATAATTTAATAGAACACACAGCCACACAGTAAGTACTTTTTCTTTCGTTAGTAACATTAACAAATATTTTTATCATCGACCATCGTCAACTGTGTGTACTAAATAAAAAAACAATCGTTGCTGACACAGAGTTACAAAGAAACGTGATATTGTGACCTACAGCGAGTTCTAAAGAAATTGCCATATCAATATTGTTTTGATGATTACGCGATATTAACGGAGCGAACCAATATGACCAATCATTCTAATCTTAATAGTTACCTCTATGCCGTTTTAAGTTAGTTAGTTTTACTTGCTTGTAGCAGTAATGTTGTGCCTAACAGGGGCCTGGGACCTAAATTAGCAGAGGTTTTTGCGTTTTGTCGACTTTCGGGTTGCACATGGGCATGTCTTAATTCTGAGTTGCCGTGGGTTACTGCTGTACCAGGTATTGTATTCTCATAGGTACTGATAACTAAATTTAAAAGGTTATTAATTGATCGTTGTGGTGCAGTTCTGTATATGTTTTATATTGTAAATCTGATATAGCTGATTTCTTTCTCAGTCAGATTAAACATTAACAGGTCACTGGAATTTGCTAAGCTGCTGGTTTTCTGCTAACAGCATACTTCTTGGACCACTTCGCTGCTTAGTCTTCTACTAGCAGGAGTATAGAATTATTCGAAATAATAAAATTAATGACGTTTCATAAATGTTTACGTCAATAAATATATTTTGACTTTGACATACATAAATATGGATTATTGCCTGTTTACGGTCCAACCATTGTTACCACTTTGTATAGTACATATGTTATAATAATTGTATTGATTTTATTAATACTGACTGTATCAAAGTTGTTTCATGCGAACTATTACATATAAACTATCTTGATATGATTTGATTTTGAATAGCAAATGCTTAATAATTTGGTGACCCTTTGAGTAAAGAATATTTTGCTCAAAGGGTCAGCCTCGCTGTTCAACGGGGGAACGCAGCGAGTGTCCTCGGCACACTACGCCCATCGGCGGTTATAATTTTTAGTTTTTATTTTTTTTTGTTTTATTTGTAGTGTTGTTTATTTATTGTTAGGTTTTCTTTTTAATTAGTTACCTAATATTGTAATTATTTTATACTGTTTGTATATTACTTCGATAATTTTAAATTCATAAAAATCGCAAGATTCGAATTATCACAATCAATTCAATATTCAAAAGAACGGAACAGAGAACTTCATCACGACCGTTTCCCTTTCGGGGTGGTCAGAAACCACGCTTATAAAGAAGCAGATTCACATTTAGCCAACTCGCCGATATCTCTAGCAGTCTAGCGTACCAAACAAAGACAATATCACAAATAAATTAAATTAATTTATTTAATCTACCTCCGTGGTCTAGCGTTTAAATCCGTGGATTTAGACTCGGAGGTACCGGGTTAGATTCCTGGTCGGGACACAAAAATATTCATTAATGTATATTGCCTGTCTCTGTCCTTTCTCTTCGAATAAATAAATGGCAAGTGGCAAGGAATCGAACCCGGTACCTCCGAGTCTAAATCCACGGACTTAACCGCTAGACCACGGAGGCAGTTTTACTTATGTATATTATTACCTATCCTATACAATGTTAACTTGTAACTTTTTGAAGTTTTTTGTTTTATTCGGCGAAATTAGAAGTTAAATATATGAACTCACCCTTCCTTGTGCTCAGCCTGCCGATCCCTCTGGCGACGATTCTTAAACCAATTTGATACCTGCAAACAATATTTAAATTTTTACTTTTTTACTCAAGTTTTTTTTTTTTTCAATTAAAAGAAAATACATAATCTAACCCCGGGATAGCCCTAGGATCCCGGGATTACGCATCAAATATCCCGTAATCTCGGGATTGAAAAACATGCTCGGGATTGTATTCTCTACTCGGAAAGGACTTTTTTACTAATACTACTAGTGGAATCGTTAATAAATTATCAAAAAATATTGAGGTCAGACTTTCTTTAACAGTGGAGGTGTTCTCTGGGCTCTGGGCTGTGATGATGATATTATGTAATCTTGGAAGATTTTATTCAGTCCAGCAGCCCTATTCTGTTACTTGTCACAAACGTTATATAATGAAATCCGTTAACTATATATGTATGTATATATATCACGTTAATAAAGTTGAAATTTGCACGGCCGCTGTCAAGGTCGAGCGCTTATAGAGTTGAGAATTGAATAATATTTTGTAATTATGACGAAATCTCTGACGTAAATAACGAAATCCACTAATAAAAAGCAGGGGCTCATAAACCACTTAAAAGTGGATTTGAAACTGGAACAATCGAAAAGTCAGCTCATTTTTGTGATCTTATCGTAAGAACTATCGAGTCCCCCTCGCACCCCCCATGTAAGTCAAAGTATATATCTCTATGCACATAAATCTATTACAGGCATTTGTGACACGTCATTAATTAAATTATTTTGAATGATTCTACTCCTTTTACTGGAAGACTAAACAGCAAAGTGGTCCGAAGAGTAAGCTGTTAGCAGAAGACCAGCAGCTTAGCAGATTCCAATTACCTGGTAATGTTTATACTTACTAAGAAAGGAAAACTCAGGAGAGAAAAAAAAAACCTAAGAGAAAATAAGACATGGTCGAAGCGCTGTAATAAATGACCCCTTAGCAGAAGACCAGCAGCTTAGCAGAATCCAGTGACCTGTTACAACCCTGTTAAATAGAACCTTTCTAAATATATGTATGTATATTTTTGTGCATGTATGAGTATTTAGTATATTGATATTACAGTATAGTAAAGTATCATCACGACCGTTTACCTTTTCGGGGTGGTCAGAAACCAAGCTTATAAATAAGCGGATTCACATTTAGCCAACTTTACTGCCGGCCAATCATGACAAGTGGAAAGCTCGTCGATGTCTCCAGCGTACCAAACTCGAGAAATACCACAAATTAAATGTATTTATTTACATTAATAAATATTTTTTGTGTCCCGACCAGGAATCGAACCCGGTCCCTCCGAGTCTTAATCTACGGATTTAACCGCTAGACCACGGAGGCAGTTATATATATAAAAGTATATTATGTAAGTATATTATATATATTATGTTGAATTTATCCTACTATTAATATTTATTTCATTGCACCTATAAATGTTCTAATTTGTCCCCAAGGTTTGGCTGTCAGAAAATGTCTACGGACATTAAATAAATCTTGTTATAATAGTATATTTAATATCTGTAACATACAGACAGAGCTTCTTTCACATTTATATTATTAGTATGGATATGGATGTAGCCTGTTTGATATCGTGTGACATAGGAAGAGGCATATCATATTACTTGCAACCGCAATATTCCACGAACGAATTTATGTAGGTACTCCTAGTAGACACAAATAACTTTTAGATATAAAACTAACATTAAATATTAACTTTGTATAGCTATTAGTACAAGATGTGTGAACGAGCAACCAGTGTTATCCTAGTAGAATAATTATTCCAGCGCATAAAAGTACCCAATATAGCCGAAATTGGTATGCAATGGCAACAAAGATATTTAATAAGCTTCCAGTTACTATAAGGGAGCTGCCACTACAACTGTTAAAATTAAGAGTCAAACAAATGCTGGTTAATAAATGTTTTTATTCGACAAAAGAATACCTAGACACTAAATTCGATAAAGTCATGTGACTAAATAAATATTTGTATGCTAAAAATAGCGAAGCATGTGATATAATTACATATAATAATTTACATCCCTGTACCTACCATGTTTCTGACAATTAAATAATTTCATTTCATTTCATTACCGATCAGTTATTGTCATCATCAATGAATCAAAATCAAAATAAAATTATTTATTTTCTTGTAACAACTTGGATATTGTCAGCAATAAAATAATATAAAACAAAAACATTAAAAAAATATAA
The DNA here is from genome assembly GCA_910589645.1 of Tinea semifulvella. Taxonomy (NCBI): domain Eukaryota; kingdom Metazoa; phylum Arthropoda; class Insecta; order Lepidoptera; family Tineidae; genus Tinea; species Tinea semifulvella. The sequence goes on along the minus strand of OU342619.1, from coordinate 488,396 downwards.
ACAAACATAAGTTAGGTAATCATGATTGGAACGGGTAAACAATCCAGATTTATGTGTGTTATAATAGTATTATTGTCATAAGCAAGGTAATTGTAACTTAATATCTACTTAATATAAGATCGTGGCTGTAAATAGGCCGTGTCAACTAAATATAAATTCGTGGCTGTAAAAGGGCCGAGTCAGCTTACAATCTAACAATAATAATAAATATCAAATGTTAATACTAGTTCGTGGCTGTATACGGGCCGTGTCATCTTACAATGTAAATAATAATAATATGTCAATTAAACATATTTCGTAGCCGTAAAAGTGCCGTGTCATCTTATATTCTAATTACCATTAACAATAATTTGTATTCGTGGCTATAAAGAGGCCGAATCAACTAAATATAAATTCGTGGCTGTAAAAAGGCCGTATCAACTTATAAACATAAAATAAATATCATAATTATAACTATAAAAAAGAAAATAGTTATCAGAACATGAATAAAAAATTTAAGTCAAGTACTTCTATGCAATGGTATCTTTCATTGCATCTTTAAGCTCATAATAACTTTTTTTTATTAAAATGTCTTTAAAAGTAAAGTTTTAAATTTCTCAAAATCTAAATTTGTTATATCTGATGATAATGTATTATATAGCTTGATACCACTGCACAGAAAACTCTTTGTCGATGTGCCTGGGTTGGGGATTTTTCATCATGACCGTTTCCCTTCCGAGGTGGTCCTAAAACACGCTTATAAAGAAGCGAATTCACATTTAGCCAACTTTACTACAAGCCAATCATAACAAGTATTTATTTATTTAAAAACTTTATTGTAATTTACAATCGGGGAACATAATGCCGGAAGGCATTCTCTGACCGTTGACCGTTGCAGCGTTGGGACAAATGAGATTTATTCATTAGATCGAGGATAGTGAAATGATATTAAGAAATTATTTTTATTCCAATAAATACCATAAAAGTAAGTAATTCCTATATAAACATACATACTATATACATAACATTAATACATAAACATATATTATAAATACTATACATAAAAAAGACTACTGGTTTTAAGATAATCATATTTATTATACATAATAATACCACAAGACCAACTACCTACCCACCAGGGTAGTATCACTATAGTAAGTAGATGGGAACTATATGACATTTATTTTTTACTCAAGTCTTTACGTACTAGAGCTACAATTTATTTCTCACCTGTACAGTGGTCAGTCCGGTGGTTTCTGCGAGTTCCCGTTTCTCCCGCGGCGAGGGGTACGGGTTGTGGAGATACCAATCTCGAAGAACAGATCGGGACTTTTCCTAAACAAAAACACACGCCCAGCTTTAAATTCCCATACAAAAGGCCAACTCAAAGGTACAGAATAAAAAATAAATAAATTATAAACTAAATTACAAATACAACTAAAAACTAAACTATTAATAAAACTTGATCATATGGCGCGATGGTGGCTCGCTTGTAAGAACGTGTTCCTTCAAACCCACCCGGCATGTACCAATGAGAAATACACTTTTCTTACGTACTGCAGTCATTTACAACACCACCGTTCCGGTGCCTCGGAGAGCACGCCAAGCCGTCGGTCCCGGTTCCACTAATACCGACTTGTGGAATCGTAAATAAATTGTCTTGACAATTTGAATTGACATGCTCGTCAAGCCGTCTGGCCAGCGCGTGGCAAGTGTAGGCCAAATTCTCCAGATATATGTTCTAGAAGGCCTATCTCCAGCAGTGGAGGTCTAGGATGCTGTGTTCTAGGGGCTGTAATGTAATGAAATATACCAAGAGTATTTGCAGCATCCCCCGCTTAATTAAGCTTATAAAGAACTTCCTAGTACAGATGGACGCTATGTAACAATAATAGTTACTAAACTATCTACCAAGCTTCACAACGATTGCTCGTTTTCTAAAAAAAAAAAAACTATCTACTTTTATAACATTTTACTTAAAATAGCTTCATAGTAATTGGTAGCAATCTCGCAACGGACATACTGCGAAGCATTGCGTTGCGTACGAATAAAATGAATAGGTTAGGGCATTGTTGATGTTGTACATTTACCCGAATGCGAGTTTCATGGAAGTAATCTTGACGTTTAGTTTCCAATAATAATCATCATTTTGTGAACTACACATATATTAGATAAGAAAATAGAATATTACATTGAACACGCGACGTACCTAAAGTTGATAGTTATTAAAAGTAGATAGTTTTTACAACGTTGTATTAAAACGTATAACGGTTACGTTTTTTTATTTCCAAAACACATAACTACATAACTCTACCACTTAGCACTTGGACCCCACAGTCCCATTGCCTCATAACCAAAAGGCACAAACACGTAGTCATTTCTAAGTGAATCGACATTTGGTCTTTTCAGCTGAGTCCGCTGCACCCCCAGCACTGACAGATTTGCCCTGGAGATGAGACCGAGCATGGGTGGTCGATGCAAGTAACGTCCCACACCAATGCTCGACATTTTAAAATTAATAAAATGTTTTTATTCGAAGTAATATACAAACAATATATAAATAATTACAATATTAAATAAACTATATTAAAACAAAATCTAAATTTAACCTAAAAAATAATAATAATAATAATACATAGAAAATAACAATACATACTTACAAAAAAAATAGCTCCTCCAAATCGCTGTCATATTTCCCCTTTTTACCTTTATACTTAATTTTTGTGAGAAAAAATTGGCAGCCCTATTGTCACTAGAGACGTCAATGAGCCTTGGAACAATTTCTTTATAATTAATAAAACATATAAATACCCTTTAAAGCTTACCTTAAAACAATATGACGTTTCCTCTCCATCCCATATAGTCCTGGGCAGAGGGAACTTCCGTCTAACTCTATACTTCCCCACCGCGCCCAGAGGTCGACCTCGTAACCTCTCGGCCTCGGTGTAGTGGGCTGAAACAATATATTTTTTTTAAAGACGGTGAATCAATAAATCATTAATGATACGCCCCCTGCCTAAAGGGCCAACGCGGGTGGGGGGTGAAGTGAAGGCACTCGTACAGCTAAGTCTGAGTCGTGGCTACGGAGTGAAGGCACTCGTACAGCTAAGTCTGAGTCGTGGCTACGGAGTGAAGGCACTCGTACAGCTAAGTCTGAGTCGTGGCTACGGAGTGAAGGCACTCGTACAGCTAAGTCTGAGTCGTGGCTACGCAGTGAAGGCACTGGTTCGCCGCGTGGAGCAATATTAATCAGGTTTCGGGGTTTTAGCATTCAGCAATGGTTTCGGGATACGAAAACTGTTTGCCAACGCGTTTCAAAATGTTGGACTGGAGAAACTGCGGCATAAATGTCAATGGAGCATACATCTCACATCTTCGCTGGAGGATCTTTGCAGAATCGGTCCGATCGGTGAAGGTCGCTCTTCTACGAACTAAAGTAATTTTCAACAATCATGTCATACAGAGACCAATCAGCGTGGGTAGCGCCAATCCTGATTATTATAAAACAAATATTTAAAAAATAATAATAATTAAAAACTAAAAAGAAATAATAAATAAATACTAAAAAAAAAAAAAACAAGCCCAAGGGTTCAGTCACTAAACAGTCCTGGCTGTTAAAGTTGCTATGTTATAAAATATATAAAATTATTTCAAGTATAGTTACGCGGTTATCAAACTGGAACCCTTGAGCTTGTTTTTTCCTTTTTAGATTTTATTTATTTCCTTTCAGTTTTTAATTAAAGTTATTTTTTACGGAATCGGGCTTTTTATTTTTAAATTAATTTATAATATGTAGTGTATCATCATCACGACCGTTTCCCTTTCGGGGTGGTCAGAAACCACGCTTATAAATAAGCGGATTCACATCTAGCCAACTTTACTATAGGCCAATCATGACAAGTGGCAAGCTCGTCGATGTCTTCAGCGTACCAAACTCAAGAAATATTACAAATAGATTAAATATTATTTAAAGGTATTTTATACACATACATTAATCAATATTTTTGTGTCCCGACCAGGAATCGAACCCGGTACCTCCGAGTCTTAATCCACGGACTTAACCGCTAGACCACGGAGGCAGTGGAGGGAGCCAGAAACCTTTTTGTAGCGTGTAAATGTTTTTTTTACTAATATTTATATTGGAGATTGTGCCAATCCCTGGTGTGTGATTTTACCTGTTGGGATTCCCTAGCCCCTTTCCCTTATTACTTTAGATGGGACGTTAAACTCAAACTTTAGACTCACCTTTTAGCCATAGATTCTGCAATTTCGAATGATTATGTGGGCTGAATGTGTGTGATTCAAGCAGCCTGTATAGTTCCTTGAAGTTTCCTCTATGGAAGGCAACCATTGCCTTGGCTTTCAGGACCGACTCGTGCGCATGGAGCCGCTCGCACGCTGGCAAAGACCACAGGAATCGACCTAGGCGTTCTATATTACCAGCTTGTTGCAGAACCTGTGAAAATAATAATATTATAGCAAAACTAATCATTACTCTGCGTCCAGTGGTGCGATTGTACGAACGCTTATCTTATTTAATTTAGTAATATATATATATTATTATTCAGGAAATATACAGATCTTAAAACATAATTACAACATATCTAAAAGTTACACAATCACAAGCAAAGTTTCCACTTAAAATATTATTCATAGATTTTGCAATAAAAATAATAATAATAGGGATAAGCTTAAAAACAATACCTATATAACAAATAGAACTAAATAATATATAATAAAAAAATGGAAAATTAAAATAAAATAAAATAAATAGTTCTCTAAGTATTCCAATTATGATTCATTTAGATAATTTAATGTTAATTTCTTTTTTTAACCTAGCAACACTAACACTGAACAAATCAATATCACCGAAATTTTTATTGTAGTTTAGGCATTATTTTAGCACAACACTTATACTCAACAAAAGGTTGGTTTAAGCTCCAGCATGTATCTTCATAAGAGAAATACACTTTTCTTACGTACATTTGTCGTAGATACATTTAGCTGTATCAGCCTATAGGCCAGAAATCTTGGTGTTTTCTTGGAATAAAAAAAAAAAATGTTTACAAAAGACCACAACATAAAGCTAACAAATATTATCACCTCACAGAAGAAATGATCAGGAACAGGTTCAAGACTCAGCTTTAGGCAGTGGAAGTTGGTGCGAGAGGTATTCCAAAAAAAATTTGCACAATTTATTGATATAATTAACGGAATCATACTGTACATATTTGGTACACACGATAGACCCAACACCAGCACGGTGAATTCAAGGCATGCTTAAAAAAAAATCTCTTATTTTACTATTTTATAATTAATTTGTGTTTTAATTAGCAATAAATAATTTCAACTATCTATTTTCTTCGTAACATTCTGCACCAGCTTATTACATATCTCAGTCACAAAGGTTAGTTGGTAGAAAATGCATTTACGGCATTAAGCTCGCCTATGTACCTGCACTTGTTTTGGTTTTGTACAATAAAGAATTTATTATTATTTTGTATTTCAAGCCACAGTATTGCATAACCCTGTTAATATTAAATATAATAATAACTATAAAATTATTTAAATATTAAAATATAAGATGACACGGACCATTTACAGCTATGAATTTATGTTTAATTGACATATCATTATTATAATCTAGATTATAAGATGACACGTCTTTTATTATTATTATTATTTTTATAAATTATCTGACATATGTATATAATTTCTGTACATCATAATTATTAAGTATTTAGAATGTAAACTGACACGGCCTCTTTACAGCCACGATCTTATTTAAGTAGTTTCTAAGTTAGTTAGTTTTACTTGCTTGTAGCAATAATGTTGTGCATAACATACATAAATATGGATTATTGCCTGTTTACGGTCCGACCATTATTACCACTTTGATTAGTACATATGTTTTAATAATTGTATTGATTTTATTAGTTCTGACTGTATCCAAGTTGTTTTTAAAGGAACCAATGGAAATAAACTATTTTGATTTGATTTTTGAATATTAACAAACCTAATCATGGATAATATCCAACCCTCCCTTATTGCAAAAAGGTAACCCAAAATGAATAATTTTACCTTTTCCCTAATCAAATTTTGGAGAAATACCCTCAAACCCATTAGTTACATGATACGCCCGGTGGGATACCGATTGGGGGTCTTTATAGGGGTTGTAAATCACCCCATAATTTTTATAACACTTATGAATTTTAAGTAGTGACTAAGCAAATAATTGGATGGCACGTGCCGCCTGATGATGATGTACGTAATCTTCTTTAATTGGTTTTTCTATATATGCTTATAGCCCAAGCTAACACCTGTATTCTTAGTCATTTCGTTGTCAATGTCTGAGATAACGGGTGTAAAATAAACTTAAGGCATAGTCGTTGTGAATAGCTATGTTAGCTTCTCAATTCAAATATCTTTGGGTTAGCAATAAGAAATTCGGGGTGGTCACTAAGACAATATTGACAGAGCCCTTAAACATGTGACAAAGCCACAGCCTTTAGGATTTCCGGCCAGTCCGTCATTCACTAGGTAGTAAGGAATAAAAAAAGGTTCCTTAGTTTTTGTGGTGATAAATGATTGATGATAATGTGCGAGATATATTCACACGTTTTAGTGTCATCATATGTGATGTTGTAAGTCTGTTTACAACGCCTTTGTGGTTCTGGGTTCGATTCCTGGTTGGGACATAATTATCACAGCTTATAGCTAGAACATAGAGTCCTATTGGAGATGAGCCTTCTGGAGAATATGGCCTACACTCGCAACTCTGGCCAGACGGATAGGTATATATTTTTTAAATTACTTTTGAATTTACGATTCCACAAGTTGGTATTAGTGGAACCGCGACCGTCGCGTCGGTTTAACGTGCTCTCCTCCTCACGGGAACTCGTAAGAAAAGTGTATTTCTCATTGGTATATTTTCTTATTTGTGATATTTATAGTAAAGTTGCCTAATATGATTCCGCATTTTTAAAGCGTGGTTTCTGACCACCCCGGAAGGACGATCTTGATGATACTTTACTCTGTATTAGAGGTCATACATATTAAGAGTAAGTTTTACTTAAAATCCAAAAAGGTCGCGGATTGAACGCCATTTTCAGCAGTGGAGGTCTAGGTTCTATGATGATGTGACACCGCACCATCTGATGGTGAGCGGTATGAGGTACAAAAATGGAAGCAAGCAATAGTTTTAACTAAATATGATCATATCTTCGCCCGCCCATCGTTCGTCCTGGCAACCGTATCTAGGAGCATATCAAGTAACCTAGGGCGGAATTGTCGGTTTGTATTATAAGGATATATAACCACGACTTTACTCACCAAGGGGGGCCGTCAGCACCCTTTTTCTATAATCTATAACAATCCGGATGGTAAGAGAATGCGTTTATAATATATACTATAAATAATAAATAAATAAATATACTGCCTCCGTGGTCTAGCGGTTAAGCCCGTGGATTTGGACTCGGAGGTACCGGATTCGATTCCTGGTCGGGACACAAAAATATTTATTAATGTAAATAAATACATTTAATTAATATTTAATTTATTTGTGATATTTCTCGAGTTTGGTACGCTGGAGACATCGTCGAGCTTGCCACTTGTCATCATTGGCCGGCAGTAAAGTTGGCTAAATGTGAATCCGCTTATTGAAACGGTCGTTATGATACTTTACTTTACTAGGTAATATTTTTTTTCTAAATATTTTTAAGTCAGAAAAAATGTCGAACTTCTGTTTTTACCGCTGAGTTTGACTAAAAATGTTTTTACAGTCGAAAATTATTGATTTTCTGATTGTATGACTTCTATGGACATTAAAATAGTAATAATATATTCATTGACATAAAAGATGTACATTACAAAATAAATGTGGCACTGGCCACTGAGGTAGATTTTTGGCCGGTGCGACAGCAGCCAGTTTCCATTCAACCTGAATATAACATTTCTCTCAATTTTTTTTTTTATTTATTTTAAAAACTTTATTGCACAAAGTACAAAGGCGGACTTAATGCCCGAAGACATTTTCTGACAGCCAAACCTTAGGGACAAATTTGAACAATTATAGGTGCAATCATAGAAATAATAATAATACTATAATTATAAAGGTTAACTTAATAGGATTGATATATACTAACATCATATATCTTCATATATATCATAATATCAATATACTACATACTAATAATACACATTATTATACATAAACATACATATACTTACTAACGCTGTCAGGAGCTATTTAAGAAGTGTGTACATACAAAGAATGCAAATTTGGACACTCTTATATCTGTCGCACGCTGAAGATGTGGAATGTTCTCCTAGCTAGTGTGTCTCCTTATTTCTATAACCTGGAGTCCTTCAAACGAAGTGTCTTTGTAGGCCAGCATAGTGGTAACTGATGTTGGTAGTCTGAGGCTGGCGTCAGTTGCTCCCATTTTTGGACCTAGCGTACCGCTTACCATCAGGTGGTTGCGATGTCACATGTCGTGCTCAGTACCTATATAAATAATATAAAAGATGTCAATGGAAGTCATACAATCAGAAAATGAATAATTCCACTAGTACTTTTTATAAATTAGGAATATAACTAAATAATGAAAATCAAATATGAAAATCAGTTTAGAAATATACAATATCCAGCAACATAACAGACAAACTGGATTGATATATAAAACCAATGAGATATTTAACATCATTGTATAAAACATATAAAATATAAAACAGCTAAAGTACTGTCAAGAAGGTATTTTGTACATTATTAATAATAATATCTTAGATTATGATTACTTGTAATATAGTCTAAGAAACGTAGAAGAGCGACCTTCACCGATCTGTTACTTTATTTTTATTTTATTTTATTTATATATTTATCGCCATAGGATCCCATCGGAACACTCGGTTAAGTCAATTTTTCTAAATAACAATGCTAAACAAAATACCTGGCCAGATATGGTGATACAGTATGGCAAGGAACAGCCCCAATTTCCATTATTATTATTTTATTATTGTTATCTCTATCTCTTCCACTTCTTCTGTGTTCGAATGTCTATTTATTTATTTATAATAGGGTAGCCAACAGTGCTAACATCACACACTTATTTGTACTTAACACTAAATCAGAAGTTAGATGTTGCACCTATTATAGGCGACCACCACATTACCACAGTAGCCTTTATTGCCTATAAGAAATAACAAAATTATAAAATTTTCAATAAGTATACAATTTTACACTTTTTATATAAAAAACTCTATCAAAACAATGGTGATGGGTTGGCTAACGAAATTTGGTAAGGACTATTTTTTTCATTTTAATCAAATAATAACATCATGTATTATTGTCGCATATGAGGGTCAAATTGTGAGATGTAATGTCAAACATAAAGAAACTGCAGAAATCAAAACCTTTTTTTTTTCAAAATTCTTGTATACGATTCTCGGCTTGAAGAAGAAGAAGATAAAATTCCATGGATTCACCGTGCGGGTGCCGGGTCCATCGTGTGTGGGTAGGAGATGAGAAGAATGGTGTCTCGGGCTTGCAACCGACAATAGGCTGGTTTAAGAAAAGGAGGCCTCCTTTTTTTTTATTGCGCGATAATACGCTCACCATCCACCATTCTATTTCTTTCCCTACCCAACCAAATACTGTATGACTCCGTTAATGCCGTCTTGGAAGCTTGTTCCATAAATGTATCTCCTGCAGACCTGCTTAGGCCCAAAGTAAGATTTATACTTTGTTAGCGTATTTATCATATAAAAAGTGGATTTCATTCGGATAACAGATCGGTGAATGTCGCTCTTCTACGTATCTTATACTATTAAATTAAGTTTATTAGTTTAAAAAACAATATCTCTTTTTTTGCGAGGAATCACCCTGAATCATGCACACACATGCATAGGTGGTTAGGTACATAGTTCTCTGATTTAATAGAAATTAAATTTGATTATTTATTTATGATCTAAAAACGTAAAGATACATTATTTAGCATCTCTGCAATTATCTAGGTCATACTTTCGTTTACAATATGATATAATTATTTATTGATTCGTTGTTAATAAAAACACAATACACATGGCATCCACTTTTACCCTTAATAGCTAAAAAAACAAGTGTCAAAAGCAAAAAAGGCCTACCTCACAAACGCAAGCCACTTGCTCCTGTGTGAAGCCAAAGCTCGGCAGGGGGGCATCTCTGGGTGGGCTCTCACGTTGGCCCCATTCTGCCCCCCCCAGCATGTCCAAATGCTCGTCTCCTGCCAGCTTTGAAACCTATTTTCCCGCTATTATTTTGAGACTTTACTTTTTAATTTGTCAATTTCACTTCACATTCTTAGTTTAGTATTTTTAAGAAAACTTTTTTCGCGCATTCATTTCTTTTGCATGACATTATAAGGTATTTTATTACAGTTAAATTAATCGAACGCAAAATATAAATCGCGCCTATTTTTTTTTTTAATAAGGCACCGGAAACAAAGGGCAGCAAACAGCACTGTATTGGATTATTGGTTTAATTTTTTTTAGCTTCTTCTCAAATGGACAGTTAAGCAAACGTAAAATCGGTCCCAAATAAATTTTGAACGTTCAAATAATTTACTTCAATTACGTATTTGCCTTACGCGTTGTTTAGAGTTTATTGTGTGCACGGCGCATGTTGTTTTTGGCTTTAAAGTTGTTTGTTTTTAAAACCCGTGGCCTGTATTTTTTCTTTATTTTGCCTCACCCCAGTCCTATCTGGTGCATCAAAAACTTTTGTATTGTTTAAACACAACTTCACTCACTTAATTTTACACTTTTGTTTCAATTTCACAAATTTTGTTTGTTTTAGGAAAATACCCAATATCTTCGCTTTTTTTTCATCTTTTCATCACAATTCGAGTTTTTTCTCCACTGATAACTGAAACAATGAAATATATAAATTAAAATTGTTGATCAACATTATAGTGGTACAACGTACCGTTCGTAGACTTAATAACATCAACTCTACGCATTATAGTGGTACAACGCACCGTTCGTAGACTTAATAACATCAACTCTACGCATTATAGAATGTTTACAACTAGGACAAATTAATATATAAAAAATATTCTGGCCAATATTTTCAATTCTGAGTGGACTTTTTAAATAAACAAAATAATTTGTCATGATAACTACAAGTACCTATGCATTATAATATTTATTTATTTCCCTAATTTTTATCGTGAATGATTGTACCTATCTATTAGTGTGTTTATATATTCATACATAATATATATTTATGTTTATTATATATATATTATTTTAATTATATATCATGTAAGTATTTATGCAATAGTATTTAATTATTCTTAAGTAATTATATGTATCTTAATGCACCCGCAATCCTCTGCCACACTCCCAAAGGTTAGCTGTTATAAAATGCCGGAAGGCATTAAGTTCGCCCTTGTACATTACTTTTTAAGTTATTTTGTGCAATAAAGAGTTTATAAATAAAAATAAATAAATACTTTGAGCATAGTCTATCAACTTTCTAGGACAAAAAAATTACGGACATCTTAGACATATTACATTTTAGATATATAGTATTTTCAATTTAATATACCTGATTTTAGAAAATAACAATATAATTTTTCTATAATTAATATACCGAGTACCTATCTCTAAAATGTTACATACGTTTTATTCCTTTGGACAACATTTATTTGTAGACATTTAGAAAACAAAACTTAAAAAATATTGGTTTGTGCGAGTGAATGCTATGTTCGACTTAAAGGAAAGCTTGCTTCTTTTACTTATATTTAATTATGTATAATATAGTTCTTATATGTATGTAATTAATTTGTGTTTTATATAGTAATAAATAATTTCAACTATCTATTTTCTTCGTAACCTTCTGCACCCACTTATTACATAATATCTCAGTCACAAAGGTTAGTTGGTAGAAAATGCATTTACGGCATTAAGCTCGCCTATGTACCTGCACTTGTTTTGGTTTTGTATAATAATGGTTAAAGCGACAAGTCTAAAGTCAAAGTCAAATCATTTATTACAATTTTGCCTTCTCGGGCTCTTTTGTATTGTCACATCACATTGTTATAATTATTTAAATAAATTATATTAAATTTATTACAATACAATTGAATTGACCTAAATATAAACATACACCAACAGTAAAAGGTGTCCAAAATATATTAATAATATACATTTGCACATCTACCAGGCATTTTTGCCACTAATAAAATCATTTATCTTATAATAGGCCTTGCCTATAGTCGACGTTTGACATGAATTTTTAGTTTATCTAAACACAAGCTAGTTAGTTCCTTTGGGAGTGTGTTATAAAAATAATATAAACACAGGGTGAATAGTAATAGAAAGAGAATGAAGTCAATTTCTCCCTATTCTTAGAGAGGTCCAGCGAGGGTGTCTTACCACCAGGTGGAATCGAGATTACATGTCGTGCTTAATTGAAATCAACTTACAACTAAACCACTGTCAAATTTTCGACCCTAAATCATTCAGTATTTCCAGAATCACACTCTCAGGATCAAAAAACATTAATTTCCTTTTTTTATCCCTCCAAAATACCAACACGTACCAAAATGACATATCGCCATGACAAAAACACATATTTTTTTTAACTCTGACACCAAATGCTTCGGCTACACTAAAATAATAACTTACAAAATCATCGACTCCTCTGTTTAAGCTATGAACAAAGGATTACAAACAAAACGAGCATTCGATACAAAAATAAGAATTTTTAACAGTATGACACAAATAAAAAGCAACTTTTCATTCTAAAATTAAACTTAAAACAACAATTATTTTCTGTCCCTTTCCCACCCGTCAATTTGTCACTTAGACAAAAAGGTAGGAAAGCTAAATATCTGAGGTTTTAAGTAATTTTATCATCGACACGATCGCAAGGGAGGCCTCTCTAATATATGGAGTGGAAACAGCCTAGTGATGTACTAAACATTTATCGATAATTTGTAATCAAATCTAGCTTTTTATGTATAATAATAATAATAAAATACTTTATTGCACACAAAATATACACAATAAAATGATGTACATAGTCGAGCATAATATGGTATTCTTTACCAGCTAACCTTTGGGAGAGTGATAGATTTCTAAGATGGGTGCAGAGTCAGATAATTTTATGTAAAAGTAATAATTTACAAAAATATATGAATAAATACAATACAAATATATATGTAATAATTACATATAACAGTTATATAAATAAATATACTAATAAACTACATGTCAAGAAATGGAAATTAGGTTTCATTATAGGTAAGAGAGTCCGAATATCTGCTAGAAGAAAGTTGATTGTTGTGTGAAGAACGAAGAGGACGGGTGTGAGAGTCGCTAAGATATTTATTTATTTATTAGGGTCGCCAACAGTGTCAGCAACAATACATACATGGATTTTTGCTTACAACTAAGACAGAAACCAGATGCTGCACCAATTACTGGCAACCACATGCTATTACAGTAAATGGATACTGTTGGGCCTTTGAGTATTTACTGCGTGATCGCTTATCACGCAGGTAAGGGGGTGTTTTGGTGTTATTGAGTATGCCGTAAATGAAGATGAGTATATGTAGAGGTCTGGGAAAACGGATATATATAATATCTGTCACATGTCGTATTAAGTAGCGCGATGGTGGCTCGGTTGTAAGAACGCGTTCCTTAAATCCAACAAAGGTCGGTTCAAACCCACCCAGCATGTACCAATGAGAAATACACTTTTCCTAAGTACATTTGTCATAGATTTACAACACTACTGTTCCCGTGCCTCGGAGAGCACGTTAAGCTGTCGGTCCCGGTTCCACTAAAACCAACTTGTGGAATCGTTAATAAATTGTCATAAAAAATTGACATCATATCCTCGACAAGACGTCTGGCCAGCGTGGCGAGTATGGGCCAAATTCTCCAAATATATGTTATGGAAGGCCCAGCTCCAGCAGTGGAGGTCTAGGACGCTGTGTTCTAGGGGCTGTAATGAATATTTGTTTTCGCAGATCTCGTATTTAGTATATATATACGAGTATATACATACATACTCAATACGACATGTGACGCCGCGCCCACCTGATAGTAAACGGTACGTGAGGTCCTTGAATGGGAGCAATTGGCGCGAGCCACTGAAGACCGACATCAGTTTCTGCCACTGCCTATCAAGATGTTTTTTGACTTTGCAGGACTTGAGGTTATAGGAATGTGGAAATAAATCGGCATACGACAGATGTACTAATTGATGATTGGCTTTGACGTTTGACAAAGTTTCGTTAAGTTACATACATATCTGCCAAACTTTATATAAACCTAATCAGTTGTCTTCGTAAAAGATATGCGTTAAGGCAAGTCAAACATCTAAAAAGCTTTATTACAGCCCCTAGAACATAAGTCCGAATAAACAGCTGATTTTCAATTTATAATAATTACATTAATATTTATAGTTTGTATGATTAATATATTTACGTCTTTGCCATTATGCGGGCATGACGAGAAGCTTTTTTTTTATCATATTACTTGGTAATGTCGTTTCTCAATATTTACTGTTTAACGTTTTCTAATGATTTGTTCGGTTTTAAACTATAAAGTGTACAAATAATCGCTTTTATGGCTAATAGTAAATGTGGGCCTTGTTTCAGATTTCTTAAATATAGACTATAGACATTCAAAGACTATAAAAAACTCGGATGGCGTCACATCGGACGAACTTGGTGGCTGGTCAAAATCAACGGTTTTAGAAATTAGGTGATCGACGAACTTACGGTGTTTTGGTTCAAACGCCGAATTCGCAATGACTGACTTCGCTACGAACTCCATCTGTAATAAGCCGATCTGACAACCGGTTTTAAAGTTAAGATTGTCAGATGCTATAACTTTAATTGGGCCACATTTTTTTATTATTTTATTAAAGATTTCTGTAAAAGATTGTATTTTGCATATAAAATACAATTCTCACATGTCGATAACTAGTAAACAAAGTATTAAATTAAATTTTAAATTATGAGAAATCTCAAAATATGTCCAACAAAATATGAAGTTATAGCTATAAAACAAACATTTAGGTAGATAATTACTAATAAAAAATTAAAGTTATTGGCCAAAGTTCGAAAGAAATCATTAAAAATAATAAATATTACGACAATGGCCCCAAAAACGAGTATCGATATCTACGTATTCCCAACACTATACCCCACGTGGCGCATAAGATCCTTATCGATATAAATACCAGCTGTAAAACACAAGATTTATCGTCAGATTACATACATACGATAAATGCTACAAATCTCTACCCTATTAGTCGAAAAATAAATTTATCAAATTAACCAAAATTTCAAAAGATTTAAATTGATAATTCGTCAAAAAATTGGGGATATTGGGGCTACGGGGATTTAACGGCATTTGTTGACTTAGTACAGAGATCGACCCTAAGGTGCAACTTTACGCAGTGGTAGGTGGTGCGAAAGGAATTTAAGCAAATACTGATAGTATTTGGCGTGACTTATATATCAATTTCATTTCCTAAGAAAATTGCCCAAATAATGTTTTTCTCAAAATATATATATAGCTCATATATTTTTTGTAGTTGTTACGTGTCGTTCATGAACTTTTGCACGGTCATGTCTAATGTAAGTTTTCTGTTTAATCAGTGGTGTCATCATCACCATTATCATCATCAGCGTGTGTCTCTTCACTGCTGGATATAGGCCTCCGCCAAGGGGAGCCATTTCACACGATCTCCTGCCACCCTTATCCATCCCCCATCAGCGACCTTTCTCAGATCATCTGGCGGGGGGTCGTCCTACTCTGCATCTTCTAGTATGTGGTCTCTACTCCAGAACCCGTCTACTTCATGATTTTTAAAGCTATGTCGGTAACTTTGGTTCTTTGACGGAAGTCAACATTTCGGACTTTGTCCTTCAGAGAAATCCCGAGCATAGCTCTCTCCATAGCTTGCTGAGCGACCTTAAACTTGTGATACAACCCCACTGTCAGTGTCCACGTCTCTACTCCATACGATATTACTGGAATTACGCACTGGTTGAAGACTTTTGTCTTCAAACGCTGTGGTATGTTTGATAGGAAGATGTGTCGTAACTTCCCGGTGTGAATAACGCTACAATGTGAATAATTATGGAAAACGATAAAAACTACTTTTTTTTGCGCTTTTCCCGCGCTGTAAACTCTCATATACCCGAAGTGTTTGGGCGATAAGCCGGTAACAGTATAAGAATTAAAGCTAGGACAATTAGTGTATGCCATCTTGTTGTCTTGACCAAGAGCAAGACCACCGATATGTTAGCAAGACTATTTATTTTAACTTAATTGCACAAAGTACAAAGGCGGACCTAATGCCGCTAGACATTCTATGACGGTCAAAGCTTCGGGACAACGAGAGCAGTAAGTACATAAGGTAGGTGCAATACTAAATAAACTTGAAGAGTTTTAATGCAGATAACATACACATATTTATTAATAATTACATACATACATATAACCTACATAAATAAAATATTAACAATACAATATAATAGATACACAATACTATACCTACTAATGACAAATCACAGTCTGATTATTAAGTCTCGCAAGACGCTTGCTCTCAGACACTTTATCCCAATTTTGCTAAAACTTGTTAAAAAAAATATTGTGCTTACTATTTTTTTTTCATTTAGTAATGTGATGTGTTTAGTGTCTTACTTTTTTAGGGTTCAGGGTTAAAGCTATCGAATTCTTATAGAAGACTTAAAATATCTTCAAAACTACCTCTGTTTATATGTATTTTTTTATAAATTTTGGTTACTATACTTTACCATTCCAAATTTCTAATAAATCAGACCAGTAGTGATCGAGATACTAGTTTCCGGACAGTCACTAAAGTCTCACCAGGTTTTCTTACTACAATTAGAAACAAATATATAATATATTTAGTCAGACTAAGAGTCTTGCAAGAGTCGTACAGTATCAAATTGGAATTTATAATTCCCAACTTAATTATTAATAAATATTGTATCCTCGCCAAGCCGTCTGGCTAGCGCGGCGTGGCGAGTGTAGGCCAAATTCTCCAGTCTCGGAAGGCCTATCTCCAGCAGTTGAGGTCTAGGACGCTTGTTCTAGGGGCTATAATGAATGAAAAAATGTATTTAAGACTGTAACACATTTATTAATAAAAATAGTACAGATTAAAAAAATCTCTATATCTCTACCAACGAACTGTATAGATTTTTCCGTTTTAAATATTTTTTAAACCTACTGTCTCCAGAAACTTCTACCATTTTTTGTTATTGTAGGTATGCGTTTTAAAGTTAAAGTCGTTGCAAAAGGAAGGATTAATGATTAGTTAGACTTGAATATTTATTGTGTTTTAGTTTAGCTGCCTTTTCGGCACCTGAGCCTGGACAAACACTTGTAGAGTCAATATGTGTTGCAGCTAAGTATCTACAGAGGTCGCATCCAAGACCAATAACATTCCATTAGACCAAGGTATTATCGTTGTACCATCCATCTGAACGTTTTACGTCACTTTCTGTTTAAGACTTCTGTATTTATTCTGTTTGATTTCTTTAATTTAAACTTAAAAACATGTAGTTGTTATGTCACATAAAACAGTAAAAGTAAAAATAGTATAGTATCATCACGACTGTATCCCTTTCGGGGTAGCAGAAACCACACTTTTTTAAAGAGGGTCACATTAAGCCAACTTTACTATAGGCCTATCATGACAAGTGGCAAGCGTGGCAAGCTCGTCGATGTCTCTAGCGTACCTAACTCGAGAAATATATACCACTGATATCAAATCCACGGACTATACCGCTAGACCACGGAGGCAGTTATCTCTCCGAAACTTTCTCAAAATTAAAACTTAATATCTTATCTGGCTTTAAAATTTTAACAAGCGTACCAAAAGACTCCTGTCATACTTGTAACAATAAAGAAATATAATTAATGCTTGTTATAAAAGCTATCAACATAAACAAATAGTCCTTAAAATTGACACAATACTAACGACCGGGCCAAGTGTAGACCCAATATTACCTCAGTCAGAAGACACTACTCGTAACATTTGTTTATTAATAATAACAATATTATTGCAAGTTTCTTTAATTACTATTTGAATATAGGAGAGATATCCAGAGAGAGCAATTTACCCCAGGACAGGGCCCCGATTCTCGCGCCTACGACATGCATGTCTGCTCGATTGACTCGAATGAAACTGACAGTTTTTATATTTCGAATCGTGTCGTGCAAGTCGAAAGCGCCAGAATTAGGCTCCTGGGCCTACAATATTAATTTTAGTGAATATATATATACAAAATACAAATACAAAATATTTTATTGTTCATAATTGGTAATAATGGTTGGACCGTAATGTTTTATGCCTAACATACATATTTATATATGTAATGCTGTATATATTTATATATAAATATGTATACCATATATATGTATATTATATATAAACATATAACATTGACCTGGTACTTTACATATAGGTGCATTTCCCAAAGTGAGATGGGTTGATAACGCCACCCAGCTGCGACCAGCTTTATCGTTTCTCCAAATGTCATTTGAATAACTTTTTATGGACAAAATCTGTGCACCACTAATTAATGATCGTTTCAAACTAATATTACATTATATTTTATTGATTTAATTCTTAGCTTGGCTATACTTAATATTTTTAAACTGGCAACTACGACTACGCTAAACCACTAGACGCTACGCATACTGTATATTTTGTACAGAACATCAAACATATGTATTTGTTAGTTACAGAGTTTGACAAAACAGTAATCAAGCAGATATTTGGCAAGCCAAAAAGAGTCATAGACAAAAGAATTGAATTATGATTGGTTTGCGACGCTAAACTTTCGTTGGTAGAGGCTAGCCAGACGCATTGGCGATGGTCTGTTGTAAACTAACAATTTATTAACGATTCCACAAGTTGATTTTAGTGGAATGACGGCTTAACCTCCGAGGCACGGACAGGTGGTGTTTGTAATGCATGAACATAAAAAGCGTATTTTTCATTGATAGGTACATGTCGAGGTTCGAACCGTGGCCTTTTTTGGATTTTAAGAAAAGCGTTCTTACAACAGACATTTATATAATCGTTTTAACGAATAGAACAGGATGTAAGGCTTAGTTCCGTTAGCCTCCCATTTACAAATAAAAAATCGAAGGTTCTTCGCGCCATTTTGCGCGGACATGTCAGTGCAAGTTTTTGTTTTGTAAATTAATTTACTGTGAATATTGTTGGTCAAAAGTAGTGTTGTTTTGTTTAATAATGTTCTACAATGTAAATAGTTATGGAAAACGATAAATTTTATTGTACTTTGAATATGGGGCACAAGTTGCAGTTTATTTTTGCGGTTTTCCCGCGCTATAGAATCCCATATTTTACCAGACGTGTTTGAGCTATAATGTCGCGAGTGACTCCAAGAAAAGCATTAAATTCTGCAGCATCTGGAATTTGATGATGACCTCATTAACTCATGAAAAAGAAAGATATATTACATCAGACTTGGCTGTATGGGTATCGGGAGAAGGAAGGGGAAAAAAAAAACGAATATCGATATCGATGACTTGACGTCTTTTTACGTACGTGTAGCCAAAGCATAATAAAGTTATAAATGTGAAATTTTAATAATTCTTTATGGGCTTGTGTCTTACTCATAAGCTTTCAAATCTTTTTGGATTTTAATTGGGCGTTTAGTAAAATTATTTAGCAGCATTGTGGTGGTAGCCCGTTTGCAGATTGTTTTTTTTTTATACTAGCACGACACCTAAAATCCAAAAATAGCATAGTTTCGACATACAACGTACATATCTTCACGCCAGATCCCTTGCGGGGTAGGCAGAGACAATAGAGCGCACTTGACACGACCACGACATACTTCTTTCGCTTCGTCGACATTTTTAATGCACTTTCAGCTAGTGACTTATGGCCTCTTTTATCCATAACTTTCGCATTATATATCTAGTTCGTTAATCTTTCTTCACTCATCCTTCCAGGATATCCGAATTATCGTAGCATGCCTATATTTGTCTCTATGCTTTCTTTCATACCTACCCTTTTCTGTATTCCGTCGTTACGTGCGTGGTCCGCCAAAGTGACGCCGCATAACCGACGCAATGATCTAATTTCTACTGCATTAACTCTACTTTCATGCGTATTCTGACATGTCTATGTGTTGGTACCAATATGACATTGTATATGGCGAGCCGAGCTTTGTCATTAAAATTTCGACAGCTGATCAGTGGCCCCAATTCTTCTTTCAACATCCCTATCGTACTTCCGATCGGCAGTGACAACACTGCCCAGATATATAATTCCATTTACTGGTTCTAGAGTTTCATTATCAATCTTTATCGTCACGTGTGTTCAAACACTAGTCCTACGTACCTTGGTTTTTCTTGCATTCAAAATTATTTTTAGCGAACCGCCCCGTCATGATAAGTGGCAAGCACGTCGCCAACCCGGTACCACCGCGTCGAAATCTATGTAGGTAATTAACTTGTATTTTTTTTTATATCGTACAACCATACACATTGTAAGAATCTACCTCACTCGATCGTGCTCGAAATTACTATTTTTATCGTATGTTGCCTTATATATATCACATCACAGTCCCTATCCGATCCCGTCTATAATATAATATTGGGGTTTGCTGTAAATAAAAGTAAAGTATCATCATCATGTATCCCTTTCGGGGTAGTCAGAAACGAAACTTTATTTAAAATGGGTTCACTTTTAGCTAACTTTACTATATGCCTATCATGACGAGTGACAACCTCGGCGATGGCTCTAGCGTACCAAACTCGAGAAATATCACAAATTTAATTTTATTTTATTTTTATTTTATTTTATTATGGTAACAAACAGTCATAATACAATTTATATAACAAACGATATACATATAATTAGACCTGGAGTACCAAAACTGTAAAAGAGAACTATACTTATTACATTTTCATAATACAATTAAACCATAAAAGAAAGTAAAAATCACATTTAAGTCTATTCTATCGAATACATAACTCTAATTATCTCACGGACCCTGCTCCTATACACTGACTTAGAGCAAGCAAATATGTCCACGTCAACCAAGCAATCATTATATAGTTTTACTGCACGTCTTAAAAAGGTGTTTTTTGCATAATTTGTTCTGCTAAAGGAGGAAATGAACAAGTCTTTAGAACGTGAGGTAAGTCGAGGCACTCTGAAGGTGTCATTGTCTAAAAGAGTAGGAGAGTCTATGTGATTATTCACTATTTTGTACAGAAACATGGAATCGTTTAAAAAACGGCGACTTTGCAAAGAATTAACTTTATGACGTTCAGACGCAGCCTTGTAACTTAAGAACTCGTTCCCAGTGCGGTATTCTAATGCTTTCAGGAATTTATTTTGTGAATTTAATATTTAATAAATTATTGTGTCACGACCAGGAATCGAAACCTGTACCTCTAAATCCATAGACTTAACCGCTAGACTATAGAGGCTACATTGGCTTTATAATTGCTTAGATAATTATTAAAATTAATGTCAACATTACACTAAAAAAATAAATGTCTAAATGCACATTTTCTAAATCAATTTCGTAATATATTATTTTGCTGATAGATTTTTTTTTCAAAATGTAGGTAAATGGTAATGGATATAAATTGTGTATTTTACTATAAAATGCAAGTCGTAGAGAAATTACAAATATAGCAATTTGCAGATAAGTCTAGATTTTAGTCTTTAAAGAAAAAAGACAACATAAAATGTACCTCACAATAAATACTATAGAATAAAAAATAATGTAAATATTATTTTACATACCTAACCAAAATTGCTAGGGAGTTTCCGACGGCTAGGATATTTGACAGATAGGTGTTTGACAAATTGATGTCACAAATTCAGTTCAAGTTACGTGAAAAATCAAAATTAAATTAAATGTAATTTGATTTAACCAAACTCTATTCTCTCATTTCACATTGACGTGGAATTAAAGTGACACAATTTCTGGTTTAGGGCAAATTAACTTTCCTAATAAGCTGAAAAAATAAAGATTTTTTTTAAAGCTTACGTTTTTTGCAATATGTATTATAAATATATTATATTAGCTAATATAAGTAGATATATAACCATAAAATATAATAGCATTAAATAAAATAAAATATAACTTGGTGGCATTTGGGGTTGAAACAATGGGGGTGCCTATATTCACTTGATTGATACTCACAAATTCGTGACTTTCCCTTATTATTCAACGAGGAAATGCGGCGAGCGTTTAAGGTACCCTCTTAGGTGGTAAAAGCCTTGAGTAGAATAGTTTTTATTTCCTAGGTATCTTTTATTTTATTTATAATTAGTTTTAAATTCTATTTAACCTTAAAAACTACACATCTAAGTAGATAAAACACCATAAGATGAGTTCAATGTTATCAAGTGATTTCAGTGTTAGTCGGGTTAGTGCGGTTATTACACTTTTAGGGTTCTACCATCTTCATGTGGACAATGGAGTGATTATGTATGTAAAATGTAACAGTGGCATACTCACACGCATGTGCTGGCTAAATTAAGACCTCTCACACGATCACCATTTAACAAAACTAAACTAAAAATAGCCGCCCCCACGAATGACGAAACAACAAACTATTCCTGGCCCAAAATAACATAACACAAACACAAAATAGCACACACAATATTAAAACACTTTTAAACAAATGACAAATCTTCGGAAACTAACAACTTTAGCACAAAAATAAAGTATAATTATTTCAACAATTCGTTTAAGGCGCGGACGTGCTCGCTGCTCTAAAGCGAAAATGGAACTGGTTCCCTCAACGGACTTCCGTTCTGCTCTACCATTGGTCTGTTTGTGTATGCGCGTTATAATTGACCAATGGGGTCGTTGTTTGATCCGCCTCTTATTGGTTGCGAGTGTGCGTTCCAATTTTCAGCGCTTCTGGGTGGGTTTGTAGGCGTTTTCCAGAGGTTACCGGTTTTGAAATAGATGGGAAAATGGGCATAATTTTAATGCCGCAGTTGACAGCTTTCCGTGCCTGTAGTTACGTTTTTGTAGTTTTATGCAAGTTATTACAAGAAACAATGTATCATACAGTATTTGGTTGAGTAAAGAGAGGAGCGGAATAGTGGATGTTGAGCGTCTTGTTTACAATATAAATTAGTTTTTAAAAATACTTGCTCTGCTGAGAAAGAATACTCCCTCCTCTTCTCTTCCTACTCTTCAGGACACTATGCTGGAACTACAACTCAGCTTCAACATACTTGGGGTTGAAATACGTTCAGATCTAAACCACCAAAACTACATTGAGAGTTTTACCAAAAAAGCGTCCAAAAACTGGGGATGCTGAGAAAAAGTTTTTCCCGCCCTCACTCAGACTTAAGCTTAAAGCCCAATTAATAAGGTCATGCGTGGAATACTGTTCTTATCTCTGGGATGCTGTGATGGTTGCTTCCGCTAAGTGCCTTACAGATGCTCTCAATGCCCTGCAGATGCGTGCAATTCGGAAAATGTCGGCCCTTGTATTAAGTTCCTTGTGTCGGCCTCCCGGCCGGCGGTTCCTTGTGAGAGTGTTCTACAGTTCTGAAGAGATCCACAACGTCAAAGTCATAGGAAAATATCTTTATTCACGTAAACCTATTACAGGCATTATCGTAAGACTAAGCAGCGAAGTGGTCCAAGGAGTAAGCTGTACGTAATCCCTTCTCCTCTATTCCGCAACCGAACCATACCCACAGGATAAAATATGCACCCCAATACCGTAGCCACTTCTATATACGTAGGTACATACATATAAGGAGACTCGTACATCTGTCGCACGCTAAAGATATGAAATGCTCTCCCAGCCATTGCTTTTCCCCAAGTGTTAAAAAGCATCTCAATCATAATTTGGCCGGCATAGAGTAAAGACTGATTTCGATCGTTAGTGGCTGGCGTCAGTTGCTCCCGACCTTGCCTACCGCTTACCATCAGGTGAGAGCGATGTCACATGTCGTGCTCAGTATGAAGAAAAAGAAGGTTAATGAATTAATTACAAATATTTAAATTCAAATTTAGTATACTTTATTTGTTTGAGGCACAGGTAATATTGTTTTTTTTTGTTGTTTTTTTTTATACTACCACTACATGTGACCTTGGGCCCACCTGATGGTAAGTGGCGCGCAAGGTCAATGAATGTTAGCAACTAAAGTCAGACACTCATAACTGTAATCAGTCCCTAACACTATGCCGGCTTGACTACATGCTTTTTCACACTTCGCTTAAAGGACTCCAAATTATAGGAAAGTGGAAACACAGAGGCTGTAAGAGCATTCCACATCTTTATCGTACGACAGATGTATGAGTCCCCAAATTTATACGTACGCGAAGGGATGGTGACTACGGCATGTGGGTGCATATTCTGACCTGTGCGTGGTTTGGTTGCGGAATGGAGAGGGAGGGATTAGGTTTTAGAGTTCTTCTGAAAAAATATTCTGATCCTTGGCGCAGAAGAATCGAGCGTAGGTACTATAACCATATCTTTATTTTATTTTATTTATTAGGAAAAAAACAATTGTACAAATAAGACTTATTACTAAATTAAAAATAACGTATGAATTTAGTACAATCAGCATCAATTTCCACATAGTACTAACATGATTTATACAAGAAGCAAAATATAATTATATGTAGGTTAACATATAAATATAACTGAAAAGATATCTTAAGGTAGCAACAATAAAGAAAGTAATAATTTACATAATTAATACATAGTATACAACATGTGCAACAAATACAAATATACAAATAAACAGTCAATTTATCAATCAATTTATTATTCATTGCCATCGAGCCAACCCCTAACCAAACACTTATATCCTGCCGTTTGTGTAGAAAAAAAATCAAACATGTATATCTTTAGAAATGTTATCTAAATTAGTTTTAATTGCAGCCAAAAACAGCGTAGAACTTTTTAAAACTCTTGGGGATAATTGCAATTTTAAAACGTGTTATCCTAGTAGAATAATTATTCCAGCTCATAAAAGTACTCAATATAGCCGAAATTGTTATGCAATGGCGACAAAGATATTTAATAAGCTTCCAGTTACTATAAGGGAGCTGCCACTAAAACTGTTCAAATTAAGAGTCAAACAAATGCTGGTTAATAAATGTTTTTATTCGACAAAAGAATACCTAGACACTAAGCTCGACAAAGTCATGTGACTAAATAAATATTTGTATGCTAGAAATAGCGAAGCATGTGATATAATTACATATAATAATTTACATCCCTGTACCTACCATGTTTCTGACAAATAAATTATTTCATTTCATTTAGAAAAATAGACGATTTGCTAAAACTTACAACGTTAAATTTAAATTAGGTACCTCATATGCAAAGTTTACAATATTTGAACGCAGAATTATTTCACTATGTTTAGTACTTATTCGCTTTTATTGACGTAGGAAATACAATATCAGCAGATTACTTAGTACCTATATAAACTACATAGTTTATATCCTATACCTTGGTGATAAGAACTATTTTGCTTTAGAGTCATTTTGCAACGCGTCAACTTTTGAATGCTCTGTATTCTGAGAATGCATAACTGATACGTAAGGGGCAATGTATTTGTTAAAACTGAATCAGCAATTGGACTGACCAGTTTAACCTAGAGTTGCCAACCGTTTTGTTTTTCCGGGACATGTCCTGGTTTTGGGGTGACCAGTAGGTAACCCAATTTTTTTACTTAGGCGCAGAATTTATATAATGGAATCCCTTAAATAAATAATATCATCATCATCATCATCATCAGCCTGTGTCTCTCCACTGCTGGATATAGGCCTCCCCCAAGGCTCGCCGCTGCACGCGGTCTTTTGCAATCCTCATCCAACCCCCACCAGCGACCCTCTGGCGGGGGGTCGTCCGACTCTGCGTCGTCCCGTACGTGGTCTCCACTCCAGAACCCGTTTGCCCCATCGGTTGTCGGTTCTGCGGCAGATGTGTCCGGCCCATTGCCACTTCAGCTTGCTAATTTTGAATGCTATGTCAGTAACTTTGGTTCTCTGACGAATTTCAACGTTTCGAATTCTATCCATCAGAGAAATACCAAGCATAGCTCTCTCCATAGCTCGCTGAGCGACCTTGAATTTGTGAACCAGACCCACTGTCAGTGTCCACGTCTCTGCTCCGTACGACATTACGGGGAGGACGCACTGGTTGAAGACTTTTGTCTTCAAACACTGTGGTATGGACGATGAGAAGATATGTCGAAGTTTCCCGAATGCCGCCCATCCTAGCTGAATGCGTCTGTCGGCTTCTTTGCTAAAGTTAGCAGCGCCTAGCTGAATAATCTGTCCAAGGTAGACGTATTCCTGCACAACTTCGAGAGTAGCATTTCCCACATAGATTGGCCTCGGCTTGACATGGTCATTGAACATAACCTTAGTCTTATCCAGGTTCATTCCGAGGCCAACCTGCTGAGAAGCCACGTTTAAGCCGTTTAACATTCTGCTAAGATCCTTGAGCGAGCTGGCCATGATGACTATGTCATCCGCGAATCGGAGGTGTGAGATGTATTCTCCATTGACATTTATGCCGCAATAAATAATATAATATTAAGGAATAAAGTATAATGATTTCTACTACAGAGAGAGAAATAACGTTTCGCACGCGTTCATTTATAAAGAATAAAAATAATAATTATTTTTCCCTAAATTTGCCTTATTAATTAATATGCATTATAAAACCATGTATAATGTTATTTTAATGTAATGTTAAAGTATAAACGCAACCCCAATTCCAAAATACACATTATTAACACTCAACAGATTTTTTAGATCATTATAATTAATTTAGTTAACATTAATTTAATTTAATTAAGTAAACATTATAACTGCTATTTGGTGCTGCTGGTCTTCTTCTAACAGTTTACTTATTGGACCACTTTGCTGCTTAGTCTTCTACTAGCAGAAGTAGAATCATTCAAAATAATTAAATTAATGACGTTTCATAAATGCCTGCAATAGGTTTACGTGAATAAAGATATTTTGACTTTGACTTTGAACTGTTACCGTAGGCTAGCAGTTAAGTTCGTCGATTTACATACTTGTTTATTACTTATGTTAAAATTAACACGTTTATTTTTACTTAGGTAATAAATAAGTACCAAAAATACGTTCGAGAAACTGGCTGCTAGACTCGGAGGTACCGGGTACGCAAGAGACATCGACGAGCTTGCCTATAGTAGTTGCCTAAATGCTAAATATAGTGGTTTTTGACTACCACAGAAGGGATACGGTCGTGATGATACTTTACTTTTTATTGTTAGTATCCAGCTGATCGCTAATTTTTTGCAATCAGTTTTATTTAGAGGATAGCTACAATTAGGTACATATTTTATTATTTTATTTTATTTTATTAATAAACATTAAACATTAATTTAGTAATGCTTTAACTAACTAGCGGCATGTCTCCAACAATCAACGTTCAAGTATGTCCTATATCTACAAGTCTTAAATCAAATAGCAATAACATACACAATAGTTCATTACAACCACTTCTGAGACGGCGGCGGCGCCACCTTTGCTCACTCCATAAACCAGCCGTATGATCCATAGAGATAACAAGTACACTAGAAATGGCAACAATTGAAATGTAGAGGAACACGTACGCACCCTAAAGGTGTAATCCCATTACCAAACGCCTGGCCTATATAAAGTACACTGAACTTGCGCGAGTTTAAACATTGGCAAAACTAAGAGCACGATAGATGAGAGGGTCAAGGAACAAACTGTTAAACAAGTCAGAAATAGCAGAATTCGTAATAGATAGTGGCACAAACCATTGGATTGAGCTGCATGACCCAAAGATACTCTCCACCGATCGTCACTATTACCATAGTACGTAAAACAATAGAAATAAAGAAACACAAAATAAATAAAATTTTAATCGAGAGGGAGATTATCTTTATTGTGGATTCCAGTAATTAAGTGGTTTAGACGCTGCAATAAATCGCCCGATACAGCCAATGATATTGTGAGTGTTGTGTGTCGCGATTTCTAAAAGCTTTTAAAGTGACAAGTAGGTAGGTTTACGTTTACGGCGCATTACAAATAAAGGCTCCAAGTTGAAACGTCAAGAGAAATATGTCTCTAAGGTAAATTGCATTAATTACTTACATTTCGTATCAATAGACGACCCAAGACCCGATATTCACTCAAGTAATATGTGCCTTTTTCATTTGACATTTGGTAGAAAGAAACAAGTCATACTTGAGTGAATGTCGGATCTTGAGATTGATTTTCTAGTACGGGCCTTATGTACATTTTTGCGTGGCGTGTTTTTTAAGCAAAGCAATTTGATTTAAGCACAAACAGTAAGATCATAATCATGCGGAACCTTGGTGGTCAGAAACTATCCTTTAAAGAAGCGGATTTAAAATTAGCCAATTTTACTAAAGGCTAATCATGAGAAGTTGCAAGTACTATTATAGCATAGTTAAATTTAATTGATTCTTTATTCATCATCATAAATTAAAATTCGATTTAATTACATTGTTTTTTGTTCATCATGTAGGTTGTTAATTGTATTGCTTTGTAAAGCGTATTGCTGTTTTGTAATTTCATAATGATTAAATAAAAAAATAAAAATGTGTGATTGCTTTTGTTGTCCCGAAAGTTTGACAGTCATAAAATTCCTAGCTTCATCAAGTCCATCTTTGTACTTTGTGCAATAAAGATTTAATAAAAAAAATAAGTGTTTGTAAGACAATATAAGCTATTATAACCATGTCTAGACTCTTTCATAGTTCTATGGTACAAACGCATTACACCACCAAAAGTGCTCCTTGAATGCCCCACATAAGGTGCACGGGAGTTGGAGGCCCTTTATAATGGCCGACAAATAATGTGATCATTATACGGTTATTTGTGTCCATTGTGTGATCCACAAAGAACGCCATTGTGCCGAGCGGCAGACATCTTGTTTAGAAGCTGTCAAACTACAAATAAGGGCTCCGGCTTTGAAGATCTGTGCGCAATTATAAAAAAAACCTTTTATAGGCTAACAGCCGGTTGCAGAAAGGATTATTAAAATAATCCATGATAAACATTTTGATATACGTCACGTTTAGCTAGTAGTGTTATCCAATCTTGGTTGTTCAAAAAATTAATAAAAGTTAGTCCAAGTCTGCAATAAACCAGCGATATGTTAGCAAGACCAATAGCACTTCAGCTCGTAAAGCATGTAAAACTGTTATCAGACATACCACATGTTTGAAAACGAATGTTTTTAACCAATGCGTTCTTCCAGTATTGTCGTACGGAGCAGAAACGTGGACACTGACAGTAGGTCTGGTCCACAAATTTAAGGTCGCTCAGCGAGCTATGGAGAGAGCTATGTTCATCTGCTGGATATAGTCAGAGATGGTAACATCCGACATAAAACCAAAGTTACAGACATATCCTTCAAAGTAAGTTGAAGTGGCAATGCGCTGGACAAGTCTGCCGCAGAACCGATAGTAGACGGGTTCTGGAGTGGAATGAACCACGTACAGAAATAAGCAGAGTGCGCCGACCCCCTGACCTGATGATGATGATGAAACATGTAAAAAGATAATCACCATTTTTGCAACTGTCCGTAATGGCCAGTAATTAAATCCTTCCTGTGTAGCATTTATTCACCAAAATACATAATTTTGTTCAAGAACTCGGCCATTTAAGGCTCTCATTTTATATCTCACTTTTATCTGTATCACTTTTTCAAAATTATGCATCCACATACCGTTAGCCACTGTCCATACGCATACATATAAATTTGGAGACTCTTACATCTGTCGCACGCTGAAGTTGTGGAATGCTGTCCCAGCCAGTGTGTTTACCCGTTCCTATAACCTGGAGTCGTTCAAATGAACTTTGAAAAAGCATCTTTATAGGCCGGCATAGTCGTAGGGACTGATGTTGGTGTCTTATTTCTTCATTATTATTTTTTGTGTTATATTTATGTTAGATATAAGTTTAGTTTTTAAAATAAAATTTTGTATGCCAAAACTTACCAACCACCGTGTTTTCATACCATATTTCATACAAATAAATATTTTCATTTTTTCATTTTTTTTTTCATTGGTCGTCTGAGGCTGGCGTCAGTTGCTCCCATTTTTGGAACTCGCGTACCGCTTACATTCAGGTGAGCACGATGTCACATGTCGTGGTCAGTATAAATATTAAAATAAAAAAAATGAATTCCTTAATATACCTACTCTAATAAAGATGAATCATTTATCGTATACTCTTGTATACGATGTCGTCACTATCAGTTCTCGTTTAGTTTATTTATTAGCTACAGTACCAATAATCCAAAAATAGTTAACACACTTATCCACTTTGGGAAGTACTCTTCAATTACGTCAAGTATCACTCCAAATCCAATAAGTGTACTTAAACTATTCACTACATTGAGGTTTTAATTAGAAACTACATCAGTAGTCTGCTACAAAACACGCAATGTATCAGATAACTAATAAAATGTAATGCAAAAAATGTTCATAGATTGTTAGTGATAAAGGCATTGTATATTTTTTTCTTTTTGTAAGATTTTGGGATTACAATAAAGATATTTATCTTTTAAATCGGGGTGCGCATTTAAAAAAAAGTACGAGTACCTATATCATCACGACCGTAATCAAGGGATCTCTTTCATTATTGAATACAACATGTGATTTCACGTAGTCCAGAAATGGTTACAAGACCAACTGATATTAATATTTTAACAATCAAATATCCAACGAGATCCAATTTAATGTCAAAGTCAAAATATCTTTATTCACTTAAACCTTTTACAGACATTAGTTTTGCATGATTGGAGTAGAATCTAGAAGCTAGTGGAAGACTAAACAGCAAAGTGGTCAAAGAGTAAGCTGTTAGCAGAAGACCAGCAGCTTAGCAAATTCAGTGACCTGGTTAATGTTTAATCTGAGAAAGGAATCTGCAAGGAAAACTTAGCTACAATAGAACTACAAAATAATCCAAACAATTATAGTTTTTTTAAGAATTACTGTATTTCAAAATTAACTGGGTACAATTTTATTGGCAAACTATAATACTAATAACTCTAATATTTACATAAAATACATTTATTATAAATTTTAAGCTACCTAAATAATAAAAATAAACTAAACTATAAATAAATCCAATTCGAGATAGTCCCAAGGAGACTGCCAACATTTCCCCTCTGTATAGCGAGGGTAATACGTTGGCAGAAAGAATTGCCAGCTTTCCAGACCTTTCCGTCAGCCGCTTTGACAACTCCTTGGCCAGGCGCCTTGCTGAAGGTCCCCATGGGCCCATCGTCTCGACCCTAAACGGCGCGAACCGGTACCAAGATTGGTAGGTTTGGTAGTGGTAACTTGAGGTTCTTATCAGAAAACGCCGCGCTTCGCCGCGCCTGACGAGGTCGCCTGGATGTGAGATGGAGCTAATTTGTCTACCCATGTCGCATCCCACACCTGAGACCTGCCAAGTTTCCATGGCCCAACAGTCATTTCGTCAGGTCTCTTGCTATCGCTCCGCACAATCCCAGAGAGTTCTAAGATTGCGAGTACACCAGCAGTGACAAGAGCCCTTCGAAATAAATAATTCAATTTTGTTCAATCTTAAAGGTAAAATAAATCTATTCTATTGTTAATGCATGCAAAAGCCAAAATAATACCTACATGATAATTACAATAATAATAATAAAAATATACTTAGATTAAATTGCCATCGCCACATTGCCGTCGCCACATTGCCATCGCCACATTGCCATTGCCATCGCCACATTGACGTTAAAATTATAATAAATATATTTATAAGTGGTATTAATACAGTGAATTTATTTATTTTATTTTTATTTAAACTTATCATTACCATCACAGCGACCTAGACCTCCGCTGTTGGAGATGAGCCTGCCAGAAGGAATCATCCCATTTGGAGAATTCGGCCTACACTCGCCACGCTGGCCAGACGGGTTGGCGAGGAACAGACGTAGACGGGTTTAAACTTGCGTATATAATATTTTATATATATTATTGATTGTAAGCTGACACGGCCCCTTTACAGCCACGAATATGTATTAAGTTGACATACCAATTATAATAATAATTATTATTTCGATCGTAAGCTGACACGGCCCCCTTACAGCCACGAATATGTATTAAGTTGACATACCAATTATAATAATAATTATTATTTCGATCGTAAGCTGACACGGCCCCCTTACAGCCACGAATATGTATTAAGTTGACATACCAATTATAATAATAATTATTATTTCGATCGTAAGCTGACACGGCCCCCTTACAGTCACGAATATGTATTAAGTTGACATACCAATTATAATAATAATTATTATTTCGATCGTAAGCTGACACGGCCCCTTTACAGCCACGAATATGTATTAAGTTGACATACCAATTATAATAATAATTATTATTTCGATCGTAAGCTGACACGGCCCCCTTACAGTCACGAATATGTATTAAGTTGACATACCAATTATAATAATAATTATTATTTCGATCGTAAGCTGACACGGCCCCTTTACAGCCACGAATATGTATTAAGTTGACATACCAATTATAATAATAATTATTATTTCGATCGTAAGCTGACACGGCCCCCTTACAGTCACGAATATGTATTAAGTTGACATACCAATTATAATAATAATTATTATTTCGATCGTAAGCTGACACGGCCCCCTTACAGCCACGAATTTACATGTAAGCAAAGCCTAGTTTTAAGCAAAAACTTGTTTATGGCAACAGTGTTTTAGTCGAAGATGATGGTATAGCTGATATGATGGGTCCACCCATAGTAGCTGTTAGTTATTTTATAATCTAAATAATAATAAACTATGGAGAAAAAATGTATTGACAATATCCAAGTGTTGTTGTGACAACCAAAGGAAATAAATGATTTGATTTGATTTGATAATTTTATAATAATCCATTGTTTTATAATTACACAGCAACAATAAATAAATACAATAACAAAACATATATGCAAATAACCTAAATATTTCATGATATATTATGGAAGTTTGCATTGGTCCTGTTACCTGATAAACACCACTTTATATGTTAAATCAGGAATTACCAATTTGTATATTAGTACAATTACAAGCACGGCTGGTGAATAATAACATTAACATTGTATGGTTGCGTGATAAACATTGTATTTTATCACCTGACCGAGTGGAGATTCCTGGAATACCAGCGCCATGTCCAACACGATTCGGTCTCCCAGTTAACGACGCTTCGATCTTATTTATTGCGCGACACACTACCTACAGGGTGGATTGGTTTCGAATTTATTATTTATTTATTAAAACTTTATTGCACAATATATACAAGGGGCGGACTTAATGCCGCTAGACATTCTCTGACAGCCAACCTTAGGGACACTGTAGAACAATAAAGACGTAAGGTAGGTGCAATTAGAGAAATGTGATTACGTAATAAATATGCGATATTATCTAAACTACAATAATAAATACTATAATAAACTAAATACTAATAATACATACACATAACGTTTTATTAATACATTAGGTACATACATTACATAACATTAATACATATAATAATATAATAAATAAACTAAATGAGTTGTTATGAGCCATTTAAATAATATGAATATACCATTTTTTTGAAAATGCTTCGGTTGGATGCTTGTCGTATATTTACCGGCAGCTTGTTCCACAGGTTTGCGGCAACAACAGCAAAAGAATCGTTCATGAACCCAGAGTGGTGCGATGGAATAGACAGAACAGAGTTGTGTGAGGAGCGAAGAGACTTATCGTGAAATGAGAAATGATAGGCAAATTTGTCCTTGAGGTATTTTGGTGTCGCAGGCTCAATTTTATTTATTTATTCATAAATTTAATTATCGTCATTGTCAAGCGCGGGAAGTGCGACAGTTTCTGCTGAGAACCTCAAGCTGCGCAAATACGCCAACCTCAGTACAGGTTACGAATTTGCGCCGTTTGGGGTCGAGACTATGGGCCCATGGGCGTATTTGCCAATATAGTATATGGGCCAAGCGTATGGTTAAGGAGTTGTCGAAACGGCTAACGTTTGGAGACAGGAAAGCTGGCAATTATTTCTGTCAACGTATTAGCTTAGCTATACAGAGGGGAAATGTTGCCAGTCTTCTTGGGACTGTCACTGAAGGGTCGTCTCTAGAGGACATTTGTTTTGT
This sequence comes from Tinea semifulvella, assembly GCA_910589645.1. Taxonomy (NCBI): domain Eukaryota; kingdom Metazoa; phylum Arthropoda; class Insecta; order Lepidoptera; family Tineidae; genus Tinea; species Tinea semifulvella. Next base: position 454,179 of record OU342619.1, on the reverse strand, counting down.
TATTTATACTGAGCACGTCATGTGACACCACGCCCACCTGATGGTAAGCTCGCGTAGGTCCAAGAATGGAAGCAACTGACGCCAGCCTCAGACGACCGACATCACTACCACTATGCCGGCCAAACAACATCCTTATTATTTATTTTATTTTTTACTTTTAAGTAGTTTTAATTATTTATACTTTTTAGTCCGATATATATAATATAACGTTAAATTAAAAAGTTTTTTTTTTTCATATTATGAATATTAATGTGTCTCGCAAATTATTTGTATTTTTTAATATACTCGTATAATATAGGTTGACAGTGCTTGTTAGATGCATCATGTAAAAGTAGGTATACCTATATAATTTGAATTCTAACCTTCGAATAAATATTTACACATTTCTCAATTTTGTCGCACCCTGTATCGTGTTGTTAGGATGGATGGAGCCCACCTAGCTATATTGTAACCTTACACGCCCCTGCCGACCCCACATCATTCACCAGGTCTTGAAGACAAGGTGGTCAGGACTTTGGAAAACAAACAGCCTAACTTAAAAGCACTGAGTTACTGAATAAGGCATAATTTTTTTTTATATATGGAAACTAGGCTTTCACTTTTTACCTATAACACCATAAATATTGTGCGATGAAGAAATGGGCATCTTTTTAAATCCAGCCGTTTTGGTCGCAGTCCGAGACACTATTATTCTCTGCACTTCCCCACACACGATATACCCGGACAGTAAATCCTGCAATGGAACACCCCATCAGGCAAAGCTTTTTGGAGATGTCGCTAGCGGCAATGGTTGAGATATACAAACGGAAATATTGAGATCGCCATATCTTTGATTCCGCTTGGAAATCTCGATTTGTACCCTTAAAAGCTGCTCACTTCGGCATAATATCCAGAAAATAATAAATTTCGTAATACAAATACAAGATTTCTATGCAAGTGACAGTTATATTAGGTACCATCTATCGTGCGCCATCTATAGTGATAAAAAGTTAGTGATACACCCCATTACAAATTTTATCGTTTACTCTTTAGACTAAAACAAAATATTATCTTATTTAATATTTAAAAACAAGCCCAAGGATTCCGTCGCCAAAAAGCTTGATAACCGCTTAACTACATCATTAAAATAATTTTATGTATTTTATTACATTACTTTGTTTTTTTCTTTAGTTTTTATTTATTCGTTTCAGTTTTTGATTCAAGATATTTTTCTACGCAGACAGGTTTTTTTAAATATTTTATTTTCTTTTATTATTAACATTAATCGTCACAATTATAGAGGCTTCCTTTTGGTGCAAATCTCACACGTTAATGTGTGTTTACTTTGATCGTGTTATGTGGTTTTGATTAATAATTTATAATATTCGTTCGTCTTTCATACTCCATTAGAATTAAAAACAACCCCCCTACCTTTGGATAGTATTCATCAATATCAAAATGTTTGGCGCTTAGAAACGATATGACTGACACTTCACAGCGTTAGTGCACTACACTGAAATTTTTTTTTTTTTTTTTTTTATAGACAGTGAATTAATAAATTTATTTTATTATACGCCCCCTGCCTGAAGGGCCAACGCGGGTGTAGGTCGCATGCCCGACTCATCCGTGAAGCTTCCTAGTGAAGCCCCAGGGCGCCTACGGACTAAAATCCTATAAACCGTCTTTATCTTAAAGCACTCGTTCGCGCGCACAAATTAAAGTATCTTAGCCACAGATTATATAGTAAGATTCCCCAAGCTTTTGACATTTCTGACTGACGTAATCGATACGTTTTCGGACGATTGTGCACTCCGCATCACCCCGCTGGTTTGCACATTAAAGTTAAAATTTGCGTCAAATATATTAGTTTTATTTTATAGATCAGCTGCTACAGTCGACGCCATTTTAGCTTTAATCATTACAATTACATAGACTTACATACATACATATATTTACGCCAAATCCCTTACAAGGTAGGCAGAGAATTGAGCGCCACTTGTCACGGTCACGACATCTTTCGCTTCTTCGACATTCATGTCTTTTGTTTCGATGGCTTTTTAATGCACCTTTAGCTATTGTTTTATTTATTTGATCGTAATATGCATAGAGTAATAAATAACGCATTCCTACTTCTATGGTAATATGTGAGTCGTGGTCTGCCAGGGGCCTCTTTTATCCACAACTTTCGCATTATATATCTGGTTCGTCAATTTCTCTCCACTCATCCTTTCAACATGCCCGAACCATCAGATTATAACTACCATTGTGCGTGTTTCGTCATTACGTAGGTATGCGTTTAGTAGTGATGCCGCATATGTGACGCAACGACCTCATTTCTACTGCATTAACTCTACTCTCATGCGTATTCTGACATATCCACGTCTTGCTTCCATACATTACCAGCATGGCATTGTATGGCGAGTAGAGCTTTGTCACTGACATTTCGACTGGCTATTAGTGACCCCAGGGCTCCTTTGACACTATTTTCCGCATTCACTTTTCTTTTAACATCCCAGATACAGATACAAAGACTTCATTTTGGTACAATCCAGTCTTAATTGTAAACGTTTGATAACGTTTTAAATGACGTCATAAATATGTTTTACGCACGTTGCTTATCCACATTAACTTTATCGAACTACATGAACAAAGCCGACGAGTTTCAAATTTGCTCGTCAGTTAATCAAAATGAAAAGCTAGGGTCGTGAAATTCCCGCCAAATTGTAGGCGTGGTAACTAGCAAAATAGGTTGTGTTGTGTTTGGCCCCACCTTCCGATAGAGCCTTATATTTTGTCCTTTTTTAGCTTTATCTGTCTCTCTGTCTTATGTCAGATTTTTGCTACAAATCCATACTCAGGCTGGGTTGTAATGATGACTCTCCGATTAAAGTTAAAAATGGCGTCGATTGTACCAGCTGACGGCTGACCTTCAAAATAAAACTGATACATTCGCACATTCATAACTTTATTTATTTATTTCAAAACTTTAATGCAAGTACAAAAGGCGGACTTAATGCCCGTAGACATTCTCTGACAGCCAAACCTAATCGTTACAATTACAAATACTTTAATTTTGTACAGCTGAGCTAATATTATAAATGTGAAAATTGCTTCGTCTGTATGTATGTTTGTATCGGCTTCTCGTCTATATAACTGAATCAAATCTATTCGCTTGAATCCTGAGACGTACATGGACGCGTTACTATATGACGTCAACATCTGACATTTTACGCCACAGCTATTTATCTGTCTGTCTGGTTATTACTTAGATTACCCTCGGAGAGCAGGTTAATCTGTTGATTCCGGTTCCACCACTAATACCAACCTGTGGAATCGTTAATTAATTGTCAATAGACCCTCGCTAACCGGTCTGGCCAGGCCTATCTCTATCGTTCATCGGTTCTGCGACAGACGTACCCAGCCCATTGCCACTTCAGCTTACTAATTTTAAAGGTTGAGTAAGTAACTTTAAATTTGTGGACCAAACCAAATCAGTGTCCACGTTTCTGCTCCATACGACAGATTTAGTAGATGCCATTCTAATATCCGAATCCTGGTTAAAACCTTCCCTTCCTTCCACTTCATATTCACTTCCTGGCTACATCGGTCCGCAACGACCGCACAGGCGCGGGTGGAGGTGGTGTAGCCATTTACCTGCGAGCCGATCTACCATACAAATTAATTTCTTCATCACCCAATTTGTACTCTGGCTCTGCTGAATTTCTTTTAATTGAAGTTAACTTTAAAGGATCTCGGATGTTACTTGGCGTCGTCTACTGCCCTCCCTCTATTAACTACTTTGCTGACCTCGAAGGTGTTCGAATCTTGAGGAGCTTTATACTCATCATGTCATCATGGGCGATTTTAACACTTGTCTCCTGGATGATCGTCAGGCTGGCAAATCAAGAGCGTCTAAACTCCGTAACATTATCACTTTAGCCAATTTATCACTTCTGCCAGAAGGCCCAGATGGGCCAACTCACCATTTATCTACAACTGATACTCTTTTGGACCTTATTTTCACTTCACGCCCTGACGTTGTTGCTAGCCACAGTCAGCTCCTTGCTCTTTTCTCCCACCACGATCTCGTTTTCGTCTCATATAGATTAAAACCGCCTAGGTACCGCCCACCTACTGTAGTTATGCGTCACTATTCACGCATAAACCTTGTCAGACTACGTGATGACGTGACTCACCTGGACTGGAGTGAGCTTCTTATGACTGATAATATTGATAACATGGTTAATATATTTAATGATGAGCTGATTAAATTGTACGACGCACATGCTCCACTTAAACCTACGAGATTAAAGCGAGCGATGATGTGTGTATTGCAATGAGGAAGCGAGATCGTGCATACCGCAGATGTAGGCGTACCCGCTGTGATGATGACCTGGCTGCATATAGCGTTGCAAGAAACCGCTGCAATCAGGTGTGTAGGATTGCCAAACGTCACCATTTTGTCGAGAACATTACAAACAAGTCTTCATCAAAAATATGGCAATTCTTTAACTCTCTAGGCCTGGGGCGTAATCGTAGCCAGGTCAACCTTGGCTCTGTGTCACCTGATCAGCTCAACACTCATTTTTCCTCGGCACCAGTTCTCGATGGTGACATTAGGTCAAGTACTTTAGCAAGATGTTGAACCGTTTTGCCTAGCAGTGGTCTCTGGCGATGTAGTGCTCAAGACGATTAATTCCATTACTTCGAAAGCAATAGGATGTGATTCTATCAGTCGTGCTATGATCATCCCAATCATTGACCTCCTAATAATAAAACTTTTGAAACTTTCGCGCATATTCATAATAGTTTTTTTATAATTTAACGGGTCTTTACGCGATTTACCTTAGAGAAACGTCGGGAGAAATATGTCTCTAAGGTAAATCGCGTAAAGACCCGTTAAAATTATAAAAAACTCCTAATAATAGGCAATATTTCTCACATAATGAATTTTTCTATCATTTCTGGTCAATTTACTTGTCAATGGCGTAAGGCCTTTATCCTTCCACTCCCGAAAATATCCTCACCCTCGCTCCCTACTCACTTTCGTCCTATCTCAATTTTACCTTTCCTATCCAAGGTCCTTGAGTTCATTGTCCATAATCAGTTCTCTATTTTCCTTGATAAGAATAATCTATTAAATCCATATCAATCAGGTTTCCGTACTGGTCATAGCACAACTTCAGCTTTACTTAAAGTAACTAAAGATATCCGAAGAGGCATGGATGAAACTAAACTCACAGTTCTTGTACTGATTGACTTCACGAATGCGTTTAACACAGTAGATCCTGATTTGCTAATCGCCATATTGTCTCGTCTGAGTATATCGCCGAAGGCCCTAGCCTGGTTCACTCAATATCTACAAGGTCGCCAGCAGCAGGTTCGTGTTGATCAGGTGTCATCGGAGTGGTGCGACTTGGAAACAGGCGTCCCACAGGGTGGCATTTTTTCGCCTTTATTATTTTCACTATTTATAAATGCCATCACGTCTTTACTTCACTGCCATTACCACCTATACACGGATGATTTGCAGCTCTATGTGCAGCCAGATATCACCACAGTTAATAGTGCAATAGCTTGGCTTAATTCAGATCTCTGTAGTATACACTCTTGGTCCAAACGTTTTGTGGTCGTTGTCAATCCGAGCAAGTGTCAATCAATTATAGTAGCGAGTTCCCGATTGCTGAGTAAAATAGATTTTAAGACTATTGAACCTGTTCGGTTTGACAACGTCCCGATTGCGTTCAGCAGCGAGGTGAAGAATTTGGGTATTTATCTAGATTCTAATCTAAGCTGGACAACCCAGGTTACCAAAACTACTTAGTTGTACATTTTTTTCTTCACTGCACTCTCTTAATAAACTTTAAAAAATCTGCCTATTAAATCTGAAATAACCCTTGTTCAAAGTCTTCTCCTTCCTCTCCTCGACTATGGTGACGTGTGTAGCATTAAAATGTCGGAGATGTTGCTCAATAAAATGGACCGTTTACTAAATACGTTCATATTTTGTCTTCGCAAATACGACCACATCTCTGACTATCGTGCTAAGTTGAAGTGGCTGCCTATTCGTTGTCGCAGGAATCTCAGAGCCCTTTGACTCCTATTTTCTGTACTGAATGAGCCTGCGACACCGAAATACCACAAGGACAACTTTGCCTATCTCTCTTCCTTCCACGACAAATCTCTTCGCTCCCCTCACTTTGCTTCTTTCTGTCTCCTCACACCATAATGGATTTGTTTCCAGTTCCTTCGTAGTCGCTGCAACAAACCTTTGGAACAATCTCCCGACCAACATAAGGCAAGCTAACACCAGGTCGTCTTTTAAAAAACTAGTATATTCGCATTTTATAGATATCTCCAAACCTCGTAGTAAGTTTTATATATGTATGTTTATGTATAATACTGTGTAAATATTTGCATTTATTATTGTGTATTGATATTATAATATCCTTTATCCATCGGGAATTTTTCAACTTTAAACGGCTATTATCGAAGTAATAGCGGGGTGAGGTGGGCGGGAGGGGTACCATTGAAAGCGCGGTACTTGCGGATTTGTTAGTAGTCATTGTCATTAGTCATGAGTCACTGGACGGGAGCGCACCGCTCGTTCGCGGTTGAGCAATTATATTTGTTCAAATTTGTCCCTAAGGTTTGACTGTCAGATAATGTCTACGGGCATTAAGTCCGCCTTTGTACTTTGTGCAATAAAGTTTTTAAATAAAATAAAGTAACAATTCAGTAGCTTACTACAAAATAGCACTGCGTGTTACAATGAAAGTTAAGAACTCGGATTATTAAACCGAGAAGAACGGAAAGAATCAAATATAAACCCCAAGTTCGATCCTTTGTCTGAAAAGTATCATGGAAGAAAAAAATGTCTATGGAACTACGCGTAACTCCTTGGCCTCTTGAAAATCGAAATAATATTTTTAAGAAAAATTGTCTATGATTTTAGTAGTAATGTGCAATACGTATGTTATCGATAAATATTATTTAATGAAGCGTTTTCCTAAAAAAATATAACAAAGGCTGTATAATGCGCGAATAGATTTCAAACATATTTTTTTTCCAAATTACTTCACGCGAACGTCAATTAGAATACCTTTCGACATTAAGATCAAGAAAAATCGCGACGAATGTAGCATCTGACGCCTGACCAATAAAATAAAACTGGTACAATTTAAAAACTTTAATCGTTACAATTACGGATACATTATTTTGATAACTCAGGCTAATTCGTACTACGCCCGATATACTACGTGTAAATGTATCATTTTTAGAGATAAAAATCATTATTTGAAACACAAATCACTACTGCATGGTGAATAAGGCCGCGTCTGAAAATCGCTATAAACATCGTAATAAATACCTAAAGGATGGGGAGTGTTATTATTAATTGATCTCGCCCACAGCCGAGAGACGAAATAGAGGAAGAAATAATTACGTAAGTCAACGTTGACGCGATCGTCGACGTCTGATTTGTTGATCTTTATTGATTTGATTAGGCTCAGTATGAGAGGCGATATTTTTAGGAAAACTTCTCTGCACCGTAACTTAAAATTTTATTACCTAATAATTAAAATAAAATACGTTCTCAGTTTTATTTTAGATTATAATATCTAGCAATCATTAATAAATTCCACGCCATTCGTCACACTATACGTCATTCGTATGCACAGATTATATAGGATACTATTCGTTACACGTCTTTATTACATCTTACCTATTTATTTATTTTAGTTTTAATGACACATAAAATAAATAATAATTAAATGACTTTTATATGTTTTACGACGAAGGTATAAGCATAATATTTAAAACAAATAAATTAAGCCATTTTATGTTTGGATTTGAGTAAATTAAAAATATTTTATAGTAACTTTACATCAGTTATATTTTATAAAGAATTTATCGATATACAAATTACTTTTTAGTTTTCAAATCTGGCCATGTTTTTGCGCTAGTAACACTACCGCTGTGTTTGACTTGTCGCTTTAGGCGCTTTATTTCGCTTTTAAATTCGTTCGACTTGGCGTTGCATTTTTATTACACTACATACAAAGTACAATAAATGTCAACGTGCTTTTTGTATTATGTTCCTTGACGTGCTTGCACTACGCTCGGGCGTAGCTATCTATAGGCGTAGCTTTATACATTCAATATCATTAATTTATTTGTAGCGTGGCATTGACTAATAATAAAAAGGTTGGTTATTCATTTAGACAGTGATATAATTAAAACGAGAATAAAAGATAAATCAATCGGAAAGAAAATCAAAAGGAAGCCAGGATTTGAAGGTGCTTTTTTTTTTAGCTGCGTGAGAAGTTTCGATGGTAGTTGTCTATAGTTTGACAGTTGAGAATGACAAACTATGTGTGTTGACTATATGGTCTGTGGTGTTGACATTTCTATTCATTAAGTTCAATTCATCATGAATCGTTTAACGCCAGAACAAAAATTCTGTTCGTAAAGTTCATAGAGCACTTCGTTCATTTTACGTTCAACACAATCGGCCTATCGAGCAAGTAATTTGTGCAGGTATTCTTTGTCATCGCACTAATTTTACTTTCATTAATTCAAAATCATCAAGGAGTCCTTCGCGCCATTTTGCGTGGACATGTCAAGTGCAAGTTTTTGTTTTGTAAATTAATTTACTGTGGATATTATTGGTCAAAGGTGGTGTTGTTTTGTTCAATAATGTGCTACAATGTGAATAATTATGGAAAACGATAAATTGAACTTTAAATATGGGGCACAAGTTGCAGTTTATTTTTTGCGGTTTTCCCGCGCTGTCAGCTCCCATATTTGATCCCGTCGTGTTTAAGCGATGGTGCCGCGAGTGACTCCATAAAAAGCATCAAATTCTGCAGCATCTGGAATTTGATGATGACCTCATTAACTCATAAAAAAGAAAGATATGTCGTCAGACTTAGCTGTATGGGTTAGACCCTTCCCTATCACCTCATTCATCATCCATCGGGAGAAGAGAACACAACAAAATCAAAACCATAAACAAGAAAAACTTTATATTTCTGTCTTGTATTATTATTGCTGTGTTTGTCTTGAAAGCAAAGCTCGATTTTGTCTGAATTTTGCTTATTTTTTATGAAAACCATAGAGCAACACCATGTCGAACGAATTTTAAAGTGTATAAAAGCGCTTAAAGCGACAAGTCAAACACAGGTATTTATAGTTCTCAAGCTCTTAAAAAAACATTACATCTATACAAATGTCAACAAATTGAACAAATGTCAACGTGCTTGCACCGCGCGTAGCTTTATATCGTTTATTCATTCAATAATAATTATTTATTTGTAGCGCGGCTTTGACTAATAATAAAAAGGTTGGTTATTTATTTAGACAGTGACATTTTAGTGTTATTATTAAAACGAGATTAAAAGATTTGAATAATCTCAAAAGGAAGCCAGGTTTTATAAGTGAAGCTTAATTTCAGGAAAAATGCCGGCAGCCAGGGGATTAAAACGTAATGCTTCAAAAACCGCATCAACAGCTTCCACTGCTGGACCTAAAAACAAGAAAAAACGTACAGGTTAGCTTGTAATGTAAATTACGTTTTTGTTTTTGATTCTCGACGTCAATGACCTGTCAGACTAGTAATGGCGGGAATTGGCGGCGATGTCTTATTTCTATTGAATTAATTAATTAAACATTAGGATGCTTTAATGATAAATATTTTCATATTCATTGTGCATATTTTGCAATAATTAGTAATAATGACGTCATTAGTTTTAGTGGAATATTTTTTGAGGTTAGAAATAATTGTTTGTGTTTTGATTTACGGCGCGTTACGTAATTCGATAACAAATGATTAATTGAGCCTACAAAGCATGTTAAAATATGGTTTCTATATAGAGATATAGATTTTCTACTTATTCACTTATGACTTGGTAGAAGCTGGAACATTAAATATATAATAATAAGACGACAAAGCAAGCAAATAGTTTGAGAATCAAAGCTAGACCAAGTCACTTTAAAATTAATGATTTAGCTGTTTCATGAACAATTTTCAGACCTACATTCTAGGGTATTAGAAAAAACAATCTACAAAGCTTCCAAGACGGCATTAACGGAGTCATACAGTAATTGGTTGGGTAGGATGAGGAGTGGATGGTGAGCGTATTATCGTGCAATAAAATAGGAGGTCTCCTTTTCAAACCAGCCTATTGTCTGTTGCAAGCCCAAGACACGATTGTTCTCATCTCTTACCCACACACTTGGACTCGGCACCCGCACATTGAATCCATGGAATGCTTAGAAATTTGTCTTCCTCTCTTCAAAAAGAGAAATTAAAATACACGGATCATTCTAGAAATTTCAATTTCATCCCTTCCAAGAGACCCTCTGGTCTCAGATATGGAACCGAGACTACTATTCTTCAAGAAATTCATGACAGGTGCCCAGACTGACAAAAGAGGCATTGGCTGGAAGAAAAAAGAAAGTGACAAAGAGGTTATAAAATCCTTCCTCAGGAAAGATGAAGAGCATGAATACAGAGTGCACGCGATGACTCTAGAAGTTCAAAATGACTGGCTAACTTTGGGCGATTTTTGCATCCCTCCAGCCCTAAAGTGGCGCACACTAATGTACGATTGGTCTCCGGCGTTGCTAAAGTTCTACCTAAACGCTTTTCAAATGTCCCTCCCGGACCAGAGTAATCTGGTAAGGTGGGGAAAAGCTACGGAAAAGAACTGTACATTGTGTGGTGCTGCCATAGGAACTGCTAGACACACACTTGTAGGGTGCGTTACTCTCCTAGAAAAGGGCTATTACTCACGCCGACATGACAAAGTCCTAGGTGTTATCCGTGAAGCAGTAAGTCTTTCTATTGCAAGAGCCAGAAAGGGACTGACTACAAATAAAACTTTGACCACATTTGTAAAGGAAGGGCAAAGCACGAAAACTAAATGCAAGCCCACCTCGATCCTTGGCGCCGCATCAGACTGGAAAATTCTCATGGATACATTTGAACACCATTATAGGATCCCAGATGAACTAGCTGTATCAGCCTATAGGCCAGACATCTTAGTGTTTTCTCGGAACTTGAAAAAAGTTATCCTTATTGAACTTACCGTTCCGTGGGAATCAAATATTCCAAAAGACCACAACATGAAGTCGAATAAATATTATGATCTCACAGAAGAAATGATCAGGAACGGGTTCAAGACTCAGCTTTACGCAGTGGAAGTTGGTGCAAGAGGAGTTCCAGCAAAATCTTTGCATCACTTACTGAAAGAATTGGGCCTAAGCAGGTCTGCCGTCAATACATTTATGGAACGAGCTTCCAAGACGGCATTAACGGAATCATACAGTATTTGGTTGGGTAGGGAGAGAAGTAGAATGGTGGATGGTGAGCGTATTATCGCGCAATAGAAAAAAAAGGAGGCCTCCTTTTCTTAAACCAGCCAATTGTCGGTCGCAAGCCCGAGACACCATTCTTCTCATCTCTTACCCACACACGATGGACCCGGCACCCGCACGGTGAATCCATGGAATGCTTAGAAATTTGTCTTCTCTTCTTTCTCGAATTAATTCCGGAAAGTACGCCTTTCGGGCTGATTAGAAACCACACTATTTAAAGAAGCAGTTTTACTTTACTATGATGAGCTTGCCTCTTGTCATGATGGGCCTATAGTAAAGTTGGCTAGATAGATCTGCTTCTTTAAAAAGAAAAAAATGTGGTTTTTTACTACCACGTAAGGGATATGGTTGTGATAATACTTTACTTTTTGCATTCATATTTTCAATTCAACAATCGTTCATGTTGAGCACTTTAAGGTTGTAACATCTTATACATATTACAATTTATTTTCATATGAGTAAATAATATAGTTAATATTGTTTTTTTGCAGTAGTACAGTTGGAGGTGCCCACAGCTCCCAAAAGGAAGGGACGTGTGGTGGCGTGTGGACAGGGGGATGTGGGACAACTGGGACTTGGAGAGGATGTTGTGGAGACCACCAGGTAAGTTTATAAACAATCAAACAAGACTTGAAAAGAATCCAGTTCCCCATAGCACTGACTTTCTTAACTAAATTACAAATTTTGATTTTTATTGCACAATCCTATCATATTAATAATAATTATATTATTATGTAATGCAAATTCTTAAAGAACCTTGGTATTTAACGGGTTGACCTAATGATGTTCACGGGCCTCAGCCAAGTGAGCATCATGCTTCTTTAACTCCAAACTTTCTGACTATACGGCAAGTGTTAAGGATTGTATGTTTTTGCAATTGTTCTATTAATATTATTTTATATTCAAAAAAATGTTAATGATGCCAAAGTTAATGATACAAAAGTGCATAATTGTAGATTTTTCTGTGGTTAAGATGTAAAGGGACAAATCAGTACAGTAATCGGGGTCGGGTCACAATAATTTATTTAATTTGTTGATTCTAAGTCTGGTAACAGACATCAAAAAGCTAGCCACTTGTTGTTATGGGCCTATAGGAAAGTCAAATCTGCTTCTTTAAAAGTGTGTATTATGACCACTTTGGAAGGTTGGGATGATACTTTTGTAGATTTAAGATATGGGTGAATCAACATTTTGCCATATTATATATATGTTTATCTACACTTTGTATGCTTTACCAACCCTTATCCTTTACCCTTTGCAGTCTGTACCTGCTACGAGTATATTTGTATTCGATAATATAAAACATGAATTTATGAAATTTTTTGTTTTGGTTGGCCAAGGAGTTACGGAATATTGGACAGAAAGACTGTCAAATATGTCGACCAACATATTAGCCGATAATATTTGAACAATATTAGAAATGTTGCCAGTCTCCTTCTCTTGCTGATGGGATGTCTCTAGAGGACATTTTTTAATCATAGTTAGTTTTTTAGTAAGTTTATTATTATTGATTATTAGTCTCGCAGTGCATTGCTGATATGCCTATATCAAGCAGCGCTAGCGTAAAGTTTATAAAATTGTCAGTAATCGCCATAGTCTAGTTCGATTGTCACTAGCCACTTGTCCAGTATGTTTTAAAAACTCTTTTTTTACAGTTGGTGACTTCAATATGTCTGGTATTTTGTTCCACATATTTACAACTCTGTTATTCATGAAGTGATATCCCACATTTGTATTGCTGGATTTTCTCTATAGTTTCATTCCGTGGTCACAATGGGGAAATATCATTGTGTTTAACCTAATCATTTTGGCTTGGTTAGGGCAGTTATAGCTTCCTGTTAGAATTTTAAATGTCTCAATTATACCTCCATTCTGCAATCCCTTAGACTTGTAAGTTTCAAATAAATAATATTATTGATTTTTATATTTATTAATAATATATATTTAAATTAAAATGAATAATCAATTTTTCATATTGTTTCAGATATAAGTTTGTGTCGGCTTTGGGAGATAACATAGTGGATATTTGTGCAGGAGGCATGCATTCTGTTGCACTTGACGTGCATGGCAAGGTATATAATTTGCGACTTTTACTGATCCAAATGAAATGCACCTGGTGCACCTAACAGAGGCAGTATCAAGACAACTCTTATCACATACATATTTTTTTTTCTTTTACGTTCGCTAGTTCACTGTTGAACGACATTAACGAAATCATACAGTATTTGGTTGGGTAGGGAGAGGAGTAGAATGGTGGATGGTGAGCGTATTATCGCGCAATAAAATAAAAAAGGGAGGCCTCCTTTTCTTAAACCAGCCTATTGTCGGTCACAAGCCGAGACTTCTCATCTCTTACCCACACACGATGGACCCGGCACCCGCAATTTCTCTTCCACTATTAATTTAAATCTTATTACTATATTTTACTGTTATTTACAGCAGCTATAATTTAATTTATGTTATTTCGTAAGTTTAAAATATATTTGTTATTGTTTCTCTTCCCAAATGATGGTTATCATGTACTGCTCCAGATACACCAATATGTACCATAAAATGATATTGTATTATATCAATATTGTAAAAAAATTATGAGTAAAGTTATAAATAAGCGGTATCACATTTAGCCAACTTTACTGCCGGCCAATCATGACAAGTGGCAAGCTCGTCAATGTCTCCAGCGTACTAAACTCGAGAAATCTCACAAATAAATTCCCAGTATTGTATTGTTTAAATAATATAAAAATATATTTTCTCTTGCGGTTAAGTCTGTGGATTTAGACTCCGAGGTACCGGGTTCGATTTCTGGTTGGGACACAAAAATATTTATAAATGTAAATAAATACATTTAATTTATTTGTGATGGCCTATAGAAAAGTTGGCTAAATGTGAATCTGCTTATAGGTGTGGTTTCTGACCACCCCAGATCATGGAATCACCATGCTGGTGCTGGGTCCATTGTGGTAAAGAGATTGGTGTTTCAGGCTTGCAACTGACTATAGGATGGTTAAAGGATGTCTTCTGTTTTTATTGCACAACAAGACGATCACCATCCACCATTCTTGTTTCTTTCCATACCCAACCAAATTAATATAATAACAAGTTAATTCTGTTAATGTCGTCTTGGAAGCTTGCTTTTCTATCAGTGGAAATTTGTAATTGGCTCATGGATTCCTACAAATATTGTGTATCTAATTACAATGGCTGTAAATTTTCCAAATAATAAATAAATGTTTTTATATCAGACCTGCTTAGGCCCAAAACTAATAATATAATAACTAATCAGACTGTACAAGTCTTCTAATTTAAGTACCAAATAATGTTTCTTAGGTGTGGACATTTGGTTGCAACGACGAAGGCGCGTTGGGTCGGCCAACTGCCTCCGACACGGACGAGGGCACTCCCCGCGCTGTGTCTCTCCCGGGCCGCTGTGTGCGGGTCACTGCGGGGGACTCCCACACCGCCGCACTCCTCGACAACGGGGAGGTCCATGCCTGGGGGAGCTTTAGGGTAAGAAACGTGTCAAAAAATAGTTTCCCACTAGCACACTAATAATTTACAATTTAAATTAACCTAACATGACGCGGCTAGGGTCTTGGCTCAGCTTCAGTCAGCTGCGCATTACGTGTAATGTAATGCACTACTAACGCTGTTGTTATGCCAACACCCTAACTCACATACATTTTAAACAATTAACCTGAAGGCAATAAGAAAACAACTCCGCCACATCCTCTCATCATCCATACCACACTGGTTAAAGACAAAGGTCTTTAACCAGTGCGCCCTCCCAGTAATGTCTTACGGAGTAGAGACGCTGACAGTGGGTCTGGTCCATAAATTCAGCAAGGTAAAGTGGCAATGGGCCGGACACATCTATCGCAGAAAACGGGTTTCTAGAGTGACGGTCTCCTATGGAACAACGCAGGCGACCCCCGTCATATAGACAGAAGACCTAAAGATGGTCGGGTTGGATGAGAGTTGCTGCAGACCGTGTGAAGTAGCTCACCTTGATGGAGGCCTACATCCAGCTGATGATGATGAAAATGACAATACAAAAGAGCTTGATAAGGCTAATTTGTAATACTCGTAAATGATATGACTCATATGAGTCTACTTCCCCAAAGAGTGCGGAAGTTTTAGGTTTAGGCTTGTACTTAAGTGTTATAATTTCCTCAGGACTCTCACGGCAGTATGGGCCTGGTGATGGTGGACCGAGCCGGCAAGTCCTGTCGGGAGCCGGCTCTCATCTCCGTCACCGAACCCGCAGCAGACATCGCGTCGGGGGGAGATCATCTTGTTGTGCTTACGGTAACTAAACTTATATTTAATTCTCATCATTTAAGGATCCCAGATGAATTAGCTGTATCAGCCTATAGGCCAGACTATTTAGTGTTTTCTCCGAACTTGAAAAAAGTTATTCTTATTAAACTGTTCCATAGGTAACAAATATTCCAAAAGAACTCTCAAACTATTGTTATGATCTCACAGAAAAATTGATCATAACTGATTCAATTGAACTGAGCTTTACGCACTGGAAGTTGGTGTGAGAGGAATTCCAGCCAAGCAAAAGGGCCTAACGGAATCATTCATATCAGGAGCAAAATGGTGAACGTCAGTTGCGTAATAAATAAAAAGGTGACCTAAACCAGCCTCCGACCAGTCGGTTACAAGCCCGGGACAGCATTCTTCTCTTTCCACACATGGCACCTGCAGGGTGAATGCATGGAATGCTTACATTTGTCTTCTCTCTCCTTTCCTCTTTAACTTGCCATTCTGATGGAATTAAATCATAATTTTAAAGGTAAATTTCAAACTGTAAATTTTGTTGATAATGGTATAAATAAAACATGGTATTCGGAGAGAATCTATGACAACTAAAAATTAACTAGTGCTTCATACTGGAAGTGTTTGGGTAAAATCATTATCTACAAAACATTATTAGCTTATTAATTTTCTCCATTAATCAATTAGGGTACTGGGTAGGTATTCCCGCAAAATCTTAGCACCATTTACAGAATGAATTGGGCCTTGCCTCCACTATAATCTACACTCGCAAAACTATGGATAGACGACAATTGTGTAACACTTCAGTATTTAATTATGCGTCAAAACTTATTTTAGACAAGTGAATTATTCATTTTTTAAAATTTAATCTTAATTTTCTTCTAATTTTGAATATTAAATTATTTTTGAAGCTGCAACACAGCCTTTTTTCCTAAGTTATTTTTTTACGCAATGGGTTTTTATTATTAATTATTTGGCTACATTACCTGCCTGAACAGTAATCGTTGTGTTGAGGGATGTTCGATCACCCCCCGGCATTTATTTTAAGATTTCTAAGTTTTAATTTAACTGTACGACCGTGTCTAGCCTGAGTGAGGTCATCAGAAGTGGGATAACATTTTTTTCCAATACTTTCAGATATCTGGTGGTGTATACACTATGGGTTGTGGGGAACAAGGGCAACTTGGTCGACTGCCGCAACGATCTGCAACCAGAGATGCTAGGCAAGGATTTAGTAAGTAAAAAGAACTATTTAGTTTATAAAAATCTGTGAAACAATCTACCTATTAACATAAGGCGAGTATCCACCATCTCATCGTTTAAAAACAAAAATTGTAAGTTGCATATGTATTATGTTGTTTTTTATTGCATCTAACTTGTACTTGCTGTTCTCGTTGATGATGGATCCATTTAAAATTAAATTGTTTATAGGCCTTGACAATCCCAATATCGAAATTTTATACCCTGTTCGGATGTACGGATTGTAGAACAGGTCTGTTTAAAAAGTATCGCGTATTTGGTATTTCTTAAAAAACCGAAATTTTATCTATTTTGTCCCCTTCAAAGTAATTACCCTCTGATACACTTATGCCAGCGTTTTTTTCAATCCTCAAAATTCCAAAATTCTCCAGATATATGTTCTGGAAGGGCCATCTCCAACACTGGCTGTAACAAATAATAATTATTGTACTGTAGACGTGAAACTGTTTATAATACTGCCTGCTATCCTGACGTCACCGAAGAGCTACTGAACAAACTCGATCGTCTGCTCAACTTATGCATTCGCTATGTGTTTGGCTTGCGTAAGTATGATCATGTCTCTCAATTTTGCGTTCAGTTAAAGTGGCTCAATATCCGCTTTCGTAGGTCTGGCCATGTTCTCACCTTAGTTTATAACATTCTTAATAATCCTAATACTCCCGCATATCTTAAATCCCGCTTCGAATTTCTTTGTAATACGCACAACTGTGCCCTTAACTCCTCTTAACAGCCAACTTAAGATTCCTTCTCATTCCTCAACCAGATACACTGATTCCTTTACTGGTAAAGAATGCCTACTGGCATTATAGCTCGCCTCTGTACTATTTTTAAGTGCATTAAAGAATTTAAATGAATAAATATATTGTTTCAGGTGCTCTCCTGGTTCCCAGCAAGATATCGATTCGTGGAGCCGCGCGGAGAGTGTGGGCCGGGTACCACGCCACGTTCGCGCAGACCGAGGACCGGCTGCTCGCGTGGGGACTCAACAACTACGGGCAGCTCGGTTAGTGCCACAATGTTTATACTAGCACATGTGACCTTGCCTACCTGATGGTAAGCGCCCAAGGTCTATGAATGTTAGCAAATGGAATCGGACACTCGTGACTGACATCATAGATGCTTTTTCACACTTTGTTTGAAAAACTCCAGCAGCCCTATTCTGTTAATTTAAGTATACGAGTATATCACGCTATTAAAGTTAATATTAAACTGCCTCCGTGGTCTAGCGGTTAAGTCCGTGGATTTAGACTCGGAGGTACCGGGTTCGATTCCTGGTCGGGACACAAAAATATTTATTAATATAAATAAATACATTTAATTAATATTTAATATATTTGTGATATTTCTCGAGTTTGGTACGCTGGAGACATCAACGAGCTTGCCACTTCTCATGATTGGCCTAAAGTAAAGTTGGCTAAATGTGAATCCGCTTCTTTATGAGCCTGGTTTCTGACCACCCCGAAACGGTCGTGATGATACTTTACTTTACTATTAAAGTTGATATTCGCACGGCCACTGTCAAGGCCGAGCGCTTATAGAGTTGAGAATTGAATAAATTATGACGCAATCTCTGACGTAAATAACGAGATCCACTAATAACGTTCGCGACTAAATACTGTTAGGGCTACATATTATCTTAAATTAACAGAGGTTTTTGCGTTTTGTCGACTTTCGGGTTGCACATAGGCATGTAGTCTACCTAAATTCTGGCTTGCCTGGTGGGTTACTGCTGTACCAGGTATTGTATTCTCATAGGTACTGATAACTTAATTTAAAAGGTTATTAATTGATCGTTGTGGTGCAGTTCTGTATATGTTTTATTTTGTAAATCTGATATAGCTGAGTTTTCCTTGCAGATTCCTTTCTCAGTCAGATTAAACATTAACAGGTCACTGGAATTTGCTAAGCTGCTGGTCTTCTGCTAACAGCTTACTTATTGGACCACTTTGCTGCTTAGTCTTCTACTAGCAGGAGTAGAATCATTAAAAATAATTAAATTAATGACGTTTCATAAATGCCTGTAATAGGTTTACGTGAATAAAGATATTTTGACTTTGACTTTGACAGGTTATAGGAAAGTCAAAACACAGAGGCTGAAAAAGCATTCCACACCTTTATTGTTTGACGGATGTCTGAGTCCCCAAATTTATACGTACGCGAGTGTAGGTCGAATTTTCCACGTCTCCATCAGTGGAGGTCTAGGATTCTGCTCTAGGGGTTGTGGTGATGATGATGACGATATGCCAGTTAACCCATTCACTGCCCAAGCTCAGCGGTAAAAACACTCGCGCCGCGCCAACGTACTATCGTTTTTTATCGTTACGAAACGCCCAATGACACAACGTGTGCGTCATGAAAGTGTTCAATATTTAAAAAAAAAAATGCTATTCATTAACCAATTCCATTTAGCCGATTCCCATAAAAAAATATTTATTTTTATAATTTAATCGAAACATGTTTTTTGGCACGGCATTTCCTAGATTCTATCAATTTTAAAAAATACTTAAATTATTTATTACATTAAAATAAGGCATTTACTATGCATATAGTTGATGTTTATATCTAAATTATCGCTTTAAGTATGTATAAATAACGAAAACTTCGCGACGCGCATATGTGTCATGGGCCGTCACACCATGTTTTTTGTTAATGCGCTAATGGCGCTAACGAAAACTTCGCGACGCGCATATGCGTCATGGACCGTCAGAGCATATTTTTTGATGACGCGTTAATGGCGCTAATAAACTGGAATTAATTTTCTGTATAGGTATATCTGGAGAGAAGCGTCGAGTTGCACTATACGCGCCTATCGAGGTGGACACTGCTCCCCCCGTGCGGTGGGAGGAGGTGGCGTGTGGACAGCACCACTCTCTCCTCCTCGACGAACACGGACAAGTGTACGCGGCCGGCAGAGTGGAGTATGGCAGGTATAGTTGTTACATCATCAATACAGGTTCTTACTACAATAATTGTACTGTGCATAAATAAAATAAAAAAAGTATAAATAAGGTAAGCTTTGTTCTCTTCGATCCTCCTAAAGTAATCAACTTAAAATTCCTCCACATTCTTCCAGCAGATGTTCATATTCTTATACAGTATGAGCAGCTGGCCAGTGGAACCGACTACCTCTTTCTATTCGGAAAGCACCATCAATCATTAGTTTTAAAATAGTAGTTTATCTACTCTCATATCGTAAAATGCGAATTACCAAAACAGCGTCGAAAAAACTTGCGATACTGAACAAGGTGAAACGGTTTTTCCCGCCTGCTCTAAGACTTATGCTGTATAAAGCTCAGATGAGGTCATGCGTGGAATACTGTTCTCACCTCTGGGATGGCTCCGCTAAGTATCTTACAGATGCTCTCAATGTCCTGCAGAGGCGGGCAATTCGGATAGTGGACGACACCACAGTCTCTAAAACTCTCGAATCACTGCAGCTTCGCCGTGACGTTGCCTCTCTGAGCGTGTTCTACAAGCTATACCACGGCGAGTGTTCTGAGGAGCTCCATAACCTTATCCCTTCTTCTCTATTCCGCAACCGAACTACACGCACAGGCCAAAATATGCATCCACATACCTTACCCACTATCCCTACGCGTACTCATAAATTTGGAGACTCTTACATCTGTCGCACGCTGAAGATGTGGAATGCTCTCCCAGCCAGTGTGTTTCCCCACTCTTATAACCTGGAGTCCTTCAAGCGAAGTGTGAAAAAGCATCTTGTTAGGCCGGCATAGTGGTAGAGACTGATGTCGGTCGTGGTGACCGGCGTCAGTTGCTCCCATTCTTGGACCTCGCGTACTGCTTACCATCAGGTGGGCGCGATGTCACATGTCGTGTCCAGTAGAAAAAAAAAAAAAAAAGAATTTAAACTTCAAAACGAATTTATATTGACATACTTTATATCCATACTGCTGAAATTTAAAAATAGAATCACATTATAACACTTTTTCTCTAACAAAATTATGTTATATTTCATTTTAAAAATAGAATCATACATATTGGCTGCGTTCGTTTTAAGAAATGTTAGCATGAAAATACCACTTTTTTTAGCACAAGTCGTTCGTTTAATGAAAATTCTAACATTTGATGCTAATTTCCGTATGTCAGTACCGTGTTGAAAGGAGGGTTATTGATGTTACTTTTTGACAGATGTCAAATTGATCGTTACCATTTTTATATACTTTATAGTTTTCTATTATATTTGTTAAAAAGGTATATTAAACGATTTTATGTAATAAATTCAAAGACCATAATAATATCACGTGTATTGGATGCCATGGTATGATAAAACATGAACGAAAACACTTGTCAAAAAGTAGCATCACCGCTCGTTTTATTTAAGAAATGTTAGCATTGTTATAAAAAGTGGTATTTCTTAACAAAAACGACATTTCGCGCTGGTTTATGAAGTTGCTACGAAATGTTGGAAATGCTATAACACGAACGCGGCCATTATATGACACTTATTCTTTTTAAGGCAAAGGTTACATTACAAAAAAGTTTTGATTACTATTTTTACTTGTCTATGGCAGCGCCCGCCATAGCGCGTGCGCGGTCAAAAGCTAGGTTTTGACGCCATTCAATACGTTTTGTTGTATAGTATTTCGTGTGATTTTTTTTATTCTTGCTTAAAATTCTTACTCTTTTAACTTTTATCTTGTATTTAGTAGGTTCAATCCCAATGTATGGGAGTAGATAAATTAGTGTATGAAACTGCACATAACTAGGTATTAAAACACTCGTTTGATACTAAAAGCGTAAATTTAGTAACAATATTTTATAAATATTTATGTAGGAGACTGGACGCAAAACTAATCTAAGCAAAAGCTTACACCCATATTCTAAGACATTACCTCAACGGCTCCTCCACTCAACATTTCCTTCCAGATGTCAAACGAAAACTAAGTCTCTGATTGAGACAATTAAAATAAAAAATGGCGTCTAATAGTAGCTTACGGCTGACCTTCAAAATAAAACTATCAGATCGGATCTTCAATCGTCTCAATTACAGAGATTTGATATTCAAGTTTTTTTTTCTTGCAGATTGGGTTTGGGTTCTCGCGAAGGTGATGCAGAATCCATAATTGCTATCCCCAAATTGGAGGACAAGAAATGTATCAGTATCGCTGCCGGTACCAGCTCTTCTTTTGCTGTCACTGACATTGGTAAGTTATTATAAAAAATATTTTTAAAAATCCAGTGTCTAAATATTTATGAAAAAAAAAACAGTAACTTCAAGAACACTAATTAATTTAATTTTATTTTGTATAATGCTGTCTAAGACCGGGTTGTACCAAATCGAAGTGTAACGATTAAAGTTAAAAATGACTTCGATTGTACCAGCTGACGGTTACATACAATATTTTTTAAAATGTTAATTGTTAGGGATTACAAAGGCTTCAATTTGGAGCAACTCTGGCTCAAAATTGTCTCTTATTTCATACACACTTGTTGAATCATGGAGTGTGCTGCTATTTACAGTGGAATGACGTTTACTTCTCGAACAATATTGTCCTATAGTTCTGAAGTGGCTGGATTGTTTACATAATGTAAACATGTAGTAGTGGAATCGTTGGGTTTTGATATCAGCCTGGATTGCGAACTCACTTTGTTCCCGTCCACTTTTTTTTAAAATTCAATACAGCCCCTAGACCTCCACTGCCGGAGAAGGGCCTTTCAGAACTGGAGAATTTGGCCTACACTCGCCACGCTGGCCAGACGGCTTGTCCCCAACCACTGCGACATCATAATTCAACAATCCACACTATGCCTTCTCCGCTCAACGGTTACACAAATATTACAATTTTAAATCCTAATTCTGCTAACAGACACTTAATTACCGACCAAGTCTGATAATGTGACGTGACCTGCACATGTTTCGGGAACGAATAGCATCCATTGTCATAAATAATAATAAAACAAAATCTCAAGTGTTTTATAGATCTTTTGGTATTCATTCATTACAGCCCCGAGAACACAGCGTCCCAGACCTCCACTGCTGGAGATGGGCCTTCCAGAACATATATCTGGAGAATTTGGACAACACTCGCCACGCTGGCCAGACTGGTTGGCGAGGATCTAATGTCAATTTATTAACGATTCCACAAGTTGGTATTAGTGGAACCGGGACCGACAGCTTTACGTGCTCTCCTCCTCACGGGAACGGTGGTGTTGTAAATTTATGACGTCAGTACTTAAGAAAAGTGTATTTCTCATTGGTACTTGCCGGGGGGGTTGAACCGACCTTTTTTTAAAGAAAGCGTTCTTACAACCGAGCCATCACCGCGCTTTTGGTGTTATAGTTCTTCTTCTTTTTTTAGAACTAGTAAGCTAACTAGTAATGGCAATCGCCACTAAGGCATTTGTGCCAACTTCACGTTTGTAGGTTTTATTAAAATAGATTTTATGTAGATATATTATGTGAGTTATATACATTAACTGGACACGGTGACTCACAAACACTAGAACAAAAGGGAAAGGGTATTTGTTAGTAGGTAAGATATGTCACGACGAAACACAAAGAGTTATTTATACTCGGGACAGTACGCAAAACATAATTGCAGAGGCTTACACGCGACTGAGCAGACTGAGCCTCATCCCTGTCCACAAAGCTCCAGCCCGGCGCCAATCTCACTGGGCCATGTCTGCTCGATCATTCCTCATGCATAGTGAAAAACTATTTTCTCAGTCTGCATAGAGGAGAGAGAGGGTCACAACCCCGCGGCACGGATCCAAGGTGGTCTGCCTCCTCGTGAACAGCGATAAGCGCCCAATTGTTTGTTTGGAGGTTGATAATGTTTAAGTTGAGAAATTTGGTAAGAGTGGCAAAAATATTGGGATTAAGAGAGAAGAGGCGATAGAGGTAGGAAAGGGTACCATTTTGTACAGGGAGGATAATAGGGTAGTACGGTCATAGAGCGGACAGGAGAAGAAAATGTGGTTTACATCTCCCTCATCCAGCCCACACTCGCAAATTGACGAGTCCCTGATCCTGAGTTTGGCAAGAAATGAAGTGAAACAGCAATGGCCTAATGTTAGGCGGCAGATGGTGGAGGTGTTTTTTTTATTTAACTTAATTTTGAAGAACATCATATCACGTTCTGAATTTTGTAATGGTAAATTGACCATAGGAAACAGCACTTACTACACGAAAAGCGATGGACCACAAGATATGAAAGTATTTTCCATGAAAAAATAAATGTTCCTTTGACATCTGTATAATTCTAGTTTTTGTTATTCCCAGGAGAAGTATACGCTTGGGGAATGGGAAGCGAAGGCCAATTGGGAACCGGACAGTGCGAAGATTGTACAGCTCCCACTGCCATCTCCTTACCCTCGCAGGAGAGAGAGCGACCACCCTTAGCAGTGTCCGCTGGAGGACAACACTCTCTGCTGTTACTGGTATGGTATTCTTATATTTGAAGTATGACTTACTTATTATATACTAAATCCATGACATGCCATTATTAAATTCTCAATGAATTGTGTTTTTTTTTTATTTTTACGAAATAATGTAAAGTCAATAATTAGTCTAGCGGTTAAGTCCGTGGATTTAGGCTCGGAGGTATCGGGTTCGATTCCTGGTCGGGACACAAAAATATTTCTTAATGTAAATAAATACATTTAATTTACAATAATTGGTAGGATGTCAACAATTTGATATCTTACTATATATATATATACATTATTTTGTGTGTCAAAGTTAGGGAAAGACGGGTTAAATAAATAAGACATGAAAAATTTGGAACAGGATCAAAAGAGTAAATACAAAAATGGAGAATTAATAGATAAATACATCATTATATACAAAAATAAGATAATATTCAATTATATAGGATAGGTATCATACATACATATCTTCACGCCAATTGAACGCCATTTGACACGATCACGACATACCTTTTTCGCTTTGTCGACATTTATCAACCTCTTCATACATGCCCTTTTGTTTCTATGGCTTATTACTGTACCTGGAGTTTTATTTATTTGATCGTGATATGTGAGTCTCGGTCTGTCAGGGTCTCTTTTACATTACATACATTTGACCGCCTCCGTGGTCTAGTGGTAACAAACGTTGCCGTGAAATCGGGAGGTCGTGGGTTCGATTCACACCGAGGGCAAGTTGTACATTGTATAATGGTCTGGGTGTTTATGTGTATAATATGTATATATTTACAAAAAAAAAAGTATAATATGTAGTTTATCAACCATCTAGTTTACGTAACACAAGCCTCGTAGCTTACCACGGAAACTAGATGGCGCTGTGTGACCTGTCTGGAAATATTTATTATTTATTATTATTATTTATACCTAGTTCTTCGATCTTTCGACATGCCCGAATCATCGGAGCATGCTTTTCCTTATTTTTGTCCCTGTGGCGATGCTGCATATCCGACGTACGAGGGGCGTTCAAAATATTCTCGGTATGTGGATAAAAACAAACAAGTACGAAAAGTTTGATATTTTTATTTTTCAATATACTCCCCCCCTATGTTCATACACTTATAAGATCGATCAATTATTTTTTTTAATCCCTCATAAAAATATTTTTTATCTTTGGTGTAAAAATGCTCCTCCACGGCCGTCTTCAACGCTTCATCGTCAGAAAATTTATTTCCACGCAGATCCTTTTTAAGATTGGGAAACAAAAAGAAGTCGCTTGGGGCTAAGTCCGGACTATAGGGTGGATGAGTAACAGTTTCAAACCCACATTCAACAATAGCTGCCTTGGCAATATGAGCAGTATGGACAGGGGCGTTGTCATGCAGA
Organism: Tinea semifulvella; assembly: GCA_910589645.1. NCBI lineage: Eukaryota > Metazoa > Arthropoda > Insecta > Lepidoptera > Tineidae > Tinea > Tinea semifulvella. The sequence goes on along the minus strand of OU342619.1, from coordinate 428,508 downwards.
AGCAGAACACCTTTGGTTAACTTTCCTCGCCTCTTTTCTTTGATCGCATCTCTTAATTGACGTATAACGTTAGCGTAGTACTGCCCTGTGATATTTACACCTTTTTCTTTATAATCGATAAGCAAAACTCCTTCACAATCCCAAAATATTGTGGCCATGACCTTGCCAGCTGACGGGATTACCTTGAACTTCTTGGGATGAGCTGAACCCTTAATGTGCCACTGCATGGACTCCTGTTTGCTCTCTGGGTCATAATGATGAACCCAGGTTTCATCTCCAGTAACTATTTTTTGCAGCACCTCATCGGGATTTTCACCACACAGGTCGATAAAATCTGAACAGCAAGCCACACGCATATCCTTTTGAAGAAGCGTCAGCATTCGCGGAACCCATCTTGCACTTACTTTTGACATATTAAGATGGTCATGTATAATGTCATGTACGGTACCAATAGAGAGATTGGTTACTTGAGCTATAGATTTTACCTTCACTCGGCCGTCTTCCAATATAAGTTTTTCCACTTTATCAATATTTTCTTGTGAGGTAGCCACTACAGGCCGGCCAGGTCTAGGGTCATCTTCAATACTCTCCCTTCCACGCTTAAATTCGCTTGACCATTTTTGAATAGTAGATAAAGAAGGAGCAGACTCACGGTAAACACAATCCATTTCCTCTTTTATGGTTTTTTGATTTTTACCCTGTTTTGTCAAGAATTTTATGACGGATCGGTGCTCTAATTTCGTTAAAATTGTTAATTCGCTCATGGTGTTCATGTTTGTTCGGCAATTGCAGAAAAACAAAAGAACATCTCGGTTCCAATTTTACTTTTTTTTAATGTCAATGGATGAATCTTAGCGGCCAGTAACAAATATATATATAAAAGAGGTTGTAACGTATCAATACCGAGAATATTTTGAACGCCCCTCGTAATCTCTGCGTTAACCCGTTTCATCTAATTTGACTTTGACTTTGACATAGCGTTCGGAAGAAGAACCGGAATCGACGACCCGCGCGGGCGGCAAGGAGGCCGCGGTGCAGAAGGTGACTGCCAAAGACAAGAAGGCCGCCAAGCGACAGAAGGTAGAAGTGGAAGCCGAGGTGTCCTCCTCCAGCACTGTGGACGTGGCCGACCTCAAACCAGATGGCAAGCAGCCAAGCGTAAGTTGAGCTATACATTATCGTTTTTTTTTTTTTTTAAGTTTTTAAGTTAATTAAAATTGATTGAAAACCTTTCCCCCAAAAAAGTTAACACTAGCAAAATTCTGCGCAAGAGTCTTGCGACCATATCAGTAGTCTTGTTTTTGGGCAACACTAGGTTTCGTTTGTTGGAAGGGCTCGTCAATGGCAACCTTAAACCGCCAAGTAATGAAATGTCGAGACTGCTGCCCCCGGTGTCTTAGAAAAATCAGACTATAGGTGTAATAAGTATATAAAAAAAACCTAGTCACAGAAATGAAAGAGGGATGTGCAGAAAAAGGACTCCGTTTACCAAGGTACTAGTGTTTGAAAGAAGAAGGACGACAACCGTGACGATAAAGATTGATGATGAAACTCTAGAACAAGTAAATGAAATTATATATCTGGGCAGTGTTTCCACTGCGGATGGGAAGTATGGTAGGGATGTTGAAAGAAGAGTGAACGCGGGAAATAGTGTTAACGGTGCCCCGGGGTCACTGGTAGCCAGTGGAAATGTCAGTGACAAAGCTAGACTCGCCATACACAATGCCATGCTGGTACCAACACTTATGTATGGAAGTGAGACGTGGGTATGTCAGAATACGCAAACGAGTAGGTATGAAAGAAAACATAGGGACAAAAATAAAGAAAGGAATGCTCCGATGGTTCGGGCATGTTGAAAGGATGAGTGAAGAGAGATTGACGAACCAGATATATAATGCGAAAGTTGTGGGTAAAAGATGCCCTGGCAGATCGAGACTCACCTACCACGATCAAATTAATAAAACAATAGCCGAAGGTGCAATAAAAAGCCATCGAAACAAAAGGGCATGTATGAAGAGGTTGATGAATGTTGAAGAAGCAAAAGAGGTATGTCGTGATCGTGTCAAATGGCGCTCAATTGTCTCTGCCAACCCCACAAGGGATTTGGCGTGAAGATATGTATGTATGTAAAAAAAAAACCCAAGGCGACCATTTTTTTTCTTTTTTATTGTATCCCATCCCTATATTAATTGAGATTTAAATATATTCACTTAATATGTTTATTTTAATATAGAAGGTGAAAAGAGGAAATTCTGTCCAATCCAGCTCGTCCAGTACAAGGAAACGACGATAATTAATCAACGGTTAATTTAATCTTTCATTAATTTCTGAAGGGACATCGACTTTTAGATTTAAAAATTCTATCAATAAAAAAATATTTGAAAAATTTCGAAATTGTAAATTACCTTGATGTTCAAATTGTTGTATTTAATAATTAATTAAATTTAAATTAAAACGGTTTTTTAATAAACCCCTTTTCGTGTTCAGATTTTTTAATAAACCCCTTTTCGTGTTCAGATTTTTTAATAAACCCCTTTTCGTGTTCAGATTTTTCATTTATTTTTTCTAATTTAGGTTATGAAATGTTTGTCTATGTAGTAGTTATATCTTAAAACTTCTTTTAGTCCAACTGAGGTAAGAAATTTGTTATTTTATTTATTTATTTTCTTTTTGACAAACATACTACTACATTCAATTATGTAAATTTTTTAGATATTTGGCAACAGTACCTCACCATTTATAGAGTAATCCACACTATTTATATGAACTTTATTACATTAAATATGACTAACCTTGGGTAAACAGGTGGTGGAAGTTTTTTCGACAGGTTTTGTTTCCGTGGTAAACTACGAGGCTTGTGTTACGAAAACTAGATGTGTACGGAAAGTAGCTGATAAACCCAGTAAAGTGTATCCACACGTTTCGGGATCAGGCTCATGCCCACTCAAGCCGGCATAGTGTTAGGGACTGATGTCATTCATGAGTGTCTGATTCCAGTTGCTAACATTTATGGACCTTGCGCGCTACTTACCATCACGTCACATGTACTAGTATAAAAAATGGCGAGATACTGTAGTCAAATAACTAAGGCGTATATGGGAGTAAATAATTTTATCTAACCCCGCGTTCGTTTTATAGCATTCCAACATCTCGTAGCAACTTCATAAACCAGCGCGAAATGTCGTTTTTGTTAAGAAATACCACTTTTTTTAACAATGCTAACATTTCTTAAATAAAACGAGCGGTGAGGCTACTTTTTGACAAGTATTTTTGTTCATGTTTTATCATACCATGGCATCCAACACACATATTATTATGGTCTTTGAATTTATTACATAAAATCGTTTAAAATACATTTTAAACAAATATAATAGAAAACTATAAAGTATATAAAAATAGTAAACAAGCCATTTCATATGTTAATGACATCTGTTAAAAAGTAACATCAATAACCCTCCTTTCAACACGGTACTAACATACAAAATTAGCATCAAATGTTGGAATTTTCATTAAACGAACGACTTGTGCTAAAAAAATGGTATTTTCATGCTAACATTTCTTAAAACGAACGCGGCCTTAAACAAGTATTAATTAGATTAGAAATATCTAAAATTTATTCATAATCATCTAAACTTTACAATTAATAGTATGGCGAACGACTACATAATATCGCAGTCAATTTATAATAAAACCTTATTAAGGTTTGTGCATGTGTCGAGTCCAATGCGTCTTGCGATTAACTCTCTAAAGTGCAAGCCGCAGTGGATTCATTTAAACTGAGTATCTTACATGCTTGCTCTGTGGAGGTTAAAGCGGTGAGTGGCATGTATTCAATATTGATGTCATAGGCATTGCAAAAAAAATCTACTAGAAGGCATGTTATACGATCGTGAACAAGCCCTTCTGCAAAGATGACCTTATAGGAGTGTCTGTTGGCGACCCAACATCAGTTATTAAGAATCTATACTACGCACAAATAGCTCCTACACTAACTAAATAAAAAAAAATTGGTGTTTTTTTGTGCTATAGATTCTAATTCTAGGTTAATCAAATATACCGAACGACAATTCAAATCAAATCATTTATTTTCCTTTAGTTGTCATTGTCAATACATTTTTTCCCCATAGTTTACTATAATTTCGATTATAAAATAACCAGCAGCTACTATTGGTGGACCCATCACATCAGCTATACCATCATCTTTAACTAAAACACTGTTGCTGTAAACAAGATTTTGCTTAAAACTAGGTAGTTAAAATTAATTCATGGCTGTAAAAAGGCCGTGTCAGCTTATAGACTAAAATAAATTACGCATGTCAAGTTAATAATTAATTTGTTGCTGTAAAAAGGCCGTGTCAGCTTATAGACTAAAATAAATTACGCATGTCAAGTTAATAATTAATTTGTTGCTGTAAAAAGGCCGTGTCAGCTTATAGACTAAAATAAATTACACATGTCAAGTTAATAATTAATTCGTTGCTGTAAAAAGGCCGTGTCAGCTTATAGACTAAAATAAATTACACATGTCAAGTTAATAATTAATTCGTTGCTGTAAAAAGGCCGTGTCAGCTTATAGACTAAAATAAATTACACATGTCAAGTTAATAATTAATTCGTTGCTGTAAAAAGGCCGTGTCAGCTTATAGACTAAAATAAATTACACATGTCAAGTTAATAATTAATTCGTTGCTGTAAAAAGGCCGTGTCAGCTTATAGACTAAAATAAATTACACATGTCAAGTTAATAATTAATTCGTTGCTGTAAAAAGGCCGTGTCAGCTTATAGACTAAAATAAATTACACATGTCAAGTTAATAATTAATTCGTTGCTGTAAAAAGGCCGTGTCAGCTTATAGACTAAAATAAATTACACATGTCAAGTTAATAATTAATTCGTTGCTGTAAAAAGGCCGTGTCAGCTTATAGACTAAAATAAATTACACATGTCAAGTTAATAATTAATTCGTGGCTGTAAAAAGGCCGTGTCAGCTTATAGACTAAAATCAATTACGCATGTCGAGTTAATAATGAATTCGTGGCTGTAAAAAGGCCGTGTCAGATTATAGACTATAATAAATTACACATGTCAAGTTAATAATTAATTCGTTGCTGTAAAAAGGCCGTGTCAGCTTATAGACTAAAATAAATTACACATGTCAAGTTAATAATTAATTCGTGGCTGTAAAAAGGCCGTGTCAGCTTATAGACTAAAATCAATTACGCATGTCGAGTTAATAATGAATTCGTGGCTGTAAAAAGGCCGTGTCAGATTATAGACTATAATAAATTACACATGTCAAGTTAATAAAGAATTCGTGGCTGTAAAAAGGCTGTGTCAGCTTATAGACTAAAATTAATTACGCATGTCAAGTTAATAATTACTTCGTGGCTCTAAAGAGGCCGTGTCAGCTTACAATTTAAATATATATAAAACTTGTATTATAACTACAATATTTATGTCAATAAATATAAATTCGTGGCTGTAAGAGGGCCGTGTGAGCTTACGATCGAAATAATAATTATTATTATGGTTGGTATGTCAACTTAATACATATTCGTGGCTGGAAAGGAGCCGTGTCAGCTTACAATCTAAAATAATAAAATTGCGGTTGGTAGAGCACACTCGTCGATAAAGGTCAATTGTCTTCACGGCAGAAATGCCAGATTTTCTGCAGAAATGCTTGTTGACGACCCTATTGCACGCGTTTAACTGCAAGTAGTCCCATCTAGTTAGTGGTAAGGTAAAATGTCTAAAGCGACACTATCCCCTCGTTCCGAGACACGATAATAGTAACCTAAGCACGCTTAAAGATGTTCCGAGACAAATGTCACAAATGACATCATTCCTCGCGCTTAGACTGTTCACGATATAGAGGTAGATCGCTCTGAGCGCTGTCAGTTTTTTGTCATTATGTCGCGCGCCATTTTCAAGTTAATTTAATATTAGGTTTTCTTTTAAATTATTTAATATTGTTATTCGTTTATACTGTTTGTATATTACTTTTAAAACAAATCTATAATTAATATTTAAGTAAGAAGTGACTAGGAATCGAACCCGTTTTCTAGGGGCTGTAATGAATGAAAAAATATATTGACGTCCAATATTTTCTATTAGTTTTGATAGCACCTGCCTTATCTTGTCGTAACTGCTTTAGTTGTCCCAAAGGTTCGACCAGTATAGAATGTCTAGCGGCATTGGGTCCGCCTTTGTACTTTGTGCAATAAAGTTTATAAGCATTAAATAGAATCGGTTCGTTGCGAAACTAGGACCAATCGGCGCAAAAAGGGAATCCAATCATTGAACTAATTTTCGGCCTCTGTGACGCTTAAGACTTTATAACTTTCCGCTAACTACATGATTTATCCACCCATAGAGTCAAAACTCTAGTTTACTAAAACATGCTTAATCTAAAAATAGCTCGTGATTTCGTATGCCATTACTCGAGATGCTATTTTATTAAACCAACAACTTTCCCTAACTAACCATATGTCAGAACTTATTTCAAATTTATCAGTTTATATGGAGAAGCCAAAAAAAACTTCTTCACTTTTGTTTGTTTCTATCAATAGAATAACGTATTAGTCTAGAGTAAATGCATATAAGGTCACCCCGTATAAACTAATCCTCCCAAAATTTCTAATTATTGATTAGTTCATTTATGTATGTGTCGTCCTGTATTTTTGTCTTGCATTAATATTATTTTCGGCTCCTTCACTCAACCAATCCTCCCAGCTGTCAAACGGGGAAGGAATCCTTTAGATCGTTATTCTTAATTGTAAACTCTAGACCTCGAAAGGGTTCAATGTTACCAATTTAAATATTTCCGGAATTAATAAGTTTCTTTTCTGGCAACATTGAAGATTGAATTCCGGTATTATAAATATTTATTTTGTTAGAATTACTACACGCTCCAGCACATTTAATATCCATAAGTCTGTCTCGTTCATATTATGAATATTCATGTGTTTTGTTTTTTTTTTATTTTGCATTAGGAACAATATGCCAGTGTCAAAAAAATTGTGTTGTTTTAACATTTTGTTTTATTATATATTAGCCAAATACTCAAACACGTAAATAAAACACTTCAAGGAGGTTTTAAGGTACGTCGCGATATACCTACCTTGAGTTTGACGGTTAAAAGGAATAATTGTGTGAAGAAGTATAAAAATAGGCCAAAATGGATTATGTTATTTTTAACTTAGTACCAAAAAGTACACCTGATTTTGGGTAGGTGGAGGGGATAGTCTTTAAAACCTCGACACGTGTCACGGGGAAAGGAGGGGGTTAAGGATGCTACTTTAGGCTGAGTTCCATAAAGCGTGCTTATGCTTTCAGACTTTGCTCATTTTGTCATGTAAGCATATGCTTTATAGATCTTTGCCTCAGCATGTTATTTATTTAGGTATTGTATGTAATTATTTTGTTGTAAGAGAGTTGTTAATCATCTCTCTCGCTCGCACATTCCCAGCATTTTTAAAAGTATCATCACGACCGTTTCCTTTTCGGGGTGGTCAGAAACCACGCTTATGAATAAGCGGATTCACATTTAGCCAACTTTACTATAGGTCAATCATGACAAGTGGCAAGCTCGTCGATGTCTCCAGGGTACCAAACTCGAGAAATATCACAAATAAATTAAATGTATTTTTATTTACATTAATAAATATTTTTGTGTCCCGACCAGGAATCGAACCCGGTACCTCCAAGTTTAAATCCACGGACTTAACCGCTAGACTACGGAGGCAGAGGCCAACATTTTAAAATATTTTTTTATTTCAGAGTGTACTTTTGAGAATTAGCTTACTAGGAAATAAAATTACTTGTCCCTATATATATTTTCACTTTCGTTTTAGACAGAAAAACTGGATTGTGAATTTAGACGCTTTAAGATTAGATTTCTGGATTTTTATCGCGTTTGGTACACTAGAGCAGCTGTTCTCAAACTTTTTTGGTGACGGAACCCTTTTAGAAAGCAAAATACTTGATGGAACCCTACAAGAAAACAATACTTTTTAAAAGTGTATTCTTTATAAATAAGCATAATAAAAGTACAATGTACCAGTTATTCATTATTAATTACTTTACCACATGGCAAGTACAATAATAAAAGATATTAAAAAAGAAAAACTCTAACTACGTTCGACCAGAGTTAGATGGTTTTTTTTTTTTTTTTCTAAATTCTTGCGGAACCCCTACAGGGGTATCGTGGAACCCTAGGGTTCCGCGGAAAGCACGAGAGAGTATAGCTGCACTAGAGACATGATGGGTCTATAGTAAAGTTGGCTAAATATAAACCAGTAAGTCTTATTTCAAGCGGTGTTTTTTTATATAAATATCACCATGTCAAGCTTGCAATATTAATTCTCCTTGAAAGTAAAAATTGGCATTTGACATCATTGCAAATGGCATATACTTTCAACAAGAACAGCAAATAGGTGGATAGATAACGGACTGATGAATTTCCCCAGTCTGCTGGGGCGGGGAAGTATCCAACGTTTGTGCCGATAAACTCAGTAAGATCTATCCACACGGGATCAGGCTCGAATGGGGTGTATCAGGCAAAGCTTTTTGTAGATGTCGCTAGCGGCACTGGTACCTTGTTTACACCTATGACTGATCATTTTTTAGATTTTTTGGTAGTTTTACATTTTTATAACAGAAAAATATATTTTAACTTTCGTTACCTACCTTAAAAGACGAATTAAGTAAGCGAACATAGTCTTTGAAATAAAAAAAGGTTGAATAATGGCAATTTTGAGATCACCATATATTTGCTTTCGCTTGGAAATCTCAATTTGTACACTTAAAAGCTGCTCAATTCTGCATAATATCCAGAAAATAATAAATTTCGTAATATCTGCAACAAATAAAATGTGTTAGATGTGTTTCTTACTTGGTAAAACATATAAATTTTTAAGCTTCAATTTATAAATTTCGTAATAAAAATACAAGTTTTATATGCAACTGACAGTTATATTAGGTACCATCTATCATGCGCCATCTATCGTGATAAAAAGTTAGTGACACACCCCATTGTCGTCATGCCCAGTCAAGCTGACATAGTGTCTGTTTCCAATTGCTAACATGCAAGGCTACATGTCGTGCTAGTATATAAAAAAACACATCTGCTGGGGAAACGGGTTCTTTCTGGGGTTCGGGACAGATGACCTAGGTCGCTTGTGGGGTTTGAGAGAAGCCTACATCCAGCAGGGAAGAGACACAGGCTGGTGATAATGACACTTAGACCTAAAATCTTTTAAAAATGTTATATTGTGCTAAGCTACAAAGATATTTGATAATGTTGGAGTGTGCGAGCGAGAGGGGTGCGAATGTAACAACTCTCTTTAGTTTTAATAGTAAATGCCAGACATTAAATGAATAAATACAAATATATAAACTAAATATATTATATTTATTTATTAATTTATACATTATGGCAAAATTAATATTTTAAATTGTCAAATTTTCGTTGTCAAAATTGTCATATATACGTACATTTTTATTGATTTACATCGAATCGAATTCGTCGGTCCCGGTTCTACTAATACATACTTGTGAAATCGTTAATGAATTGACATCAGACCCTCGCCAACCCGTCTGGCCAGGGCGTGGCGAATTTGGCCTACACTCGCTCTGGACAGACTGGCTTGGGTTTATGACATATGTATGACTATAAAATTTGACAGTTCTAAAATATTTTAATATTAGCATGTAATTTTTATTTATTTAAATGTATTATTTTGGTGTTAGATTTGTTGTATAATTAAATATTTTATTTTATTAATAATTTGTTTTTGTTTTTTCAGAAAGTCAACGGCGAGCCAGAGACAACGCCGATGGACGTTGATGACACAGGTAAGAAGACTTCTTAGCATTCCAAGGATTAACCGTGCGGGTGCCGGGTCCATCGTGTGTGCAATAGAGATAGGAGAAGAATTAAATCTCGGAATAGAAGTTCTTCTCTTTTTATTGTGCAATAATACGTTCACCAAACTACCAAACGTAGATATTATGTTCTGGAGGGACCATCTCCAACGTTGGGGATCTAGGACGCTAGGGAAGTCTGGAGACAGGAAGGCTGGCAAATATTTCTGACAACGTATTAGCCTCGCTATACAGAATGGTAATGTTGCCAGTCTTGAGACTATCTCGGATGGGACGTCTCTAAAGGACATTTATTTTTTATTTTTCAGGTAGCATTTAATGTATATTAAATATATCTCCGAATAAAATAAGCTTATATACAATTCAATTCGTGTTAGCTTACATTCTAAATATCTAATAATGATAATTACTATGTGTCGTACGTAATGGCGTACGGAGCAGAGACGTGGACATTGACAGTGGGTCTGGTTCACAAATTGAAGGTTGCTCAGGTATGCTTGGTATTTCTCTGATGGATATAATTCGAAATGTAGATATTCGTCAGAGAACCAAAGTTACTGACATAGCATTCGAAATTAGCAAGCTGAAGTGGCAATGGGCCGGACACATCTGCCGCAAAACCGACGACCGATGGGGCAAACTCGTTCTAGAGTGGACACATGAACGACATATGAACGGAAGATATGAATAAGACCGCTGTTGGTGGTTGGATGAGTGATGGCTGATGATGATTATGATATGTCAATTAATAAATAAAATTTTAATTTTGTGACAGTATACGTATCATCTAATAATCTAAATAATGATAATGACGTAATTACATAAATTAGTCATGTCAATTTATTAACGATTCCACTTTCGTTGTTCCACGATTCATGGAACCTGAACCGATGGCTTAACGCACTTTCTATTGTAAATCCTTGACGTCAAAAAATAATGACGTAAGAAAAGTGTATAACAATAAATAATTATAAAATATCTTCTTTCACAGATAAACCGGAAATTAAAAGTGACACTATAACCGAAGCAAAGACAACACCTGACATTACCATAGACAAAACCAAACCTGACATTACCATAGACAAACCAATTGACACTAAAGCTGACACCATAAACAAACCTATAGAGAAATCTCTACCTGTTGAGAAATCTCTACCTGTAGAGAAATCTTTATCTGTAGAGAAATCTGTATCTGTAGAGAAATCTGTATCTGTAGAGAAATCTTTATCTGTAGAGAAATCTCTACCGATAGAGACTCTACCTATAGAAAAAACTCTACCCACAGAGAGTTTATCCTTAGATAAAGATATTGATATGAAAGACGCAGAGGCAATAAATGGCGAAGAAAAAGGCACTATTGAAGAGAAAAAAGTGGAATTAAACAGCGAAAGTCCACTCAGCGAAAGTCAGACAACAGCGTAGGATTTATGTTAAGCACATGCTAAACCCAATATTTTAGATATCAGCCTATAATCAAAAGTTTAAAAACCTAATTGTAAGGATTATTTGGTTATAACCAAATACATTAAATATATAATATATATGACAAGAACCCAGACTGTATGAGAATCAAAGATAGTACAATGTTCTCAGAAATAATTCAATTCATTGCTCGTCGTGTACTTTCCGACCTGGATCAGTCTCGACTGATCGCCATCTTAAATCATTAAAATTTGTCGCCACTTAATAAATATCATTAGTTCCAAATGACGGTAATATTTTAGTATGAGAACCTAAGCCAGCGTTTTTCTGGCGTTAAACGATTCATGATGAATTTCCAAACCTTACTGAACAGAAATGTCAACACAGTTTGACATTGTCAATTGTCAAACCATAGACAACAACCATCGAAACTTCTCATGCATCTAAAAAAACATCCTATACAAGGATATTTTTTTTCAAGTGGGACTTCAATCAGTGGGCAATATCTTAATATATATAAATTTTATGAGGCTGAAATTAACAGTAGATAAAATACAAATTTGTGTGAATAATCTCTAGGGCAGCGGTTCTCAAACTTTTTTGGTGACGGAACCCTTTTGGAAAGCAAAATACTTGATGGAACCCTACAATAAAACAATGTCAAAGTCAAAATATCTTTATTCACGTAAACCTATTACAGGCATTTATGAAACGTCATTAATTTAATTATTTTGAATGATTCTACTCATGCTAGTAGAAGACTAAGCAGCAAAGTGGTCCAATAAGTAAGCTGTTAGCAGAAGACCAGCAGCTTAGGAAATTCCAGTGACCTGTTAATGTTTAATCTGACTGAGAAAGGAATCTGCAAGGAAAACTCAGCTATATCAGATTTACAAAATAAAACATATACAAAACTGCACCACAACGATCAATTAATAACCTTTTAAATTTAGTTATCAGCAGTACCTATGTATAACAGTTTTTAAAAGTGTATTCTTTATTAATAAGCATAATAAAAGTACAATGTAACAGTTACTAATTATTAATTACTTTACCCATGGCAAGTACAATAATAAAAGATGTTATAAAAGAAATCTCTAATGGGAGGTATGAAACTGTTTTTTATTTTTCATCAATTGGTTGATATTAGGGTTGATAGAACACAGTTGAAGTCTCACATCAGGTTCGGCTTCCAGTCTATTGCGATATTATATAGAAATACAAAAAATGCGTTGTAAACAATCTCGACTTTTTGTTTTGAAGTTAGAGTCGAAAGTCGCTTGTTAACAACTATAGCGTCTAATTCAGAGGCGGCTTTTATCAAAGGGACTGCGGAACCTCTACAGGGGTGTCGTGGAACCCTAGGGTTCTGCGGAACACACTTACAGTATAGCTGCTCCAGGGCTATGTAAAACTATAAATTGGAAAATGAGTCTTGTTAAAATCTATCATGAATAACGTTTTTTTTTTTTTTTTAATTTTTCATACTTGCGAGGATTATTTATTTATTTAGTCACAGATTCAACAGCGCTTAAAATTAAACCTAGTCTTTAAAATTCTTAACTAAAGCCAATAAATAATCAATAATAATAAAATAAAAATCGTTTATTGATCCAATTAACTTAAATCTATTACATTTTTATATGCTCAATGGTAGCAACCGTGCCGCAGGTCGTAGCAACCATTTTGTTTTATCCGGTCGACAGAAAATACAAAAGTATCATCACGACCGTTTCCCTTTCGGGGTGGTCAGAAACCACGCTTATATAGAAGCGGATTCACATTTAGCCAACTTTACTGTAAGCCAATCATAACAAGTGGCAAGCTCGTCAATATCACCAGCGTACCAAACTCGAGAAATATCACAAATATTCATTTACATTAATAAATATTTTTGTGTCCCGACCAGGAATCGAACCCGCTAGACTACGGAGGCAGAAAATACAATTTATTTTATTATTAAACAACAGCACAAACAAATACTCACCAAAATTGTTCCGTGTGGGTATGTAGGTATGAGTGTATATGTGTTGTGTGTGTCTATATCAGCGTGGATCGGTGAAGAGGCCAGACTACCTAACGACAGCTAGAAGTTCAGTTTCCGTGTAATCCCTCTGACTGAGCCATTTTTTGAACCTAGTGAAGAGTTGTCTATGTAACAATGTTTCTATCTTATCACCCCCTAGATATTGGACCTACTTATTTATAATAATATTAATATATAGTGAGCGATCACAAAAATAATAGTGAAACAATAAAAAAAACCCTAACCTGTTCTGTGTGCTAAGGCATTAGCATTGGTGTATGTGTGTGTGACAGTATAGATGTAACTATAATTTTAATTTTGTTTGCAAAAGTATTTTTCGACTCGTCATTCTGAAGTCATTTATTATTCGATTAAATATATTATTCCAGTATTGTCGTACGGAGCAGAAACGTGCACACTGATAGTGTGTCTGGTCCACAAGTTTAAGGTCGCTCAGCGAGCTATGGAGAGAGCTATGCTCGGTATTGCTCTGATGGCATCTGACATCCGTCAGAAAACCAAAGTTACCGACATAGCCTTCAAAATTAGTAAGTTGAAGTGGCAATAGGCCGGACACGTCTGTCGCAGAACCGATGACCGATGGAGTAGACGAGTTCTGGAGTGGAGACCTACGTACAGGAAAGCGCACAGTGGACGGATGACCTGAAAAAGGTCGCTGGTGGGGGCTGGATGAGGGTGGCAAAAGATCGTGTGAAATGGCGAGCCTTGGGGGAGGCCTACATCCAGCAGTGGAGAGACATAGGCTGATGATGATGATGATGAAATATTTCTTGAAGACGAATTCCTTCGGATTTTGCTCATCAAATCTCACAACAATAGCTCTCACTTCTTCTCGAATTTCGGAAATCCGAAAGAAGTCGTCCTTAGAGAACAATTAAAGAATATAAATTGTAAAGTTTCACTTAAATCGAATAATTACTTCAGGTGGACGAGCCGAAAAATATTTTTGCTTTGCAAGTATGAAATATTAAAAAAAAAACATTCCGTGAGTCGTATATAACAAGACGCTCATTTTTCAATTTATATTTTATTGTAACTTTGACACAGCTCTAGAAATCATTGGCAGTAGACAAATTGTCTGCTAACTTTAGCCTCATGAAATTTTGTATTTAATGTTTTGTTATGTTAAAATTTATTGTGTAAATCCAAATGGACCTTGTACGCATTTTATTTGTCAGTTTAAAGGGTTATTCCAGATATCCCCTCCATTGTAAACCTAGTTTTTGTATACTTTTATAAAAATACTAATGCTGATATCCCTCCCAACGATAGTTGGAATTCATATTTTTAATATATCCATTATTTTAGTGTATGGAAACATTACATTATTTTTAGGACATTTCCGGATATCCCCCCTGCGTAAAGTGGGATTGTATATTCATTATTGTTAATATTTATTTACATTTCTTTCGGATAAAATTTTTAAATACAAATGAGGGTAGTTATGACATTTCCTGGGGAGTAGGGATTAATCTTTGTGGTATATCCAATTGTCTATTGTGGGGACAATAGGAAGGGCCGGTGTAAATGAGCCTTAGAAAAGGTGGAATTTTGTAAAGGGATGTCAATAATAGAGCTTGTCATGTTTGACAGTGTCAAAATTTTTGGTTTCTGATAAATGCTTAGGGACATCATTCATCTTGTATGGGGATTTGGGCTAAACTGTATTCATAGTTATATCGATCTAATTTGGGAACATTTGGAAAAAATAACGTGAGATTTTGTGATTTGACAAATCTATATACATTACATGTGTCGAAACTGCTATTTTATTTTTTTCTATTCACAAGTAGTACAAAAGTAGCCCGAAATCGATGATGTCCTTTATACAGTGTCAAATATAACTGATTGGACTCAATCTAAATAGGTTTTTTACCAGTTAGTGGTAGATACTATTGTCACAATTTGACTGACGTCAAATGACTGACTTTTGGAGTTCATGCCTTTTACCATAATGGTCGTGAATCAAATTTTGTGTAAATAAATCTAATTCTAATTAATTTAATAAGGTATTTGTAGTTGATTTGATTTTATAATTTAATCCCCAATTTTCGAAACGATGATTACAATAATCTATGTTTAATATTTGCTGATTTATAATTTAAGGTTGCCAGTATCAAAAATACGGATTTTTGTAAAGGTAATAAAATTTTAAAGACATTCATCTTCACATTAAATTGTATTCACAGTCATATGCAGTGTAAACTCCATGTTACGACAAACTCCCTAATCGAAATCAATTGGCTTTGGTTGGTTTAATAATAATAATAAATTATTTGTTTCAGAATTAATTCCATAATTGTTACTAACATTTTAACTTAGAACTATGTTAGTAGGTATACACAATAATTTAAAAAAAAGTAGATATCACAAATAAATTAAATATTAATTAAATGTATTTATTTACATTAATAAATATTTATATTAATTAAAAAGTTAAAACAAACAGCAATCGCCCCTGTGGTCTAGTGGTAATAAACGTTGCCGTGAACTGGGGAGGAGGAGGAGGTCGTGTTTTCGATTCCCACCGGGGGCAAGTTGTACATTGTATAATTTGTCTCGGTCTGGGTGTTTATATGTATAATATGTATATATTTACAAAAAAAAAGTATAATATGTAGTTTATCAACCATCTAGTTTCCGTAACACAAGCCTCGTAGCTTACCACGGAAACTAGATGGCGCTGTGTGACCTGTCTGGAAATATATAATAATAATAATTATACGTACTTAATTTATATAACTTCACCACACACTACGACCTCAAAAATCATGGCCGCTGGCGACACCATAAATATTTGTAGCGATTTATACTACATGCGTTTAGCTCGTCTTTCAATTCTGATTTTTCTTCTCTCCATAACGACATCTCTATAACGCCATAAAATAAAGTTTACACTATATATGCATTTTTAGATTAATTATTCCAACATTATTACAATTTAAGTTGAAAAAACCCTTATCTACTCTCATATCGTGAAATGTGAATTACAAACTTCAAAACGAATTTATATTGACATACTTTATAAACATACTGCTGAAATTTAAAAATAGAATCACATTATTTAATCACATTTTTATATCTTTTTCTCTAACAAAATTATGTTATATTTCATTTTAAAAATAGAATCATACATATTATATGACACTTATTCTTTTTAAGGCAAAGGTTACATTACAAAAAAGTTGTGATTCCAATTTTTACTTGTCTATGGCAGCGCCCGCCATAGCGCCTGCGCGGTCATAAGCTAGGTTTTGGCGCCATTTCATTGTTTAGGACTTATGTATTCTGTACCATGGTCATTAAAAAAATAATTTAAAAAAAATTGACGCCATTCAATACGTTTTGTTGTATAGCATTTCGTGTTTTTTTTTATTCTTGCTTAATATTCTAACTTTTTCAAATTTTATCTTTTATTTAGTAGGTTCAATCCCAATGTATGAGAGTAGATAAATTAGTGTATGAAACTGCACATAACTAGGTATTATAACACTCGTGTGATACTATTAGAAACACACACTCGTGTATAATACCCCTTATTATGCAACAGTTTCATAAACTACTATTATTTTATATGGTACAGGTGTGCAAAATGTTTTAAATATCATTATGATACTATAGATACTAAATGACTTTGAATTTGTTTATAATCCGTTTGTGCTATATGTTTGGTGAAAATAATGTTAACCGTAATTGGCTAGGTGTTAAGTAATGTGGTAAAGACAGCTGTGGAATATAGAAATAGCATGTAAAATCATTCTATACAAAAAAAAACTTGTGACCTTAAGAGTGCGATATAGTGAAAGAATTTGGCCTACACTCGCCACACTGGCCAGGCGGGTTGGCAAGAGCTCATGATTGGCTGAAATAATAAAATAGCAAGCTAAACCAATCAATAAGCGTAGGTATATCAAAATGTTATACATAATATATTAATCATCATTTCGGAAAACTGGGTTGTAAACTACATAATCATTACTTAGCAAATGCTTACAAACTAAATCACTAATCATAGAATCTTTTAGGCGGACTGATGGTGGTAATTTCCCCAGTCTGACGGGGCGGGGAAGTATCCAGTAAAGTGTATCCACTCATTCCGGGATCAGGCCGACTTAGGCCGCGTTCGTGTTATAGCATTTCCAACATTTCGTAGCAACTTCATAAACCAGCGCGAAATGTCGTTTTTGTTAGGAAATACCACTTTTTTTAACAATGCTAACATTTCTTAAATAAAACAAGCGGTGATGCTACTTTTTGACAAGTGTTTTCGTTCATGTTTTATCATACCATGGCATCCAATACACGTGATATTATTATGGTTTTTGAATTTATTACATAAAATCGTTTAATATACCTTTTTAACAAATATAATAGAAAACTATAAAGTATATAAAAATGGTAAACGATCAATTTGACATCTGTCAAAAAGTAACATCAATAACCCTCCTTTCAACACGGTACTGACATACGGAAATTAGCATCAAATGTTAGAATTTTCATTAAACGAACGACTTGTGCTAAAAAAGTGGTATTTTCATGCTAACATTTCTTAAAACGAACGCGGCATTAGTGTTGGGGACTGATGTCAGTCATCAGTGTCTGATTCCAGTTGCTAACATTCGTGTGACCTTGTGCGCCACTTACCATCAGGTGGGCGCAAGGTTAATAATAATAATAAATCAAACATAAAATCTGTTACTTTTTGTATGGTTTGTATGGTGGTGGTTTGTTTATACGTTACGCAAACGTTATCTTAAAGAATAACTAACGGACATTAAATGTCAGAGCTGTCCTTTATTTATATATATATATATAGTATAAACTCCATGTGACGTCACTCGATTTAACGACAAACTCCCTAAAGCGTCGAAATCAATTGGCTTTGGTTGGTTTAGCTTGTCTTCCATACAATGATTCCATCTCCATAACGACAACTCTCTTATATAGTTAACACTGTATATATTTTTTTATTATTATTTAAGGTATACTAAGAGGTTACAATTAATTAATTTCATCGATGTATATAAATTGGCCCTCACTGATATAAAAACGTTCCCGTAAAACCAATCGAAGTCATGTAGCTGCACCAACAGTCGCGAGATAGCAAGCGTCGAGAGCGCCTAATATTAATATTTATATCTAGTAAAACTTTTTATTTGCATGTGGTATAATTTCCAATGAATAAAGCATGTGGCATTATCCTTGCTTGAGAACTGCCCCCCAAAGTTGGTGGTGGTGGTGGTACACAAAGCAAGCGGCACGTTTTTAAGAGTGCGATTTGTATTGAATAGACTTATCTATATACATCGATGGTTAATTTCAAGTAATTTTTACAATAATTTATTGCAACCCAAGGACAGTGTACACGGCATGCTACACATAACTACCTGGTAGATTGCAATAAACGGTTTTTTTTTTAGATAAAAAAAAATCTGTTTTTACATTCTTTTTTAATTTTAATTCTTCGTATACTTTGGCTATATAATTACGGACATTTTATTTGTTTTAGTAATAAATTAAGGGAACATGAGTTTTAATATTTTTCTTTGTCTAATGTCATAAAAGTGAAAATATCTAAAATGACAAATTTTTTTTTTCCTAAAAATTACACTATCTACGTTTCCTCAGCGGCTACTTCACTCAACCATTCCTTACAGCTGTCAAACGGGTTCCCTCAAGGTATCCTCTAGATCCTTATTTAAGTTGTAAGCTCTCCAAATCTAAAGGCATAAATGTTACCAACTAAAATATTTCCGATAGGATAAGATTTTTTTTTCTGGCAACATTGAAGTTTTCTCTTTTTCTAAATATGCATTTTGCCAGATTTGCACGCTCTAGCACTTTTGACATCCATAAGTCAGACTCTTTCATATTATGGAATTTGAATGAGTTTGTTGATTTTTGTTTTTCTGACTAAAATGAGAAATATTAGTATTTAGTATATTAGGAGCGGTGGTGGCTCGGTTGTAAGAACGCGTTCCTTAAATCCTACAAAGGTCGGTTCCAACCCATCCGGCATGTACGAATGAGAAATAACACCACCGTTCCCGTGCCTCGGAGAGCACCTTAAGCCGTCGTTACCGATTCCACTAATACCAACTTGTGGAATCGTTAATAAATTATCATAAAAAAATGACATCATATCCTTGCCAAGCCGTCTGGCCAACGTGGCGAGTGTAGGCCAAATTTTCTAGTTCTATTCCTCAAGACAGCTCAAAGTCATAATTGAGTGGAGGAGGCGTTGAGGATATGTCTAAGAATACAGTCTTGAAAAACTTGTAAATGTTGTAGTGTGCGAGTGAGAGATGTAAAGCGTAACCCTCTCAAAGAAATAGACTAGAACCACTGACATTGTAGGTATAGTTAAGCACTTGCTAAGTAAGAAATATTATAACTTCCCATATCTATGATTTCCTAGTAACATGTCACCTTCCCCGTGTTCGCGTGGAAAGCAAAGCGAGCTTTTTTTTTCTGTATTTTGCTAAAAGCGAACGAAGAAGCTAACGCTAGTCGAACGCCTTTCAAAGCGAAATAAAGTAAAAAAAATACGCGCCAAGTCGAACATGGTACTTATTAGATTTAATGTGACTGCACCTATTATTGACCCCTTACAATGATCACCAATTAATGACGTTTTATTACTTAATATGCGGTGTTTTTATTCAAATATATATGTTTGTAGTTTTATTATTAAAAATAAAACTATAATTAACTTATTGGGTTTTTTACGCGTTATAAGTATTGAAACTTAATTAAGTTTTTGAATTTTTCGTTTTTCTATTACATAAAACATTATTGCAGTGTGAGCTAGTATAATATAATGGCATTAAAAAAAAAAGTTCATTGAAAACTTATCACTATTGGCCCCTATACACTATGGCCAATGGGTTAGTAATTATATGACAAATGTACGCAAGAAAAGTATACTTCTCAATTGGTACATGTCGGGGTTCGAACCGACCTTTTTGGGATTTGAAGGAAAGCGATCTTACAAGAGATTCTACCCAATCTGATTACTGTAACCAAAATTATATTTGGATAAGTTAAGTAATCGCCCTAAATCGAACGGACACTGCCAGTGCACCATTAATATTCATATAATATGATAAGTATACGATACTGTAATCAAAGAAGTCCAGAATATTGCCAATTTAACGGTTGCGGTTAATCATAGTGCATTGTCGAAGTGGTCAATGTTAGGTGTGAGTACCCTAATTTTAATGTGTTTTTGGACACAAGTACATGAGTACAATAATTATATTTGTTAATTAAATTTATTATTATTAATAGTTGTGTTTTTCGATAATAAAATAATGCCGTAAATATGTTTTATTTTTTTCCTATATCCTGATGTTTTATTTCAATTACCCCATTAGCCTAAATAACTACCCTAAAAGTATCATTAATATTTATTATACTGAGCACGGCGTGACATCGTAACCTGATGGTAAGACATCAGTCCCTAACACTATGCCGGCCTATTAAGATGCAAACGATAGCAAACGTTATTAGTGGATTTCGTTATTTACGACAGAGCTTGCGTCATAATTACAAAATATTCAATTCTCAACTCTATAAGCGCTCGACCTTGACAGCGGCCGTGCTAATATCAACTTTAATAGCGTGAATATAGTTAACGAATCCATTATATAACGTTTGCGACAAAGTAACAGAACAGTGCCGCAGGTTATAGGAATGGGGAACCACACTGGCTGGGAGAGCTTTTCACATCTTCAGCGTGCGACAGATGTAAAGAGTAAATTTTTTTTTGTACGCGTAGAGATAGTGGCTACGGTATGGGGTGCACATATTGTCCTGTGTGTATCGCTCGGTTGAAAAGAGAAGGTTTTGGAGCCCTTCAGAACACTCCATAGTGACATCTCGGCCAAGCTGCAGTTATTCGAAAGTTTTACAACATATCCTTCCAGCTGAATATAAGTAATTGTGATTGCAATAAAAAATGGCGTCTAATGTACCAGATTACGCCTGACCTTCAAAATAAAACTGTCGGCTCGACTCGTTGTGACGTGTCTTCGCCTCTTTAATATAATTTAAATCGCGTAAACCTTATGTTTCACGCCTGCTCTACGCCTTCACCTTACCCCGTTTCTGTATAATTCGCGCTCTTAGGTTTTTAGCTTAGTCTGCTTCCGTGGTCTAGCGGTCCGTGGATTTAGATCTGGAGGGTTCGATTCCTAGTCGGGACACAATAATATTAATTAATATTTAATTTATTTGTGATATTTCTCGAGTTTGGTACACTAGAGACATCGACGAGCTTGCTTGTAAGCCTATATAGTAAAGTTGGCTAAATGTGAATCCGCTTCTTTATAACCGTGGTTACTGACTACCCCGGAAGGGAAACGGTCTTGATGATGATGTATTGAGCGAAACCATCCCAGAGGTAACAACAGTATTCCACGCACGACCTTATTTGTGGTTTATAAAGCATAAAATCGCGAGGGCGGAAAAAAACAATGTAAGGCCGCGTTCGTTTTAAGAAATGTTAGCATGAAAATACCACTTTTTTAGCACAAGTCGTTCGTTTAATGAAAATATATACATTTGATGCTAATTTCGTATGTCAGTACCGTGTTGAAAGGAGGGTTATTGCAATGAGATTTATATATAGAGACGCAAATCGAACATTTCCGTACCACCAAAAGCGTGTCAGTTGCCACTAATTGAATCGTAGCTTCGAAAATAAAAGCGTTGACAATGTTAATATATTTGTCTCACTTACACTTTACATAATCTTACGTATAAGTTGTTAAAAAGAAAGAGACAGCAATGTTGCGCGTTATCACGTGACGTGTGATACCAGAAAATAATTCAAATTACCCTTTGAATGAATAATTAAATGAATTTGAACTAACATTTTCGTTTTTTTACGAACTTTTTTTAACTTCATTACATAGTCTTGTACACATTGTTACTAACATATACGGTCACAAAACTGAAATTTAAATAATTTTTAATTTAACTTCCTTTGTTTGTGGTAAAGGTTAGTGAATAACAAAATTGACATTTTACATGTCAAAATTATACCGTTGTATAACTCTAAATGTACTTGTAATGATGGTACTCGTATGAAAGGTATTGATGAGGCTCATGTAAGTAAAATGTCAATATACTGATTTCTAATATGCCTCATGTATGTGTTAAATAGCATCTTTTTTCAAGTTGGCGCAAATACAAAATTTTAAAACTATAATAACTGTTACCAAGCATTGTACTAAGGTCTTTTTTGTTATCACTATTATACTTGTATGTTATTACTTAATCGAAAACCACCAAAATTAGTATTGTTTGTAATTTAGGTTGTAAAGGTTTTATTTTGTATACCAGCGCCAACTTAAATATATGCCGGAGTACTCATGTTAAAGGTATATTCGACACGACACGAAAATATTGAATACAAGAACTGCCACATGTAATTAAAAGTAAAATTTTTCATTCTTTAAATCACATGATAATTTTTTAATATTCCCCACTTTTAGGGAAAATAAAAAATCATTTATTGGTATCACAGGCCATAAAATATGGCGTGATAAAACATTTTTATTTTTAAAGTCTTATTACTGTAATTAAACAAGCTAAATTAAAACTTACCTGTGAAATGTAATGCCACTTTTTTTGTGATGCGTTTGTGAACGAGAATCACAGGATTTCACTGTGCATTTCACCATATTTATAACTTTTGTGTCGCGTGTTGCACCGTCGGAACCAAGATGTACACTGGCGCGAATTATGTCTGTGGACATATTTAAAGCGACACGCTTACAACGCATCGCTGCGAATCTAGTGTATTAACATCATTGGGTTATTGATGTTACTTTTTGACAGATGTCATTTAACATAAGAAATATTATGGTTTGTTTACATTGTTGTATACTTTATAGTCTTCAAAGTATTCAAAGACCATAATACATTCTTATTATTTGTTACTTGTCATACTTGTCAAAAAGTAGGTACTAGCCTCACCACTCTTTTTTTTTTAATGTTAGCATTGTTAAAAAAAGTGGTATTACTTACCAAAAACGACATTTCGTGCTAGTTTATGAAGTTGCTACAAGATGTTGGAAATGCTATAATACGAACGTGCCTAAGTAAATAAAACACGTTTTTCTTATTAAAACTTTATTCAATCACATTTTTTTATATTATTTTAATAATATCAGACAACAATAGTTGAACACGCTTTCCTTATAACCTAGACAGATATTCAGAAATGTTTACTAAACCAGCCTATTCTGTTACTTAAGCGCAAACGTTATTAGTGGATTATTTACGTCAGAGTTTGCGTCATAATTACAAAATATTATTCAATTCTCAACTCTATAAGCGCTCGACCTTGACAGCGGCCGTGCTAATATCAACTTTAATAGCGTGATATAGCTAACGGATTTCATTATATAACGTGAATTAAGTAACAGAATTGGGCTAAGAGCGAGATAAGTTTAGAAAAACCTCTCTGAATATTTCTTAAAAGACAGGATATTCTGGCAGAACAGCATAATTTCACAATTTGTTAATGACCGCCTCCGTGGTCTAGTGGTAACAAACGTTGCCGTGAACTCGGGAGGTCGTGGGTTCGATTCCCACCGGGGGCAAGTTGTACATAGTATAATTTGTCTCTGTCTGGGTGTTTATATGTATAATATGTATATATTTACAAAAAAAAAAGTATAATATGTAGTTTATCAACCATCTAGTTTCCGTAACACAAGCCTCGTAGCTTACCACGGAAATTAGATGGCGCTGTGTGACCTGTCTGATTGATTTATTTATTTATTTATCAAAATATTTAAGATGTAACATTACATAATATCCTAAACATGATTAACTTTGATTTTCTTTTCATTAATGATATATATATATATATATACTACTAATGTGAAGATAAATAGGATTAAAAGTCGGTGCATTATTAATTTATTTAAATAGTCAAATAAATGCTATCACGATAAAGTCCTGTGTACTCCTTGTGACGTGTCTTCGCCTCTTTGATATAATTTAAATCGTGTCCGTGCCTTATCGGTTTCCCGCCTGCTCTGCTAATATATTTTATAAAGAACTAAACTTATTCGGTTCTGCCAGAACATCCACGGTACTATTTGATATATAATTCTAAATTGAGCAACCTTATTGATATCTCAATTATTAAAATTATTCGTATATTTTAATAAAATGAAGAAATGATCAGGAACGGGTTGGTCAGGAAGTTGGTGCGAGAGGAGTTCCAGCTAAATCTTTGCATTACTTACTGAAAGAATTGGGCCTCAGCAGGTCTGCAGGAGATACATTTATGGAACGAGCTTCCAAGACGGCATTAACGGAATCATACAGTATTCGGATGGGTAGGGAGAGAAGTAGAATGGTGGATGGTGAGCGTATTATCGGGCAATAAAATCCTCCTCCTTTTCTCAAACCAGCCTATTGTCGGTCACAAGCCTGAGACACCATTCTTCTCATCTCATACCCACACACGATGGACCCGGCACCCGCACGGTGAATCCATGGAATGCTTAGAAATTTGTCTTCTCTCCAAGATTAGACCGAACTATGTATTTACAATCGCATATGTATAAAGTCCTGAGTGGTCATAAGCCACGAGTTAAAAAATAAACATTTAGCCAACTTTAGTGTAGACCCATTAGGTATAACAAGTCGATGTGACACAGGAGATAAATATCACAAATACCAGTCATCGAACTGGACACCTCCGCGTCTTAATCTACACCTATAACCGCTACACCACAGAGGCTGTCTTATTAATGATTGAAAACGAATTGGCATTAACGGGTTGGTAAATTATTCTATCGCAATATTAGGGTCGAAAGGTTCTGTTTTAATAGAAACATGCATTTGTGGGGAGTTCTTAGCGGCTCGCCCCAGGTTGTACATCTAGAAAAAAGAAAAAAATATATTAATTAACAAAAGTAAAAAGGTTGAGACCAGCCGGATTTTAGTAGACCTTGTAACAGTTATTGAATGCTATATCCATTCATGGTGATTTGGCAAGACAGACAGAATAAATGACAACCAATTTGACAGATGTACCTTAAACAAGATGGCCGTTATCAACTGTCAAAGTTCGGAAATCCCTGTTGGAAAACACTTTATAACTGTGAACACAATTTGGCCCAAATCCCTGTTGGAAAACACTTTATAACTGTGAACACAATTTGGCCCAAATCCCTGTTGGAAAACACTTTATAACTGTGAACACAATTTGGCCCAAATCCCTGTTGGAAAACACTTTATAACTGTGAACACAATTTGGCCCAAATCCCTGTTGGAAAACACTTTATAACTGTGAACACAATTTGGCCCAAATCCCTGTTGGAAAACACTTTATAACTGTGAACACAATTTGGCCCAAATCCCTGTTGGAAAACACTTTATAACTGTGAACACAATTTGGCCCAAATCCCTGTTGGAAAACACTTTATAACTGTGAACACAATTTGGCCCAAATCCCTGTTGGAAAACACTTTATAACTGTGAACACAATTTGGCCCAAATCCCTGTTGGAAAACACTTTATAACTGTGAACACAATTTGGCCCAAATCCCTGTTGGAAAACACTTTATAACTGTGAACACAATTTGGCCCAAATCCCTGTTGGAAAACACTTTATAACTGTGAACACAATTTGGCCCAAATCCCTGTTGGAAAACACTTTATAACTGTGACCACAATTTGGCCCAAATCCCTATAAAAAATGTACTTTAACCAGTATTATTAGACATACTCGCGCTATCTGCAGGTTCCTATAAGAGACACATATCTGATCTCCTTAACACTTTAGATCTGATACACTAAGGGCGATTGTTAAATGCATTGTCAAACATATTTTTTTCTATATAAATATGTTTAATTTATTTACTTTTTGCTTTTTTAATATATTTTTTCTCTTTTTGATAGCTTATAAATGTTGATTGCACAAAAAATTGTGGATAATGTCGTTGGATATACTGTTGCTTATACCTTAATTAGTAAATATTTAGTTAGTAATTTTTACTGTATGTCTGTTTTTTATCCTAAATAAAATAAAATAAATAAAATTATTAGGAATAAATACTTGCCTTCATAAACATGGGCGTTTCAAATTGAGCGACACTAGTTAGCGTGCTCAACTCTAAGTCTAAATCTGATAGTTTTGGTTCTAGCGGCATTTTGTCAACCTTTAACGACTTGTCATCTCTTAATGACTTGTCATCTCTTAATGACTTGTCAACTCTTAACAACTTGTCAACTCTTATCGTCTTGTGAATTCTTCGTATGGATAGTCGCTTCCTGAAGTCATCATCGTCAGATGATGGTGGACGAACCTAAAATGGTAAATTAATTTAAAATATTAATTAAGGATCATAGGTACAGGTACCGGCAGATAAAAAGAGCGATAGTTGTCGGCGTAATTAATTATTTTGCATCACAATATGAAGATACAAATATTACCTTTCTAGGTCGGCCTGGACCTCTTTTTTTTGGTGGCGAAATGTTAGGAGATGGAGATCTCATCTGAAAAGGTTAAATTACACTTAAGTTTATTTTTATTCGATTTTTTTTTTAATACTAGCTCGACATGTGACTTTGCGCCCACCTGATAAGTAACTTAATGTTAATAATGCTATAAAACTCACTATTCGTTTCCTAAGAGGCCTGCTGCCATCAGCTGACCGTGTTGTCATAGACAAGGTAGATACAACTTCTTTTGGCGCCATCTTCTCTTCTTTTGGCACTTCTATTGGTTCTTTCTTTCCTTGCAATGCATACCTATGAATGAAAAAAGTAAAATATTAACACAACCATATGGTCTTTTGGAGTGGAAGCTTTTAAAGAAGCGGATTCACGTTAAGTGGCAAGCTCGTCGATGTCTCATACAACAAATTATACAAATAAATTAAGTGAATTATTGTCTAAATCTGAGGTATTAACTACTAGACCACGGAGAAAGTAAACTGCAGTATTCATTTTTAATGTTTTTTTTTATGTTAGCAACTGGAATCCGACTCTCATGACTGACATCAGTCCCTAACACTATGCCGGCTTGACTGGGCGTGATGGCAAGTCGAGCCTTATCCCGAAACGTGTGAATACACTTTACTGGGTTTATCGGCACGAACGGTGGATACTTCCCCGATCCGGCAGACTGGGGAAATTACCACCATCAGTCCGCCTACCTATTTGTTGTACCTACTCGTTGAAAGTATGATGTCAAATGTCAATTTTTATTATTTATGGTGATACGGTGATATTTCTATAAAAATAACACCGCTTGAAACAAAACTTTCTTAATTTCATTTGTAAATCTGCTATAGCTGAGTTTTCCTTGTAGATTTCTTTCTCAGTCAGATTAAACATTAACAGGTCACTGAAATCTGCTAAGCTGCAGGTCTACTGCTAACAGCTTACTCTTTGGACCACGTGTTCTTAGTCTTCCACTAGTTTTTGGTAACCTACGCATTTGGCTTTTTCCACTTAGACATAACCTCGTAGTTACAGGAATACGTTCCTAGTAAACCATGCATAACTTTTCCGAGGTTTTCTGAACTGCATTCACAGATTTTTGAAATAATTTGCAGTCAGCAAGAAAATGGTAGTTTTACACAAAAACTTTATTTGATGCCAAAAATTATCCTAATCGATGATTTGTATTTACAAAAACATAAAGTGACTTGTATTTACACAAATAAATATATTCCTTTCAAACCCGTATGTTGTGTTCGACTTGAAAGTACAGCAAAGCTCGCTATGAAAGAAAGAAAGCGCTTAAAGCGGTGGCAGTTTTTAAACGCACACTGTGGCATTATAACACGTCCTCACGTTGGCCGTAATGGGGTGTATCAGGCAAAGCTTTTTGTAGATGTCGCAAGCGGCAATGGTACCTTGTTTACACCTATGACGGATATTTTTAAAAATGTTTTTGTTGTTTTTTATTTTTATAACAGAAATATGAATTTTAACTTAATTTGTACCGTCTTTAAAAAGAAAAAAGCGTTAAATAAATGGATCGGCAATTTTGAGAATACCATATCCTTGATTTCGCTTGGAAATCTCGATTTGTACACTTAAAAGCTGCTTACTTCGACAATATATCTAGAGAATAATAAAATTCGTAATAAAAAAAAATACAAGTTTTCTATGCAACTGACAGTTCTATTAGGTACCATCTATCATGCGCCATCTATTGTGATAAAAAGTGAGTGATACACCCCATTGAAACGTACTGTCGGAAATATCAGCACACGATTATTTTGCGCTTATATTTCTTCCGGCGTTTTCAGAGCCGTCATCTATAATCTAGTTGATTCTTCATCGATGTTTACAACACTATTATCTATTTTTTTACACAAGATGTTTGCTTTTAAACTATGATTCTGAAATTATATTTTTATAGTGCAGATTCCCGCTGAATCCGCGCGGGATTGATCAATACTGCATAGCAATTCCGCGGGCCTAAAAGAGCTGCGGGATTGCAATCCCTAATAGGAACATAACTATGAATAATTACTCCAGTTAGGTAAATAATAATAATGTATATTGAGAGAACATTTTTTATTTATAGTTTATTTTGCATTAGGTTTATGTAAAAATAAACTATTATTTATTTATTTATTTGAAACTTTATTGCACTATGTACAAGGGGCGGGCGGCATTAACCGCTAGACATTCTCTGACAGCCAACCTTTGGGACAATGATAACTATAACTTAGATCGATGAGTAGGTGCGAAGACGTATTTAAGATTAAATAATAATTAAGTATTAAATAATAACTATATCTATTAATAATATATATACTACATACTAATAGTACTTACATACATACATATATACATAACTATACAATATCTACTTATATACGCTGTAGGGAGCTGTTTAAGTAATGTGAGTATACCAATTAAACGTACCTAATAATTTTTAACACTTCAATTCTGCACATCAAACGCGTGTCGTCATCCATCTTCTTGAACAACGGCAATAATGACGTCATGAACAGTTTGTCGTCATCAAAGTAGTCAGATGGTAAAATTGAGTTGGCATCAATTTTGATTTCCAAAGACGGATTTTTTTCTGGTATTTCTAAATCGTTTTTGTTTTTTATATCCAGTGGTTTTGGGGATTGGGGAGCTTCTGGAACTATGTTGTTTCGTGGCGGGATTAGCAGACTTTCTTCTGTAGGTTGAGGGGAATTCGACACTTCGCTGTCGTTCCTTTCTAACGAGTATCGGGGTTTTCTGGGGATAAAAAAATTAAAATAACTAGCTGTTTGATCCGGCATTCGTCGTGGACGAAAAGGTTTTCAGATGTCACATGTTATATTTTAAATATTTCCAGACAGGTCACACAGCGCCATCTAGTTTTCGTGGTAAGCTACGAGGCTTGTGTTACGGAAACTAGATGGTTGATAAACTACATATTATACTTTTTTTTTTGTTGTAAATATATACATATTATACATATAAACACCCAGACCGAGACAAATTATACAATGTACAACTTGCCCCCGGTGGGAATCGAACCCACGACCTCCCGAGTTCACGGCAACGTTTGTTACCACTAGACCACGGAGGCGGTCAATATATAACTCTTTCGCTTCGTTGACGTTCATTAATCTCTTCATACATACCCTTTGGTTACGAAGGCTTTTTAATGCACCTTCAGTCAGTGTTTTATTTATTTGATTGTGATATGTGAGTCTCGGTCTGCCAGGGCCTCTTTCACTCACAATTTTCGCATTATATATCTGGTTCGTCAATCTTTACCGTTATAGTTATAGAAAAACATTCTTAAGAGACCACCCATAACTTTTTGAGATATTCTAAACTGCAATCACAGATGATGAAAATGGTAATTCTACACATTTTTTTTGAAATGCCAATCGATCCTGTTTCCTATAAGGATTAAAGTCTCTACTGAACCGACTGAGGTTTGAATACTAGAAAAGTTAGAAATCGCTAAGAACTTTTCCATTCTTTTTAAGGAAAAAAAATATCTCTAAATATTCTTTGATTCCAAACGATCCTATTTCTTACTGTCATCAAAAGACTCTTTTACTCGTAATTTAAAACGTTTTCCCAACGGCTCCTCCACTCAATTATTTCTTCCAGCTGTCAAACGCACAGATTATATAGGATATAGATGACAGTGTTCATAGGTAGATTTTTACCGTAGTGTCAGTTTAAAATTATAAACAAACGTTTGTATTTTTTTTCATTTGTTTGTTCTCTTCTCCCGATGGATGATGAATGAGATGATAGGGAAGGCAAAGGGTCTAGCCCATACAGCCAAGTCTGACGTAATATATCTTTATTTTTAATGAGTTAATGAGGTCATCATCAAATTCCAGATGCTGCAGAATTTGATGCTTTTCTTGTAGTCACTCGCGGCACCATAGCTCAAACACGTCGGGTAAAATATGGGAGTCCACAGCGCGGGAAAACTGCAAAAAATAAACTGCAACTTGTGCCCCATATATTCAATGTCCAATTTATCGTTTTCCATAACTAATCACATTGTAGCACATTATTAAACAAAACAACACCATTTTTGATGAACAATATTCACAGTAAATTAATTTACAAAACAATAACTTGCACTTGACATCTCCGCGCAAAATGGCGCGAAAGACTCTCGTATTTTTTTTATACAACTTTCCCGTTATTGGAAGGCAAAAGTCCGAGCCCATACAGCCAGTCATATCAGTTATACATATATAGATATATATATATATAAAGATATATTCCTCTATTTTGTTAAAACCAATATATGAGTAATACCTATATCTTTAAAATGTTTGTAATTTATTTATTTAAAGTATTGACTTTAAAATATTGGATTGTGCGAGCGAGAGAGATGCAAAAGCGTTAAACGACTACAAAAATAAATAAAATAGGTATGTAATAGTATATTCCAATGTTTCTTTTTGCCTGTCATTATAACAAAGAATGAAATAAACACGCAGTCAAGGTTGCTGAAAATGTGCTATAGCAAAGTATCATTACATATATATATACATATATACGCTCAGGTTATAAGATTATATATATATATAATCTTATAACTGATATGACTGGCTGTATGGGCTCGGATGTATATATATATGTAATCTTATAACCTGAGCGTTTGACAGCTGGAAGGAATAATTGAGTGGAGGAGCCGTTGGGAAAACGTCTTAGAATGCGGATGTTTGAGTCCAACTGAAATTTGAGGTCAGAAACTACGACGTAGACAAGATCAGGTTAACCTTATGCAGTGGGCATTTTGTATAGACACTGTAGTCAATCTTGTTTATTATTTTATTATTATAAATAATCTGTAAATGTTCCACCGTTTCAATCACAAACGTATAAAGTCATATAATCTGTAAATGTTCCACCGTTTCAATCACAAACGTATAAAGTCATATAATCTGTAAATGTTCCACCGTTTCAATCACAAACGTATAAAGTCATATAATCTGTAAATGTTCCACCGTTTCAATCACAAACGTATAAAGTCATATAATCTGTAAATGTTCCACCGTTTCAATCACAAACGTATAAAGTCATATAATCTGTAAATGTTCCACCGTTTCAATCACAAACGTATAAAGTCATATAATCTGTAAATGTTCCACCGTTTCAATCACAAACGTATAAAGTCATATAATCTGTAAATGTTCCACCGTTTCAATCACAAACGTATAAAGTCATATAATCTGTAAATGTTCCACCGTTTCAATCACAAACGTATAAACTCATATAATCTGTAAATGTTCCACCGTTTCAATCACAAACGTATAAAGTCATATAATCTGTAAATGTTCCACCGTTTCAATCACAAACGTATAAACTCATATAATCTGTAAATGTTCCACCGTTTCAATCACAAACGTATAAAGTCATATAATCTGTAAATGTTCCACCGTTTCAATCACAAACGTATAAAGTCATATAATCTGTAAATGTTCCACCGTTTCAATCACAAACGTATAAACTCATATAATCTGTAAATGTTCCACCGTTTCAATCACAAACGTATAAACTCATATAATCTGTAAATGTTCCACCGTTTCAATCACAAACGTATAAACTCATATAATCTGTAAATGTTCCACCGTTTCAATCACAAACGTATAAACTCATATAATCTGTAAATGTTCCACCGTTTCAATCACAAACGTATAAAGTCATATAATCTGTAAATGTTCCACCGTTTCAATCACAAACGTATAAAGTCATATAATCTGTAAATGTTCCACCGTTTCAATCACAAACGTATAAAGTCATATAATCTGTAAATGTTCCACCGTTTCAATCACAAACGTATAAAGTCATATAATCTGTAAATGTTCCACCGTTTCAATCACAAACGTATAAAGTCATATAATCTGTAAATGTTCCACCGTTTCAATCACAAACGTATAAACTCATATAATCTGTAAATGTTCCACCGTTTCAATCACAAACGTATAAACTCATATAATCTGTAAATGTTCCACCGTTTCAATCACAAACGTATAAAGTCATATAATCTGTAAATGTTCCACCGTTTCAATCACAAACGTATAAACTCATATAATCTGTAAATGTTCCACCGTTTCAATCACAAACGTATAAACTCATATAATCTGTAAATGTTCCACCGTTTCAATCACAAACGTATAAACTCATATAATCTGTAAATGTTCCACCGTTTCAATCACAAACGTATAAAGTCATATAATCTGTAAATGTTCCACCGTTTCAATCACAAACGTATAAACTCATATAATCTGTAAATGTTCCACCGTTTCAATCACAAACGTATAAACTCATATAATCTGTAAATGTTCCACCGTTTCAATCACAAACGTATAAACTCATATAATCTGTAAATGTTCCACCGTTTCAATCACAAACGTATAAACTCATATAATCTGTAAATGTTCCACCGTTTCAATCACAAACGTATAAACTCATATAATCTGTAAATGTTCCACCGTTTCAATCACAAACGTATAAACTCATATAATCTGTAAATGTTCCACCGTTTCAATCACAAACGTATAAACTCATATAATCTGTAAATGTTCCACCGTTTCAATCACAAACGTATAAAGTCATATAATCTGTAAATGTTCCACCGTTTCAATCACAAACGTATAAAGTCATATAATCTGTAAATGTTCCACCGTTTCAATCACAAACGTATAAACTCATATAATCTGTAAATGTTCCACCGTTTCAATCACAAACGTATAAACTCATATAATCTGTAAATGTTCCACCGTTTCAATCACAAACGTATAAACTCATATAATCTGTAAATGTTCCACCGTTTCAATCACAAACGTATAAACTCATATAATCTGTAAATGTTCCACCGTTTCAATCACAAACGTATAAACTCATATAATCTGTAAATGTTCCACCGTTTCAATCACAAACGTATAAACTCATATAATGTGAATTTTATTTAGTAACTACTAGTTTATTTTTGATTAGGTTTAGTTTATATTTATTTTAATTTTTACTTTTAAGTAGTTTTAATTTATATTGTAATTATTTTATACTGTTTGTATATTACTTCAATATAAATATCTCAGTTACTACTATTAGAAACTTACTTATTCTGCAAAGCTCGTAACAAGAATGACATCTGGTTGTGGTAATTATATCTCTTGTTGGAGGGCGAACAATTTTCGGGAGAGACGCATTTTCCTTGGCGATATGACTTCGTATATGAATCCCGGATTGAGCGCCATCGCTTCTGGATGTCTTTACCTGAAAAATTAAATCATTATACTTATTAAAACACAGAGCCTTTTATTTATATTTTTCCTGTTAGAAAACGTTGCTATAGTTAAAGCAATAAAGATAAAGATAAAAATATATTTATTGACAAAAAAACTAATTTACAAGCGAAACATATTACAGTGATCTCCACACAATGCAATGCTGCGTAATTTCAGTTCTGTTCAATCTATCAATATTTAAGTTCCTAAAGCATATTTGGACCGTTTTTTTTTAAAACAATAATGAGTACTTAGGGTACTTTAATGCTTAACAAACATTTATTTTTACATTTTGATCCCAACCCTTTTCCTCCGATTCCGTCCATTTTGGGGTTATGAGGTCTTGACAAAAAAAAACAAATTGCCTCAGGAACTTAAATACGAAGAGTCATCCGGTTGCTTTTTTCAGACTGAAATTACGCCTTGATAACGATATACAGAATAAAGCAACGCATTTGGAAATATAGAAACAGTATAAACGAATTACAATATAACAAATATACATCTCTCGGTTTATTCATCTTTATATGTATAAAGTTTATTATTATTAACTTATTTTGGTCTTTTAAAATAACTTGCCGTGTTACAGACATTTTTTTTCACATCCTACTTAAATATTAATTATAGATTTGTTTTAGAAGTAATGTGCCGGATCGCGAGGTTTAGTAGTGGACTGTATATTGGCTTCCCTCGATGTTAGTAGGTGACGTATCCTCACGACCGGTGTAACGACATCATGCGGGGTAGACAGGGGGGTTCGTTGTTAAGATCCCGGATGGCTTCAGGCGGAATAAAACTCCATGCTTCAGGAAGGTCTTCTCAGGTGTCCTCGGGCTTGCAGTTCTTCTTGTTGGCTCGGCGAAATCGGAATGTCGGAACCGCAAGCCCGTCTGTCTTTTATAATACTCACTTGACCTCGATTTTGAGCTTACACGTGTTTGTCGGCTTCCTTTGCCAACACGGTAAGCCCCGCCCCCTATTGGAATAGTCCTATTAGAATGTTTACATTATAACCAATAGGGGACAGAATGCCCGCTCCGACCGAGATGTAAAGTCGATGGAGCGAGCACCAAAATTTCCTGCTGAGATCAAGTGAGCAATAAGACAACCCTCGAAATACTTTATTATCATAAAAGTCCCTAATACAACGTCTGCATCTGAGCAGGGAGACTTACACAATCATTTTTAGCTGGGCTGACCTGGAATACATCCTAGACCCTCTCCAGATCAGCCCAGGTACACACTGAGGCACCTGGACGGCTTCCAGGCTACCTAGGTCCTCACCAGGATACCTAGGCAGCAGCCGCGATCGACTTTCCTAGACTGGCCATAACAAGTCCGAGATCCTCTCGGGACCAGTCCAGGTTCCGTCCAGGATACCAATACCCATTCTAGGCAGCCTAGGCACTCGCAGAGCTACCTAGCGACCTGAATTTACAATATTCCAGGCTGGCCAAGAATACACTCGAGACTCTCTCGTGGCCAACCTGGATACCTTACAATAAAACATCTCGTTTTATTATCACAAATAAGATTAATATTGTTATCGCGAACAAAGCGTACCTTCCAGGTACGGCGACATAGACCAAACGTTATCGCGAACAAAACGCATCCCTTGGGTGCGGCGGTAAAGACCAAACATATTACCGCGAACAAAGCGCTTCCCTTGGGTACGGCGATAAGGACTACAACACATTGTCGCAAACATAGCGCACCCTTTAGGTACGGCGATAATAAGCTAGGCTTGACCGAGATGACGTCATCACACCGTCTCTCGGCCAGGCTAGGGTCAAAAGGTTATTCTTTATTATCACACACAAATAAAAAACACACAGTAGTCATCAAATAAACACAAGTAAAAATACACAGTAATCGTCAAATAAACACACGTAAAAATACACTAAGAAAATACACGATTAATACACAATTATTATTATTTCCTGGTTACGACCAACGCAAATTCCTAAGCTATCACATAGCTATGTCCGGGCTACGACCACCTCTTTTGTTATTGTCTTATCTTTATCACTAGTAACTTTTATCACTAATTGTTCGTGATTGATAGGCGGCCGTCCCGTACATCCTCCCGCCGCACATCGCCGTCCGTCCTGGAGGGCCGATGTGTTAACTGCTGGAAGGGTCGGCCGGCTCCGCGCTTGCAATGATGACGAGTTTCTTCGTCGGTCGCCGCAGGAGTCCTCCCGCCGTCTTCACGTCGACGGCTCGCACGATGCCGTCAGCTCCCGGGAAACACCTCTCCACGATCCCACGTGGCCACGAGTTGCGGGGAAGGTTGCCGTCCGCTATCAGGACGACGTCTCGCAGCTGGATTGGAACCCCTTTTCCGTGGGGCTCCCGCCGGTGTTGCAGCTCGGGCAGGTACTCCCGGACCCATCTCTTCCAGAAGTGGTCGGCAAGTCGCTGGGCGGTGCGCCAGCTGGCACGGCCGATGAGCTCGCCGTCGTCAAACCTCCCTGGCAGAGGTACGCGGGCCGGTCCACTCAGTAGGAAGTGGTTCGGAGTCAGCGACTCCTCGTCTTCTGAGTTCACAGATACGTGCGTGAGGGGGCGGCTGTTAACGGTGTACTCCGCCTCGGCCAGCAGAGTAGTCAGCACCTCCTCCGATGGATGCCGCTCGTGTAGTGTAGTGGCAAGGGCCGTCTTCACCGACCTCACCAAACGTTCCCAGGCGCCGCCCATGAATGGGGCACCTGGGGGGATGAAGCGCCATCTTATGGCGCGGAAATTCGCCTCTCGCTGTGTGGCCTTCTCCGCAGCGTCCCTCAGCTCCTTCTCGGCGCCCCGGAGATTTGTCCCGTTGTCCGACCACATCTCGGTCGGGCAGCCTCGGCGCGCAACCATGCGCCGCAAGGCCATCACGGCGGAGTCCGTGCTCAGCGAACCCGCGAGCTCCAGATGGACCGCCCTAGTGGTAAGGCAGGTAAAGAGGGCGACGTACTTCTTCTGGGTCCCTCTCCCAAAAGTCACGCTGATTGGACCAAAGTAGTCCACTCCGCAGAAGGTGAAGGGTCGACGGTGGTGGCCCAGGCGACATTCGGGATGATCTCCCGTGGGCGGCGTCGGCGGCTTCGTCCTCCTGATCCTGCAGAGTAGACACCTGCTAATGATAGACCGAGCAGTCGGCCGGAGATGCAGAATCCAGTAGCGTTGTCTGCACTCATTGATGACCGCTTCGGTGCTGGCGTGGTGTAGATCCCGATGGACGCGCTCGATGATGAGACGAGCGACGTGATCCCGACCGTCGAGAACTGGTGGACTCTTCATTTCGGGGGGCACCTCGGTTACAGCCCCTATCCTCGGCCGAAGTCTGATGAGCCCGTCGACGATCACCACCGCCAGTGGATGCAGCCTGCTGGTCTTCAGAATGTCCCGTCCTGCTGCCAAGTCCTTCAGCTCCATGGTGAAGGTCTTCTCCTGGCTATCCCTCAGCAGCAGGAACTCAGCTCTCTCTAAGTACTCAACGTCAATTAATTTATACTTATCTTGCGGAGTTTCTTTTTTCAATATACGCGCAGAGTTATTCGTTTTAGACGGCCAATTTTTATCCGTATCATTACGGCGGTTTCGCTTATAGTGTGTTATCACTTTTTGGCGTCTACACAGTCCGACGAATTGTAACACTCTCGCGGTGGCTCGGAGAAGTCGCAACCAACTGGAAAATCGCGCACTATCCGGTAGGTATGTCGACGTTTCTTTTTTCGATACGGTGTTCACTCTTTCCTCACCGGTGTCAACGATTTCCATTATGTTCTCCGAAGGCCACGTCGATCTCTCTTGTTTGAGAAACTCCGGTCCATGAAACCATCTGTGATGTCCGGCGAAACCGCGCGGGACATCTCTCGTCGCGTCGTCGGCGACGTTCAGTTTCGTCGAAATCCATCTCCACTCTTCAATCCTGCTACCCTCTTCGACAGCTGCAAGTCGGTGTGCGACGAAGGGTCGATAATTTCGAGCGCCTTGTCGGATCCATGACAATACCGTGCGGCTGTCTGACCAGAAAATCTTCTCAGCTGCCACTGCATGTTCTTCTAACGTGGTGGTCGCCATCTTGGTGCCCAGCACCGCTGCTTGTAGCTCAAGCCTCGGGATGGAGGTCAGCTTGAGGGGGGCGACCCGAGCCTTGGCCAATACGAGTGTCGTATCGACATGGCCATCGGGCGACTCGGCCCGCCAGTAGAGCGCGGCGGCGTAGGCTGCTTCGCTGGCGTCCACGAAGATGTGGAGCTGAAGGTTTCTCGCGTCGCTGTAGCCAATATACCTTCGTGGGATTGATAAATTCTTGAGTGCTTTGAGATGGGTCATCCACTCGGCCCATTGTGCAGAGAGGTCGGGATCCAAGGCGGCGTCCCATCCAGTGCCGCGCTTCCAGACTTCTTGCAACAGCTGTTTGGCTCGGATCGTGATCGGCGAAACGAATCCGAGCGGGTCAAACAGGGACATCACTATACGGAGGGCCTGGCGCTTCGTAGGGGCCTCGCTCTGCATTACAGACGTCGGGACCCTGGCCATGTCCAAGTTGAACGCCAGGCTGTCATCGGTGGGTCTCCATATCAACCCCAGCACCTTCTCACTACTCGAACCGTCGGTGATGTCGACGGCTCGATGCTGGGCGGCTCCGGGCTCCATCCTCTTCAGTACGCCCGGGTCGTTGGAGGCCCATCGCCTCAGAGTGAAGCCTCCTCGCAGGTGTATCTTCTTCACATCCCTAGATACACGGATGGCTTCCTCGCTCGTTTTGAAGCTCTTTATGTAGTCGTCCATATAGTGATTTTCTTTTATCGCGGCGACTGCCTCTGGATGCGTATCGACGAACTCGGCGGCATTGCGATTCGTAATATAAATCGCGGTCGTTGGCGAATTTGTAGCTCCGAAGATTAGTGACGTCATTCTGTATTCTTCGGGCGCGGAGTCGTCTCTTCGGTCGCCTCTCCAGAGGTAACGTATTGCGTCGCGGTCTTCTGGCCGTATCTTCACTTGCATGAACATTTCCTGGATGTCAGCAGAAACAGCGATCCGGTGTTCTCTGAACTTCATCAAAATTCCAGGAAGTGACTGCAGCAGGTCGGGGCCGGTGAGCAGGTTCTCGTTGAGCGACGTACCTCCCCACCTCGCTGCAGCATCATGTACGATACGGAGCTTGTCTGGTTTCAGGGCGTTCACTACCGCGAAGTGTGGCAGATACCAGGTTCTTCCCGGTGTCGACGCAACAGGCGCCGGCTCCGCGTAGTGTTTCTCGATGAGAGATGCCATTTCCTTGTTATACTTTTCCTTGAGTGGCGCGTTCTTGTCTATTTTATTTTCAATGTTTCTTAACCTTCGTCGAGCACACTCGTAATTATTGGGGAGTGTGACGTTTTCTTTGTTCCAGGTTAAGGGAACTTCGAAGTGTCCGTCTTCTCTTCGGATTGCGCCCTCTTCAAGGATCTTCATGGCCCTCTGTTCTGGACCTCTCGTTGGCTGTCTCGGCGCTACGGTGAGCGACTCCAACTCAAAGTACCTGGCCATCTCTTGATGCATCTCACCATCGGCCCTCACGTGGTGGTTGTAGTGGACCCTTTGTCCCAGAGTGCGCGTGTGGGCGCCGTGCAGCACCCAACCCAACTCGGTGAGAGAAGCGACCGGTTGGGAACGCTTCCCACGACGTACCTGTGACGCTAGGAGAAGTTGCCAATTATCTTGGCCGATCAGCAGTCTCGGCTTGGTCTTCTCGTACACTAGTTGATCCCTGATGTCACTAAGGTGTCCGCACTCTTCGATGTCCCTGCCCGCTACCACCTGCGGGGACAGGTCCAGGTTGCTCATTGTCCTCGCTGTAGCCGTGGTCGACCCCGTCCTTCCATCGAGTCGCACTCTAACTCGCCGGGATGTCTTGGATAGCCTACTCTGTGAGGCTATGCCCTCAATGGCTAGGGGCTCCTCGGGCCCTCTAGCTCCAATCTCCCGGGCGAGCTCTTCATCGATGAGTGTCACAGTAGAGCCATCGTCCAACAATGCTGCAGTCCGCACCTCTCCCGCCGGTCCCGAGACAGTGAGTGGCACTATCTTCATAAATACCTGGGATCGGCATAGGTTCCAGACTGAGGCCACCGTGTCTGTTCTCGGGGCGGCCTCTTCTCGGTGTAGCAGCTTATGATGACTCTCGCGGCAGTCGTTGATTCCGCACGACTGCCGTTTACATCGATGGTATCGATGGTAGGGGTTGAGGCAGCGAAAACATACCCGTTTCGCTGTTGCCGTAGCCCACCGCTCCTCAATCCCCATTTTCCTGAACTGTTGGCACGACGCCAGCTCGTGCCCCTGTCTGCACAGGCAGCAGTTCCTCTTCTTTGGGGGCGGTGTAGCATCCTGCGGCTCCTCCACTATCGCGACCGCGGTGTTCGCTCTTTGAGCCCTCTTGAGCGAAGGTTTCTGAAATCTCTTCTCTTCGTGACTTGCATCGACTCTTCTGTTGTTGGGCCAGCCAATATTCTTACCTCCCATTTGTAGACCTACGAGCGCCTCATCGATGGGCATCGTCTCGGCGTATACTGCGGCTTCTCGCTTCATAAATGCTGCAACCAGGCTCACATTCTCGGGAGCTCTGGAGATCAGGTAGAACTGTGTCCATCGGTGAAACTGCGTTGTGGATAGTTTCGAAAGTACCTGATCTGTCAGCCTCGGGTGGTGTAGGTACCTTAAGCATTTGAGCGCCGTCGCCGCCGCGATGATGTTGTTGAGGCGGCTTGAAAACTGGACGATGTCCCGCGGTTTGTCAGAGATGTTCGGGAGGTCGAGTAGCTTCATCTCGTACACACGGCCGACTAACTTCGGTCGGGCAAAGCTGGTCTCGAGTCCCTCGATGATCTTGTCCGCTGAGCAGTTGGAGTACAGGAGCGCTTCTGAGTCTTCCCGTGCTCGTCCTGTGAGGCTGCTTCTAAGCCGTGACACGTTCTCCATGTTCGAGAAGTATGGTGCGGTGTCCCGGTATGATGTCACGAACACCATCCATTCCAGAGGGTTGCCGCTGAATTGCGGGAGTTCTGGAATCCTGGAGAACGGCATCTGGTGCCATGGCCGCTGCCTACCTTGCTCAAATTGCCCCTTCCGCTCCGGCTGGTTGTCTTCTGGGAGCCATTGGATGGCCTGGGAACCCTGCTGTCCGAAGGAGACCCTTCCCTGGGGAGGGGCCGTCGGCAGAGTTCGGTTGCATTGCTCACCTGGGAATGCGCTGGAATGCCTCTCCAGATGAGGGCCCCTCTCCAGGGACGTGGAAGCTTCTCCTGGCTGAGAAGCGATGCGGTGCTCCCTGGGCGCCGCACTGGAAAACCTCTCCAGATGAGGGTCCCTCTCCAGGGACGTGGAAGCTTCTCCTGGCTGAGAAGCGATGCGGTGCTCCCTGGGCGCCGCACTGGAAAACCTCTCCAGATGAGGGTCCCTCTCCAGGGACGTGGAAGCTTCTCCTGGCTGAGAAGCGATGCGATGCTCCCTGGGCATCGCGCTGGAAAACCTCTCCAGATGAGGGTCCCTCTCCAGGGACGTGGAGGCTTCTCCTGGTTGAGAAGCGATGCGGTGCTCCCTGGGCACCGCGCTGGAAAACCTCTCCAGATGAGGGTCCCTCTCCAGGGACGTGGAGGCTCTCGGTCCAGGAGCAGGGCCCGCTTCGGCGATGCGCGCGGAGCGGGCAGGACAGAGACCGACGGACTCGTGGATCGGCAGTGGCTCCTCGGGACGTGGCTGCGTGGTCCTCGCTGAATGCTGTAGACTCCGGTCTACCCATTCTTCCACGTTCACAGATGCCTCGTCGCTGGAGCTTCCGCTGTCGATCCTCCTACGTTGCTTGCTTAAGAAATCTTCGAGTTCCGCTTCTTTCTTCATTATCTGAAGTTCTCTTCTTAATTTGGCTTCCCGGTCTTGGGCGCGCGTAGTCTTCACAGACACGACGGAGGCGCGCGAAGACGCGCGGGAAGCTCGCTTTGAAGGGACCCCCACGATGGTCCCCATGGTCGACGTCCTCAGCGTACCCTCTATGGACGCCTCGGTCGACCCATGGGACCAGGCGGGGTCCGTCACTCGGGATTCACCCGATGTCGATGGCGTTGATTCCGATGTCCGGGGCCCGGATCCGAAGGCAGCCTCCGCAGTTGACTGGGCGGAGGGTTCTTCGGCCGGCACTGTCTTCCCCGTGAGCGACCGCGTAACTGGCATCCTCTTCCTGGTCTTCTATCTTCCTTCCTGAAGATGGAGTGTTCCGACGATTCCCCTGAAGCCGTCCTCTAGTCTTGATCCGGTTCCGAAGGTCCAAACGATGTGCCGGATCGCGAGGTTTAGTAGTGGACTGTATATTGGCTTCCCTCGATGTTAGTAGGTGACGTATCCTCACGACCGGTGTAACGACATCATGCGGGGTAGACAGGGGGGTTCGTTGTTAAGATCCCGGATGGCTTCAGGCGGAATAAAACTCCATGCTTCAGGAAGGTCTTCTCAGGTGTCCTCGGGCTTGCAGTTCTTCTTGTTGGCTCGGCGAAATCGGAATGTCGGAACCGCAAGCCCGTCTGTCTTTTATAATACTCACTTGACCTCGATTTTGAGCTTACACGTGTTTGTCGGCTTCCTTTGCCAACACGGTAAGCCCCGCCCCCTATTGGAATAGTCCTATTAGAATGTTTACATTATAACCAATAGGGGACAGAATGCCCGCTCCGACCGAGATGTAAAGTCGATGGAGCGAGCACCAAAATTTCCTGCTGAGATCAAGTGAGCAATAAGACAACCCTCGAAATACTTTATTATCATAAAAGTCCCTAATACAACGTCTGCATCTGAGCAGGGAGACTTACACAATCATTTTTAGCTGGGCTGACCTGGAATACATCCTAGACCCTCTCCAGATCAGCCCAGGTACACACTGAGGCACCTGGACGGCTTCCAGGCTACCTAGGTCCTCACCAGGATACCTAGGCAGCAGCCGCGATCGACTTTCCTAGACTGGCCATAACAAGTCCGAGATCCTCTCGGGACCAGTCCAGGTTCCGTCCAGGATACCAATACCCATTCTAGGCAGCCTAGGCACTCGCAGAGCTACCTAGCGACCTGAATTTACAATATTCCAGGCTGGCCAAGAATACACTCGAGACTCTCTCGTGGCCAACCTGGATACCTTACAATAAAACATCTCGTTTTATTATCACAAATAAGATTAATATTGTTATCGCGAACAAAGCGTACCTTCCAGGTACGGCGACATAGACCAAACGTTATCGCGAACAAAACGCATCCCTTGGGTGCGGCGGTAAAGACCAAACATATTACCGCGAACAAAGCGCTTCCCTTGGGTACGGCGATAAGGACTACAACACATTGTCGCAAACATAGCGCACCCTTTAGGTACGGCGATAATAAGCTAGGCTTGACCGAGATGACGTCATCACACCGTCTCTCGGCCAGGCTAGGGTCAAAAGGTTATTCTTTATTATCACACACAAATAAAAAACACACAGTAGTCATCAAATAAACACAAGTAAAAATACACAGTAATCGTCAAATAAACACACGTAAAAATACACTAAGAAAATACACGATTAATACACAATTATTATTATTTCCTGGTTACGACCAACGCAAATTCCTAAGCTATCACATAGCTATGTCCGGGCTACGACCACCTCTTTTGTTATTGTCTTATCTTTATCACTAGTA
Organism: Tinea semifulvella; assembly: GCA_910589645.1. NCBI lineage: Eukaryota > Metazoa > Arthropoda > Insecta > Lepidoptera > Tineidae > Tinea > Tinea semifulvella. Next base: position 384,692 of record OU342619.1, on the reverse strand, counting down.
ACTTTTATCACTAATTGTTCGTGATTGATAGGCGGCCGTCCCGTACAAGTAATATACTAACAGTATAAACGAATAACAATATTAAATAAGTTAAAAGAAAACTTAATTTAAATAAACTTGAAAATTGCGCGGGACATAATGACAAAAAACTGACAGCGCTCAGAGCGATCTACCTCGATATCGTGAGCAGTCTAAGCGCGAGGAAAGATTTTATTTGTGACGTCACACAGCTTGGCAAAACAGTTTAAGCGCGTATCGGAACACTTTTAAGCGTGCTTAGGTTACTATCATCGCGTATCGGAACGATAGGATAATGTCCCGCGCCATTTTCAAGTTAATTTAATATTAGGTTTTCTTTTAAATTATTTAATATTGTAATTTGTTCATACTGTTTCTATATTACTTCTTAAACAAATATATATAATAATAGATAATATTTAAGTAGGAAGTGAAAAAAAAAATGTCTGTAACACGGCAAGTTTTTTTAAAATACCAAAATAAGTTAATAATATTAAACTTTACACATATAAAGATGAATAAACCGAGAGATGTATATTTGTTAGTATTCATACTCAAAGATGTGGAATCCGCAATTTATCTTCCATACATTAAAAAAAAAAACTAATATTTTTTGAATGAAAATGTGATTAGTTGGTAAGCAGCCATTCCCATTAAATTTTAATATTAAAATAAGCGTTTTGAACTAAATTAACAGATACCCCAACGAACGTATGAGATATCTACTCAACTTCCCTAATGCATTTATAGGTACCGAATGCGTTTTGTAGGTAGCGTGACGCATCACAATAACAATGCAATGGCCGATTTTATTATGTTTACGTATTAGGTAGGTTATAATTTATTTATTTTTTATTTAATAATAATAGAATAATCTATGGAGAACTATCGACAATACAAAAAAAAAATATGTTAAAAAGAAATATGTTATCCTATTATTAGAAGAATTATTAACAGTAGTAAGTAATTAATATCTCAAAAGTGAGTACTCACTCACTGCTTCCGTGGTCTAGCGGTTAAGTACGTGGATTTAGACGCGGAGGTACCAGGTACCATTCCTGATCGGGACACGATAATTTATTTGTGATATTTCTCGAGTTTGGTACCCTAGACTAGAGACATCGACGAGCTTGCCACTTGGCATGATTATAAGATAAAGTAAAAAAATATTTATTATATGTATATAGTAAATATGTTAAATAAAATATAGTACCTAGGCGAGCCTAATAAATTATAATTAAATACATTTGCAGTATTTTTGTTTCTAATAGTCATTGAGTTTTCATAATTTGATTTAAAATAAACTTTTGTAGAACTACTTTTGCATTTTATATTTCATTTTTCATTTCATTCAATCTTAAGTTTTAATCATTAAAACAGCTATCGAATTTTAATTAATAGAAATAGACATGCTACACGGCATTCTACGAGAAATATAAAAAACAGTAGGTATAACACCGTCCCACCTTCCCTATTATCTATTATTTTTTCTGGCTTTACACGCATTTTATTTTATTACCTTATTGGCCTTATTAATATTAATATCAGTTGATATTGGAAACATTGTAACAAAGGTGTAAACTCGGACCTCTTCGCAAACGCAGTTTTATCTTTACTCAAATAATATTAATTCGTGGCCCCTCCCGTATGCGGCCGCGTCACTTTACTCATAACTAGATACCATTGTAAACTAATCAAATATAATAAAATCAACACCTCGATATTCATTGCTAGCTATTGTCTACTCAGAAATATTAATCCGTGAACAAGCGCAGCAAAAGAACGCAAGGTGAATAATTTGTCGCAGGGAAAACCGCGACGCGTAAAAGTAAAGTAGAAGGCAGACCGACCAGTCGAGCGTATTTTTTTCATCTGCAACGTCTAAAAATATAATTACAAATAATTATAAATTTTCATTGTTTTTTTTTATTTTTGCGAAGTGAATAATAATATTTTTCCAAGATGCGGATTGTAAAGGCGTACCAAATAGTTTTATGTACCTATTACTATTACGTCATCGTTAAAATTATTACTAATATAGGTAATTACCTGTTATCGTCATTCTTTTTTAAAGTCTAAACTCAGTTTAGTGATGATTAGTATCTAATTAGAATTTGTAATCTCGTGTTGGTATTTTATCAGTAGAAAACTTTAGTTAGGTAGGTACCTACGCTAGGCTGGCTATCTTTTCAATTCATTGCACACAATACGGTAGTATAAATTGAAAATTAACCTTGAATATCTTTAAATTACCAGACAATTGATTTGCGACAAACTTGTTTATTTAGTACGTATTTAATTTTAGAATAATGTTATTTATAAAACAAATATCCGCATAAGTAAAAACGCAACAAGATTATTCAGTCCATTAATTACGCAATAATATTAGTAATGCACCCATTACGAAGGATAATGTGTCGGTGCGAGCGAATAGGAACAAGCTTGCTGTCTCACCCATGGCCAGCTTGTCGGCCAGGCCCAGCATGCTCCAGCTCGGCACGATGCACAGGCAGACTTCCTCCCAGCAGCGCGCCTTCTCCGCACGGTCGCCGTAGTGCGGGTGATTCGAATCGTACAAACAAGGACGTTTCTGCACCTCGTGCACTATTAAATTACTCTTAATCCCGCCCCCGTCCTTTGTTCGGACCATTGTAAATTGTTTCAAAAGTTTGTGATAAGTATTGCCTACGTGCGCTCGTAACGTCCGCATGCGGGTGTCGAGCGTCCGGACGTCTCCGCCTGGCCGCAGCGAACGCGAAACTGGCGGACTCGGCGCTCGGCGGCAAACATGGCGGGCGGCGCGGCCTAGGGTTCACTACAATACTATTTAGGTGCATTAAAAGCATTGTTCTATATTCCGACTAATATAAAACCTATATTGTAATGATAAATGCCATATTTTAGTCGTAACAAATTAAATAAGAAATCAACTACTTAACATAATTTTCATACCAAAGTTGCTTTTTTTAATTTTAGCTCTTATTATAAAAATATAGAATGCTTATTGAAGTGTCCTATATTGTTCTTACCTTAGCCTAAAATGTAGTAGTCGGATAGATGTTGTCAACCCTGGCACGAGGTGTAGTGAGGTCGCGATATCGCCTACGGATAACCATTCAGCTGCCCAACTTTTCCAGCCAATTTAACTTCTAAAATCATGCGTTTTAAGTCGAAAATTATTTGGAAAAAATCTAATAGTCAAATGTAAAATGTATATTTGTGTAGTGGCCATACGCTAATAAATAAACAACTTGCAATGTAGATATTAATGTAATATTAAAAGTATTTGCGCAAATTGTACCTTGATGGTTGAACCCCATCTGCTACACATAGTTCATTCAACTTTTAACTATTAAACTATATTCCCATAAGTATAGTTTTCAAAAAACAACCTTTGGTAGGCGTGGAACGAGTCACGTGAGATGTTATTTAAAATTTTCATTACGATTGTAATTTTATTATTTTGTTCACACACAGATGAGTCAAAAGCCTGTTTTTATACCTAGATTTAGCCCTTGAACTTACGAATGCGTCTGTTGACGACGAAACGTATTTTGCGTCGTAAAATTTATACTTATTGCAATTATAGGAAGTTGTTTTAATTGTATTGTACTTGCATACATTAAAATTTAAAAATATGCGAATTCCTTAAATGTTTGAACTTTAACAAATAAAGGGAGATTGACAAAAGTCTATGGAAGTTAGGCTGAAACATTTATTCAATATTATTTTTAAAATTAGTTTCAATATTTGAAAATTTAAATTTTCTAATGTTTTTCTTTATTATTTATATTATATTATTTATAATAAACAACTGCCTCTGTGGTCTAGCGGTTAAGTCCGTGGATTTAGGACTCGTAGGTACCGGGTTCGATTCCTGGTCGGGACACAAACATATTTAATAATGTAAATAAATACATTTAATTTATTTGTGATATTTCTCGAGTTTGGTACGCTGGAGACATCGACGAGCTTGCCACTTGTCATGATTGGCCTATAGTAAAGTTGGCTAAATGTGAATCCGCTTATTTAAAAGCGTGGTTTCTGACCACCCCGAAAGGGAAACGGTCGTGATGATAAATAAATATAATAAATATATTATTTATAACATTTATCAATTTAGATTTTAGTTAAGGTATGTATTTAGTGTTAAATGAATTTGATTTTAATAAAATTTAATATTATTATTATTTATTTTCATGTTTAATGTTTTTATTGTGTAAATTTTTAATTAAGTTTGGTTTGTTTTAGAATTTTGTTTTTTACTTTTTGCATGTTTTTCCTTATTTTGTGTATAGTTTTAAGTAGCTTGTAGCGTATATACGAGGGGCGTTCAAAATATTCTCGGTATGTGGATAAAAACAAACAAGTACGAAAAGTTTGATATTTTTATTTTTCAATATACTCCCCCCCTATGTTCATACACTTATAAGATCGATCAATTATTTTTTTTAATCCCTCATAAAAATATTTTTTATCTTTGGTGTAAAAATGCTCCTCCACGGCCGTCTTCAACGCTTCATCGTCAGAAAATTTATTTCCACGCAGATCCTTTTTAAGATTGGGAAACAAAAAGAAGTCGCTTGGGGCTAAGTCCGGACTATAGGGTGGATGAGTAACAGTTTCAAACCCACATTCAACAATAGCTGCCTTGGCAATATGAGCAGTATGGACAGGGGCGTTGTCATGCAGAAGCAGAACACCTTTGGTTAACTTTCCTCGCCTCTTTCTTTGATCGCATCTCTTAATTGACGTATAACGTTAGCGTAGTACTGCCCTGTGATATTTACACCTTTTTCTTTATAATCGATAAGCAAAACTCCTTCACAATCCCAAAATATTGTGGCCATGACCTTGCCAGCTGACGGGATTACCTTGAACTTCTTGGGATGAGCTGAACCCTTAATGTGCCACTGCATGGACTCCTGTTTGCTCTCTGGGTCATAATGATGAACCCAGGTTTCATCTCCAGTAACTATTTTTTGCAGCACCTCATCGGGATTTTCACCACACAGGTCGATAAAATCTGAACAGCAAGCCACACGCATATCCTTTTGAAGAAGCGTCAGCATTCGCGGAACCCATCTTGCACTTACTTTTGACATATTAAGATGGTCATGTATAATGTCATGTACGGTACCAATAGAGAGATTGGTTACTTGAGCTATAGATTTTACCTTCACTCGGCCGTCTTCCAATATAAGTTTTTCCACTTTATCAATATTTTCTTGTGAGGTAGCCACTACAGGCCGGCCAGGTCTAGGGTCATCTTCAATACTCTCCCTTCCACGCTTAAATTCGCTTGACCATTTTTGAATAGTAGATAAAGAAGGAGCAGACTCACGGTAAACACAATCCATTTCCTCTTTTATGGTTTTTTGATTTTTACCCTGTTTTGTCAAGAATTTTATGACGGATCGGTGCTCTAATTTCGTTAAAATTGTTAATTCGCTCATGGTGTTCATGTTTGTTCGGCAATTGCAGAAAAACAAAAGAACATCTCGGTTCCAATTTTACTTTTTTTTAATGTCAATGGATGAATCTTAGCGGCCAGTAACAAATATATATATAAAAGAGGTTGTAACGTATCAATACCGAGAATATTTTGAACGCCCCTCGTAAATATCACCATGTCAAGCTTGCAATATTAATTCTCCTTGAAAGTAAAAATTGGCATTTGACATCATTGCAAATGGCATATACTTTCAACAAGAACAGCAAATAGGTGGATAGATAACGGACTGATGAATTTCCCCAGTCTGCTGGGGCGGGGAAGTATCCAACGTTTGTGCCGATAAACTCAGTAAGATCTATCCACACGGGATCAGGCTCGAATGGGGTGTATCAGGCAAAGCTTTATGTAGATGTCGCTAGCGGCACTGGTACCTTGTTTACACCTATGACTGATCATTTTTTAGATTTTTTGGTAGTTTTACATTTTTATAACAGAAAAATATATTTTAACTTTCGTTACCTACCTTAAAAGACGAATTAAGTAAGCGAACATAGTCTTTGAAATAAAAAAAGGTTGAATAATGGCAATTTTGAGATCACCATATATTTGCTTTCGCTTGGAAATCTCAATTTGTACACTTAAAAGCTGCTCAATTCTGCATAATATCCAGAAAATAATAAATTTCGTAATATCTGCAACAAATAAAATGTGTTAGATGTGTTTCTTACTTGGTAAAACATATAAATTTTTAAGCTTCAATTTATAAATTTCGTAATAAAAATACAAGTTTTATATGCAACTGACAGTTATATTAGGTACCATCTATCATGCGCCATCTATCGTGATAAAAAGTTAGTGACACACCCCATTGTCGTCATGCCCAGTCAAGCTGACATAGTGTCTGATTCCAATTGCTAACATGCAAGGCTACATGTCGTGCTAGTATATAAAAAAACACATCTGCTGGGGAAACGGGTTCTAGAGTGGAGACCATGTACGGAGCGATTCCCCGACAGATGGACAGATGACCTAGGTCGCTTGTGGGGTTTGAGAGAAGCCTACATCCAGCAGGGAAGAGACACAGGCTGGTGATAATGACACTTAGACCTAAAATCTTTTAAAAATGTTATATTGTGCTAAGCTACAAAGATATTTGATAATGTTGGAGTGTGCGAGCGAGAGGGGTGCGAATGTAACAACTCTCTTTAGTTTTAATAGTAAATGCCAGACATTAAATGAATAAATACAAATATATAAACTAAATATATTATATTTATTTATTAATTTATACATTATGGCAATTAATATTTTAAATTGACAAATTTTCGTTATAAATATACGTACATTTTTATTGATTTACATCGAATCGAATTCGTCGGTCCCGGTTCTACTAATACATACTTGTGAAATCGTTAATGAATTGACATCAGACCCTCGCCAACCCGTCTGGCCAGGGTGTGGCGAATTTGGCCTACACTCACTCTGGACAGACTGGCTTGGGTTTATGACATATGTATGACTATAAAATTTGACAGTTCTAAACGTGGCAATAGCATTTTATTATTAGCATGTAATTTTTATTTATTTAAATGTATTATTTTGGTGTTAGATTCGTTTTATAATTAAATATTTTATTTTATTAATAATTTGTTTTTGTTTTTGCAGAAAGTCAACGGCGAGCCAGAGACAACGCCGATGGACGTTGATGACACAGGTAAGAAGACTTCTTAGCATTCGAAGGATTTACCGTGCGGGTGCCGGGTCCATCGTGTGTGCAATAGAGATAGTGGAAGAATTAAATCTCGGAATAGAAGTTCTTCTTTTTTTATTGCGCAATAATACGTTCACCAAACTACCAAACGTAGATATTATGTTCTGGAGGGACCATCTCCAACGTTGGGGATCTAGGACGCTAGGGAAGTCTGGAGACAGGAAGGCTGGCAAATATTTCTGACAACGTATTAGCCTCGCTATACAGAATGGTAATGTTGCCAGTCTTGAGACTATCTCGGATGGGACGTCTCTAAAGGACATTTATTTTTTATTTTTCAGGTAGCATTTAATGTATATTAAATATATCTCCGAATAAAATAAGCTTATATACAATTCAATTCGTGTTAGCTTACATTCTAAATATCTAATAATGATAATTACTATGTGTCGTACGTAATGGCGTACGGAGCAGAGACGTGGACATTGACAGTGGGTCTGGTTCACAAATTGAAGGTTGCTCAGGTATGCTTGGTATTTCTCTGATGGATATAATTCGAAATGTAGATATTCGTCAGAGAACCAAAGTTACTGACATAGCATTCGAAATTAACAAGCTGAAGTGGCAATGGGCCGGACACATCTGCCGCAAAACCGACGACCGATGGGGCAAACTCGTTCTAGAGTGGACACATGAACGACATATGAACGGAAGATATGAATAAGACCGCTGTTGGTGGTTGGATGAGTGATGGCTGATGATGATTATGATATGTCAATTAATAAATAAAATTTTAATTTTGTGACAGTATACGTATCATCTAATAATCTAAATAATGATAATGACGTAATTACATAAATTAGTCATGTCAATTTATTAACGATTCCACTTTCGTTGTTCCACGATTCATGGAACCTGAACCGATGGCTTAACGCACTTTCTATTGTAAATCCTTGACGTCAAAAAATAATGACGTAAGAAAAGTGTATAACAATAAATAATTATAAAATATCTTCTTTCACAGATAAACCGGAAATTAAAAGTGACACCATAACCGAAGCAAAGACAACACCTGACATTACCATAGACAAAACCAAACCTGACATTACCATAGACAAACCAATTGACACTAAAGCTGACACCATAAACAAACCTATAGAGAAATCTCTACCTGTTGAGAAATCTCTACCTGTAGAGAAATCTTTATCTGTAGAGAAATCTGTATCTGTAGAGAAATCTGTATCTGTAGAGAAATCTTTATCTGTAGAGAAATCTCTACCGATAGAGACTCTACCTATAGAAAAAACTCTACCCACAGAGAGTTTATCCTTAGATAAAGATATTGATATGAAAGACGCAGAGGCAATAAATGGCGAAGAAAAAGGCACTATTGAAGAGAAAAAAGTGGAATTAAACAGCGAAAGTCCACTCAGCGAAAGTCAGACAACAGCGTAGGATTTATGTTAAGCACATGCTAAACCCAATATTTTAGATATCAGCCTATAATCAAAAGTTTAAAAACCTAATTGTAAGGATTATTTGGTTATAACCAAATACATTAAATATATAATATATATGACAAGAACCCAGACTGTATGAGAATCAAAGATAGTACAATGTTCTCAGAAATAATTCAATTCATTGCTCGTCGTGTACTTTCCGACCTGGATCAGTCTCGACTGATCGCCATCTTAAATCATTAAAATTTGTCGCCACTTAATAAATATCATTAGTTCCAAATGACGGTAATATTTTAGTATGAGAACCTAAGCCAGCGTTTTTCTGGCGTTAAACGATTCATGATGAATTTCCAAACCTTACTGAACAGAAATGTCAACACAGTTTGACATTGTCAATTGTCAAACCATAGACAACAACCATCGAAACTTCTCATGCATCTAAAAAAACATCCTATACAAGGATATTTTTTTTTAAGTGGGACTTCAATCAGTGGGCAATATATTAATATATATAAATTTTATGAGGCTGAAATTAACAGTAGATAAAATACAAATTTGTGTGAATAATCTCTAGGGCAGCGGTTCTCAAACTTTTTTGGTGACGGAACCCTTTTGGAAAGCAAAATACTTGATGGAACCCTACAATAAAACAATGTCAAAGTCAAAATATCTTTATTCACGTAAACCTATTACAGGCATTTATGAAACGTCATTAATTTAATTATTTTGAATGATTCTACTCCTGCTGGTGGAAGACTAAGCAGCAAAGTGGTCCAATAAGTAAGCTGTTAGCAGAAGACCAGCAGCTTAGCAAATTCCAGTGACCTGTTAATGTTTAATCTGACTGAGAAAGGAATCTGCAAGGAAAACTCAGCTATATCAGATTTACAAAATAAAACATATACAGAACTGCACCACAACGATCAATTAATAACCTTTTAAATTTAGTTATCAGCAGTACCTATGTATAACAGTTTTTAAAAGTGTATTCTTTATTAATAAGCATAATAAAAGTACAATGTAACAGTTACTAATTATTAATTACTTTACCCATGGCAAGTACAATAATAAAAGATGTTATAAAAGAAATCTCTAATGGGAGGTATGAAACTGTTTTTTATTTTTCATCAATTGGTTGATATTAGGGTTGATAGAACACAGTTGAAGTCTCACATCAGGTTCGGCTTCCAGTCTATTGCGATATTATATAGAAATACAAAAAATGCGTTGTAAACAATCTCGACTTTATGTTTTGAAGTTAGAGACGAAAGTCGCTTGTTAACAACTATAGCGTCTAATTCAGAGGCGGCTTTTATCAAAGGGACTGCGGAACCCCTACAGGGGTGTCGTGGAACCCTAGGGTTCTGCGGAACACACTTACAGTATAGCTGCTCCAGGGCTATGTAAAACTATAAATTGAAAAATGAGTCTTGTTAAAATCTATCATGAATAACGTTTTTTTTTTTTTTTAATTTTTCATACTTGCGAGGATTATTTATTTATTTAGTCACAGATTCAACAGCGCTTAAAATTAAACCTAGTCTTTAAAATTCTTAACTAAAGCCAATAAATAATCAATAATAATAAAATAAAAATCGTTTATTGATCCAATTAACTTAAATCTATTACATTTTTATATGCTCAATGGTAGCAACCGTGCCGCAGGTCGTAGCAACCATTTTGTTTTATCCGGTCGACAGAAAATACAAAAGTATCATCACGACCGTTTCCCTTTCGGGGTGGTCAGAAACCACGCTTATATAGAAGCGGATTCACATTTAGCCAACTTTACTGTAAGCCAATCATAACAAGTGGCAAGCTCGTCAATATCACCAGCGTACCAAACTCGAGAAATATCACAAATATTCATTTACATTAATAAATATTTTTGTGTCCCGACCAGGAATCGAACCCGCTAGACTACGGAGGCAGAAAATACAATTTATTTTATTATTAAACAACAGCACAAACAAATACTCACCAAAATTGTTCCGTGTGGGTATGTAGGTATGAGTGTATATGTGTTGTGTGTGTCTATATCAGCGTGGATCGGTGAAGAGGCCAGACTACCTAACGACAGCTAGAAGTTCAGTTTCCGTGTAATCCCTCTGACTGAGCCATTTTTTGAACCTAGTGAAGAGTTGTCTATGTAACAATGTTTCTATCTTATCACCCCCTAGATATTGGACCTACTTATTTATAATAATATTAATATATAGTGAGCGATCACAAAAATAATAGTGAAACAATAAAAAAAACCCTAACCTGTTCTGTGTGCTAAGGCATTAGCATTGGTGTATGTGTGTGTGACAGTATAGATGTAACTATAATTTTAATTTTGTTTGCAAAAGTATTTTTCGACTCGTCATTCTGAAGTCATTTATTATTCGATTAAATATATTATTCCAGTATTGTCGTACGGAGCAGAAACGTGCACACTGATAGTGTGTCTGGTCCACAAGTTTAAGGTCGCTCAGCGAGCTATGGAGAGAGCTATGCTCGGTATTGCTCTGATGGCATCTGACATCCGTCAGAAAACCAAAGTTACCGACATAGCCTTCAAAATTAGTAAGTTGAAGTGGCAATAGGCCGGACACGTCTGTCGCAGAACCGATGACCGATGGAGTAGACGAGTTCTGGAGTGGAGACCTACGTACAGGAAAGCGCACAGTGGACGGATGACCTGAAAAAGGTCGCTGGTGGGGGCTGGATGAGGGTGGCAAAAGATCGTGTGAAATGGCGAGCCTTGGGGGAGGCCTACATCCAGCAGTGGAGAGACATAGGCTGATGATGAAATATTTCTTGAAGACGAATTCCTTCGGATTTTGCTCATCAAATCTCACAACAATAGCTCTCACTTCTTCTCGAATTTCGGAAATCCGAAAGAAGTCGTCCTTAGAGAACAATTGAATATAAATTGTAAAGTTTCACTTAAATCGAATAATTACTTCAGGTGGACGAGCCGAAAAATATTTTTGCTTTGCTACTTGCAATATAAATAAATATTTAAAAAAAAACATTCCGTGAGTCGTATATAACAAGACGCTCATTTTTCAATTTATATTTTATTGTAACTTTGACACAGCTCTAGAAATCATTGGCAGTAGACAAATTGTCTGCTAACTTTAGCCTCATGAAATTTTGTATTTAATGTTTTGTTATGTTAAAATTTATTGTGTAAATCCAAATGGACCTTGTACGCATTTTATTTGTCAGTTTAAAGGGTTATTCCAGATATCCCCTCCATTGTAAACCTAGTTTTTGTATACTTTTATAAAAATACTAATGCTGATATCCCTCCCAGATAGTTGGAATTCATATTTTTAATATATCCATTATTTTAGTGTATGGAAACATTACATTATTTTTAGGACATTTCCGTATATCCCCCCTGCGTAAAGTGGGATTGTATATTCATTATTGTTAATATTTATTTACATTTCTTTCGGATAAAATTTTTAAATACAAATGAGGGTAGTTATGACATTTCCTGGGGAGTAGGGATTAATCTTTGTGGTATATCCAATTGTCTATTGTGGGGACAATAGGAAGGGCCGGTGTAAATGAGCCTTAGAAAAGGTGGAATTTTGTAAAGGGATGTCAATAATAGAGCTTGTCATGTTTGACAGTGTCAAAATTTTTGGTTTCTGATAAATGCTTAGGGACATCATTCATCTTGTATGGGGATTTGGGCTAAACTATTCATAGTTATATCGATCTAATTTGGGAACATTTGAAAAAAATAACATGAGATTTTGTGATTTGACAAATCTATATACATTACATGTGTCGAAACTGCTATTTTATTTTTTTCTATTCACAAGTAGTACAAAAGTAGCCCGAAATCGATGATGTCCTTTATACAGTGTCAAATATAACTGATTGGACTCAATCTAAATAGGTTTTTTACCAGTTAGTGGTAGATACTATTGTCACAATTTGACTGACGTCAAATGACTGACTTTTAGAGTTCACGCCTTTTACCATAATGGTCGTGAATCAAATTTTGTGTAAATAAATCTAATTCTAATTAATTTAATAAGGTATTTGTAGTTGATTTGATTTTATAATTTAATCCCCAATTTTCGAAACGATGATTACAATAATCTATGTTTAATATTTGCTGATTTATAATTTAAGGTTGCCAGTATCAAAAATACGGATTTTTGTAAAGGTTATAAAATTTTAAAGACATTCATCTTCACATTAAATTGTATTCACAGTCATATGCAGTGTAAACTCCATGTTACGACAAACTCCCTAATCGAAATCAATTGGCTTTGGTTGGTTTAATAATAATAATAAATTATTTGTTTCAGAATTAATTCCATAATTGTTACTAACATTTTAACTTAGAACTATGTTAGTAGGTATACACATTAATTTAAAAAAAAGTAGATATCACAAATAAATTAAATATTAATTAAATGTATTTATTTACATTAATAAATATTTATATTAATTAAAAAGTTAAAACAAACAGCAATCGCCCCTGTGGTCTAGTGGTAATAAACGTTGCCGTGAACTGGGGAGGAGGAGGAGGTCGTGTTTTCGATTCCCACCGGGGGCAAGTTGTACATTGTATAATTTGTCTCGGTCTGGGTGTTTATATGTATAATATGTATATATTTACAAAAAAAAAGTATAATATGTAGTTTATCAACCATCTAGTTTCCGTAACACAAGCCTCGTAGCTTACCACGAAAACTAGATGGCGCTGTGTGACCTGTCTGGAAATATATAATAATAATAATTATACGTACTTAATTTATATAACTTCACCACACACTACGACCTCAAAAATCATGGCCGCTGGCGACACCATAAATATTTGTAGCGATTTATACTACATGCGTTTAGCTCGTCTTTCAATTCTGATTTTTCTTCTCTCCATAACGACATCTCTATAACGCCATAAAATAAAGTTTACACTATATATGCATTTTTAGATTAATTATTCCAACATTATTACAATTTAAGTTGAAAAAACCCTTATCTACTCTCATATCGTGAAATGTGAATTACAAACTTCAAAACGAATTTATATTGACATACTTTATAAACATACTGCTGAAATTTAAAAATAGAATCACATTATTTAATCACATTTTTATATCTTTTTCTCTAACAAAATTATGTTATATTTCATTTTAAAAATAGAATCATACATATTATATGACACTTATTCTTTTTAAGGCAAAGGTTACATTACAAAAAAGTTGTGATTCCAATTTTTACTTGTCTATGGCAGCGCCCGCCATAGCGCGTGCGCGGTCATAAGCTAGGTTTTGGCGCCATTTCATTGTTTAGGACTTATGTATTCTGTACCATGGTCATTAAAAAAATAATTTAAAAAAAATTGACGCCATTCAATACGTTTTGTTGTATAGCATTTCGTGTTTTTTTTTATTCTTGCTTAATATTCTAACTTTTTCAAATTTTATCTTTTATTTAGTAGGTTCAATCCCAATGTATGAGAGTAGATAAATTAGTGTATGAAACTGCACATAACTAGGTATTATAACACTCGTGTGATACTATTAGAAACACACACTCGTGTATAATACCCCTTATTATGCAACAGTTTCATAAACTACTATTATTTTATATGGTACAGGTGTGCAAAATGTTTTAAATATCATTATGATACTATAGATACTAAATGACTTTGAATTTGTTTATAATCCGTTTGTGCTATATGTTTGGTGAAAATAATGTTAACCGTAATTGGCTAGGTGTTAAGTAATGTGGTAAAGACAGCTGTGGAATATAGAAATAGCATGTAAAATCATTCTATACAAAAAAAAACTTGTGACCTTAAGAGTGCGATATAGTGAAAGAATTTGGCCTACACTCGCCACACTGGCCAGGCGGGTTGGCAAGAGCTCATGATTGGCTGAAATAATAAAATAGCAAGCTAAACCAATCAATAAGCGTAGGTATATCAAAATGTTATACATAATATATTAATCATCATTTCGGAAAACTGGGTTGTAAACTACATAATCATTACTTAGCAAATGCTTACAAACTAAATCACTAATCATAGAATCTTTTAGGCGGACTGATGGTGGTAATTTCCCCAGTCTGACGGGGCGGGGAAGTATCCAGTAAAGTGTATCCACTCATTCCGGGATCAGGCCGACTTAGGCCGCGTTCGTGTTATAGCATTTCCAACATTTCGTAGCAACTTCATAAACCAGCGCGAAATGTCGTTTTTGTTAGGAAATACCACTTTTTTTAACAATGCTAACATTTCTTAAATAAAACAAGCGGTGATGCTACTTTTTGACAAGTGTTTTCGTTCATGTTTTATCATACCATGGCATCCAATACACGTGATATTATTATGGTTTTTGAATTTATTACATAAAATCGTTTAATATACCTTTTTAACAAATATAATAGAAAACTATAAAGTATATAAAAATGGTAAACGATCAATTTGACATCTGTCAAAAAGTAACATCAATAACCCTCCTTTCAACACGGTACTGACATACGGAAATTAGCATCAAATGTTAGAATTTTCATTAAACGAACGACTTGTGCTAAAAAAGTGGTATTTTCATGCTAACATTTCTTAAAACGAACGCGGCATTAGTGTTGGGGACTGATGTCAGTCATCAGTGTCTGATTCCAGTTGCTAACATTCGTGTGACCTTGTGCGCCACTTACCATCAGGTGGGCGCAAGGTTAATAATAATAATAAATCAAACATAAAATCTGTTACTTTTTGTATGGTTTGTATGGTGGTGGTTTGTTTATACGTTACGCAAACGTTATCTTAAAGAATAACTAACGGACATTAAATGTCAGAGCTGTCCTTTATTTATATATATATATATAGTATAAACTCCATGTGACGTCACTCGATTTAACGACAAACTCCCTAAAGCGTCGAAATCAATTGGCTTTGGTTGGTTTAGCTTGTCTTCCATACAATGATTCCATCTCCATAACGACAACTCTCTTATATAGTTAACACTGTATATATTTTTTTATTATTATTTAAGGTATACTAAGAGGTTACAATTAATTAATTTCATCGATGTATATAAATTGGCCCTCACTGATATAAAAACGTTCCCGTAAAACCAATCGAAGTCATGTAGCTGCACCAACAGTCGCGAGATAGCAAGCGTCGAGAGCGCCTAATATTAATATTTATATCTAGTAAAACTTTTTATTTGCATGTGGTATAATTTCCAATGAATAAAGCATGTGGCATTATCCTTGCTTGAGAACTGCCCCCCAAAGTTGGTGGTGGTGGTGGTACACAAAGCAAGCGGCACGTTTTTAAGAGTGCGATTTGTATTGAATAGACTTATCTATATACATCGATGGTTAATTTCAAGTAATTTTTACAATAATTTATTGCAACCCAAGGACAGTGTACACGGCATGCTACACATAACTACCTGGTAGATTGCAATAAACGGTTTTTTTTTTAGATAAAAAAAAATCTGTTTTTACATTCTTTTTTAATTTTAATTCTTCGTATACTTTGGCTATATAATTACGGACATTTTATTTGTTTTAGTAATAAATTAAGGGAACATGAGTTTTAATATTTTTCTTTGTCTAATGTCATAAAAGTGAAAATATCTAAAATGACAAATTTTTTTTTTCCTAAAAATTACACTATCTACGTTTCCTCAGCGGCTACTTCACTCAACCATTCCTTACAGCTGTCAAACGGGTTCCCTCAAGGTATCCTCTAGATCCTTATTTAAGTTGTAAGCTCTCCAAATCTAAAGGCATAAATGTTACCAACTAAAATATTTCCGATAGGATAAGATTTTTTTTTCTGGCAACATTGAAGTTTTCTCTTTTTCTAAATATGCATTTTGCCAGATTTGCACGCTCTAGCACTTTTGACATCCATAAGTCAGACTCTTTCATATTATGGAATTTGAATGAGTTTGTTGATTTTTGTTTTTCTGACTAAAATGAGAAATATTAGTATTTAGTATATTAGGAGCGGTGGTGGCTCGGTTGTAAGAACGCGTTCCTTAAATCCTACAAAGGTCGGTTCCAACCCATCCGGCATGTACGAATGAGAAATAACACCACCGTTCCCGTGCCTCGGAGAGCACCTTAAGCCGTCGTTACCGATTCCACTAATACCAACTTGTGGAATCGTTAATAAATTATCATAAAAAAATGACATCATATCCTTGCCAAGCCGTCTGGCCAACGTGGCGAGTGTAGGCCAAATTTTCTAGTTCTATTCCTCAAGACAGCTCAAAGTCATAATTGAGTGGAGGAGGCGTTGAGGATATGTCTAAGAATACAGTCTTGAAAAACTTGTAAATGTTGTAGTGTGCGAGTGAGAGATGTAAAGCGTAACCCTCTCAAAGAAATAGACTAGAACCACTGACATTGTAGGTATAGTTAAGCACTTGCTAAGTAAGAAATATTATAACTTCCCATATCTATGATTTCCTAGTAACATGTCACCTTCCCCGTGTTCGCGTGGAAAGCAAAGCGAGCTTTTTTTTTCTGTATTTTGCTAAAAGCGAACGAAGAAGCTAACGCTAGTCGAACGCCTTTCAAAGCGAAATAAAGTAAAAAAAATACGCGCCAAGTCGAACATGGTACTTATTAGATTTAATGTGACTGCACCTATTATTGACCCCTTACAATGATCACCAATTAATGACGTTTTATTACTTAATATGCGGTGTTTTTATTCAAATATATATGTTTGTAGTTTTATTATTAAAAATAAAACTATAATTAACTTATTGGGTTTTTTACGCGTTATAAGTATTGAAACTTAATTAAGTTTTTGAATTTTTCGTTTTTCTATTACATAAAACATTATTGCAGTGTGAGCTAGTATAATATAATGGCATTAAAAAAAAAAGTTCATTGAAAACTTATCACTATTGGCCCCTATACACTATGGCCAATGGGTTAGTAATTATATGACAAATGTACGCAAGAAAAGTATACTTCTCAATTGGTACATGTCGGGGTTCGAACCGACCTTTTTGGGATTTGAAGGAAAGCGATCTTACAAGAGATTCTACCCAATCTGATTACTGTAACCAAAATTATATTTGGATAAGTTAAGTAATCGCCCTAAATCGAACGGACACTGCCAGTGCACCATTAATATTCATATAATATGATAAGTATACGATACTGTAATCAAAGAAGTCCAGAATATTGCCAATTTAACGGTTGCGGTTAATCATAGTGCATTGTCGAAGTGGTCAATGTTAGGTGTGAGTACCCTAATTTTAATGTGTTTTTGGACACAAGTACATGAGTACAATAATTATATTTGTTAATTAAATTTATTATTATTAATAGTTGTGTTTTTCGATAATAAAATAATGCCGTAAATATGTTTTATTTTTTTCCTATATCCTGATGTTTTATTTCAATTACCCCATTAGCCTAAATAACTACCCTAAAAGTATCATTAATATTTATTATACTGAGCACGGCGTGACATCGTAACCTGATGGTAAGACATCAGTCCCTAACACTATGCCGGCCTATTAAGATGCAAACGATAGCAAACGTTATTAGTGGATTTCGTTATTTACGACAGAGCTTGCGTCATAATTACAAAATATTCAATTCTCAACTCTATAAGCGCTCGACCTTGACAGCGGCCGTGCTAATATCAACTTTAATAGCGTGAATATAGTTAACGAATCCATTATATAACGTTTGCGACAAAGTAACAGAACAGTGCCGCAGGTTATAGGAATGGGGAACCACACTGGCTGGGAGAGCTTTTCACATCTTCAGCGTGCGACAGATGTAAAGAGTAAATTTTTTTTTGTACGCGTAGAGATAGTGGCTACGGTATGGGGTGCACATATTGTCCTGTGTGTATCGCTCGGTTGAAAAGAGAAGGTTTTGGAGCCCTTCAGAACACTCCATAGTGACATCTCGGCCAAGCTGCAGTTATTCGAAAGTTTTACAACATATCCTTCCAGCTGAATATAAGTAATTGTGATTGCAATAAAAAATGGCGTCTAATGTACCAGATTACGCCTGACCTTCAAAATAAAACTGTCGGCTCGACTCGTTGTGACGTGTCTTCGCCTCTTTAATATAATTTAAATCGCGTAAACCTTATGTTTCACGCCTGCTCTACGCCTTCACCTTACCCCGTTTCTGTATAATTCGCGCTCTTAGGTTTTTAGCTTAGTCTGCTTCCGTGGTCTAGCGGTCCGTGGATTTAGATCTGGAGGGTTCGATTCCTAGTCGGGACACAATAATATTAATTAATATTTAATTTATTTGTGATATTTCTCGAGTTTGGTACACTAGAGACATCGACGAGCTTGCTTGTAAGCCTATATAGTAAAGTTGGCTAAATGTGAATCCGCTTCTTTATAACCGTGGTTACTGACTACCCCGGAAGGGAAACGGTCTTGATGATGATGTATTGAGCGAAACCATCCCAGAGGTAACAACAGTATTCCACGCACGACCTTATTTGTGGTTTATAAAGCATAAAATCGCGAGGGCGGAAAAAAACAATGTAAGGCCGCGTTCGTTTTAAGAAATGTTAGCATGAAAATACCACTTTTTTAGCACAAGTCGTTCGTTTAATGAAAATATATACATTTGATGCTAATTTCGTATGTCAGTACCGTGTTGAAAGGAGGGTTATTGCAATGAGATTTATATATAGAGACGCAAATCGAACATTTCCGTACCACCAAAAGCGTGTCAGTTGCCACTAATTGAATCGTAGCTTCGAAAATAAAAGCGTTGACAATGTTAATATATTTGTCTCACTTACACTTTACATAATCTTACGTATAAGTTGTTAAAAAGAAAGAGACAGCAATGTTGCGCGTTATCACGTGACGTGTGATACCAGAAAATAATTCAAATTACCCTTTGAATGAATAATTAAATGAATTTGAACTAACATTTTCGTTTTTTTACGAACTTTTTTTAACTTCATTACATAGTCTTGTACACATTGTTACTAACATATACGGTCACAAAACTGAAATTTAAATAATTTTTAATTTAACTTCCTTTGTTTGTGGTAAAGGTTAGTGAATAACAAAATTGACATTTTACATGTCAAAATTATACCGTTGTATAACTCTAAATGTACTTGTAATGATGGTACTCGTATGAAAGGTATTGATGAGGCTCATGTAAGTAAAATGTCAATATACTGATTTCTAATATGCCTCATGTATGTGTTAAATAGCATCTTTTTTCAAGTTGGCGCAAATACAAAATTTTAAAACTATAATAACTGTTACCAAGCATTGTACTAAGGTCTTTTTTGTTATCACTATTATACTTGTATGTTATTACTTAATCGAAAACCACCAAAATTAGTATTGTTTGTAATTTAGGTTGTAAAGGTTTTATTTTGTATACCAGCGCCAACTTAAATATATGCCGGAGTACTCATGTTAAAGGTATATTCGACACGACACGAAAATATTGAATACAAGAACTGCCACATGTAATTAAAAGTAAAATTTTTCATTCTTTAAATCACATGATAATTTTTTAATATTCCCCACTTTTAGGGAAAATAAAAAATCATTTATTGGTATCACAGGCCATAAAATATGGCGTGATAAAACATTTTTATTTTTAAAGTCTTATTACTG
Source organism: Tinea semifulvella (assembly GCA_910589645.1). Taxonomy (NCBI): domain Eukaryota; kingdom Metazoa; phylum Arthropoda; class Insecta; order Lepidoptera; family Tineidae; genus Tinea; species Tinea semifulvella. The sequence goes on along the minus strand of OU342619.1, from coordinate 364,430 downwards.
TAATTAAACAAGCTAAATTAAAACTTACCTGTGAAATGTAATGCCACTTTTTTTGTGATGCGTTTGTGAACGAGAATCACAGGATTTCACTGTGCATTTCACCATATTTATAACTTTTGTGTCGCGTGTTGCACCGTCGGAACCAAGATGTAAACTGGCGCGAATTATGTCTGTGGACATATTTAAAGCGACACGCTTACAACGCATCGCTGCGAATCTAGTGTATTAACATCATTGGGTTATTGATGTTACTTTTTGACAGATGTCATTTAACATAAGAAATATTATGGTTTGTTTACATTGTTGTATACTTTATAGTCTTCAAAGTATTCAAAGACCATAATACATTCTTATTATTTGTTACTTGTCATACTTGTCAAAAAGTAGGTACTAGCCTCACCACTCTTTTTTTTTTAATGTTAGCATTGTTAAAAAAAGTGGTATTACTTACCAAAAACGACATTTCGTGCTAGTTTATGAAGTTGCTACAAGATGTTGGAAATGCTATAATACGAACGTGCCTAAGTAAATAAAACACGTTTTTCTTATTAAAACTTTATTCAATCACATTTTTTTATATTATTTTAATAATATCAGACAACAATAGTTGAACACGCTTTCCTTATAACCTAGACAGATATTCAGAAATGTTTACTAAACCAGCCTATTCTGTTACTTAAGCGCAAACGTTATTAGTGGATTATTTACGTCAGAGTTTGCGTCATAATTACAAAATATTATTCAATTCTCAACTCTATAAGCGCTCGACCTTGACAGCGGCCGTGCTAATATCAACTTTAATAGCGTGATATAGCTAACGGATTTCATTATATAACGTGAATTAAGTAACAGAATTGGGCTAAGAGCGAGATAAGTTTAGAAAAACCTCTCTGAATATTTCTTAAAAGACAGGATATTCTGGCAGAACAGCATAATTTCACAATTTGTTAATGACCGCCTCCGTGGTCTAGTGGTAACAAACGTTGCCGTGAACTCGGGAGGTCGTGGGTTCGATTCCCACCGGGGGCAAGTTGTACATAGTATAATTTGTCTCTGTCTGGGTGTTTATATGTATAATATGTATATATTTACAAAAAAAAAAGTATAATATGTAGTTTATCAACCATCTAGTTTCCGTAACACAAGCCTCGTAGCTTACCACGGAAATTAGATGGCGCTGTGTGACCTGTCTGATTGATTTATTTATTTATTTATCAAAATATTTAAGATGTAACATTACATAATATCCTAAACATGATTAACTTTGATTTTCTTTTCATTAATGATATATATATATATATATATACTACTAATGTGAAGATAAATAGGATTAAAAGTCGGTGCATTATTAATTTATTTAAATAGTCAAATAAATGCTATCACGATAAAGTCCTGTGTACTCCTTGTGACGTGTCTTCGCCTCTTTGATATAATTTAAATCGTGTCCGTGCCTTATCGGTTTCCCGCCTGCTCTGCTAATATATTTTATAAAGAACTAAACTTATTCGGTTCTGCCAGAACATCCACGGTACTATTTGATATATAATTCTAAATTGAGCAACCTTATTGATATCTCAATTATTAAAATTATTCGTATATTTTAATAAAATGAAGAAATGATCAGGAACGGGTTGGTCAGGAAGTTGGTGCGAGAGGAGTTCCAGCTAAATCTTTGCATTACTTACTGAAAGAATTGGGCCTCAGCAGGTCTGCAGGAGATACATTTATGGAACGAGCTTCCAAGACGGCATTAACGGAATCATACAGTATTCGGATGGGTAGGGAGAGAAGTAGAATGGTGGATGGTGAGCGTATTATCGGGCAATAAAATCCTCCTCCTTTTCTCAAACCAGCCTATTGTCGGTCACAAGCCTGAGACACCATTCTTCTCATCTCATACCCACACACGATGGACCCGGCACCCGCACGGTGAATCCATGGAATGCTTAGAAATTTGTCTTCTCTCCAAGATTAGACCGAACTATGTATTTACAATCGCATATGTATAAAGTCCTGAGTGGTCATAAGCCACGAGTTAAAAAATAAACATTTAGCCAACTTTAGTGTAGACCCATTAGGTATAACAAGTCGATGTGACACAGGAGATAAATATCACAAATACCAGTCATCGAACTGGACACCTCCGCGTCTTAATCTACACCTATAACCGCTACACCACAGAGGCTGTCTTATTAATGATTGAAAACGAATTGGCATTAACGGGTTGGTAAATTATTCTATCGCAATATTAGGGTCGAAAGGTTCTGTTTTAATAGAAACATGCATTTGTGGGGAGTTCTTAGCGGCTCGCCCCAGGTTGTACATCTAGAAAAAAGAAAAAAATATATTAATTAACAAAAGTAAAAAGGTTGAGACCAGCCGGATTTTAGTAGACCTTGTAACAGTTATTGAATGCTATATCCATTCATGGTGATTTGGCAAGACAGACAGAATAAATGACAACCAATTTGACAGATGTACCTTAAACAAGATGGCCGTTATCAACTGTCAAAGTTCGGAAATCCCTGTTGGAAAACACTTTATAACTGTGAACACAATTTGGCCCAAATCCCTGTTGGAAAACACTTTATAACTGTGAACACAATTTGGCCCAAATCCCTGTTGGAAAACACTTTATAACTGTGAACACAATTTGGCCCAAATCCCTGTTGGAAAACACTTTATAACTGTGAACACAATTTGGCCCAAATCCCTGTTGGAAAACACTTTATAACTGTGAACACAATTTGGCCCAAATCCCTGTTGGAAAACACTTTATAACTGTGAACACAATTTGGCCCAAATCCCTGTTGGAAAACACTTTATAACTGTGAACACAATTTGGCCCAAATCCCTGTTGGAAAACACTTTATAACTGTGAACACAATTTGGCCCAAATCCCTGTTGGAAAACACTTTATAACTGTGAACACAATTTGGCCCAAATCCCTGTTGGAAAACACTTTATAACTGTGAACACAATTTGGCCCAAATCCCTGTTGGAAAACACTTTATAACTGTGAACACAATTTGGCCCAAATCCCTGTTGGAAAACACTTTATAACTGTGAACACAATTTGGCCCAAATCCCTGTTGGAAAACACTTTATAACTGTGACCACAATTTGGCCCAAATCCCTATAAAAAATGTACTTTAACCAGTATTATTAGACATACTCGCGCTATCTGCAGGTTCCTATAAGAGACACATATCTGATCTCCTTAACACTTTAGATCTGATACACTAAGGGCGATTGTTAAATGCATTGTCAAACATATTTTTTTCTATATAAATATGTTTAATTTATTTACTTTTTGCTTTTTTAATATATTTTTTCTCTTTTTGATAGCTTATAAATGTTGATTGCACAAAAAATTGTGGATAATGTCGTTGGATATACTGTTGCTTATACCTTAATTAGTAAATATTTAGTTAGTAATTTTTACTGTATGTCTGTTTTTTATCCTAAATAAAATAAAATAAATAAAATTATTAGGAATAAATACTTGCCTTCATAAACATGGGCGTTTCAAATTGAGCGACACTAGTTAGCGTGCTCAACTCTAAGTCTAAATCTGATAGTTTTGGTTCTAGCGGCATTTTGTCAACCTTTAACGACTTGTCATCTCTTAATGACTTGTCATCTCTTAATGACTTGTCAACTCTTAACAACTTGTCAACTCTTATCGTCTTGTGAATTCTTCGTATGGATAGTCGCTTCCTGAAGTCATCATCGTCAGATGATGGTGGACGAACCTAAAATGGTAAATTAATTTAAAATATTAATTAAGGATCATAGGTACAGGTACCGGCAGATAAAAAGAGCGATAGTTGTCGGCGTAATTAATTATTTTGCATCACAATATGAAGATACAAATATTACCTTTCTAGGTCGGCCTGGACCTCTTTTTTTTGGTGGCGAAATGTTAGGAGATGGAGATCTCATCTGAAAAGGTTAAATTACACTTAAGTTTATTTTTATTCGATTTTTTTTTTAATACTAGCTCGACATGTGACTTTGCGCCCACCTGATAAGTAACTTAATGTTAATAATGCTATAAAACTCACTATTCGTTTCCTAAGAGGCCTGCTGCCATCAGCTGACCGTGTTGTCATAGACAAGGTAGATACAACTTCTTTTGGCGCCATCTTCTCTTCTTTTGGCACTTCTATTGGTTCTTTCTTTCCTTGCAATGCATACCTATGAATGAAAAAAGTAAAATATTAACACAACCATATGGTCTTTTGGAGTGGAAGCTTTTAAAGAAGCGGATTCACGTTAAGTGGCAAGCTCGTCGATGTCTCATACAACAAATTATACAAATAAATTAAGTGAATTATTGTCTAAATCTGAGGTATTAACTACTAGACCACGGAGAAAGTAAACTGCAGTATTCATTTTTAATGTTTTTTTTTATGTTAGCAACTGGAATCCGACTCTCATGACTGACATCAGTCCCTAACACTATGCCGGCTTGACTGGGCGTGATGGCAAGTCGAGCCTTATCCCGAAACGTGTGAATACACTTTACTGGGTTTATCGGCACGAACGGTGGATACTTCCCCGATCCGGCAGACTGGGGAAATTACCACCATCAGTCCGCCTACCTATTTGTTGTACCTACTCGTTGAAAGTATGATGTCAAATGTCAATTTTTATTATTTATGGTGATACGGTGATATTTCTATAAAAATAACACCGCTTGAAACAAAACTTTCTTAATTTCATTTGTAAATCTGCTATAGCTGAGTTTTCCTTGTAGATTTCTTTCTCAGTCAGATTAAACATTAACAGGTCACTGAAATCTGCTAAGCTGCAGGTCTACTGCTAACAGCTTACTCTTTGGACCACGTGTTCTTAGTCTTCCACTAGTTTTTGGTAACCTACGCATTTGGCTTTTTCCACTTAGACATAACCTCGTAGTTACAGGAATACGTTCCTAGTAAACCATGCATAACTTTTCCGAGGTTTTCTGAACTGCATTCACAGATTTTTGAAATAATTTGCAGTCAGCAAGAAAATGGTAGTTTTACACAAAAACTTTATTTGATGCCAAAAATTATCCTAATCGATGATTTGTATTTACAAAAACATAAAGTGACTTGTATTTACACAAATAAATATATTCCTTTCAAACCCGTATGTTGTGTTCGACTTGAAAGTACAGCAAAGCTCGCTATGAAAGAAAGAAAGCGCTTAAAGCGGTGGCAGTTTTTAAACGCACACTGTGGCATTATAACACGTCCTCACGTTGGCCGTAATGGGGTGTATCAGGCAAAGCTTTTTGTAGATGTCGCAAGCGGCAATGGTACCTTGTTTACACCTATGACGGATATTTTTAAAAATGTTTTTGTTGTTTTTTATTTTTATAACAGAAATATGAATTTTAACTTAATTTGTACCGTCTTTAAAAAGAAAAAAGCGTTAAATAAATGGATCGGCAATTTTGAGAATACCATATCCTTGATTTCGCTTGGAAATCTCGATTTGTACACTTAAAAGCTGCTTACTTCGACAATATATCTAGAGAATAATAAAATTCGTAATAAAAAAAAATACAAGTTTTCTATGCAACTGACAGTTCTATTAGGTACCATCTATCATGCGCCATCTATTGTGATAAAAAGTGAGTGATACACCCCATTGAAACGTACTGTCGGAAATATCAGCACACGATTATTTTGCGCTTATATTTCTTCCGGCGTTTTCAGAGCCGTCATCTATAATCTAGTTGATTCTTCATCGATGTTTACAACACTATTATCTATTTTTTTACACAAGATGTTTGCTTTTAAACTATGATTCTGAAATTATATTTTTATAGTGCAGATTCCCGCTGAATCCGCGCGGGATTGATCAATACTGCATAGCAATTCCGCGGGCCTAAAAGAGCTGCGGGATTGCAATCCCTAATAGGAACATAACTATGAATAATTACTCCAGTTAGGTAAATAATAATAATGTATATTGAGAGAACATTTTTTATTTATAGTTTATTTTGCATTAGGTTTATGTAAAAATAAACTATTATTTATTTATTTATTTGAAACTTTATTGCACTATGTACAAGGGGCGGGCGGCATTAACCGCTAGACATTCTCTGACAGCCAACCTTTGGGACAATGATAACTATAACTTAGATCGATGAGTAGGTGCGAAGACGTATTTAAGATTAAATAATAATTAAGTATTAAATAATAACTATATCTATTAATAATATATATACTACATACTAATAGTACTTACATACATACATATATACATAACTATACAATATCTACTTATATACGCTGTAGGGAGCTGTTTAAGTAATGTGAGTATACCAATTAAACGTACCTAATAATTTTTAACACTTCAATTCTGCACATCAAACGCGTGTCGTCATCCATCTTCTTGAACAACGGCAATAATGACGTCATGAACAGTTTGTCGTCATCAAAGTAGTCAGATGGTAAAATTGAGTTGGCATCAATTTTGATTTCCAAAGACGGATTTTTTTCTGGTATTTCTAAATCGTTTTTGTTTTTTATATCCAGTGGTTTTGGGGATTGGGGAGCTTCTGGAACTATGTTGTTTCGTGGCGGGATTAGCAGACTTTCTTCTGTAGGTTGAGGGGAATTCGACACTTCGCTGTCGTTCCTTTCTAACGAGTATCGGGGTTTTCTGGGGATAAAAAAATTAAAATAACTAGCTGTTTGATCCGGCATTCGTCGTGGACGAAAAGGTTTTCAGATGTCACATGTTATATTTTAAATATTTCCAGACAGGTCACACAGCGCCATCTAGTTTTCGTGGTAAGCTACGAGGCTTGTGTTACGGAAACTAGATGGTTGATAAACTACATATTATACTTTTTTTTTTGTTGTAAATATATACATATTATACATATAAACACCCAGACCGAGACAAATTATACAATGTACAACTTGCCCCCGGTGGGAATCGAACCCACGACCTCCCGAGTTCACGGCAACGTTTGTTACCACTAGACCACGGAGGCGGTCAATATATAACTCTTTCGCGTCGTTGACGTTCATTAATCTCTTCATACATACCCTTTGGTTACGAAGGCTTTTTAATGCACCTTCAGTCAGTGTTTTATTTATTTGATTGTGATATGTGAGTCTCGGTCTGCCAGGGCCTCTTTCACTCACAATTTTCGCATTATATATCTGGTTCGTCAATCTTTACCGTTATAGTTATAGAAAAACATTCTTAAGAGACCACCCATAACTTTTTGAGATATTCTAAACTGCAATCACAGATGATGAAAATGGTAATTCTACACATTTTTTTTGAAATGCCAATCGATCCTGTTTCCTATAAGGATTAAAGTCTCTACTGAACCGACTGAGGTTTGAATACTAGAAAAGTTAGAAATCGCTAAGAACTTTTCCATTCTTTTTAAGGAAAAAAAATATCTCTAAATATTCTTTGATTCCAAACGATCCTATTTCTTACTGTCATCAAAAGACTCTTTTACTCGTAATTTAAAACGTTTTCCCAACGGCTCCTCCACTCAATTATTTCTTCCAGCTGTCAAACGCACAGATTATATAGGATATAGATGACAGTGTTCATAGGTAGATTTTTACCGTAGTGTCAGTTTAAAATTATAAACAAACGTTTGTATTTTTTTTCATTTGTTTGTTCTCTTCTCCCGATGGATGATGAATGAGATGATAGGGAAGGCAAAGGGTCTAGCCCATACAGCCAAGTCTGACGTAATATATCTTTATTTTTAATGAGTTAATGAGGTCATCATCAAATTCCAGATGCTGCAGAATTTGATGCTTTTCTTGTAGTCACTCGCGGCACCATAGCTCAAACACGTCGGGTAAAATATGGGAGTCCACAGCGCGGGAAAACTGCAAAAAATAAACTGCAACTTGTGCCCCATATATTCAATGTCCAATTTATCGTTTTCCATAACTAATCACATTGTAGCACATTATTAAACAAAACAACACCATTTTTGATGAACAATATTCACAGTAAATTAATTTACAAAACAATAACTTGCACTTGACATCTCCGCGCAAAATGGCGCGAAAGACTCTCGTATTTTTTTTATACAACTTTCCCGTTATTGGAAGGCAAAAGTCCGAGCCCATACAGCCAGTCATATCAGTTATACATATATAGATATATATATATATAAAGATATATTCCTCTATTTTGTTAAAACCAATATATGAGTAATACCTATATCTTTAAAATGTTTGTAATTTATTTATTTAAAGTATTGACTTTAAAATATTGGATTGTGCGAGCGAGAGAGATGCAAAAGCGTTAAACGACTACAAAAATAAATAAAATAGGTATGTAATAGTATATTCCAATGTTTCTTTTTGCCTGTCATTATAACAAAGAATGAAATAAACACGCAGTCAAGGTTGCTGAAAATGTGCTATAGCAAAGTATCATTACATATATATATACATATATACGCTCAGGTTATAAGATTATATATATATATAATCTTATAACTGATATGACTGGCTGTATGGGCTCGGATGTATATATATATGTAATCTTATAACCTGAGCGTTTGACAGCTGGAAGGAATAATTGAGTGGAGGAGCCGTTGGGAAAACGTCTTAGAATGCGGATGTTTGAGTCCAACTGAAATTTGAGGTCAGAAACTACGACGTAGACAAGATCAGGTTAACCTTATGCAGTGGGCATTTTGTATAGACACTGTAGTCAATCTTGTTTATTATTTTATTATTATAAATAATCTGTAAATGTTCCACCGTTTCAATCACAAACGTATAAAGTCATATAATCTGTAAATGTTCCACCGTTTCAATCACAAACGTATAAAGTCATATAATCTGTAAATGTTCCACCGTTTCAATCACAAACGTATAAAGTCATATAATCTGTAAATGTTCCACCGTTTCAATCACAAACGTATAAAGTCATATAATCTGTAAATGTTCCACCGTTTCAATCACAAACGTATAAAGTCATATAATCTGTAAATGTTCCACCGTTTCAATCACAAACGTATAAAGTCATATAATCTGTAAATGTTCCACCGTTTCAATCACAAACGTATAAAGTCATATAATCTGTAAATGTTCCACCGTTTCAATCACAAACGTATAAAGTCATATAATCTGTAAATGTTCCACCGTTTCAATCACAAACGTATAAAGTCATATAATCTGTAAATGTTCCACCGTTTCAATCACAAACGTATAAAGTCATATAATCTGTAAATGTTCCACCGTTTCAATCACAAACGTATAAACTCATATAATCTGTAAATGTTCCACCGTTTCAATCACAAACGTATAAACTCATATAATCTGTAAATGTTCCACCGTTTCAATCACAAACGTATAAAGTCATATAATCTGTAAATGTTCCACCGTTTCAATCACAAACGTATAAACTCATATAATCTGTAAATGTTCCACCGTTTCAATCACAAACGTATAAACTCATATAATCTGTAAATGTTCCACCGTTTCAATCACAAACGTATAAACTCATATAATCTGTAAATGTTCCACCGTTTCAATCACAAACGTATAAACTCATATAATCTGTAAATGTTCCACCGTTTCAATCACAAACGTATAAAGTCATATAATCTGTAAATGTTCCACCGTTTCAATCACAAACGTATAAAGTCATATAATCTGTAAATGTTCCACCGTTTCAATCACAAACGTATAAAGTCATATAATCTGTAAATGTTCCACCGTTTCAATCACAAACGTATAAAGTCATATAATCTGTAAATGTTCCACCGTTTCAATCACAAACGTATAAAGTCATATAATCTGTAAATGTTCCACCGTTTCAATCACAAACGTATAAACTCATATAATCTGTAAATGTTCCACCGTTTCAATCACAAACGTATAAACTCATATAATCTGTAAATGTTCCACCGTTTCAATCACAAACGTATAAAGTCATATAATCTGTAAATGTTCCACCGTTTCAATCACAAACGTATAAACTCATATAATCTGTAAATGTTCCACCGTTTCAATCACAAACGTATAAACTCATATAATCTGTAAATGTTCCACCGTTTCAATCACAAACGTATAAACTCATATAATCTGTAAATGTTCCACCGTTTCAATCACAAACGTATAAAGTCATATAATCTGTAAATGTTCCACCGTTTCAATCACAAACGTATAAACTCATATAATCTGTAAATGTTCCACCGTTTCAATCACAAACGTATAAACTCATATAATCTGTAAATGTTCCACCGTTTCAATCACAAACGTATAAACTCATATAATCTGTAAATGTTCCACCGTTTCAATCACAAACGTATAAACTCATATAATCTGTAAATGTTCCACCGTTTCAATCACAAACGTATAAACTCATATAATCTGTAAATGTTCCACCGTTTCAATCACAAACGTATAAACTCATATAATCTGTAAATGTTCCACCGTTTCAATCACAAACGTATAAACTCATATAATCTGTAAATGTTCCACCGTTTCAATCACAAACGTATAAAGTCATATAATCTGTAAATGTTCCACCGTTTCAATCACAAACGTATAAACTCATATAATCTGTAAATGTTCCACCGTTTCAATCACAAACGTATAAACTCATATAATCTGTAAATGTTCCACCGTTTCAATCACAAACGTATAAACTCATATAATCTGTAAATGTTCCACCGTTTCAATCACAAACGTATAAACTCATATAATCTGTAAATGTTCCACCGTTTCAATCACAAACGTATAAACTCATATAATGTGAATTTTATTTAGTAACTACTAGTTTATTTTTGATTAGGTTTAGTTTATATTTATTTTAATTTTTACTTTTAAGTAGTTTTAATTTATATTGTAATTATTTTATACTGTTTGTATATTACTTCAATATAAATATCTCAGTTACTACTATTAGAAACTTACTTATTCTGCAAAGCTCGTAACAAGAATGACATCTGGTTGTGGTAATTATATCTCTTGTTGGAGGGCGAACAATTTTCGGGAGAGACGCATTTTCCTTGGCGATATGACTTCGTATATGAATCCCGGATTGAGCGCCATCGCTTCTGGATGTCTTTACCTGAAAAATTAAATCATTATACTTATTAAAACACAGAGCCTTTTATTTATATTTTTCCTGTTAGAAAACGTTGCTATAGTTAAAGCAATAAAGATAAAGATAAAAATATATTTATTGACAAAAAAACTAATTTACAAGCGAAACATATTACAGTGATCTCCACACAATGCAATGCTGCGTAATTTCAGTTCTGTTCAATCTATCAATATTTAAGTTCCTAAAGCATATTTGGACCGTTTTTTTTTAAAACAATAATGAGTACTTAGGGTACTTTAATGCTTAACAAACATTTATTTTTACATTTTGATCCCAACCCTTTTCCTCCGATTCCGTCCATTTTGGGGTTATGAGGTCTTGACAAAAAAAAACAAATTGCCTCAGGAACTTAAATACGAAGAGTCATCCGGTTGCTTTTTTCAGACTGAAATTACGCCTTGATAACGATATACAGAATAAAGCAACGCATTTGGAAATATAGAAACAGTATAAACGAATTACAATATAACAAATATACATCTCTCGGTTTATTCATCTTTATATGTATAAAGTTTATTATTATTAACTTATTTTGGTCTTTTAAAATAACTTGCCGTGTTACAGACATTTTTTTTCACATCCTACTTAAATATTAATTATAGATTTGTTTTAGAAGTAATGTGCCGGATCGCGAGGTTTAGTAGTGGACTGTATATTGGCTTCCCTCGATGTTAGTAGGTGACGTATCCTCACGACCGGTGTAACGACATCATGCGGGGTAGACAGGGGGGTTCGTTGTTAAGATCCCGGATGGCTTCAGGCGGAATAAAACTCCATGCTTCAGGAAGGTCTTCTCAGGTGTCCTCGGGCTTGCAGTTCTTCTTGTTGGCTCGGCGAAATCGGAATGTCGGAACCGCAAGCCCGTCTGTCTTTTATAATACTCACTTGACCTCGATTTTGAGCTTACACGTGTTTGTCGGCTTCCTTTGCCAACACGGTAAGCCCCGCCCCCTATTGGAATAGTCCTATTAGAATGTTTACATTATAACCAATAGGGGACAGAATGCCCGCTCCGACCGAGATGTAAAGTCGATGGAGCGAGCACCAAAATTTCCTGCTGAGATCAAGTGAGCAATAAGACAACCCTCGAAATACTTTATTATCATAAAAGTCCCTAATACAACGTCTGCATCTGAGCAGGGAGACTTACACAATCATTTTTAGCTGGGCTGACCTGGAATACATCCTAGACCCTCTCCAGATCAGCCCAGGTACACACTGAGGCACCTGGACGGCTTCCAGGCTACCTAGGTCCTCACCAGGATACCTAGGCAGCAGCCGCGATCGACTTTCCTAGACTGGCCATAACAAGTCCGAGATCCTCTCGGGACCAGTCCAGGTTCCGTCCAGGATACCAATACCCATTCTAGGCAGCCTAGGCACTCGCAGAGCTACCTAGCGACCTGAATTTACAATATTCCAGGCTGGCCAAGAATACACTCGAGACTCTCTCGTGGCCAACCTGGATACCTTACAATAAAACATCTCGTTTTATTATCACAAATAAGATTAATATTGTTATCGCGAACAAAGCGTACCTTCCAGGTACGGCGACATAGACCAAACGTTATCGCGAACAAAACGCATCCCTTGGGTGCGGCGGTAAAGACCAAACATATTACCGCGAACAAAGCGCTTCCCTTGGGTACGGCGATAAGGACTACAACACATTGTCGCAAACATAGCGCACCCTTTAGGTACGGCGATAATAAGCTAGGCTTGACCGAGATGACGTCATCACACCGTCTCTCGGCCAGGCTAGGGTCAAAAGGTTATTCTTTATTATCACACACAAATAAAAAACACACAGTAGTCATCAAATAAACACAAGTAAAAATACACAGTAATCGTCAAATAAACACACGTAAAAATACACTAAGAAAATACACGATTAATACACAATTATTATTATTTCCTGGTTACGACCAACGCAAATTCCTAAGCTATCACATAGCTATGTCCGGGCTACGACCACCTCTTTTGTTATTGTCTTATCTTTATCACTAGTAACTTTTATCACTAATTGTTCGTGATTGATAGGCGGCCGTCCCGTACATCCTCCCGCCGCACATCGCCGTCCGTCCTGGAGGGCCGATGTGTTAACTGCTGGAAGGGTCGGCCGGCTCCGCGCTTGCAATGATGACGAGTTTCTTCGTCGGTCGCCGCAGGAGTCCTCCCGCCGTCTTCACGTCGACGGCTCGCACGATGCCGTCAGCTCCCGGGAAACACCTCTCCACGATCCCACGTGGCCACGAGTTGCGGGGAAGGTTGCCGTCCGCTATCAGGACGACGTCTCGCAGCTGGATTGGAACCCCTTTTCCGTGGGGCTCCCGCCGGTGTTGCAGCTCGGGCAGGTACTCCCGGACCCATCTCTTCCAGAAGTGGTCGGCAAGTCGCTGGGCGGTGCGCCAGCTGGCACGGCCGATGAGCTCGCCGTCGTCAAACCTCCCTGGCAGAGGTACGCGGGCCGGTCCACTCAGTAGGAAGTGGTTCGGAGTCAGCGACTCCTCGTCTTCTGAGTTCACAGATACGTGCGTGAGGGGGCGGCTGTTAACGGTGTACTCCGCCTCGGCCAGCAGAGTAGTCAGCACCTCCTCCGATGGATGCCGCTCGTGTAGTGTAGTGGCAAGGGCCGTCTTCACCGACCTCACCAAACGTTCCCAGGCGCCGCCCATGAATGGGGCACCTGGGGGGATGAAGCGCCATCTTATGGCGCGGAAATTCGCCTCTCGCTGTGTGGCCTTCTCCGCAGCGTCCCTCAGCTCCTTCTCGGCGCCCCGGAGATTTGTCCCGTTGTCCGACCACATCTCGGTCGGGCAGCCTCGGCGCGCAACCATGCGCCGCAAGGCCATCACGGCGGAGTCCGTGCTCAGCGAACCCGCGAGCTCCAGATGGACCGCCCTAGTGGTAAGGCAGGTAAAGAGGGCGACGTACTTCTTCTGGGTCCCTCTCCCAAAAGTCACGCTGATTGGACCAAAGTAGTCCACTCCGCAGAAGGTGAAGGGTCGACGGTGGTGGCCCAGGCGACATTCGGGATGATCTCCCGTGGGCGGCGTCGGCGGCTTCGTCCTCCTGATCCTGCAGAGTAGACACCTGCTAATGATAGACCGAGCAGTCGGCCGGAGATGCAGAATCCAGTAGCGTTGTCTGCACTCATTGATGACCGCTTCGGTGCTGGCGTGGTGTAGATCCCGATGGACGCGCTCGATGATGAGACGAGCGACGTGATCCCGACCGTCGAGAACTGGTGGACTCTTCATTTCGGGGGGCACCTCGGTTACAGCCCCTATCCTCGGCCGAAGTCTGATGAGCCCGTCGACGATCACCACCGCCAGTGGATGCAGCCTGCTGGTCTTCAGAATGTCCCGTCCTGCTGCCAAGTCCTTCAGCTCCATGGTGAAGGTCTTCTCCTGGCTATCCCTCAGCAGCAGGAACTCAGCTCTCTCTAAGTACTCAACGTCAATTAATTTATACTTATCTTGCGGAGTTTCTTTTTTCAATATACGCGCAGAGTTATTCGTTTTAGACGGCCAATTTTTATCCGTATCATTACGGCGGTTTCGCTTATAGTGTGTTATCACTTTTTGGCGTCTACACAGTCCGACGAATTGTAACACTCTCGCGGTGGCTCGGAGAAGTCGCAACCAACTGGAAAATCGCGCACTATCCGGTAGGTATGTCGACGTTTCTTTTTTCGATACGGTGTTCACTCTTTCCTCACCGGTGTCAACGATTTCCATTATGTTCTCCGAAGGCCACGTCGATCTCTCTTGTTTGAGAAACTCCGGTCCATGAAACCATCTGTGATGTCCGGCGAAACCGCGCGGGACATCTCTCGTCGCGTCGTCGGCGACGTTCAGTTTCGTCGAAATCCATCTCCACTCTTCAATCCTGCTACCCTCTTCGACAGCTGCAAGTCGGTGTGCGACGAAGGGTCGATAATTTCGAGCGCCTTGTCGGATCCATGACAATACCGTGCGGCTGTCTGACCAGAAAATCTTCTCAGCTGCCACTGCATGTTCTTCTAACGTGGTGGTCGCCATCTTGGTGCCCAGCACCGCTGCTTGTAGCTCAAGCCTCGGGATGGAGGTCAGCTTGAGGGGGGCGACCCGAGCCTTGGCCAATACGAGTGTCGTATCGACATGGCCATCGGGCGACTCGGCCCGCCAGTAGAGCGCGGCGGCGTAGGCTGCTTCGCTGGCGTCCACGAAGATGTGGAGCTGAAGGTTTCTCGCGTCGCTGTAGCCAATATACCTTCGTGGGATTGATAAATTCTTGAGTGCTTTGAGATGGGTCATCCACTCGGCCCATTGTGCAGAGAGGTCGGGATCCAAGGCGGCGTCCCATCCAGTGCCGCGCTTCCAGACTTCTTGCAACAGCTGTTTGGCTCGGATCGTGATCGGCGAAACGAATCCGAGCGGGTCAAACAGGGACATCACTATACGGAGGGCCTGGCGCTTCGTAGGGGCCTCGCTCTGCATTACAGACGTCGGGACCCTGGCCATGTCCAAGTTGAACGCCAGGCTGTCATCGGTGGGTCTCCATATCAACCCCAGCACCTTCTCACTACTCGAACCGTCGGTGATGTCGACGGCTCGATGCTGGGCGGCTCCGGGCTCCATCCTCTTCAGTACGCCCGGGTCGTTGGAGGCCCATCGCCTCAGAGTGAAGCCTCCTCGCAGGTGTATCTTCTTCACATCCCTAGATACACGGATGGCTTCCTCGCTCGTTTTGAAGCTCTTTATGTAGTCGTCCATATAGTGATTTTCTTTTATCGCGGCGACTGCCTCTGGATGCGTATCGACGAACTCGGCGGCATTGCGATTCGTAATATAAATCGCGGTCGTTGGCGAATTTGTAGCTCCGAAGATTAGTGACGTCATTCTGTATTCTTCGGGCGCGGAGTCGTCTCTTCGGTCGCCTCTCCAGAGGTAACGTATTGCGTCGCGGTCTTCTGGCCGTATCTTCACTTGCATGAACATTTCCTGGATGTCAGCAGAAACAGCGATCCGGTGTTCTCTGAACTTCATCAAAATTCCAGGAAGTGACTGCAGCAGGTCGGGGCCGGTGAGCAGGTTCTCGTTGAGCGACGTACCTCCCCACCTCGCTGCAGCATCATGTACGATACGGAGCTTGTCTGGTTTCAGGGCGTTCACTACCGCGAAGTGTGGCAGATACCAGGTTCTTCCCGGTGTCGACGCAACAGGCGCCGGCTCCGCGTAGTGTTTCTCGATGAGAGATGCCATTTCCTTGTTATACTTTTCCTTGAGTGGCGCGTTCTTGTCTATTTTATTTTCAATGTTTCTTAACCTTCGTCGAGCACACTCGTAATTATTGGGGAGTGTGACGTTTTCTTTGTTCCAGGTTAAGGGAACTTCGAAGTGTCCGTCTTCTCTTCGGATTGCGCCCTCTTCAAGGATCTTCATGGCCCTCTGTTCTGGACCTCTCGTTGGCTGTCTCGGCGCTACGGTGAGCGACTCCAACTCAAAGTACCTGGCCATCTCTTGATGCATCTCACCATCGGCCCTCACGTGGTGGTTGTAGTGGACCCTTTGTCCCAGAGTGCGCGTGTGGGCGCCGTGCAGCACCCAACCCAACTCGGTGAGAGAAGCGACCGGTTGGGAACGCTTCCCACGACGTACCTGTGACGCTAGGAGAAGTTGCCAATTATCTTGGCCGATCAGCAGTCTCGGCTTGGTCTTCTCGTACACTAGTTGATCCCTGATGTCACTAAGGTGTCCGCACTCTTCGATGTCCCTGCCCGCTACCACCTGCGGGGACAGGTCCAGGTTGCTCATTGTCCTCGCTGTAGCCGTGGTCGACCCCGTCCTTCCATCGAGTCGCACTCTAACTCGCCGGGATGTCTTGGATAGCCTACTCTGTGAGGCTATGCCCTCAATGGCTAGGGGCTCCTCGGGCCCTCTAGCTCCAATCTCCCGGGCGAGCTCTTCATCGATGAGTGTCACAGTAGAGCCATCGTCCAACAATGCTGCAGTCCGCACCTCTCCCGCCGGTCCCGAGACAGTGAGTGGCACTATCTTCATAAATACCTGGGATCGGCATAGGTTCCAGACTGAGGCCACCGTGTCTGTTCTCGGGGCGGCCTCTTCTCGGTGTAGCAGCTTATGATGACTCTCGCGGCAGTCGTTGATTCCGCACGACTGCCGTTTACATCGATGGTATCGATGGTAGGGGTTGAGGCAGCGAAAACATACCCGTTTCGCTGTTGCCGTAGCCCACCGCTCCTCAATCCCCATTTTCCTGAACTGTTGGCACGACGCCAGCTCGTGCCCCTGTCTGCACAGGCAGCAGTTCCTCTTCTTTGGGGGCGGTGTAGCATCCTGCGGCTCCTCCACTATCGCGACCGCGGTGTTCGCTCTTTGAGCCCTCTTGAGCGAAGGTTTCTGAAATCTCTTCTCTTCGTGACTTGCATCGACTCTTCTGTTGTTGGGCCAGCCAATATTCTTACCTCCCATTTGTAGACCTACGAGCGCCTCATCGATGGGCATCGTCTCGGCGTATACTGCGGCTTCTCGCTTCATAAATGCTGCAACCAGGCTCACATTCTCGGGAGCTCTGGAGATCAGGTAGAACTGTGTCCATCGGTGAAACTGCGTTGTGGATAGTTTCGAAAGTACCTGATCTGTCAGCCTCGGGTGGTGTAGGTACCTTAAGCATTTGAGCGCCGTCGCCGCCGCGATGATGTTGTTGAGGCGGCTTGAAAACTGGACGATGTCCCGCGGTTTGTCAGAGATGTTCGGGAGGTCGAGTAGCTTCATCTCGTACACACGGCCGACTAACTTCGGTCGGGCAAAGCTGGTCTCGAGTCCCTCGATGATCTTGTCCGCTGAGCAGTTGGAGTACAGGAGCGCTTCTGAGTCTTCCCGTGCTCGTCCTGTGAGGCTGCTTCTAAGCCGTGACACGTTCTCCATGTTCGAGAAGTATGGTGCGGTGTCCCGGTATGATGTCACGAACACCATCCATTCCAGAGGGTTGCCGCTGAATTGCGGGAGTTCTGGAATCCTGGAGAACGGCATCTGGTGCCATGGCCGCTGCCTACCTTGCTCAAATTGCCCCTTCCGCTCCGGCTGGTTGTCTTCTGGGAGCCATTGGATGGCCTGGGAACCCTGCTGTCCGAAGGAGACCCTTCCCTGGGGAGGGGCCGTCGGCAGAGTTCGGTTGCATTGCTCACCTGGGAATGCGCTGGAATGCCTCTCCAGATGAGGGCCCCTCTCCAGGGACGTGGAAGCTTCTCCTGGCTGAGAAGCGATGCGGTGCTCCCTGGGCGCCGCACTGGAAAACCTCTCCAGATGAGGGTCCCTCTCCAGGGACGTGGAAGCTTCTCCTGGCTGAGAAGCGATGCGGTGCTCCCTGGGCGCCGCACTGGAAAACCTCTCCAGATGAGGGTCCCTCTCCAGGGACGTGGAAGCTTCTCCTGGCTGAGAAGCGATGCGATGCTCCCTGGGCATCGCGCTGGAAAACCTCTCCAGATGAGGGTCCCTCTCCAGGGACGTGGAGGCTTCTCCTGGTTGAGAAGCGATGCGGTGCTCCCTGGGCACCGCGCTGGAAAACCTCTCCAGATGAGGGTCCCTCTCCAGGGACGTGGAGGCTCTCGGTCCAGGAGCAGGGCCCGCTTCGGCGATGCGCGCGGAGCGGGCAGGACAGAGACCGACGGACTCGTGGATCGGCAGTGGCTCCTCGGGACGTGGCTGCGTGGTCCTCGCTGAATGCTGTAGACTCCGGTCTACCCATTCTTCCACGTTCACAGATGCCTCGTCGCTGGAGCTTCCGCTGTCGATCCTCCTACGTTGCTTGCTTAAGAAATCTTCGAGTTCCGCTTCTTTCTTCATTATCTGAAGTTCTCTTCTTAATTTGGCTTCCCGGTCTTGGGCGCGCGTAGTCTTCACAGACACGACGGAGGCGCGCGAAGACGCGCGGGAAGCTCGCTTTGAAGGGACCCCCACGATGGTCCCCATGGTCGACGTCCTCAGCGTACCCTCTATGGACGCCTCGGTCGACCCATGGGACCAGGCGGGGTCCGTCACTCGGGATTCACCCGATGTCGATGGCGTTGATTCCGATGTCCGGGGCCCGGATCCGAAGGCAGCCTCCGCAGTTGACTGGGCGGAGGGTTCTTCGGCCGGCACTGTCTTCCCCGTGAGCGACCGCGTAACTGGCATCCTCTTCCTGGTCTTCTATCTTCCTTCCTGAAGATGGAGTGTTCCGACGATTCCCCTGAAGCCGTCCTCTAGTCTTGATCCGGTTCCGAAGGTCCAAACGATGTGCCGGATCGCGAGGTTTAGTAGTGGACTGTATATTGGCTTCCCTCGATGTTAGTAGGTGACGTATCCTCACGACCGGTGTAACGACATCATGCGGGGTAGACAGGGGGGTTCGTTGTTAAGATCCCGGATGGCTTCAGGCGGAATAAAACTCCATGCTTCAGGAAGGTCTTCTCAGGTGTCCTCGGGCTTGCAGTTCTTCTTGTTGGCTCGGCGAAATCGGAATGTCGGAACCGCAAGCCCGTCTGTCTTTTATAATACTCACTTGACCTCGATTTTGAGCTTACACGTGTTTGTCGGCTTCCTTTGCCAACACGGTAAGCCCCGCCCCCTATTGGAATAGTCCTATTAGAATGTTTACATTATAACCAATAGGGGACAGAATGCCCGCTCCGACCGAGATGTAAAGTCGATGGAGCGAGCACCAAAATTTCCTGCTGAGATCAAGTGAGCAATAAGACAACCCTCGAAATACTTTATTATCATAAAAGTCCCTAATACAACGTCTGCATCTGAGCAGGGAGACTTACACAATCATTTTTAGCTGGGCTGACCTGGAATACATCCTAGACCCTCTCCAGATCAGCCCAGGTACACACTGAGGCACCTGGACGGCTTCCAGGCTACCTAGGTCCTCACCAGGATACCTAGGCAGCAGCCGCGATCGACTTTCCTAGACTGGCCATAACAAGTCCGAGATCCTCTCGGGACCAGTCCAGGTTCCGTCCAGGATACCAATACCCATTCTAGGCAGCCTAGGCACTCGCAGAGCTACCTAGCGACCTGAATTTACAATATTCCAGGCTGGCCAAGAATACACTCGAGACTCTCTCGTGGCCAACCTGGATACCTTACAATAAAACATCTCGTTTTATTATCACAAATAAGATTAATATTGTTATCGCGAACAAAGCGTACCTTCCAGGTACGGCGACATAGACCAAACGTTATCGCGAACAAAACGCATCCCTTGGGTGCGGCGGTAAAGACCAAACATATTACCGCGAACAAAGCGCTTCCCTTGGGTACGGCGATAAGGACTACAACACATTGTCGCAAACATAGCGCACCCTTTAGGTACGGCGATAATAAGCTAGGCTTGACCGAGATGACGTCATCACACCGTCTCTCGGCCAGGCTAGGGTCAAAAGGTTATTCTTTATTATCACACACAAATAAAAAACACACAGTAGTCATCAAATAAACACAAGTAAAAATACACAGTAATCGTCAAATAAACACACGTAAAAATACACTAAGAAAATACACGATTAATACACAATTATTATTATTTCCTGGTTACGACCAACGCAAATTCCTAAGCTATCACATAGCTATGTCCGGGCTACGACCACCTCTTTTGTTATTGTCTTATCTTTATCACTAGTAACTTTTATCACTAATTGTTCGTGATTGATAGGCGGCCGTCCCGTACAAGTAATATACTAACAGTATAAACGAATAACAATATTAAATAAGTTAAAAGAAAACTTAATTTAAATAAACTTGAAAATTGCGCGGGACATAATGACAAAAAACTGACAGCGCTCAGAGCGATCTACCTCGATATCGTGAGCAGTCTAAGCGCGAGGAAAGATTTTATTTGTGACGTCACACAGCTTGGCAAAACAGTTTAAGCGCGTATCGGAACACTTTTAAGCGTGCTTAGGTTACTATCATCGCGTATCGGAACGATAGGATAATGTCCCGCGCCATTTTCAAGTTAATTTAATATTAGGTTTTCTTTTAAATTATTTAATATTGTAATTTGTTCATACTGTTTCTATATTACTTCTTAAACAAATATATATAATAATAGATAATATTTAAGTAGGAAGTGAAAAAAAAAATGTCTGTAACACGGCAAGTTTTTTTAAAATACCAAAATAAGTTAATAATATTAAACTTTACACATATAAAGATGAATAAACCGAGAGATGTATATTTGTTAGTATTCATACTCAAAGATGTGGAATCCGCAATTTATCTTCCATACATTAAAAAAAAAAACTAATATTTTTTGAATGAAAATGTGATTAGTTGGTAAGCAGCCATTCCCATTAAATTTTAATATTAAAATAAGCGTTTTGAACTAAATTAACAGATACCCCAACGAACGTATGAGATATCTACTCAACTTCCCTAATGCATTTATAGGTACCGAATGCGTTTTGTAGGTAGCGTGACGCATCACAATAACAATGCAATGGCCGATTTTATTATGTTTACGTATTAGGTAGGTTATAATTTATTTATTTTTTATTTAATAATAATAGAATAATCTATGGAGAACTATCGACAATACAAAAAAAAAATATGTTAAAAAGAAATATGTTATCCTATTATTAGAAGAATTATTAACAGTAGTAAGTAATTAATATCTCAAAAGTGAGTACTCACTCACTGCTTCCGTGGTCTAGCGGTTAAGTACGTGGATTTAGACGCGGAGGTACCAGGTACCATTCCTGATCGGGACACGATAATTTATTTGTGATATTTCTCGAGTTTGGTACCCTAGACTAGAGACATCGACGAGCTTGCCACTTGGCATGATTATAAGATAAAGTAAAAAAATATTTATTATATGTATATAGTAAATATGTTAAATAAAATATAGTACCTAGGCGAGCCTAATAAATTATAATTAAATACATTTGCAGTATTTTTGTTTCTAATAGTCATTGAGTTTTCATAATTTGATTTAAAATAAACTTTTGTAGAACTACTTTTGCATTTTATATTTCATTTTTCATTTCATTCAATCTTAAGTTTTAATCATTAAAACAGCTATCGAATTTTAATTAATAGAAATAGACATGCTACACGGCATTCTACGAGAAATATAAAAAACAGTAGGTATAACACCGTCCCACCTTCCCTATTATCTATTATTTTTTCTGGCTTTACACGCATTTTATTTTATTACCTTATTGGCCTTATTAATATTAATATCAGTTGATATTGGAAACATTGTAACAAAGGTGTAAACTCGGACCTCTTCGCAAACGCAGTTTTATCTTTACTCAAATAATATTAATTCGTGGCCCCTCCCGTATGCGGCCGCGTCACTTTACTCATAACTAGATACCATTGTAAACTAATCAAATATAATAAAATCAACACCTCGATATTCATTGCTAGCTATTGTCTACTCAGAAATATTAATCCGTGAACAAGCGCAGCAAAAGAACGCAAGGTGAATAATTTGTCGCAGGGAAAACCGCGACGCGTAAAAGTAAAGTAGAAGGCAGACCGACCAGTCGAGCGTATTTTTTTCATCTGCAACGTCTAAAAATATAATTACAAATAATTATAAATTTTCATTGTTTTTTTTTATTTTTGCGAAGTGAATAATAATATTTTTCCAAGATGCGGATTGTAAAGGCGTACCAAATAGTTTTATGTACCTATTACTATTACGTCATCGTTAAAATTATTACTAATATAGGTAATTACCTGTTATCGTCATTCTTTTTTAAAGTCTAAACTCAGTTTAGTGATGATTAGTATCTAATTAGAATTTGTAATCTCGTGTTGGTATTTTATCAGTAGAAAACTTTAGTTAGGTAGGTACCTACGCTAGGCTGGCTATCTTTTCAATTCATTGCACACAATACGGTAGTATAAATTGAAAATTAACCTTGAATATCTTTAAATTACCAGACAATTGATTTGCGACAAACTTGTTTATTTAGTACGTATTTAATTTTAGAATAATGTTATTTATAAAACAAATATCCGCATAAGTAAAAACGCAACAAGATTATTCAGTCCATTAATTACGCAATAATATTAGTAATGCACCCATTACGAAGGATAATGTGTCGGTGCGAGCGAATAGGAACAAGCTTGCTGTCTCACCCATGGCCAGCTTGTCGGCCAGGCCCAGCATGCTCCAGCTCGGCACGATGCACAGGCAGACTTCCTCCCAGCAGCGCGCCTTCTCCGCACGGTCGCCGTAGTGCGGGTGATTCGAATCGTACAAACAAGGACGTTTCTGCACCTCGTGCACTATTAAATTACTCTTAATCCCGCCCCCGTCCTTTGTTCGGACCATTGTAAATTGTTTCAAAAGTTTGTGATAAGTATTGCCTACGTGCGCTCGTAACGTCCGCATGCGGGTGTCGAGCGTCCGGACGTCTCCGCCTGGCCGCAGCGAACGCGAAACTGGCGGACTCGGCGCTCGGCGGCAAACATGGCGGGCGGCGCGGCCTAGGGTTCACTACAATACTATTTAGGTGCATTAAAAGCATTGTTCTATATTCCGACTAATATAAAACCTATATTGTAATGATAAATGCCATATTTTAGTCGTAACAAATTAAATAAGAAATCAACTACTTAACATAATTTTCATACCAAAGTTGCTTTTTTTAATTTTAGCTCTTATTATAAAAATATAGAATGCTTATTGAAGTGTCCTATATTGTTCTTACCTTAGCCTAAAATGTAGTAGTCGGATAGATGTTGTCAACCCTGGCACGAGGTGTAGTGAGGTCGCGATATCGCCTACGGATAACCATTCAGCTGCCCAACTTTTCCAGCCAATTTAACTTCTAAAATCATGCGTTTTAAGTCGAAAATTATTTGGAAAAAATCTAATAGTCAAATGTAAAATGTATATTTGTGTAGTGGCCATACGCTAATAAATAAACAACTTGCAATGTAGATATTAATGTAATATTAAAAGTATTTGCGCAAATTGTACCTTGATGGTTGAACCCCATCTGCTACACATAGTTCATTCAACTTTTAACTATTAAACTATATTCCCATAAGTATAGTTTTCAAAAAACAACCTTTGGTAGGCGTGGAACGAGTCACGTGAGATGTTATTTAAAATTTTCATTACGATTGTAATTTTATTATTTTGTTCACACACAGATGAGTCAAAAGCCTGTTTTTATACCTAGATTTAGCCCTTGAACTTACGAATGCGTCTGTTGACGACGAAACGTATTTTGCGTCGTAAAATTTATACTTATTGCAATTATAGGAAGTTGTTTTAATTGTATTGTACTTGCATACATTAAAATTTAAAAATATGCGAATTCCTTAAATGTTTGAACTTTAACAAATAAAGGGAGATTGACAAAAGTCTATGGAAGTTAGGCTGAAACATTTATTCAATATTATTTTTAAAATTAGTTTCAATATTTGAAAATTTAAATTTTCTAATGTTTTTCTTTATTATTTATATTATATTATTTATAATAAACAACTGCCTCTGTGGTCTAGCGGTTAAGTCCGTGGATTTAGGACTCGTAGGTACCGGGTTCGATTCCTGGTCGGGACACAAACATATTTAATAATGTAAATAAATACATTTAATTTATTTGTGATATTTCTCGAGTTTGGTACGCTGGAGACATCGACGAGCTTGCCACTTGTCATGATTGGCCTATAGTAAAGTTGGCTAAATGTGAATCCGCTTATTTAAAAGCGTGGTTTCTGACCACCCCGAAAGGGAAACGGTCGTGATGATAAATAAATATAATAAATATATTATTTATAACATTTATCAATTTAGATTTTAGTTAAGGTATGTATTTAGTGTTAAATGAATTTGATTTTAATAAAATTTAATATTATTATTATTTATTTTCATGTTTAATGTTTTTATTGTGTAAATTTTTAATTAAGTTTGGTTTGTTTTAGAATTTTGTTTTTTACTTTTTGCATGTTTTTCCTTATTTTGTGTATAGTTTTAAGTAGCTTGTAGCGTATATACGAGGGGCGTTCAAAATATTCTCGGTATGTGGATAAAAACAAACAAGTACGAAAAGTTTGATATTTTTATTTTTCAATATACTCCCCCCCTATGTTCATACACTTATAAGATCGATCAATTATTTTTTTTAATCCCTCATAAAAATATTTTTTATCTTTGGTGTAAAAATGCTCCTCCACGGCCGTCTTCAACGCTTCATCGTCAGAAAATTTATTTCCACGCAGATCCTTTTTAAGATTGGGAAACAAAAAGAAGTCGCTTGGGGCTAAGTCCGGACTATAGGGTGGATGAGTAACAGTTTCAAACCCACATTCAACAATAGCTGCCTTGGCAATATGAGCAGTATGGACAGGGGCGTTGTCATGCAGAAGCAGAACACCTTTGGTTAACTTTCCTCGCCTCTTTTCTTTGATCGCATCTCTTAATTGACGTATAACGTTAGCGTAGTACTGCCCTGTGATATTTACACCTTTTTCTTTATAATCGATAAGCAAAACTCCTTCACAATCCCAAAATATTGTGGCCATGACCTTGCCAGCTGACGGGATTACCTTGAACTTCTTGGGATGAGCTGAACCCTTAATGTGCCACTGCATGGACTCCTGTTTGCTCTCTGGGTCATAATGATGAACCCAGGTTTCATCTCCAGTAACTATTTTTTGCAGCACCTCATCGGGATTTTCACCACACAGGTCGATAAAATCTGAACAGCAAGCCACACGCATATCCTTTTGAAGAAGCGTCAGCATTCGCGGAACCCATCTTGCACTTACTTTTGACATATTAAGATGGTCATGTATAATGTCATGTACGGTACCAATAGAGAGATTGGTTACTTGAGCTATAGATTTTACCTTCACTCGGCCGTCTTCCAATATAAGTTTTTCCACTTTATCAATATTTTCTTGTGAGGTAGCCACTACAGGCCGGCCAGGTCTAGGGTCATCTTCAATACTCTCCCTTCCACGCTTAAATTCGCTTGACCATTTTTGAATAGTAGATAAAGAAGGAGCAGACTCACGGTAAACACAATCCATTTCCTCTTTTATGGTTTTTTGATTTTTACCCTGTTTTGTCAAGAATTTTATGACGGATCGGTGCTCTAATTTCGTTAAAATTGTTAATTCGCTCATGGTGTTCATGTTTGTTCGGCAATTGCAGAAAAACAAAAGAACATCTCGGTTCCAATTTTACTTTTTTTTAATGTCAATGGATGAATCTTAGCGGCCAGTAACAAATATATATATAAAAGAGGTTGTAACGTATCAATACCGAGAATATTTTGAACGCCCCTCGTATTTTTCATTCTTGTGTGTAATGCACACTACTATTGTATTCATATCATTGTCAATGATTGTAGTTTGTTTGTTGCACCATAATAAATAAATAAATAACCAAATTGTCGACAAAAGAAAGGCAATGTACAAAGGATTATAATAAAAAAGAAATCGTTAATTCAATCAATAGGCAATGTGATGTGTCGTAATTTAAAAAAAAAGTTTGGTTAGGTTTTTCGTTTAAAAATAGCTCCAACCCCATTACATGGCAGGCCGCAAGACCGCAGCGTAAAATTAAAGAAAAATAACGTTTTGCACTTTTATTTAAATTTAAGTCCAGACGAAATGACATTAGATGGGACAATCCCTGGCATGGGATTTTACCTGCTGGGTTACCCTTCCCTTTAAGGTACTTTTGTTGGAGCTGTTGCTGCGGCGGAACAAGCGATAATCAGCAAGCGTCGAAAATATTAAACGATTTAGTTAGTCAGTGGGGATCAGAACTGAAAGCGTTCTATAAAGAAATTGTTGGAGTTGTTTCTCTCAAAAAATAAGTATTTTAAATCAGAGGGGAAATGCTGTCAGTGTATACATAGTGGTCACGGTACAGCTATTTGAAGAAGATTTTTTTAGAAAATTTTTCATTTTATTTTATAAGTTTATTTATTTTTAATTTAGTTTATTAATTTTAGGTAGGTATTCTAATTTAAATTCATTTTAAGTTTTTTTGTTTATTATTTAATAATTTGTTATATTTAAATAGCGAACTTCTAATCAGTGACTAAAAACATGTGACAACTGATTATATTCGTGTAATTTTTATTTTAAAATATAGATTTTAAATGGAACTTCACCTCACTATGTGACAACTAACTTATGGTCGGCTGGAAAAACAATACAAATAAATGACTTAACGCTTAAAAAAACATAATATTACAAATATTTTTAGTACACGACTGGTAAAGACGCATCTACGGCCCACTATCTGGCATTCTCCTTTGGCTAGTCGTATACCAAATAATCATAGATTAGATACAATTATCACGTATAAGTTGGTTTTATCGCACGGCTGATGCTTTTCTCGTCAGTCGTGATGGTTGTCCAAACGGCTAACGCAGTCTGGAGACAAAAATGCTGGTAATTATTTCTGCCCAGGAATTAGCCTCGCTATACAGAGTGGCAATGTTGCCAGTCTCCTTGAAATTATCCTTGAACTATATTCAATCATGCTTCATATCAGATCTCAGACATAAAGTTTGGGCTAAGTTTAATCAGAACATCGTCATCATTTCAGCCTCCAGACGCAACCTAAGTCTAAAACTCCACTGTTGCCGATGGGCCTAACAGATATTTCTGGAGAATTTGGCCTACAGTAGCCACGCTGGCCAGACGGGTTGACGAGGGTCTGATATCAATTTTATATGATAATTTATTAACTATTCTACAAGTTGGTATTAGTGGAACCGGAACCGACGCACTTTTTAATAGGTGATAGGCGGACTGATGGTGGTATTTCCCCAGTCCCCCCTAGGGGAAGTATCCACTGTTTGTGCCGATAACCCCAGTAAACTGTATCCACACGTTTCGGGATCAGGCTCGAATTGCCGTCATGCCCAGTCAATCCCGACATTTATTTTTAATAATGGCTTCAGTTTTAATACCCAAATTAGATGGCTCGTCTTCAGATGAAATAATGAAGTAAGCGTCGCGAACCAATCATAGATCTATGATTAAATGTATAAAAACAAGGAACAGTAATAAAAAACATGTATTTTTAAAATGGTTTTATTTATAAAATAGGAATAATAAAATTACAGAACACATATCGTATCCGCAAGTTATTGTTTCACGTTTTCGGACAAACCCTTTTTTTAACGATTTTTTTTAGTAAGAACCAATAAGTAATAATTTATTATGCATCGTGTATATACTTCAGTCATAGCAATTTATGCCAGAAGAAATAATTATTATTAAATAACATAACTATGCAATTGGACATTTAACATTTAGTTTACAAAAAGATACATAAAAAACCTTTTTAGAATCTGGCGTTAAATATATTGTGCGTTATTTTAGCCATTATTTTTATATACTGTGTGACTTTGTATAGTTTTTCTGTAGAATATATTAGTCTATTGAACTTATTCTAAAAAAACATATGACGGAAATTAAAAAAAAAAAAAAAAAATAATTTATTAGTAAGCAAAAAAATTATATTTCCGAATTATGGTTTCTTTGGAAAAGTTGTTTTGCTATAAAATTACATATTAGACTAACTTGGATTTTGTGTCGGCTTTCGGGATGCACTCGGGCAATATCGTAATTCTGTCATACCATGGTAGGGTACCACTGTACCTTATAGGTGAATTTGAAATATTTTATTTATTGTTGTTGTGTAATTCTGTATATGTTTCATTTGTAAATCTGCTATAGCTGAGTTTTCCTAGCAGATTCCTTTCTCATTCAGATTAAACATTAACAGGTCACCGGAATCTGCTAACAGCTTACTCTTTAGACCACTTCGCTGCTAACAGGTGGAGAATCATTCGAAATAATTTAAATTATGACGTGTCACAAATGCCTGTAATAGGTTAACGTAAATGAAGATATTTTGACTTTGACTAACTTAAGGCCATACAAAATCACCCAGAATAATAATTAAGAACTTATTTCTATAGCATAAATAAGTAATTTAAGTGCACCATCGATCAATAAAAATACAACAATTCATTAGTTTATCGACTAATATAACAAATATAAATATGTTACAATAAATTGGTAAATTCAACGGTCATAAAATAAAATAAATAGTATTGCACTTCAATTCCATTCTATGTGGGTAACATAAATAAAATTAGATAATAGTCACATATTTTGTGCAGATAAATACTAAGTGGTAACATTTAAAATCCCATTATTAATTGGGTTTACTAAATTAATTTTAATATTATTGCGTGGAATTTGTTAAAGAGCAAATTTTTTTTTTATTTTCCTAAAAATATTGCCACTCATACTGAGCCTGACCATACCTTAATTCTGACTTGCCTGGTGGGTTACTGCTGTACCAGGTATTGTATTCTCATAGGTACTGATAACTAAATTTAAAAGGTTATTAATTGATCGTTGTGGTGCAGTTCTGTATATGTTTTATTTTGTAAATCTGATATAGCTGAGTTTTCCTTGCAGATTCCTTTCTCAGTCAGATTAAACATTAACAGGTCACTGGAATTTGCTAAGCTGCTGGTCTTCTGCTAACAGCTTACTTATTGGACCACTTTGCTGCTTAGTCCTCCACTAGCAGGAGTAGAATCATTCAAAATAATTAAATTAATGACGTTTCACAAATGCCTGTAATAGGTTTACGTGAATAAAGATATTTTGACTTTGAGCCTAATCAAAGTAGCGAAAGGTCGACGACCGCGCGAACGTTGACTTACGTAATTCTTTCTATTTCGTCTCTCGGCTGTGGGCGAGATCAATAAATGTTAACACTCGCGACTTTCAGAGGCACCATAATAATAATAATAATAACGTTTATTGAGCTTTCTTATTGGTACCTATATACAAAGTTGAGTAAACAATATATAAAATATTCCCTGAATTTACATACATTTTTGATTGAATGCAAACCACAAGGATAGGCAATTTTAAGATGGTCCCTGACTCCTAACCAAGATAACTTGTGTCCTAGGATGTCAGTCAGTTCCATATTGACTTATAGCCTCAGATAGCCAGCTCTAAAGGTATCATAATAAAAACAAAACAACGTTAATCAAAGTACAAAAGAGTTTCCAACATAACAGACCATGCAGTAATGTTTTGTTTTTCGGATAATAATTTTATCTTTTTTAAAAAAATGTTCTACTAATGACACCCGAAGCCTAAAAAAATATTTGCTCTTTCGACAATTACACGCGGTATAATGAGATTTCAGGTAAATATAATTTTATTGGTAAATTAGGTACATAAGTACATTATTAATTTAGTTAGGCCTTTATTTATAGTCGACTATATATTTTTTGTTTGTTTAATAAATAATATAATAATTATTAGGCCAACTTAAGTATTGTCAAAACCTTAAGTTTTATTCGCAGCTTTAGTTGGTTCGCTGCTAAAAAAAAACAATTAATTTATAATTATAGTAATTATGTGCAAATATGCAGAGATTCATAAAACAACATTATAATAAAAAAGTATCATTACGACCGTATCCCTTTCGGGGTGGTCAGAAACCACGCTTATAAAGAAGCGGATTTTACTATAGGCCTCGTCGATGTCTCTAGCGTATCAAACTCGGGAAATATCACAATTAAATTAAATATTAATTTAATTTATTTAAATTAATAAATATTATAGTGTCCCGACCAGGAATCGAACCCGGTACCTCCAGGTCTAAATCCACGGAGTTAATCGCTAGACCACGGAAGCAGTAAATAAAATAATAATTATATTGTCAAGTTTCTCATGTGGTTGAGGTAGAGAATAGAGACTTAAACTTATTTATGTGTTCGATCCTTATTTTTTTTTATTTTTTTTTTAAATCTTTTCGAAGGGAATTGTTCTAGCGATATCTAAGTCTAACAATATCGAAATTTCGTAGTCACAGCGGAACGGTCGAGGTAAGTGAATAACTTTATCTGTTTCGCTTACATTTGTTGCTATTCCGTGCTAAGGCAGAGATGGCTTGCAGATACATATAATACCGGCACACATAGGCTTATAGCTAGGCTGTAGACGACTCCCAGTTTCCAAAAGGACGATTAAAATAATTCATATTAACATTTTGTTATACCTACGTTATAGTTGAGTACAATTGCACGATTTGTAAAGTATTCCCTTCCGTGGTCAGAAACCACGCTTATAAATAAGCGGATTCACATTTAGCCAACTTTACTGCCGGCCAATCATGACAAGTGGCAAGCTCGTCGAAGTCACAATTAAACTTAATATTAATTTCATTTACGTATTTAAATTAATAAATATTATTGTGTTCTGACCAGGAATCGATCTCGAGTCTAAATCCACGGACTTACCGCTGGACCACGGAGGCAGTTAAATTCTTGATCACGATGCCGAATCGTCCTGGATTCTCGGCCACAGATTTCCTTACCATGGCTATATCGAGTGACCGAGAAGGACGAACAAAGATCTACTGATCCATCAGCGTAAATTTGGTCTCAAATTTTGTAATCAAGCGCCTCACTGTCGATTCATTTGGCTCATTATTTCGACCGAAAAGTTGACGTAATTGGCGAACAGTTTTCGCAAAACTTTCACCATTTTTTATAATGTATTTTTACAAAGATTAAACGTTGTTGGTGTGAATACTTATCCATATTCTTAAATCGCATTGGCTGCACGTGACAACTGTCAAAAAAAACATCGTCCAACTAGTATTAACAAAATGGCGGCAATTTAAACCCGGCGCTGTTGTTGGGATACCCGTTATTATAGAATTTGATATATATTTTTAAACTTATAGGTACTTTGTTTTTTTATACAAGTTTTTTTAAATAATTAAATATATTTTTTGATTTATTATTATTTATAAAGAATGCTCTTGTCTTATCGACATGGTTACGTACATTGTTTGTAATAATAACGCCAGCGTTATGTGTGCCGATATTTGTATAAATACAACTCGTTTAATATATGTCATATATATATACATAATTGTATATGTAAAAAATAGCAACAGTAACATTTACAACCTATATCTAGTTATTTGTAAGTAAGCTTGTCTTGTACTTAGACACGTGGTATTTTTGGAATAAAATGTGTACAATAAATATTTTCAAATTAAAGTAGGTTTTTATTTTATTTAGTTTATATATCAAAATGTTCATTGCTTATAAGGTTATTTATTAAGCCCTACTTTAATTTACAAATATATAATAAAAAGTAAATATTTGCATTTTAATCGCATAAGCAAGTACTAAGATTTATTTAGATTACAGCATTCTTATATTCTTGTCGGCGAACGGCGATGAGATATAGGATCTGAAACAATTAATTAATTTACATAATATATATATTTATCACAGCCTCTAGGACACAGAGCCTAGACCTCCACTGCTGGAAATAAGCCTTCCAGGACATATAAAGGAAGAGTTTGGCCTACACTCGCCACGCTGGCGCTGGCCAGACGGATTGGCGGAGGTCTAAATACAATTTTAATGACAATTTATTGACGATTCCACAATTGGTTATTAGTGGAACCGGGTAAATATACGACAAATAAATATAAGTAAGAAAATGGTGTCAGGAAAGATACCTTCTTACCTTTGCCGCTTGCCACATTTCCTCTACATCAAAAAAGGCCTGTTCGGCTGCTCATACAGCCGAATTTAAAAAACACATCAAATATTACGCATTAAACAAAATTATAACTTGGTGGCATTTGGGGTTGAAACAATGGAGGACAAGAGTGTGGCGACCCCAAATGCCATAACTACCTAAAACAGAATATTTCCATTATAATTCAACGGGGAAATGCGGCGAGCGTTTTAGGTACCCTCCCTGGTGGTAAGCCCTTAGTTTATTTTGTAGAATAGTTTTAATTTCATAGGTAATTTTAGTTTATTTTTATTTATAATTGGTTTTTTAATCTATTTTATATTAATATTTTTGTAATTTATAGTAAGAAAAGTGCATTTCTAATTGCTTTCAGCTGGAGTTTCAATCGCGACTTTTTTAGATTTGAAGGAAACCTTCTTAGAACCGGGCCAACGTGGCCCTTGTATTTAATTGTGTATTTAAATAGAATATCTTAGTATTTCTTAAAATACTTAAATGTTTAGGAACCATTGAATTACTGACCCTAAGTATATACCTACAGTTAAATTTAAGATGCTACTATAAAAGAAATAAATTACAGTCTCTTTCGGCTAAACACATTATTTTTACTGGTATCGATTTTTTTTGTTATTTGCAGGCGTCGGCAGTCAAATCGATTGCTAGTAAACAAAACCAAATTAACAATCGACAAAAAAAAAAAAACATGCTGTAAGGGTCCAGTACTTATTTAACGTCATCATCATCAGTCTCTCCACTGCTGGATGTAGGCCTTCCCCAAGGATCGCCATTTCACACGATCTTTTGCCACCCTCATCCAGCCCCCACAAGCGAGGTCATCAGGTCATCCGTCCACCTGGCGAGGGGTCTTCCCACTATGCGTTTTCCTGTACGTGGTCTCCACTCCAGAACTCGTCTACTCCATCGGCCATCGGTTCTGCGACAGACGTGTCCGGCCCATTGCCACTTCAACTTACTAATTTTGAAGGCTATGTCGGTAACTTTGGTTTTCTGACGGATGTCAGATGCCATCAGAGCAATACCGAGCATAGCTCTCTCCATAGCTCGCTGAGCGACATTAAACTTGTGGACCAGACTCACTGTCAGTGTCCACGTTTCTGCTCCGTACGACAATACCGAGCATAGCTCTCTCCATAGCTCGCTGAGCGACCTTAAACTTGTGGACCAGACTCACTGTCAGTGTCCACGTTTCTGCTCCGTACGACAATACCGAGCATAGCTCTCTCCATAGCTCGCTGAGCGACATTAAACTTGTGGACCAGACTCACTGTCAGTGTCCACGTTTCTGCTCCGTACGACAATACCGAGCATAGCTCTCTCCATAGCTCGCTGAGCGACCTTAAACTTGTGGACCAGACTCACTGTCAGTGTCCACGTTTCTGCTCCGTACGACAATACCGAGCATAGCTCTCTCCATAGCTCGCTGAGCGACATTAAACTTGTGGACCAGACTCACTGTCAGTGTCCACGTTTCTGCTCCGTACGACAATACCGAGCATAGCTCTCTCCATAGCTCGCTGAGCGACCTTAAACTTGTGGACCAGACTCACTGTCAGTGTCCACGTTTCTGCTCCGTACGACAATACCGAGCATAGCTCTCTCCATAGCTCGCTGAGCGACATTAAACTTGTGGACCAGACTCACTGTCAGTGTCCACGTTTCTGCTCCGTACGACAATACCGAGCATAGCTCTCTCCATAGCTCGCTGAGCGACCTTAAACTTGTGGACCAGACTCACTGTCAGTGTCCACGTTTCTGCTCCGTACGACAATACCGAGCATAGCTCTCTCCATAGCTCGCTGAGCGACATTAAACTTGTGGACCAGACTCACTGTCAGTGTCCACGTTTCTGCTCCGTACGACAATACCGAGCATAGCTCTCTCCATAGCTCGCTGAGCGACATTAAACTTGTGGACCAGACTCACTGTCAGTGGCCACGTTTCTGCTCCGTACGACAATACCGAGCATAGCTCTCTCCATAGCTCGCTGAGCGACCTTAAACTTGTGGACCAGACCCACTGTCAGTGTCCACGTTTCTGCTCCGTACGACAATACCGAGCATAGCTCTCTCCATAGCTCGCTGAGCGACCTTAAACTTGTGGACCAGACCCACTGTCAGTGTCCACGTTTCTGCTCCGTACGACAATACCGAGCATAGCTCTCTCCATAGCTCGCTGAGCGACCTTAAACTTGTGGACCAGACCCACTGTCAGTGTCCACGTTTCTGCTCCGTATGACAATACCGAGCATAGCTCTCTCCATAGCTCGCTGAGCGACCTTAAACTTGTGGACCAGACCCACTGTCAGTGTCCACGTTTCTGCTCCGTACGACAATACCGAGCATAGCTCTCTCCATAGCTCGCTGAGCGACCTTAAACTTGTGGACCAGACTCACTGTCAGTGTCCACGTTTCTGCTCCGTCGACAATACTGGAAGAACGCATTTTTTATTTTTTTTATTTATTAGGTACACACAACAGAAATGGATACAAAACATTTTTTAAATTTCAAAACCTTACAATACAGTTCCAGTACCATCTCCAAAAGCATGTGCACACAGCATGCAATTATGAAACATTTACATATATTTAAAAATTAAAACAACAATACAATACCCGCAGTGAGTATAGTTCATAAATATTAATTTAGTTTCAGTCTGCTCGCCGTCCACAGCAAATTACTCCTTCCCAAAGGCCAGAAATAATCCACTGTAGAAAGCGAACACCTAGTTAAAATAATTCATTTTTTTTTTTTTTTTTTTTTTTTTTTTTTTTTTTTTTTTTTATTCCTAATATCTTGCACAAGTTAATTTTATAAATATTGGCGAATTGAAATAAATCAGGAGCGTCTCCCTGTAAACATAAATCATTGTATTGCCTACACATTCGAGTGAGGGGGTTGTTGCCTGCTATGTTGTTTGCAAAGGATTTGGTTCATTTAACGTATAGTGTTTAAATTACTGGTCAAAATAATTATCTAAAAACATACAACAACATAACAATCTATAACACAACTAACTGCAACGGATAAAAAGTGTTTTAGTAGAAAAATTAACTACTTAAATTAAATTAAAATCTTCATGAACAACATGCGTAGAAAAAAGCGCAGAAAATTCTAAATTCTTAATGTCAAATACATTAATGTAATTCTAAATAATCTAACTACAAAAAAATATATATATATTCATGCAAAATCGACAGCAATGTGTTGAAAACTAGTGAACCTGTTAGCGCGAAATATCCAGCAGTCTTCATAAACACCCTTACTCGTTCAATACGGGGAGCATTGATCTAAAAACATGGACCTTTATTTAATACATCATCATCATCATCATTACAGCCCCTAGAACACAGTGTCCTAGACCTCCACTGCTGGAGATGGCCCTTCCAGAACATATATCTGGATAATTTGGCCCACACTCGCCACGCTGGCCAGACGGCTTGGCAAGGATATGATGTCAATTTTTAATGATTCCACAAGTTGGTATTAGTGAAACCGGGACCGACGGCTTAACGTGCTCTCCGAGGCACGGGAACGGTGGTGTTCTTAATCTATGACAAATGTACGTAAGAAAAATGCATTGCTCATTGGTACATGTCGGGTGGGTTTGAACCGACCTTTGTAGGATTCAAGGAACGCGTTCTTACAACCGAGCCATTTAATGATACCCAAATGTAAATGTAAGAGCTAAACAATCACTTCAAAACATTGTAAATAATACTAATAAAAACAGTAACTTTTAATGTAAGTTTATTACAGGTTGCACCTAAATTCACGCAATATTGGAATTTTGTGTGTTGGCAACCCAAAACAAACAGTTTGACAGCTGACAGATAGTCAACAACAACAATGAACAGTAAACTTTTTTACATATATTTGGGGTAGTCGGGAGCCACACATTTTTAAAATTCACATTTAGCCAACTTTACCCTCATGACAACTGGCAAGCTCGTCGATATCTCTAGCTTAAACTCGAGAATTTGAAAAATAAAAATATTACGTCCCGGCCAAGATTCGAACCCAGTACCTCAAAGACCATGGACTTAACCGCTAGACCACGGAGGCAATTATAATTATTAGATACATTATATAAACTGGGACATGTCAATTTCAAATATATAAAAATGCATGTTCTTTTTTTAAAAAAATATACCTTGAAATAAGAAAATAAGAATCTAGTTTTAGTTATTACTTATATTATACGAGGGGCGTTCAAAATATTCTCGGTATGTGGATAAAAACAAACAAGTAGGAAAAGTTTGATATTTTTATTTTTCAATATACTCCCCCTCTATGTTCATACACTTATAAGATCGATCAATTATTTTTTTTAATCCCTCATAAAAATATTTTTTATCTTTGGTGTAAAAATGCTCCTCCACGGCCGTCTTCAACGCTTCATCGTCAGAAAATTTATTTCCACGCAGATCCTTTTTAAGATTGGGAAACAAAAAGAAGTCGCTTGGGGCTAAGTCCGGACTATAGGGTGGATGAGTAACAGTTTCAAACCCACATTCAACAATAGCTGCCTTGGCAATATGAGCAGTATGGACAGGGGCGTTGTCATGCAGAAGCAGAACACCTTTGGTTAACTTTCCTCGCCTCTTTTCTTTGATCGCATCTCTTAATTGACGTATAACGTTAGCGTAGTACTGCCCTGTGATATTTACACCTTTTTCTTTATAATCGATAAGCAAAACTCCTTCACAATCCCAAAATATTGTGGCCATGACCTTGCCAGCTGACGGGATTACCTTGAACTTCTTGGGATGAGCTGAACCCTTAATGTGCCACTGCATGGACTCCTGTTTGCTCTCTGGGTCATAATGATGAACCCAGGTTTCATCTCCAGTAACTATTTTTTGCAGCACCTCATCGGGATTTTCACCACACAGGTCGATAAAATCTGAACAGCAAGCCACACGCATATCCTTTTGAAGAAGCGTCAGCATTCGCGGAACCCATCTTGCACTTACTTTTGACATATTAAGATGGTCATGTATAATGTCATGTACGGTACCAATAGAGAGATTGGTTACTTGAGCTATAGATTTTACCTTCACTCGGCCGTCTTCCAATATAAGTTTTTCCACTTTATCGATATTTTCTTGTGAGGTAGCCACTACAGGCCGGCCAGGTCTAGGGTCATCTTCAATACTCTCCCTTCCACGCTTAAATTCGCTTGACCATTTTTGAATAGTAGATAAAGAAGGAGCAGACTCACGGTAAACACAATCCATTTCCTCTTTTATGGTTTTTTGATTTTTACCCTGTTTTGTCAAGAATTTTATGACGGATCGGTGCTCTAATTTCGTTAAAATTGTTAATTCGCTCATGGTGTTCATGTTTGTTCGGCAATTGCAGAAAAACAAAAGAACATCTCGGTTCCAATTTTACTTTTTTTTAATGTCAATGGATGAATCTTAGCGGCCAGTAACAAATATATATATAAAAGAGGTTGTAACGTATCAATACCGAGAATATTTTGAACGCCCCTCGTAAATGTATTATTCGGCAGACACGAGACATACAAATAAATAAATAAAGTAGAGAATGACGATTACAGTAATAATAATGAATATAACGATAATAAATAAATAAAGCAAAGCTATAACAAACTACAATAAATAAATGAAGATAAATTGTACGTAGATACGCAAAGGGATACAATCCACATTGAGTTTTAGGTTATAGGCCATTTGGATTTTAAATTAGTCCATCGATGGATTAGTCCAACATTTAATATATTTAGAATTATATTTCTTGAAATTATAAAATTAAAATTTTTGAAAATAATGTGGATTGGATGCGTAACTGCGTCCAATTTAGGACTATATCTACTATGCTTAAATACAAATATGTTAAAAACGCAATACAAGTACCTGCCATTTCCAAAACTATGGGAATGGGACCTTAAGGCAGCGATGAAACGTTAAAAAATACATTTTTCATTAGAAAAGCTAAAGCAGTGGCATAAGAGGATATTAATATTGGAGGTATATCTAAATACCGAATAATTATATACCAAACATAAGAGGATATTAATATTGGAGGTATATCTGAATACCGAATAATTATATACCAAACATAAGAGGATATTAATATTGGAGGTATATCTGAATACCGAATAATTATATACCAAACATAAGAGGATATTAATATTGGAGGTATATCTAAATACCGAATAATTATATACCAAACATAAGAGGATATTAATATTGGAGGTATATCTAAATA
This sequence comes from Tinea semifulvella, assembly GCA_910589645.1. Classification (NCBI taxonomy): domain Eukaryota; kingdom Metazoa; phylum Arthropoda; class Insecta; order Lepidoptera; family Tineidae; genus Tinea; species Tinea semifulvella. The sequence goes on along the minus strand of OU342619.1, from coordinate 325,476 downwards.
CCGAATAATTATATACCAAACATAAGAGGATATTAATATTGGAGGTATATCTAAATACCGAATAATTATATACCAAACATAAGAGGATATTAATATTGGAGGTATATCTGAATACCGAATAATTATATACCAAACATAAGAGGATATTAATATTGGAGGTATATCTGAATACCGAATAATTATATACCAAACATAAGAGGATATTAATATTGGAGGTATATCTAAATACCGAATAATTATATACCAAACATAAGAGGATATTAATATTGGAGGTATATCTAAATACCGAATAATTATATACCAAACATAAGAGGATATTAATATTGGAGGTATATCTAAATACCGAATAATTATATACCAAACATAAGAGGATATTAATATTGGAGGTATATCTGAATACCGAATAATTATATACCAAACATAAGAGGATATTAATATTGGAGGTATATCTAAATACCGAATAATTATATACCAAACATAAGAGGATATTAATATTGGAGGTATATCTAAATACCGAATAATTATATACCAAACATAAGAGGATATTAATATTGGAGGTATATCTAAATACCGAATAATTATATACCAAACATAAGAGGATATTAATATTGGAGGTATATCTAAATACCGAATAATTATATACCAAACATAAGAGGATATTAATATTGGAGGTATATCTAAATACCGAATAATTATATACCAAACATAAGAGGATATTAATATTGGAGGTATATCTGAATACCGAATAATTATATACCAAACATAAGAGGATATTAATATTGGAGGTATATCTAAATACCGAATAATTATATACCAAACATAAGAGGATATTAATATTGGAGGTATATCTAAATACCGAATAATTATATACCAAACATAAGAGGATATTAATATTGGAGGTATATCTAAATACCGAATAATTATATACCAAACATAAGAGGATATTAATATTGGAGGTATATCTAAATACCGAATAATTATATACCAAACATAAGAGGATATTAATATTGGAGGTATATCTAAATACCGAATAATTATATACCAAACATAAGAGGATATTAATATTGGAGGTATATCTAAATACCGAATAATTATATACCAAACATAAGAGGATATTAATATTGGAGGTATATCTAAATACCGAATAATTATATACCAAACATAAGAGGATATTAATATTGGAGGTATATCTAAATACCGAATAATTATATACCAAACATAAGAGGATATTAATATTGGAGGTATATCTGAATACCGAATAATTATATACCAAACATAAGAGGATATTAATATTGGAGGTATATCTGAATACCGAATAATTATATACCAAACATAAGAGGATATTAATATTGGAGGTATATCTGAATACCGAATAATTATATACCAAACATAAGAGGATATTAATATTGGAGGTATATCTAAATACCGAATAATTATATACCAAACATAAGAGGATATTAATATTGGAGGTATATCTGAATACCGAATAATTATATACCAAACATAAGAGGATATTAATATTGGAGGTATATCTAAATACCGAATAATTATATACCAAACATAAGGGGCGGTGTGGAGAGCCCGTGGAACATCTCGGACACCATGGGCTTTCTTGCGCTAGAAGTGCTGGCCGCATTCCTCGTCACGCTGCTTTGAACGACATCATTCGAAGGGCTTTTGTCGCTGCTGGAGTACCCGCGATCCTAGAACCCTCTGGGATTGCGCGGAGCGATGGCAAAAGACCCGACGGCATGACCGTTGGGCCGTGGAAACTTGGCAGGTCCCTGGTGTGGGATGCGACATGTGTAGACACATTAGCCCCATCACACATCCAGGCGACATCGTCAAGCGCGGGAAGTGCGGCGGTTTCTGCTGAGAACCTCAAGCTGCGCAAATACGCCAACCTCAGTACAGGTTACGAATTTGCGCCGTTTGGGGTCGAGACGATGGGCCCATGGGGACACTCAGCCAAGCGTCTGGCCAAGGAGTTGCAATTATTTCTGCCAACGTATTAGCTTAGCTATACAGAGGGGAAATGTTGCCGGCCTTCTTGGGACTATCACTGAAGGGTCGTCTCTAGAGGACATTTTTTACTTTTAGTTTTTTTTTTTAAATTAGTTTTAGTTTATATTTATTTTAATTTTTACTTTTAAGTTATCAATTAATTAATTTGTTAATGAAAAAGGTAGTAAAAGGTGTTAGTAAGGACATCCTGTCATGTGAGGACTAGCTTTAGTATTAAAATGAATTTTTAGTATTTGTTGCGGCGCGTCCGACCTCTATTGACAGACTCTTGACATTCTTTTTGACTGACAATATTGGAGGACTAATTTATTTGACATATTGTTAGAATATGACATTGACAAACAACTTTCTACTCAGACTTGACCAAGACGAAACGATTATAAGTATTTTTATATAATTTACACTGAAGACGACACCAAATTGACGACAAAACTATTATGTACCAGACGGACGGTATAGTATTAATAATACAACAAGAACATTTTGGAAGAAAGAATACAAACCGGTTATTCAAAAACAAATAAAGAAAACATTCCATATAAAATAAAATAAATAATTTGACGGTTTTTTTGGCATTATAAAGTTTTTAAAAGACATAACACAGACATAAATTTTCGGTATTCAGATTTACCTTTTTATATGTAATTTATTAGTTATTTTTGCATTTTAATATTATAAATGAAAAAAAGCTATTACTTAAACTAGCATTATAAAACATCGAGTAAGCTATTATGTTTATATTTAAAAACAATATTTATTAAACAAATAAGTATTTGATGTATATAAAGCGTCATATAATAAAAGATATAATGTATTGAAAGAAAAATTATTGTATAATGTTAGGTTAAAAAAACATATCGTGTTAGTAACAATAAAAATAAGGGTTATTAATCGTCGGGTAAAAAGTAAAACTTATATATATATACTATATACATATATACGAGTATATACATATAAATATAAAAAATATTATAAAATTATGGTACTTAATGAGTTTTACCATTAACCAACGATGTTATGTAAAAAAATAATCAATTTTTTTAGAAAGCATTAAGTAGCAGAACTCATGTATGATTTTATAAACTACTATTAATATTTAATAGAAGTTTTTAGGTTTACTTATTATTTTATAAATTCAGTATATTTATTCGAAGGAACATTACACATTATTATTATTAAATAATAAAAAATACAACTAAAACCTAAAAAAAATATAAATAAAAAACTTGCTCCAAATCACTACCAATAGAAGTGTCAACGATAGGTAGCATTGCTACGTCGAATGGCAAAGCTTATCCTTTGGCCCAAATATTGGCCAGCCCTTTTGTCTCCTGAGGTTGTGACGAGCTGTTTTAATATTTATTGATAATGTATATTTTACAGCATAATGCAAATTCTAATTGCATAATATGATGCCATATAATGTCTGATATTTTTGTAAAATTATGAGAATTAAATGAAAATATATATATATATATTATGTATATATACTTACAGCTCCATGTTAGGCACTGTGGTGTGTGCGCAGGCGGCGGGAACCTTCACGTGGCAGTGCTTATGACACTTGAGAAGACAGTCCCGACACTCGTAGCCCTGTTTGCCGATCCGACGGGCAATCGTCTTCTGGCAGACCTCGCAAACTGTGCCACTGTCATGGAGAATCAAATTTATACTTAAAGACATAAAATATAATAAGTCTAGATGCCAAACGGTTATAAGAATTAAAGCTCATCGATTAATAAACATTAAAGAACATCGTCTCAGACTTAATTAGTCTATGACAATGCATTGCTGGCGCGGTGGTGGCTCGGTTGTAAGAACGCGTTCCTTAAATATACAAACGACATTACAAATTGACATTTTTATGACAATTTATTAACGATTCCACAAGTTGGTATTAGTGGAACCGGGACCGACAGCTTAACGTGCTCTCCTCACGGGAACGGTGGTGTTGTAAGTCTATGACTGCAGTACGTAAGAAAAAAGTATTTCTCATTGGTACATGCCGGAGGGGTTTGAACCGACCTTTGTAGGATTTAAGGAACGCGTTCTTACAACCGAGCCACCACCGCGATTGAAACAAGACTTACCTAAAATTAAAGAAATGTTACTACGGAAGGATTCTGTTACCAACCCTTTTGCCTAACTTCTGTGTCTAAAATGTAGGATTGTGTTTCCCCCTTTTAAATGTGAAAAAGCAATGCAAAAAGTCTTAAACTCCAAATCCTTGTAATTCGATTTTTTCATTTACAAGTTATAGTTTAGAAGGACTTTCCGAACGCAATGTTATTAATTAATTAACTAGGAAATATTACATGCTATGTCAGTAAAGTAGGTAATATAAAAAATGACTTACCCGCTCAAATGTTTGGCAATGAACGTGTGTTCATTGTATATGTGTAGCTTCACGCCCTTCCGCCTCCAGCGAGACCTCTGGGCCACGGTCAGAGGGACCAGGTAGTGCTTCTTGATGCCCGCCTCGATGGTCTCCAGCACCAAGGTCGAGGCTTCGTGGATGAAGGTGCGAGCTGATGCTGTACTGAACCCAGACATCTCGCTAAGGGAAGATCTGGACCAGTTAATTTTAAGAAACAAAAAGGGTTTTTTTTCAGGTTGGTAGTGATTTGTAAGGTTAGTTTGTTATGAAAGAGGCGGATTTTAGATTTTTTTATGGAAAAAGTAGGTTTATGTAAGAGGTATTGGTAAGCGTGTTGAAAAAGAAAACAGTTTTTTTTTCATATTGCATAGTTATGGAAAAGTGCAATGAAAGGTAATGGAAAAAAAATCAAAATAAATCAAATTTGAACAAAGCAAAAGCATGCATTTAACAAGCGCAAATAGTTGCAAGAAATAGCATTCATATTAAATTGAAAATGGTAAAAATGATAGATTAGTGACGGAAATACCAGTGTTACCAGATTGAAGAGTGCCCCCATGTTGCGTGTGTTGCAAGTTGAAAAAAAAAGAAAACAACAACAAATTAGTGCCAAGTTTCTGTTATAAAGTATCTTTATAGACAGATTGTAGCGATGCGCGATGGCAAAACCAAATTCATTTTCACGTCGGAATATAAAATAATAAGCCAAGAATTAGGGAGGTTAATTTATGATAATTATTACAATATGTATAATAGTTTGGTTGTGACGAACTGTCAAATGTCTAGTGAATAAATATTTTATTATTATTATTTATAATTATTGTTGCATATCGTAGATTAACAGGTAAAACTCTTTAAGTAACTTTACACAAAAACAAGAAGAAAAGTATTAAATGTTTTCCTATTTATTTATTTCTACGATTGTGTGCACTATTTAAATATGGAAAAAAATATATATATACATTATTTTATTTTAATTTCATAGATATATTAAACGTTGACAGTTCGTCTTCAATTTAGTTTTGCCATGCGTAGTTAAGTTACTTAGGTACAAGAGTATATTTTTAATTTAAGATATTATATATAGTAAGATACCCAATTATTGACACTTAATACATGTTATTACTCCATAAATGACTTCTTAAATGATAAAAAAGAAAATTATGTACTAATATTAATTACGCTACAATTGACATCTAGAATAATTATTTAATTAATTATATTTTGACATTGAAATCTATTTGACCAATTATTATTTATGATTTATACCACTGTGCCAATATTTCTTAATTTAAAATTGTGCCTCATATTTAAACTCCATCTTTATCGTTTTCAATAACTAATCACATTGTAGCACATTATTAAACAAAACAACACCACTTTTAATCAACAATATCCACAGTAAATTAATTTACAAAACAAAAACTTCCACTTGACATGTTCGCTCAAAATGGCGCGTAGGACCTTTTTTGATGCATTTTTAAATTCATCATCATCACAGCCCCAGAGTCCTAGACCTTTACTGTTGAATATGAGCCTTCCAGAAAATTCTGGAGTTTTTGGCCTACAAGCGCCACGCTGGCCAGACGGGTTAGCGAGGGTCCAATGTAAATTTTATAATGACATTTTATTAACGATTCCACAGGTTGGTATTAGTAGAACTGTGACCGACGGCTTAACGTGTCTAATGTAATTAAGAAAAGTACTTATTGGTACATGCTGGGGGGATTTGAACCGACCTTGGTAGGATTTTAAGGAAACTGAGCCACCACCGTTCTTTTTTAAAGTTATTTTTACGAAATAATAATGTAGTAATCAATAATTGGGTATAAAAATATATAATATTTTTTAGGCTGATGGCCTTGAGTTACCAAAGCCATAATGAATAAAGAAAAACTGAAATAAAAAAATTTTTTTGTTCTATAACGGATTTTAGAACTATAAAGAAACATATTTACAAGATTTACCTTCTAGAAGTCCTGGATTCATCTCCGGACTGTGCGGGGGAGGCTCCGGCAGAATACACGTTCCTACTGGGGATGGCTAGGGTTTGATCTGATTAAACAAAAATATCTATCACTAATACGAACAAGGTAGTACTCGGAGGTACCGGGTTCGATTACTGGGACACAATAATTTATTTGTGTTATTTCTCGAGTTTGGTACGTTAAAGACATCGACGAGCTTGCCACGGCAGTAAAGTTGACTGAATGTGAACCAAATACCAAATAAACAAACTAAATATAAAAAAAAAGCTATTGCATAGCATTTTTTATCAACTTATGCAATTATAATTATTTATTTATGCAACACTTTATACACAAATTTTACGCTATTCACTGTTCTACATAGATGATAGATACCTATATACTTTCTTACAAACCGCTGTTTGTTCTCGTCTCGATCCGAGCGAGCTTCGTACAGTCGTACCATATACATACACGTTCAGGTTCAACTAGTCGCTATGGTCTATCCCAGTTCTGATTTTAAAATTATGGTCTACCTATGCTATCCCAGTTCTGATTTTAAAAGTATGGTCTACCTATGCTATCCCAGTTCTGATTTTAAAATTATGGTCTACCTATGCTATCCCAGTTCTGATTTTAAAAGTATGGTCTACCTATACTATCCCAGTTCTGATTTTAAAATTATGGTCTACCTATGCTATCCCAATTCTGATTTTAAAAATACCTCGATTATGTCTCTCAGCACTGATACTCCGAACGTGTGTGTTGTCGTCACTATCGGGTAGGTCCAGGGATTGTCCGCGGGTTCGACTCCGGCCGAGCCTTCTCTTGATGGTCCCGAAGAAGTCCCGCTTCTTCTTCCGCGGTGCCCTCTCTGGAGGCTCACTCTCCAAGTGCTTGTTCACGTAGTCTCCTTGCTAAAAGAAATATATATCGTCAGTGAAAAGGAAAAACAGTCAGAAGACCCACATAGGCCCAAAAATATTGAAATGGTATTTTTTTCAGCATAAATTAGTACAGGTTTCGCAATGATCGGAGCATTTTTAGATGGTTTTATGAGTTTTAAATTATGACTCCATCCTTACTCTGTGTTCGACTTGTCGCTGTAAGCGATTTTCTGTACTTTATTTCGCTTTGAAAGTTGTAAGACGGCGTTAATCTGGGAGGTTTTCACTTTAAGCAAAATTCAGTAAAAAAGCGTGCTTTGTTTTGCTTTTAAATTAAACACGACATTAAAACTTTCTTAACGAGCTGTTGCAGCGTCGTGCTTTTTTTAACTTAAAACATTTATTTCCACAATGTCTTTTTATTTAACAGTCGTTTCTTACATACATTTGTCAAAGATTTACAACACCACCGTTTCCAGGAGAGCACGTTAAGCTTCAGTCCCGCTTTCACTAATACCAGCTTATGGAATTGAAAAAAAAGTAATTGAGAAATTGGCATCAAAACCTTGCCAACCCGCCTGGCCAGAGCGTGGCGAGTGTAGGCCAAATTATTCAGAAATTTCTGGAAGGCCCATCTCCAACAGCTCCACTGTACTCTAGGACTCTATTATGACAGTACTTACATACTAAATATATTAATTTTATATAAATTACAAATATAATGCAGTTATAAAGGAAAAGTTATGAAGATAAAAGGAGGGTAGGTGTAAAGTAAACAAGTGTTTTTCGTCTCTAATAATATTTAATTTGTTTTTAATAGTTTAAAGTCTTAATATTAAACATATTTTATATATTTATGTAGAAAAAGTATATATGCAAAGCTAGTGATAAAGTTTTTGCCCTAACCCTGCCGGGAATTTAACTCTCAAATATATTTTTTTTACACTGGTGACACTTAACCGAAAATGGCATCTACAGACAAGATTCTTCAGTCCCAACAGCTGTTGGAGAGCAGATTGGCTGGTAGAATGACTGAATTTGAATCTCAGTTACTTGCTGCACGGGAAGGAGCTGCTCCTAAGCTTACATTGGATACCATTGCTAAGGAGTTCCAGGAATTCAAAAATTTTGCATTTGAAATGATGTCGTTACTGAGACAACAAGTAGTTGAAATGCAAGCAACAATTGATGGATTGGAAACTAGAAGCAGATCAGATTGCCTTTTACTAAAGGGCATCCCCGAGCAGCCCGGAGAAAACATATTACAGGTGGTGGTAGATGTGATACGGAACAAACTTGGAATCCCCAATGCTGATGTGCAGTCACTGCGTTCATGCTACCGTCTGGGGACTCACAGTGACTCTTCGACACGGACTGTTCTTATGCGTTTTGGAGATTTCAGACTTCGACAGTTGGTATGGAAGAACAAAAGTAAATTTAAAGGAACTCCATTCAGCTGCTCTGAATTTTTAATTAAACGTCGGCAGCAGTTGCTTGTAGATGCATGCAGTATTTATGGCCTAAGGAGCTGTTGGACCCAGGATGGGATTGTTGTGGTGAAGTTGCCCGACGGGTCTAAACATAAACTGCAGAACCATCTGGAACTAAAGGCATTGGAGGCAATGGCAGCTGCTGCTCACCAATTGCATAGTGAACAGCCTAGAGAGCGCCCTAAAAGAGCTCAAAGGGTGGTTAAATAGACTTGCATACTAACATACTGGAGTGGACGCTTTGCTTAATAAAAAAGCTTAATAGTATATATGTTTATTTTGTTGTACTGTTTTTAACACTCTGCCTTATTTGTTATATATAGGGTATGGGATTTAGCTAATTGGAACTCGGATTGGTGGGGTGGAGGGCGTTGGTCGCCAGAGTGCATTCTTTACACATACAAATAAAGCAAACTAAATTGTAATTGATTATAATAAATTTTGATTACATACACAAAAACAAATAATGATATACAACATGTAGTCTTTTGGTGGTCTATGAATTAATTAATAAAAGTTTTAATGAAGGAAAATGCATTCGGTGTCCTGTGCTCTTCTATTTGCCGGCCCGGGAAATAAGTATTGTCCTGAATAATAGCTATTTTGTGTCTAAATTATATATTTATTAGGTACTAATTGCAAATGTGTAGGTAATGATACTTATCCTATCACTGTCATTAGAAATTAATTGATGGATCCAGTGCTGTGGGTGTGGTGCAGAGGCTATGATAAAGTGTCTTGTCTTGTTGGTGTGTCAGATTGTGGCCAATTCATACAAAATTACAACATGTTTGGGCATGGGAATAGAATAAAAGTGCTGTATCTTGGCATCCCATGCCAAGTAGTATGCCATAGGTTGGGGAATTATTGTTTGGTGATTAAACCAATTTCACTGATAGTCTGCGCCGATGTAGTTAAGTCTGTACAAATGTTTGTGGTGTTACAAGTGGGTATATGTAGTTGGGACCATAAGCATTTCTGCAGTGGACTTGTATTGTTGAATTTAGATTAATAAGATATACTGCACTACTTGGTCACTGCACTTAATTTGTCAATATTCATTCTTGGTTTTATGGTTGAAACCTGAAAACTTGTATTTGCTGATCATTTTGATAATATATAAATAATCCTTTAATTATTACATGTCACTTTATCACCAACATTGGTAATCAATATTAATCAAACTTATGATAATAAAATAATAGGATACCTAAACATCTTATATACAGCAATAAAGGCATTTTTTTGTTTTATTTTTAAAATTGTGGCATAATGGATGGATAAGGCAAAGGAATAATTGGCTAAGTCCCAGCCATGTATGCGTTCGGAAATAGATTGAGTCTTTCCGTTTTCGTTGTACAATGCGTGTTATTATTGAGCCAAGAAAAACTTTTGCTTAATGCGGCACGCGATGCCAGTTGTGCAAGAATACAAGTGTTTCGGAATTACAATAAAGTGGTATTAAACGTCATCTTGCCATTCGTTCATTACGAGCGTTTCATTTATTTACTTTTTTTTGTAGTTCATATTGTGTAAAATGGATGGCGTTCGTTACTTTAGGATATTAATTTGTGGCAGAGTGTTACTTACATAATATTATGATTTAAGGCTACATCTATTGTTTAATAACTTAGTAATTAAAAAAAATAGTATTAAATACTATTATTAATTATTTTAATTTTATTTTTGTAGAACATATTTATAGATTTTTTGTATTAGGCATGTACTTCGGTATGTATCTCATAAGTTAATCAGTGTAACTAGTGTTTTTGTAACCCGCTTGCCGGCAGGACTGGCAGAGTTTGAATATTAATATTGTTTTATAATTCTAGTAGTATTCTATCATATCATTTATATTATACCTACAGATATTATATATTTATTTACGTATATTTTATATATTAACTTATATTTACAATACCTCCAAAGTAGCTGCTATGTCAAGTTCTGATGATGATGTCTCCTTACAGTCTTTTGTGTCCTGTGATGGGTCTACGAGTAGTGACTCATTTCATGACGCTCTTGATTTGGATGTCTTGCTTGTTAACCGTTTGGGAAGTTTCAATAGAAATTTCAATGTGTGCCATATTAACGCACAAAGTCTGCCTGCACATTACACGGACCTAGTTGTAACCTTTTCCTCTCCAAATGTAGTTGACGCCGTGCTAGTGTCTGAATCGTGGCTCAAACCGAGTCTGTCATCAGCCTCGTATGCATTGCCGGGATACGTACTTATACGTAATGACCGTACGGGATGTAATGGAGGCGGGGTGGCGATTTACCTGCGTGCTGATTTGCCGTATAAAATTGTTTCTTGTTCCCCTAACGAATATTCGGCTTCTCCAGAATATTTGTTTATTGAAGTTCTATTATTAGGTTCCAAAACTCTTGTGGGTGTAGTGTACTGTCCTCCGTTGATAAATTATTTTGCTAAATTAGAAACTATGTTTGAGGAACATGTTGCACTATACTCACATCATATTATAATGGGCGACTTCAATACTTGCCTCATCAGTGATCAAATAGCCTGTAAGTCTCGTGCAGCCAAATTTAACAATATTATATCTTCTGTCAATTTATCCCTTTTGCCATCTGGCCCCACTCACCACCTAGATATGTCTGACACGCTTCTCGATCTGATGCTTACTTCTCGCCCTGACTTGGTGTCTTCTCATGGTCAACTTCTTGCCCCATCCTTTTCTCACCATGATCTTCTTTTTCTGTCGTACAAATCGAAACCTCCCAAATATAGTCCACCAACAATTTTCATGCGGCATTTCAGCCGCATAGATATAGGCAAACTGCGCGCGGATGCGTCTGATATTGATTGGCTACCTCTTATTTCTGCCAACAGCATTGATGAGAAGGTGTCCATATTTAGGAAAGAGGTAATCAGAATATATGATAGTCATGCACCAATCCGTCCCACAAGACTCAAGCGCCATCCAGCCCCATGGATCAGCGATGATATCCGCCTTGCGATGAAGAAGCGGGATAATGCTTATCGCAGGTACCGTAAAAACCGCAGTGATGAAAACAGTGAGCTATATAGAGTTGCAAGGAATCGGTGCAATCAAATGTGTCGAGTCGCAAAACGACATTATTTTTATGAAAACATACGACGTAATTCTCCCTCAAAAACCTGGAATTTTCTAAAGTCTGTTGGCCTAGGTCGGTCTCATAGTGAAACCAATCTGGGCAATGTTACACTCGATCAACTCAATAAACATTTTGCTTCTGCTCCTGTGCTCAGTAAAGACATTAAGACACGAACATTAACTGAAATCGCCGAGTATCCGTTGCCAGACATTGAAACATTTACATTTGCTGAAGTTTCTGATGATATTATACTTAAGACGATTAAATCCATTACTTCTAAAGCAGTAGGATGTGACGCTATCGGTCGTGCTATGATCGTTACCATAATAGACCTTTTACTTCCCACAATTACCCATATAATTAACTACTCGCTCAGTTCTAGTCAGTTTCCCTCCTCGTGGCGAGAAGCGTACATTATACCACTTCCTAAAAAACCCTCACCTTCACTTCCTAATCACTATCGTCCTATTTCAATTTTACCTTTCCTTTCTAAAGTACTAGAGCACATTGTCTATAAGCAACTTTCCAGTTTTCTTTTTATACATGATTTACTCAATCCACATCAATCTGGTTTTCGCCCCGGTCATAGCACAACTTCAGCTTTGCTTAAGGTAACTGAAGATATCAGAAATGGCATGGATGAATCAAAAGTTACTATATTGGTATTAATTGATTTCACGAATGCCTTTAACACAGTTGATCCTGATCTGCTCATCGCTATGCTTTCTCGTCTAAGATTATCATCAGAGTCATTGGACTGGTTTTCACAGTATCTTATTGGTCGCCGGCAAAAGGTCCGTGTGGGTCAGGATATGTCTGCATGGTGTGACCTGTTCACAGGGGTACCACAGGGTGGCATTCTTTCTCCTCTTTTATTTTCTTTATTTATAAATGCAATCACCTTTTCTCTCCATTGCCAATATCATCTTTACGCCGATGACTTGCAACTCTATATACAAACTGATATTAATACCGTAAATAGTGCTATAGCTTGGTTGAATACGGACCTGTCTCACATTAATTCCTGGTCTAAACGATTTGGGGTGGTGGTCAATCCGAGCAAGTGTCAGGCCATAGTGATTGGGAGTTCCAGACTCATATCTAAAATTGTTCTCACTGATCTGGTGCCGGTTTGGTTTGACAACGCACCCATCCCATTTTGTAGCGACGTAAAGGACCTAGGTGTATTTATCGACTCTGATCTTGGATGGACTACACAGCTCACAAATACGAAGCGTAAAGTTTTTGCCTCACTTCACTCGTTAAATAAGCTAAAACATTTCTTGCCAGTAAAAGCAAAAATATCGCTAGCCCAGAGTCTTCTATTGCCACTTATTGACTACGGGGATGTGTGCTGTGTGAACATGACAGAGGATCAACTTAATGGGATGGATCGTCTCCTTAATACGTGTATCAGGTTTATTTTCTCGCTACGCAAATTTGACCATATTTCTGAATATCGTGCAAAACTTAAATGGCTGCCAATCCGTTTACGAAGAAATATGAGATCACTATGTCTTTTATTCTCTGTGCTAAGTGAACCTGATACACCGAAATATTTAAAGGATATGTTTTTTTACCTCAGCTCCTTTCACAATAAAACTCTTCGCTCCTCACATAACTCTCTCCTTTCTATCCCTTCCCATCACACAAACTTCGTTAGCAAATCTTTTGTTGTATCCGCTTCATCCCTCTGGAACAAACTTCCTGTTGAGATCAGACAGGCACCCAGCAGAGCAATATTCAAAAGAAGAGTGTATACTTATTTCTATGAGTCCATAGCCTAATTTTTAATTATTTTTTATTTGTTTAACTTTTTTTGTTTCAATTTTTTTTTTTTTTTTTTTTGTAATGTAACCGGTTCACGGGAACGTGGTAGTTGTTTTTGAAGGTATTATTATTAATGTATTATGTTATAAGTAATTAAATTATACTCTTATTATGTATATATATATATAGTTTATGTAATATTAGTATGTACGTGTATGTACCTATATTATTATATGTATGTGTATTGCCATATATATATATATATTTCAGTTTTTAAATATTATTACGATTGATTATTCTATTTATTTGCACCGTACTCAATATTAAATGATCTCAATGTCCCAAAGGTTAACGGGCAGAGAATGCCTAGCGGCATTACGTTCGCCTTTTGTATTTTTTTTACAATAAAGTTTTAAAATAAATAAATAAATAAATAACATGTTAATTAAAGCAAAACAATTAAAAACCAAAAAACATACCTGTGCATCTTCGCCGTTAGTTTTAGTGCCATTTTCTTTGATCCTAACAGATTTGGCGGGAGATTGCGGCGGACTGGCGGCCATCTTGTTATTGTCTATGGTGTCGACTAGTGTCTCTATGGCTACGTCATTATCGCCCCGTTCTATTTCAATAAAACGTCCAGAGTCCGTCATTTCGACCTTTTCGTTTGGTTAGTTGAAAACAAAGACAACATATTAATACAAGAAAACCATGCATTTAACCCGATGTTCGACTTGTCGCTGTGAGCGTTTTTTGTTACTTTTTTGAAAGTCGTACGACTTGCGTTTTCATTCGCGTTAAGCAAAATTCAGCAAAAGAAGCTCGCTTCGCTTTGGTTTGCTATGGCGTCATAAGAAGAAGGCTGAACTGTCAAATCGCATACACATTAAAGTACGATTGTTCATGCTAAACGTAACCGGGAACCGTAAACATCCAAAAACTAATCATCAGTGATTAGAATACCTAGTGCTAAGACATTAAAAAATATAACAAGAAGCCAAACGGTATGAAAATAAAAGTTAACAATGGTTTCAGAATAAACTAGTTCATAATGAACTAGGCACTTTACGCCAGTTATGTGCACACCGTCCGCAGTGCCTTAAAAATTACTAAGACGGGAAGAATGCATAAATAAATTCTATACTGCCTATATTCCTATATCCTTTAATCTTCTATCTTATGGCAAAAAAGGAATGATAGACTGAGATAACTGATAAAGTGTGTAATTTTTTTTTTCATCACTTTTCCTGACATTTTGGTGATATAAATTATAATTTCAGCCAGCCACTTCTTACTTCATTTTAAAATCTAACTGTTCGTTCATTGAATTACTACTTGACAATTTTTCAAAATGTGTTTTCACTTGGATACGCAGCAGTTGCAAATGGCTGCCGGATGAAGTCACGTATTCTATGTTCGACTTGGCGCTATAAGCGCATTTTATATCGCTTTAAAATTCGTTCGAGTAGCGTTACTTTGCTTTCTAGTCTAACACGGCTGCGTATTATTAAGTGACGTCACTCACGCTGACTAATGATTTTAAGGTAACGTTCTAAAATCTAAAATAATGTATTTATTTAAAATATAAACGGAAATCAATGTGATTATAGGTACCTACCTACTCTGATAACATTTTAAGACTCCACGGTATACTAGTATTTATAATTTATATTTAATTTTATTTCCTTTATCTTTATATACAGAACAATATTAATATTTATATATTACACTTATTTTCAATATTTATCATTGACACTTATTTAAACATGTCCTACACCTCCTATATATTGAATAGTTTTAATTATCTTCACTTTGTCTAGTGGTAGAAATTATCTGGAATTACCTTCAGGGCCCATGCAGGACAAAACACTGGTGTGGGGGCCAACAAATGTCATATACGTTATTTTTTTATCTGCTAAAATAAATATTTCATTTCATTTCAAAATAAAACAAAGAACGCATTTTTTTTACAATAGTAGTTGACTATTTGAGTCGTTCGATTGTTTGTTGTTGATGAATTTGTCGTAAATTCCCATGTCACCACATTTTTAAATTATACTTTCATTATATTTTAGTTGTTTATTTTACGAATTCTTTAATTGAATGTACGAGTATTCTTCTATGAAACCTACACACCAGACCGATGTCAAAATGTATTTTGTCTGCTCGCTGCTTGATTTTTTATTAAACTGAAAAGCTAATTTTAATTTATATGTTAACGTTTACAAGCATTTTTTTATTTGTTAGCGTTTAAAAGATAAAATCATCCAAAGAAGATACATAACTAATAGTCTTTTATTTTTAAATAACATTTTTCAAAAAATAATTTAAATAAATTGTAGATAACAATAAGAGAAAGAGATCTAACATTAGAACATTGAAGTAGGTACAAATTATTGTAAATATTTAAAATATCTTACTTTTATAGATTTCTGTGGTTCCTATTGTAGACATCCAAATCCATGCAAGGAAAAAAAACATTATAATTAATATTAACAAATCAAAATCGTTTTAAATAAATTCTTTATCATGCAAAAACGGGAACACAAAAACTGTTTTACCAACTGAGCTATCTTAAAAATAAGAATATTTTTTATACGAAAAAAAGTGCAAGTTTTGTTTTGTAAATTAATTTACCGTGGATATTGTTGGTCAAAAATGATGTTGTTTTGTTTAATAATGTGCTATAATGTGAATAATTATGGTAAACGATAAATTGGATAAACGACAAGTTCCAGTTAATTTTTTGCGGTTTTCCCGCGCTTTGAACTCCTATATTTTACCCGACGTGTTTGGGCTATAATACCGCGTGTGACTCCAAGAAAAGCATCAAATCTGCAACATCTGGAATTTGATGATAACATCAGACTTGGCTGTATGGGCTAGACCCTTTGTCTTCCCTTTCATCTCATTCATCGTCCATCGGGAGAAGAAAACACAAAAAAACTCGAGATTTTTTTAAGTTTATTATTTTATGCAAAAAAGTGGTACATATGGTTAGGCACGTACCTACTTACTACATTAGATAAACAAAGCCATTTTTTATTAATTTATTCAAACAATTCTCGGTCGGTAAAACAGTAGCGATTGAATTAATCAAATGTAAATAAATACGACTTACCCTCTGTACAGAATGTATTATGAGTGTGGATTTGTTGGCAACACTGGTGGGACTGAGTTCGAGTTCCCGTAGCGCCGACTCCGTCAACTGAGAGCTGTTGTGACCTTAGAATCATAAACGGTATTTATTTATAGTGAATAAGTATCTAGTAACTGCCCCCGTAGTCTAGCGGTTAAGTCCGTGGATTTAGACACGGAGGTACAGGGTTCGATTCAATATTTATTAATTATTATTTAAATTACTGTATTTTTATTTTGACTTAAAGGCCCAATTAATGGATACTGTAATAGCATGTGGTGGTTGCCTGTAATTGGTGCAGCATCTGGTTTCTGTTTTGATTGCAAAGAAAGATTGACGAACCACTGAACCAGATATATAATGCGAAAGTTGTGGGTGAAAGAGGCCCTGGCAGACCGAGACTCACATATCACGATCAAATAAATAAAACACTGACTGAAGGTGCATTAAAAAGCCTTCGTAACAAAAGGGCATGTATGAAAAGGTTGATGAGTGTCGACGAAGCGAAAGAGGTATGTCGTGATCGTGACAATTGGCGCTCAATTGTCTCTGCCTACCCCGCAAGGGATCTGGCGTGAAGATATGTATGTAAACCTATAGTTACCGAATATTATTATTATTATTAAAATACTTTATTACATTTTAACTTAAAAGTATGTACAAAGGCGAACTTAAAGCCATTTCGGCTTACCTACCTCTAAAGCTAACCTTCGAGAGAGTGAGACAGTATATATGTGGGGTGCAATTTTAACCTTATTTTAAATTAGAATAAACTACATAAATAGTATCTGTACATAGAGTACTTAGATACTTATATATATAACGTATAAACTTACCATTTTGTTTGAAGGTAGTTTTTGTGGTGTTGGTGAGATGTCCGGCGGGGGACACGGTGCGGAGACTTTCCTTTAGTTTGAAGGGACGCGAGCCCAGCTGGGGGATGTCTGCACCCTCGATGAATAGGAACTATAACAATTATACAGGGTTGTAGACTGGATTGGAGATGGGTCTTCCAGAAATTTCTGGAGGATTTGGCCAACACTCGCCATGCTGGCCAGTCGGGCCTGATGTCATTTATTAATGACAATATTAAAGATTCCACAAGTTGGTATTATTAGAAACGGACCTGCAGCTTAACGTGCTCTCCGAGGCACGGGAACGGTGGTGTTGTAAATCTATGACAAATGTACGTAAGAAAAGTGCATTTCTCATTAGCACATGCAAGCCACCACCGCTCGTGGTATTATGCTTTAGTAGTGGTAAAAATAATAAAATAAATAGCCAATAGTCGGTCGCAAGCCCGAGAAACCATTCTTCTTCTGTCTCCATTTCAAAAAATATATAATAATATGTGATTAATTTATCTTGTTGACCGAATAGTTGTCAGATATCCGTTTTATCCCTAATGCATAACAAAACTTAACAAAAAAAAATCACGTGTGGCACTCGGGGACTGCCGCGGTAAAGCTATTGCAAAGCATTTTTTATGAACTTATGTAAATAATGTCTAAAAGAGATAGATTGTTAGCAGCTAGTCTACACGCAAACGTCTAGTCGCACGCACACAAACACCGTGCACCGTCTGTCGAACTGAAACGACGTTAGACGATGCTGCGCCGGTCGGAGATGGAGTGTTAGGATAATTTTCGTTACGGAATATCTTGATTCGGTCGCCGCGCTCAAAGCCCGCGATAAAAGCTATGCAATAGCTTAAAAATATTATTCACTAAATTTATTTATATTTCATTAGGTAAATTAAGATCCAAAAAATAGTAAGTACATGAATTGTTTTTAGAGAAATTGAGAATTTATGTTGTTTTACCTCGACAGTAAGTATGCCGGTGACGTCCTGGTCCTCCATGGGTCTGGTCTGCAAGGCTATCTGCTGACGTTGTGAGGGGGCAGCTAGCAACTCGTCAATACCCACTAACCCTAGGCCCAGGAATCTACAAAAATATACATTTTACAATCTATAATAAATTCAATCTCACTTTCCTAATCATGTGATACTACCAACTTTATACACAGCATGCTACAATAAAATTTAATAAAAAATAATAATAAAATATATATGTACAGTACTCCCAAATTAATAATGCACATACAGATCTTCGCTAATTGTCGTATTCCCGGAAACACCCGAATCATTGAATCGTAAGAGCCTAAACATTGCACTTGCATTTTGCACCTTGTTCGAAAGAAATAGAAGTCAATATCATGTGTACACAATCGAAAACAATTCGGGCGGTCGGTGACTGCATGTGTTCTCTCTGAGTGGAATTATATAGAGCTGATATTACACACCGTTCTTGGTTTTGTTTTCAAAGGTGAATTTAATTTCAACTTTAATTATCTTATTCAACTTTAAATAGTTTATTAATTTATTATTTTATTTATTAGTTTTTATTAGTTTATTACACATAATTCTACTAAATTATGCATTTTCGCACTTAACCACTCTATATACATATCGTCTTCCGACGCTCGGGGAATACGACCGTTGCCGAACAGTGACGAAGATTTCTATGCGCATTATCACTTTGGGAGAGCTGTAAATATAAAATATACTCGTAGCAAAGATTCTGACCTGTGTTGTGAACTGCCGCTGCCGGGAGAGGGCGGGCCTGTTCTGTCGTATATCTCGAACAGGAGCTCCGCTGTTTGGGGAGATAACTCGCTGGAAACAATGGTAATCATATTATTCTTTATTTATTTATTCAGAGAGAAAGAAGAGAGACAGGTGACATAGAAAGATCAACAGAGCAATTAAAATTATACCTCCCACCAGAATATTTCTCACTGTATGAACAATAGTGCAAATTGGCCAGAAATATCAGAAAACAACTGCATTTTGAAAACTAGGTGAACTTCTTGATTTCACTGAATATATCTACGTCCAAGAACCGCCTGTTGTACGTGTCGCACATCCCACGCAGCAGACATGGAAGAGATCGCAGGAGCGAGTCTGTCTCTGCCTGTCTGGCCTCGACAAATATTGTACAGTAGTGTCATGTCAGTTGTAAGTTTACGGTTTGAGATTGTCGTCAGTCTGTAATGTGTACATAGTTTGTCGTAGGACAGATACCCCGTTCCGTATCTGCGATTAAATACCTTTCTTTTGCACCCTCATTTGTTTCTTTTAACTTAACTTAGAGTCAGTTCCAGGCCTGGGGGAGAGCTCTAAGGCCAGCGCCACATTACGCGGAAAGTTCGTCGCTAAATATTAACGAAGAAACTGCGATACATTTTATTGCATATAATTATAGTTTATGGCCGTTGAAAATCTATGACAAACGTACGTAAGATAAAGAATTTTCATTGGTACTTGGCGGGGCTCGAACCGCGAACTCTTTTACTTTGTTTGATTGGAAAGCGATTTTACAACCAAGCCACTACAGCTCATAAAAGTCCTTATACACACGTACATTTATTTATTAAATTATTAACTAGTTAGTTGGACTTACAATAAGAAATGTTCTTCCCAAACGGGAGAGGTGGTTTCCTTCTTGAAGGCCGTCTGGTTCTTCTGGGGGGGCTCGTCCATCTCCACCACGCAGTATGGAGCCAGGCATCCCTGCTTACCTACGTTTTAAACTAATATTACCTACTTTAACGGCCGGTTGCAGAGAGTATGATTAAAATAAACTATGAATATTTTGACATACGCCACGTGATTGGTAAGTAGCTTGTCACTTGGTTATTTCAGACAAATACGTGCTTCATAGGCATATGTAAACATGTCAAAAGATAAGC
Source organism: Tinea semifulvella (assembly GCA_910589645.1). NCBI lineage: Eukaryota > Metazoa > Arthropoda > Insecta > Lepidoptera > Tineidae > Tinea > Tinea semifulvella. The sequence continues at coordinate 304,969 of OU342619.1, read as the reverse complement.
AGCCAATCTGCAATCGTTTGTAAGGATCACATTTTTTTAGGTAGACAATTAGGCGTAGAGAACTTCAGCAAAGCAGCCGATATACGCATTCAGCCAGGATGAGCAGCATTCGGGAAGTTGCGTGACATTTTCTTATCAGACATACCACAAGACGAAAGTTCTCAACCAATGCGTTCTTCCAGTATTGTCGTAAGGAGCAGAGACGTGGACACTGGCAGTGGGTTTGCTCCATAAGTTTAAGGTCGCTCGCTCGCTATGGAAAGAGCTTTGCTCGATTTTTCTTTATTGGATAAAGTCCGAAACAGAGAGCCAAAGTTACATGACTGTTGGAGTAGACGGATTTTGGAGTGGAGACCACGGACGGGAAGAGACGCAGAATGGGACGACCACCCGCTAGATGACCCATGTATGCTAATAATTAAATAACACAAACAAAAAACTAGATAATACAAGTATAAACAATGGACAAAAATAAATAGCTTATCTTTAAAAACCTTTAAAACTTGTCCTAAAGGTCCCAGCAGTGGAGGTGATGATGTCAATACGATTAAACTTTTTATTGTTTCAACCTGTATATAGATAGGAGAACGCCTCCCAGAGTTAGTACTGCGAATAATTGAAAGGGCATTCTCGTTGGTGATGTTTGGGCGGTACTCTATAGCATAATTTGTTGTTAAGGGCTATGGGAATCCTTTTTTTTTTATCAAAGATCGATAAGCAACGATATTTTCAGATGTTAACAGATGGTTGGTTATTATTTAAGCCTTATTTCTTAACTATACATACCTCCCAAGTCTTTGGCAGCAACTATTTTGACCAGCAATCTTTTGTCGGTCAGCTGAGAGATCATACTATTTGTGGAATTTGGCGTCGAAGTGTACTGTCTATCCGATTGTAACTGAAATTAGGAAATGTGTAATATAATTTACTACTTATTTAAATAATAAAAAATAAAAAAATGATAATAAAAAAATGATAATAAAAAATGTACTGTGGCGCTTATTAAGTTACAGAGATCTATACACGCGTGATTATAATGTTTCAAATAATACCAAGTAGGTCTAAGATGGTTTAACGGTTTTGCATCTCTCTCGCTCGCACAAGCTAATCATTTTTGTCACTTCCGACATATAGTTTCTTGGATAAAGTTGTTTGTTTCTATCAATAGAATAACATATTAGTCTAAAATAAGACCACATAAAATTATTATTATTATTGATTAATAGGCTCGCAGCGCATTGCTGATATGCCTATATCAAGCATTGGTGTATTTCATAAAATTGATAGTTATCACCATAGTCTATTTCGATTGTCACTAGCCACTTGTCCAGTTTGTTTTAAAAGTGTTTACAGTTGAGGACAATATGTCTTCTGGTATTTTGTTCCACATATTTACAACTCTGTTATTCATGAAGTAATATCCTATATTTGTATTGCTGGATTTTCTCACTAGCTTCGTTCCGTGGTCACGACGGGGAAATATCATTGTGTTAAACCTAAACATTTTGGCTAGGTGGGGTTTGGCAGTTATATCTTCCTGTTAAAATTTTAAATGTCTCAATTATATCTCTCCTCATTCTGCGATCCCTGAGACTTGTAAGCTTCAAATATTTAAGTCTCTGTCATATGACTTCTTCCTCAAGCAGTGTGGAAGTTTAATTGCCCGCCTCAATCTTCAAATAGCGCGGTATTGTTATTATTCAATGTAGATTTTTTATTTAGAAACCTGTCATTTGTCATCTGTATTAGCTGAACGTGTATATTAAAAAAGACGCAAACAAAGTTATGTATGGAGATATTGGTGAATACGTATAAATACGGAGAACCAAAGTTACCGAAATAGCCTTCAAAATTAGTAAGCTGAAGTGGCAATGGGCTGGACACGTCTGTCGTAGAACCGGTGAACGATGCAGAGTCGACCCCCGCTAGATGGACGGATGACTTGAGGAAGGTCGCTGGTGGGGGTTGGATGAGGGTGGCAGGAGACCGTGTGAAGCAAGCCGAGCTTGGTGAGCCTTGGGAGAGGCCTATATCCAGCAGTGGAGAGACACAGGCTGATGATGACGTATGAGATATGCGGTGATAAACCTAGAAATATAATGCTGCTTACCATAGAGTCATAATGTAAGGGCAGCAATCGTCCTGGAGATTCGAAGTGCCTTCTCAACCGCGGACAGGTCGGGTATTGACTGAGGTTGAATTCCAGGTGAGTGCTTCGAAGAGCATTTACTACTATGTCACTGGAAAATAATAAAGATACAGTAATCGATTCTTAGAACCGTGGCTAAGGGACAGCAACTTCCTTAGTGGCATTTGTTGCGTTGCCATACAAAATTCTGTATTTCCTCGTAAGTGACCACTAAGGAAGGATTTAGTTACCGGCCGTAAATCTTAAGTTTGCAGAAGCGAATTCCATTATTCAAAAATTGTCGTTTAAAGAAGGGGTAACTAGGAAAAGTGGTGGTGATCGCGGTGTGAGCTCCGGCCGGTCCAGGTTCCTCTAATACCACCTTGTCGAATCGTTAATAAATTGTCATTAAAAATTGTCATCAGACCCTCGCCTACTTGTTTGGCCATATCGAGCGTAGACCAAATTCTATAAATTTGTATGTTCTGGAATGCGTGACGTATCTTCTCCTTTTGATTTAATCACGTGACATAATTTCTCCTTTAGTTTTAAACAAACAGGATTACCTAGATAACATAGGAAGTATTTCTAGTTATATTTACCTTACTAGTTGCTGCAGATTGTTTTCTGTGGAGTTTGTCTTGAGTGGGCCGACGGGGGCGAGCGCCACCTTTACTTCCGGCCACCCATCACACTTCAGCTCGCCTAACAACTTGTCCGTTATACACACAATGGACAGACGAGCTCGGAATCTAACAGACAAAAACATAACTTTAATGGGCATTGTAAGAGGGTAACACCTCTACGGCTCCTTCACTCAATTATTCCTTTCAGCTGTCAAACAGGTTTTCTCAACTGTCAAATATTATTGCTTTTATACCGCGTGTAATTGTCAAAAGAGCAAATATTTCTTTAGGCTTCAGGTGTCATTAGTAGAACATCTATTTAAAATGAAAAAAAAAAAAATTTAAAGTTAAAAATTAGAATCCGAACAACAAAACACTAATGCATGGTGAATAAGGCCTCATCTCAAAATCTCAGCCTCATCTCATTTCCATCGTGATAAATACCTAGGGCCGAATACAGCCGAGAGACGAAACAGAGAGAAAAATAATTACGTAAGTAGAGTTCGCGCGATCGTCGACCTCCCGCTACCTACTTGATTAGGCTCTGCTGAGTGGCGATATTTTTAGGATAACTTCTCTGCACCATAACTTAAGATTTTATTACTGAATAATAAAAATAAAAAATACGTCGTTCCTTATTTTTATTCTAGATTATAATATAAAAATATCTGCTCTTTAATAAATTCCACGCAGTATTTTAGGATGATATTATAAATATTTATGTAGCTTTGTCTGTATGCATGTGTGTTTGTCTTTCACGCCTATATTACTGATACTGACGTTGATAAGATTTGGCAGAAATGTTTCTTTGGTAATAGATGATAGAAATAGACAGCAGCTATATCAGACAGTTATATGGGTCAGATGATGTAGCCATTATCCGCGTCTCTGGGTTCCAAGGAACAATTCTGCCCAATTTTATCAAAATCAGTAAACACACACATACATTCAGACAAACAGACAAAGCTTCTTTCTAATTTGTAATATTATTATAAAAATATGGTACAATGATTAGAAAAAAACTAAATTATTCATAAAACTAAAATTTTAAAACATAAATTACTATTAATTAAAAATATAATAATATTTACTTAATAATTAAAAATACAACTAAAAACTAAAATAAAGAAAAAACTAAATAAAATTATTATAAATACGGACCTTATTTTTTATACGGACGGATTTTATTTAGCTAATTTTTAGATAGAGAAAAATAGCAATATATGTATTTATAAGAATTTTCGTCCATTTTACTAAAACAAATAAATGATTATTATATTTACAAAATCTTTAACGTCTTTTTTAAAAAATCTTTAATCTTAACTGCCTCCGTGGTCTAGCTAGCGGTTAAGTCCGTGGATTTAGACTCGGAAGTACCGGGTTCGATTCCTGGTCGGGACATAAAAATATTTATTAATGTAAATAAATACATTTAATTAATATTTAATTTATTTGTGATAGTTCTCGAGTTTGGTACGCTGAAGACATCGACGAGCTTGCCACTTGTCATGATTGGACTATAGTAAAGTTTGCTAAATGTGAATCCGCTTATTTATAAGCGTGGTTTCTGACCCACGAAATACCACCCCGAAAGGGAAACGGGCGTGATGATACTTTTTTTTATACTTTTTACAAAATTTTTGAAAATATTAAATTGTGCGAGTTAGAGTAATGCAAGTGTTTAGTCTTCACACCAACGCCGCTGGCACCGTACCCGTGCCCCTTGATGGCTCAGTTCTTAGTTCTCATGGAGTAGTGACATTATATTAAACAATTTATTTGTCAGAAACATGGTAGGAAAGGGATGTAAATTATTATATGTAATTATATCACATGCTTCGCTATTTCTAGCATACAAATATTTATTTAGTCACATGACTTTGTCGAGTTTAATGTCTAGGTACCTATTCCTTTGTCGAATAAAAACATTTATTAACCAGCATTTGTTTGACTCTTAATTTGAACAGTTTTAGTGGCAGCTCTCTTATAGTAACTGGAAGCTTATTAAATATCTTTGTTGCCATTGCATAACAATTTAGGCTATATTGGATACTTTTATGCGAATAATTATTCTACTAGGATAACGCGTTTTAAAATTGCAATTTTCCAAGAGTTTTAAAACGTTCCGGATGGATTTTTATACAACAGCATTCAAGTATATAGCTAGAAGGAACAGCATTCAAGTATATAGCTAGAAGGAACAGCATTCAAGTATATAGCTAGAAGGAACAGCATTCAAGTATATAGCTAGAAGGAACAGCATTCAAGTATATAGCTAGAAGGAACAGCATTCAAGTATATAGCTAGAAGGAACAGCATTCAAGTATATAGCTAGAAGGAACAGCATTCAAGTATATAGCTAGAAGGAACAGCATTCAAGTATATAGCTAGAAGGAACAGTCAGTAATTTTAGTGACGAGTCGTTTATTAATACCTTGGTATAGTAAAAATTATTTTCATTGTTTACTAAACAATATGGGGTTGGACGATAAACTAGTTTACTCAATGAAAATTGCGTTCCGAGCATTTGGGAATCACTATGAACGCCACAATGCCGCGAAAGTCGTACAACATTCTGAAGCTGGCCTGGACTTGAGAAGGTCCCTGCTGGGGATTATATTATGATGATAAAGGATGAGTTACCTGTTAACATTGACTCTGTAATGTGACACTTCGACTTTTTCACCCCTCTGGCTGAAGGCTTTCACCTGGAAAGCTGGCGTCGCGTCGCAGTCGCAAGTAATGGTCTGAAATACAAAAAAATAGTTTTAAAAAATATTTTTTATTTAGGTAGGGAAAGAAACAGAAGGTGAATGGGTAGCGTCTAGTTGCACAAAAAAAGAGACACCATATCTCTCTTTCCCACACCCGCACGGTGAATCCATGGAATGCTTAGAAACTTGTCTTCTCTTTCATCATTATCACAGCCCCTAAAGGGCATAGTCCTCACTCAAACCTCCACTGCTGGAGATTTCAGCACAATAATTGCTGCCATAGAGCGGCTCAGTTGTAAGAAATAAAATAAAATGTCTGTTCGAACCCCATTATGTACCAATACATACATTTGACATACATTTACAACTGTTCCCGTGATGTGGAGAGCACGTTGAGCTATCAGTCCCGGTTCCACTAATACTAACTTAAGGAATCGTAATAAATTATTATTAAAACTGGTTCATAAATTCAAGGTCGCTCAGCGAGCCATGGAAAGAGCTATGCTTGGTATAATATCTCTAATGGATAGAATTCGAAACGTTGATATTCGTCAGAGAACGAAAGTTACTGACATAGCTTTTAAAATTAGCAAGCTGAAGTGGCAATGGGCCGGACACATCTGCCGCAGAACCGAAGAACGATGGGGCAAACGGGTTCTAGAGTGCAGACGCAGAGTGGGACGACTCCCCGCCAGATGGACAGATGACCTAAAGAAGTCGCTGGTGGGGGTTGCATGAGGGTAGCGTTAAGTGGCGAGCCTACAGCAGTGGAGAGATACAGGCTGATGATGATGATGAAAAATCGACATTGGACTTCGCCAACCCGTCTCGCTGCAGTGGCGTGTGTAGGTCATTTTCTCCAAAAATTTTAGGCCCATCTCCAGCAGAGAAGGCCTTGGTTTAATGTACCCAGGGTTCGATAAAAATCGGTAAAGAAACATTAGCTTTGTTCAAGTTTTGTACATTTTTTGTAATGTACTTATGAGTAAAACCACTTGAACACATAAAACCTGGTGCGTGTTAAGAATAAATATTATTTTATTGGTATATTTATTTATTTAATTTCTTTAATGTACTTAAAATAGTACAGAGGCGAGCTATAACGCCAGTAGGCATTCTTTACCAGCTAACCTTGGGGATCGAGTAAGGTGATAGGCAGGATGAATATAAATTATATTTTTTTATGATACAGTTAATAAGTTACTTAACTAATTTATATATATACCTTTCTATTCAGATATGTTACCTATTCTTTTAGTTTAGTTTTTTGTTTTTTTTTTACAACGAGGCTAAGCTGCTGCGCTCGTAACCTGCCTGTACCGACGTTCGGCATATTTACGCAGCTTGAGGTTCTCGGTAGAAACCGCCGCACATCTCGCAGCTGACGAGGCCGCCAGGATATGAGATGGAGCTATCGTCGCATCCCACAGGTTTCCACGGCTCAACAGTCATTCCGTCGGATCTTTAGCCATCGCTTCGCGTAATCCCAGAGGGTTCTAGGATTGCGGGTACTCCAGTTTATGATGCTGTTTTATTTTTTAATAAAACAGTTTAGACAGTAGCCATTAATACCCACTTAAAAAAATAATTCTGTAAAGTTTTATTTCCTTTAGCAAAGCATTAGCGTATTAAAAAGTGGATTTTATTCGGATAACGGATCTTATTATAGTTGTTTATTTTGCAATTTTACTTTTATTAATCACGTATTGTGAAAACTGTCACCCACGCACGTTGGCTGTCATTATCAAATACAATATAATGACTAATTTAGTAGGTTTGGTATGAGGGGGTATAGCTCAGTGGTAGAGCAATCGACTGCAGATCGATAGGCCCCCGGTTCAAATCCGGGTGCCCCCTAATTATTTTTTATAATATTATTGTTGCTGGTGTTTTTATTGACTTGGATCAATTTCTTTTAGTCGTGGTTTCTGTTCTCGGTTTTTATTTATTACAGAAATAAGAAATAATTCTGTTAAATTCTGCATGAGACTAGGTATCTCAAAAATATTCCTATTATTTATAATATATGATAAGTATTTATTTAAATCTTTATTGCACGTTATAGGAGCGTAGGTACCTATTGCTATTTTATTACTCGCTCTAGCACTTTTGATTTAATTAGTCTATCTCTTGCTTAGGATAAATCTTTTAGACAGGAATAATATTATTAATTTCGGAACGCAATCAAGGGGGGACTCCGCTTAATCCGCAGCAGGAATGCACTTTATAGATGTATCCGGTTTACACATCCGCAATAACTAATAGGATCACGGTTCAATGACCGGTCGGGACATTTTTACAATAATATATTTTGACAACTTGGCCAAATACCAAAAACGATTTAATAAATTGTATATAGACGTAGTTGCTTGTATTTAGCTAAACAACTTATCATTTAATTAGATCTGAGTATCTAGGGTCCGGATTAGTCGTTGCTTCGCCAGTACTTAGCACGAGCCATTGGAACTGTCAAAGTGACATTTATTACTCTAAGGAGTCAGAATCATTATTTTAGATTTAAAAAAGTATATATTTTGTAAGTTAACAGCATTGATGCTAGCTTTCTGAAGGAATTAATAATATCATCAACACAGCCCCTAGAACACAGAGTCCTAGAACTCCACTGCTGGAGATGGAACTTCCAGAAATTTCTGAAGAAGTTTTGCTTACACTCGCCACGCGCTGGCCTGGCTGGTTGGGAATGTTGGGATGATGGATGTTTAGTGATAATTTATTAACGATATCACAAGTTATTAGTAGAACCGGGACCGACGGCTTAAAGTGCTCTCTCTCCTCCTCACAGGAACTGTGGTGTTGTAAAAAATAAAAATGCACATATACAGGGGTTAAAACCGACCTTTTTATAATTTTAACTACCCAGGGGTAGTCTTGTAAAATGCTCATGTAAAAGTTAATGACAATTTATTAACGATTCCACAAGTTGGTGTTAGTGGAACCAGGACCGACGCGACGGCACGATGGCACCGGAACGGTGGTGTTGCAATTTATTAACGATTCCACAAGTTGGTGGTAGTGGAACCAGGACCGACGGCACGATGGCACCGGAACGGTGGTGTTGCAATTTATTAACGATTCCACAAGTTGGTGGTAGTGGAACCAGGACCGACGGCACGATGGCACCGGAACGGTGGTGTTGCAATTTTATGACGTGAGAAAAGTGTATTAATGGTTAATGCCGGGGTTCAAACCGCGACCTTTATGTACGAGTATGTTAAGAAAAGCGTGCTTACGGCTTATTTTCCGTCGCTGCGCCTGCCAAATTCCATACATACATATTTTTATGTACATACGTTGAAAAAAATCTTTTGTGTGCCGTTTTCTGTAGAAACTCTGGGACCATGGAGTCCAAGCTCCAAAAACTTAAAAAAAACATAACCCCTCGTATTGTCGTCTCCTCCGGTGACAAGAGGACAGGATTTTTATTCGCCCAAAGAATCAGTTCAGCGGGGAAATGCAGCCAGCGTTCTTGCCACCATTCCACGCGGACGGGACTTATATCCCTATCCTTAGTATCTACTATTTGTATTTTATATTTATAAAATATGTTTTTCGTAAAAAAAAAATGTTCGGTTATTTACGTATTTTGTTGTCACCCAAAACCTTACATAAATTATATATGTAACCTGTTAGGCGCATCGACATACTCGAATTACGTAGGCATTTACTGTTAAATATGTTGAATGTACTGACCACATCGTCCTTGGAGTCGCACTCGCTGAAGACATTTGTGATGCTGGGGGGTTGTGCATCCAGCGCTCGCACCACCTCCACCCCGATACCTTGCTGAAAATTATCAAATAGTAATATTAAACATAAACAATTAAGTACAAGGTACCTATCTTTTTTTATTTATATTTAAGTAATATACAAACAGTATAAAATTACAATATAAATTAAATACTTAAAAGTAAAAATTATAATAAATATAAACTAAACCTAATAAAAAAAAACTATAAGTCAAAAATGTCCTCCAGAGGCGACCCTTCAGTGATAGTCCCAAGAAGACTGGCAACATTTCCCCTCGTACCTATCTTAAACTATTAACTACAACACTGCTAGCTAGACTATTAATATTTTTATTTATTTATTTACTATCGGCGTTATATATGTTTAGTAAAAGAAGAACCTTCACCGATCGGTTATCTGAATGAAATCCACTTTTTATATAATAAAATACACTAATAAAAGCAACAGTGACGGGTTGCCAAACGAAATATGTGTTTTTTTATAAAAGTAATTGCCAGCCTTCCTGTCTCCCTCCGTCAGCCGTTTGGACAACTTTGGCTAGACGCTTGACTGAAGGTCTAATATAGTACTTACTAGGTACTTTTTATACCTGTATTGGATATTTGAGACGGGTCAGTAAGGGCAGCGTACCTTAACCGTTATAGTTACAGGAAAATGTTACGAGGAGACTATCTATTACTTTTAGAGATATACTGAACTGAATTCACAGATTTTAGAAAAAAAATACAGTCTCAAAAAATCACCTGTATAATATTCTAACTTTTGTTAGCGTCCGATGAAGGTCACTCTTCTACTGATCTTTGTCAAAGTCAAAGTCTAAATATCTTTATTCACGTAAACCTATTACAGGCATTTATAAAACGTCATTAATTAAATTATTTTGAATGATTCTACTCCTGCTGGTGGAAGACTATGCAGCAAAGTGGTCCTAAGAGTAAACTGTTAGCAGAAGAACAGCAGCTTAGCAGATTCCAGTGACCTGTTATTGTTTAATCTGACTGAGAAAGGAATCTGCAAGGAAAACTCAGCTATATCAGATTTACAAAATAAAATATACAGAACTGCACCACAACGATCAATTAATAAATTATTAAATCTTGTCTACTAAATGTAATAAAAAACATATGTGTGTTGCGAAGTCTTGATGGAAGTCACTTAAGTTAATGTGTTTGCTCAAAATATTGTTTCTTATTCAGCCAGCACTGAGTACATAAAACAGTACCTAAGTATAGAATGCTAATTATTGTATTTTATTTAATTACGAACAACGAGGTCAAATATAATATATAAGAGGAGTAGAATGGTGGATGGTGAGCGTCTTGTTGCGTAACAATATAAAATGGAGGTGATATTGTCAGTCACACCAATCTTCTAATCTCTCCCACACACGATGGATCTGGCACCCGCACGGCGAATCCATGGAATGCTTAGAAATTGGACTTCTACAGGAGTTATATATATTCATACAAAATGTATGTTACACATAGAAGAAGGGTCATAGGATAACGTATGCATGGAGCTAATGTCAACCTAATTATTGCTTATAAGATTCACACAGACAGTGGGGTCGTCCAGGCCCGGATGACTAATGGGCCTGGATTAAGGATGAGGAAATTCCTCCGTTTTCCCCAGCAGGCACTTTTGTGGCTCATGAACCCGGGGGGTCTAGGTTCGACTTCTTCAGCTCTCCTCCAAGAACCCTTCTCTAGGAAGTGGTCTCCCGTTGGGGGGCCAAGCGCAAGACGGAGCGATATTCTGAATATGCTTAAAGTGTCCGTTGTCGGTGTCGGCCCGATAGAATATACGTCTAGTCAGGCTGACGACAAATTGCTCAATATCTCCAGATCTCTAGATGACTCTGAGCGATATGTTCTGCTGTTATAACATTATAATTGTGTGAAACTATAATAACGCCATCTATGACGACTAACCTTTAAAATAAAAATTCGAAATCATTTTTAACATTAGGTAATCGTTACAATGGGGTGTATCACTAACTTTTTATCACGATAGATGGCGCATGATAGATGGTACCTAATATAACTGTCAGTTGCATAGAAATCTTGTATTTTTATTACGAAATTTATTATTTTCTGGGCATTATGCCGAAGTGAGCAGCTTTTAACACAAATCGAGATTTCTGAGCGAAATCAAACATAATAATATTATGATAAACTTAAAATTGCCGTTCTATTTTTAAAACCTTTTTTCTTTTTAAAGACGGTGAGCGCTAACTTAATTCGTCTTTTAAGGTACCTACCTTAATTTAAAATACATTTTTCTGTTATAAAAATAAAAAACTACTAAAACATTTTAAAATGATGCGATATAGATGTAAAACAAGGTACCATTGCCGCTAGCGACATCTACAAATAGCTTTGCCTGATACACCCCATTACAGAAAACCAATTTTGAAACGAATTTTGAATCGTGTTAAACTTTTGCTGACTACCTACGCCTAAAACAGCAATTATTGCCTAATTTAATTAACATAGTGTAATCGATTTTCCATTAAGCGATACCCTTGTAAGTTATGGAATTAGCAGAGGTCTTATAACTATATGAATTAGGTAGCAAACTAACCTAACTATTACGGTAATTAATTTGATAACTGGAGAAGGTCAGGGTCAAATAATATACTATTGTTATCGCTTTGTGTCGTGGGAAATTTTGCAAGTTTAGGCGTGGGTTTACTGATACGAGTATACTGTAGTCTGGCCAGGCAACGTGGCAAAAAAAGGCCAAATTATGCATAAATATGTTATGGAACCAGCTGTGCATCGGTTGTATAAACTTTACCCTTAAAATGGTCGCGGTTATGGAAAATACACATCTTTTACAATTCTTACGTAAATTTGTTACGTACTTGCTTCAGTGGTCCAGCGATCGAGACTGTAGATTTAGACGCTTTAGAATTCGATTCTTGTTTGGGACACAATATTTTATTTTATATTATTGTGTAATTTTCTACTCTTTTTAAATTTATTAATTTAAATCAATCTGTCCTTCTTAGGGTTGTTCAATCTGTCCATCTCAAGAGCCCAGGCGCTGCGTATGGATGCAACCAAGAGCAGAGAACCTCAAACGGCGAAAATACATCACTTTTCTTGTTTGGGAATGTGCAAAAATACAATGAATATTCATATGAACATGACAGGTTCCAAATTCAAAAGTAATATACCTAATTGTTTATTTTTAATCTAACAGTATTTATGGCCAGACTATGTAAACGGTAAGCGACCATTAGCAATTCGTTGCTATTCTCATCTTTCATTGCGCGACCTGTAGGTACCTATCTAGTTATCCCTGACCTACGTCAATATTTAATCAGATAATATAATCATAATGAATGTTATTAAATTGTGCGTGACCAGAGGGATGTCCAAGAATAACATTTATTGGCTCACATTAAATCTCACGGCCAAGGAGATATATAATTGTGCCAACCACGATGACATTATAAACAAATACACCTCATATCCACTGCCGAGTAGTGTGGCCCTGCTTGCTTTTGCAAAAGACCAAGAACTAGACCACCCATATGTTAGTAAGACCAAGACCAAGTCTAACTAACACCCTAGTCTTCGTATTGGTCTGACTCTTGCTTAGACATATTTCCTAATAATATTATTTTGAAATTAACTGCGTTAATTGCAATATATTAAAGTGTTAAGAATTAATTTAAAAGTATTTTATAAACCAATATTGTCAGAATAATGTAAGCTTAGCCTGTAGTAGTTTAAAAAAAAAAGATATCATAATAAAATATTATGGTAACTGCGTAATACTTTCTTTTCACTATTTACCCATAAAACCCGTCAGGTTATGGGACCAGCATAATTATTATGTTCCTTGTGAATATTATTTTGCGTGTGTTATAAATAATAAATAAGGGGATAGTGTAAAGACATAAAAAAAGTGTTAAAAAGTCGGAAAATGGAAATGGACGCCATTTCACATTCGGCTATAGAAAAACTAAGAGACTCGGAAACCTACATGCTTTGGAAATTCCAAATAAAAATTTACTTTAAAGCTCATGAGTTATTTGGCATAGTAGATGGGTCAATAAAAAAGGATGAAGACAAAAATTGGGATAAAAAAGACGCCCAAGCCCAAAAAATTATAATTCAAACAATTGATAAAACAATTATGACGCAGTTAATGATTTGTACGACATCAAAGGAAATGTATGAAAAAATATGTAGCATCTATGATGGCTCTGAAAGTAGGAAAAAGGATCAATTAATGCAGGATTTTTTCAATTTTACATATAAATCTGATATTGATATGCAGACAAATTTAGCCAATATGGAAAATTTAGTTTACCGATTGTCTCAACTAGATAAAAAGATTGAAGAAGATATGGTAATATCACGAATTTTAAGTTTTCTACCAAAATCATATGAGTTCTTTATTACGGCATGGGAATCATCACCAACAACTGAACAGAATCTTAATAATTTAAAATCAAGGCTAATTAAGGAGGATGAAAAATGCAAAAAGATGAATGAAACAAGTGGAGCTCCCGTGGCTTTTAAAACAACTGTTAAAACTGATGGTAGATATAATAATAATAAGAAGGTATGTTTTAAATGTAATAAACCGGGGCATTTTGCTTCCGATTGTAAAAACTGTTGTTCTATATGTAAGAAAACTAACCACAAAACTAAAAATTGTTTCTTTAGGGATAAGAATGGTAATAATCAGGTAAATAAAACTGCTTTTTTAACTTATGATCATAATATTGAAAATAATGTGGAATTCATAGTTGACTCAGGTTGTAGTTCACATATGGTGTCAAATTTAAATATTTTGGCTAATATAAAGCCTAATGAAATTAATATTGGTGTAGCTAAAAAAGAGCATTCTATGTCGTCAAAATGTCAAGGTGAGTTTGTTGGGCAAAATTGTATTTTAAAAAATACTCTTTTTGTGCCGGAATTAGTCAATAATTTATTTTCTGTTTCTGCAGCGACTGACCAAGGAGCGTCAGTTATATTTAATAAAAGTTGTGTAGAAATTCATAAAAATAATAATTTAATCCTAAAAGGCGATAAAAATAAGTCAGGTTTGTATACCATAAAATTAACAAAGGATGAGAAAGATACAAATAGAGTTTCTTTTATTACAAAGGAAGAAGAAAGTTCTTTGGATTGGCATCGCAAAATGGGGCATCCTGGACATAAAACTTTATCGTTACTGCCAAATGTGGCTAGTGGCATAATAAATAAAATTGAGAATGTTGCAGATTCATGTGAAATTTGCCATAAAGCAAAACAAACTAGACTACCATTTAATACTGAAAGAAAACGAGCAAGCAGGTTATTAGAAATAATTCATACGGACGTGTGTGGTCCTATTCAAATAAATACTTGGCATAATAAAAGGTATATTCTTACCTTGTTGGATGACTTCAGTCATTTCTTAAAAATATATTTACTACAAAATAAAAATGAAGTTTTTGTATCAATAAAACAATATGTACAAGAGGTCGAACGAGAAAAGAACATGCAAGTTTCTGTCATAAGGTGCGACAATGGAGGTGAGTACACATCTAATAAATTCAGTGAATGGTGTAAGTCAAAGGGCATAAAAATAGATTACACAGTAGCTTATAGTCCTCAACTCAATGGTAAGGCTGAAAGAATAAACAGATCAATATTGGAAAAAACAAGAGCATTATTATTTAATTCAGAGATGAAAGAAGAAATGTGGGGTGAAGCAGCTTTCTGTGCTAGTTATTTACTTAATAGATTACCATCAATTTCAATAAATCATAAAACTCCTTTTGAAATGTGGTACGGAACCAAACCGGATTTGTCAAACATTCAAGAATTTGGCTGTGAAGTTTTTTTAAAGAAACTTATACCTATACAGAAATTGGATTCAAGAATAGAAAAGTTAGTTATGGTTGGTTATGCAACAACAGGATACAGACTGTTTGATTGTAATAAAAGAAAGATTATCTATGGGAGAGATGTTTATTTTAAAAATAAAATAATTGAGAGAAATGAAGTAAAACTAGATAATAAATATGAAGAAAGGGAATCAAATAAAAATGAGGCGAGTGAAATTAATATTATTGATGAATCAGAAACAAATAACATGGAAGATATAGAGGAAGAAGTGCCTAGAGAAAGTACAGAAATTGAAGCGAAAGAAGTGCCAAGTAAAAATACAGAAGTTATATTAAAAAGACAAGAAAGAAAAAGAACAGTACCTAGGAAGTATGATGATTATGTGTTATTAACCTATGCAGAAGCAATGCAAGGACCTGAAAAAGAAAATTGGCATGAAGCTGTAGAAGAAGAACTAAAATCTTTGGATCAAAATAAAACCTGGGAAATTGTAGACATAAAGGAAGCAGCAGGTAACACTATAATAAGTAACAAATGGGTTTTTCGTATAAAAGAAGATGGGACATACAAAGCTCGACTTGTCGCAAGAGGGTTTGAGCAAGGTAATATAGATTATGACGAAATTTTTAGCCCTGTTGCAAGTCAAACCTCTCTTAGATTATTATTTGCTATAGCAGCAGCTAAAAATTATAATATAATAACATTCGATGTTAAAACTGCATTCCTGCATGGCGATTTAAATGAAAAAGTATTCATGAAGGTTCCAGAAGGAAGTGAAGAACATAAGAATAAAATTTGTTTATTAAGAAAAGCCTTGTATGGCCTAAAACAAGCTCCACAAAGGTGGAATAAAAAGTTTATAGAAATAATGAATAAAATTGGTTTTATACAAACTAAAAATGAACCTTGTGTATTTAAAAATTCAGATGTTTCTATTATTATTGCCATTTATGTTGATGATGGACTAATGATAGGAAATGATAATTATAAAATGATGGATATTCTCATACAACTTAAAGAAATAATAGATATTAAGATTTTTGAAGAGCCAAAATCATATCTCGGTATAGATATTAGAAGAAATAAAGAAGGAATTCATTTATCACAAAGCAACTATACAAAGTATATTCTTCAAAAATATAATATGTTATACTGTAAAGCAGTAAGTACTCCAAACTTAGAAGTTGAAGATACAGAAGAACAAGAAAGTCTAGAAGAAAATAATGAAGTTAAGTTTCCATTTAGAGAAGCAGTTGGCAGCTTATTATACTTATCTACTAAAACAAGACCCGATATAGCTTACGCTGTGGGAATAGTAAGCAGACATATTGAGAATCCAGGAAAATATGTTAATTCATTAAAAAGAATATTTAAATATTTGAGCGGTACCTTAGAAGAGGGTATATTTTTTAAAAATAATAATAATATTTTAGATATAAATGTGTATTGTGATTCAGATTTTGCTGGTGATCGTGAAACTAGACGCAGCACGACTGGATATATATTGTATATGTCAGATGGACCTGTAGCATGGTGTTCCAGGAGGCAACCTATAGTTGCATTATCAACAACCGAAGCGGAGTTTATCTCAGCAGCGGAATGTTCTAAAGAAGCCATGTTCGTAAAACCACTGTTGGGTGCTTTAAAAATTGAATCTAAGATAAAATTTAACATTGATAATCAAAGCGCTATACAACTAATTAAATCAGGAATATTTAACAAAAGATCAAAGCACATTGATGTAAGATATCATTATATACATGAGTTATACAGTAATAATTTAATTGAATTACAGTACTGCCCAACAGATGAACAAACAGCTGACATTTTGACAAAAGCTCTAAATAATATAAAGTTTATTAAACATAAATTAAAATTAGTCGTAATATAATTTGTAAATAAGAAGTTAATAATATAAAAGGTTTTATATAAAATATACTATAAAATAATAATAAAAAAAAAAAAAAAAAAAAAAAGAATTGGTTTATAATTTAATTTTTATAGGTAGAAAAAAAAAAAAAAAAAAAAACAAAGTATTATTTTTATGTTTGTAAAATTATAATTTGAACTTAATACTTAGACTTCATTAAAATTAGGATTCATGTTTAATAAGTAATTGTTAAAGACAAGCAGTTGTCATAAAATAATCCTAAAATTGTTTAGTAATGTATGCTTGGTTTATAAAATTAGGAGAGGGTGTTAAGAATTAATTTAAAAGTATTTTATAAACCAATATTGTCAGAATAATGTAAGCTTAGCCTGTAGTAGTTTAAAAAAAAAAGATATCATAATAAAATATTATGGTAACTGCGTAATACTTTCTTTTCACTATTTACCCATAAAACCCGTCATAAAGTATATTATCATCACGACCGTATCCCTTTCGGGGTGGTCAGAAACCACGCTTATAACTTTACTGCCGGCCTATCATGACAAGTGGCAATGGCAAGCCCGTCGATGTCTCCAGCGTACTAAACTCGACAAATATCGCAAATAAATTAAATATTAAAATTATTTCTTTATTTAAATTAATAAATATTATTGTGTCAAGACCAGGAATCGAACCCGGTACGTCCAGGTCTAAATCCACGGAGTAGACCTTTATTTTTTAAAATTTAACCCACTGTTTTGGAGAAATGAACTGTATAAATATTATTTTTTTTTTTGGCCTATGATCCTACGATAATACTGTAATCTTATGATGTGTATCATGTAATCCTAGAATAAAGTTAAGCTACTGCTCCAATGTGGCACTGAAGGTTTAACCTAGTAGGTAAGCTGAATATACCGGCAATAGGCCGGTCGAGTCGTAGAAACGATGATAAAGTTCTGGAGTGAAAACCATGTACGGGAAGATGCAGAGTGGGACGACCCCCCGTCAGATTTACGGATGCCTGAAGAAGGTCGCTGGTGAGGGCTGGACGAGGGTAGCAGGGGCTTGAACTCACGACCCTGGTCAGCATTCTAACCATGGGTCTATCATCAGCATCTCCACTGAATGATAAGGCCTCTTCCAAGTCCCGACTATGCACACGGTCTTTTAAAATAACTTGCCGTGTTACAGACATTTGTTTTTCACTTCCTACTTAAATATTAATTATAGATTTGTTTTAAAAGTCATATACAAACAGTATAAACGAATTTCAATATTAAATAATTTAAAAGAAAACCTAATATTAGATAAACTTGAAAATGACGCGCGACATTATGATAAAAAAACTGTCAGCGCTCAGAGCGATCTACCTCGATATCGTGAGCAGTCTAAGCGCGAGAAATGATGTCATTTGTGACATCACGTAGCTTTGGCAAAACAGTTTATGCACGTCTCGGAACATCTTTAAGTGTGCTTAGGTTACTATTATCGTGTCTCGGAACGAGGGGTAAGTAATTTGAAATGAATGAAGTATTGTTTGAAATGAATTCCCTGCACCGACCGTGGCGTGGGAGCGAACTTATTAAACACATGTTTTCAATGCTATAAAAGACGCCTTGATACATAAAACAATAGCTCTAGGGTAAAACTTGGTCGACCGATTGACCGATTATTTTATACAAAACACATGTGACACCGCGCCCATGTGATAATAAGCGCGTGGTCCAAGAATGTTAGGAACTGACACCGGCCACTAACGACCGACATCAGTCTCCACCACTATACCGGCCTAACAATATGCTTTTTCACTGTTCGCTTGAAGGACTCCGTTATAGGAATGGGGAAACACACTGGTAAAAAGTTATGTAGTTTTAAAGCATAACCGGTAATAATTTATCATCATGACAGCCCTAGATGTCCACTGCTGGAGATGCCTTCCAGAACATATAGAGGGAAAATTTGGCCTACACTGGCTACGCTGGCCATACGGTTTGGCGAGGGACCAGTAATAAATAACTAAAACTAAATCAAAACATCATCATCAACACGACCGTATGCCTTACGAGGTAGCCAGAAATAATACTTTTTTTTAAGAAGCGGATTCTCATTTAGCCGACTTTACCCCATTATGACAAGCTCGTCGATGTTACTAGCGTACTAAACTCGAGAAGTATTACAAACAAATGATTGTGTCCCGACCAGGAATCGAACCCGCTTGACTACGGAGGCGGTAAATCAAAACTTTATAATATTTCCATTATAGTATAAGTTTTGGAATGCAGTTTTGGCGCGAAACGCTTTTAATGGCGGGCGCCGTGCCAACTCTGGACCTGACATATTTATTGTATTAACTGAATTAATTTAGTAATTATAGGTCATACTGTAATATATGTTATTGTTTAATTGTAAATCGTACATCAAGAAAATCAACTATTTATTATTAGTTTTATTTTTAGATGCTTGTACCTCCTAAAACACAGAATCTAACACCCATGGCTCCTTCACTCATCAATTCATTCCAGCTGTCAAGGGATCCTCCAAATCGGTATTAAACTCTTTAAACCTCGAAAGGCATAAATGTAACTTTTTTAATATTTCCGGTAAGACAAGTTTTTTATGGCAACATTGAAGATTGCGTTCCCGTATTATTTTTATTAGAATTAATTGATCATAAGTCTATCTTTTTCATATCACAAATGTGTCACATAAATGATTTATAATTTTGAATCGAAATCTGAAGATGACAAATTTCTTAGCATTCCATGGTGCGGGTGCCAGGTCCTTCGTGTGTGGGTAAGAGATGATAATAATGGTGTCTCGGGCTTGCCACCGACAATTTTGGTTTGAAAAGGAGGCCTCCTTTTTTACTTTATTGCGCGACAAGACGCTCACCATCCACTTTTCTCCCTAGCCAACCAAATACTGTTTAATTCAGTTTGATAATTTGTTTTATTTAGAAGAGGGAAATAAATATTGCAATAAAATATTTAGATGATTTAATGTAAAAAAAAAAATGCAATTGTATATTGTTTATTTATTATCCTCCTATAGAAACACTTGGATTCGTCAAATTTTCATTTTTCTTATTTGATACCTACGAGTATTAATATTAAATCAATATAAAATAAAAATGGTTGAAATAGCTGACTGTTGTTAGCAAGGAACAGTCTGCTAATAAGGGCATAGTGCCTGAGAATAAAAAACTTAATTCTAATAGTGGATAGCAGCTGTAAAGGGGCATTGTCTTATTTGCATCAGTTTAAAATGCCGCACGGCTATCGGACTTGAGTGGTGATCTCGACTCTAGACGTCACTCCCTACCACTATGCCGACAAAAGAGTCAAACCCTCTTAGGTCAAAGAAGTCAACCTAGTAATTTAAATGTTTTAACCTGACATTGTATCCTATTTCGATCAATAAAGTTACGGTAAATAAATTATTTACTAAATCAATCATATGCACATTAGTTACCTAATGTACGGCTCAATAATATTGTAGCGCACTAATAAACAAAAATATAAATAGGAAAGTTTGTGAGGATGGATGGATGGTTTGTTTTCGACACGAGAAGAGCTATATCTGACCACGACATGTAACCCCACGGCAATGTATACTACGAGTACTAGACCGATTTTAATAACATTTGGAGGAGACGCTTGGGACTTTAGGTAGGTAAGTACGTTTGCCGTCTGATCACGACATACGACGTTTCGGCTAACTAAAGGCACTTCTACGAAATACTTTATAACACATGCAAAGATGGGTCAAACAGCTAGTATAATAATACTACTTTTTTAGTGTTATATCTCCGTTCGGAAATCGAACGTGAAACCTTGGGTGGAAGCAGACGTGTTGTGACTCCCCCCACGCATCTGACTCAAAACCTATTTTAGGATTCAACCAACTATTAGTTTGTATTCGAAAATATTATCGACTCTTCATCATAATGATACTTTACTTTGTAGCCAGATTAAACATTAACAGGAATCTGCTAAGCTGTTGGTCTTCTGCTAACATGGACCACTTTGCTGCTTAGTCTTCTACTAGCAGGAGTAGAATAATTCAAAATAATTAAATTAATGACGTTTCATAAATGCCTGTAATAGGTTTACGTGAATAAAGATATTTTGACTTTAACGCATAAATAATTAATTTATTGCAAATCGCCAGTTGCAGAAAGACTGATATAATTTATCTTACATGTTTAATGCATTGAGACACGGCATTGGCTGACATAACAAAAGTGACAAATGAGTCGTAGACAGAGAAATGCTTAGTTCTATCACCTATATCAAAATGTTGATTATAGTAGGCACTGATGTCGGTCGTCAATTAATCCCATTCTTGGAACTCGCGTACCATTTACCATCAGGTGGGCGTATAAAAAAAAATATTAATTTGATATAATATCATATAAGGTGCAATAAAAAGCCATCGAAACAAAAGGGCATGTATGAAGAGGTTGATGAACGTCGATGAAGCGAAAGAGGTATGTCGTGATCGTGACAAGTGGCGCTCAATTGTCTCTGCCTACCCCGCAAGGGACCTGGCGTAAAGATATGTATGTATGTAATATTTTGCGGCCGTTATCGTCGGACTATCCTGCGATTTTATGTAATTATAATTTTAACATTATTGTGAATAATTTTACTTTCGTAACTAGACAGTATGACGCAAGGTTGATCCGATTAACATTTTTTTACATATAAATGGCAAAGGTCACAAAATGTCAGCCACACGTCAGTATTGTGAAATGAAGGTAAAATTTACACAAATACGGTAATAATCCTTATCATTTTAAATACGTTAGTTGGCATTCCATGAAGATTTTTTTTCCCTTTACACCATGCAAATGAATATATATAGCCAAAAGATCAAAATAATGCGCAACGAATTTAATTCCGTGTCGCCGTTTCCTCGGGCAAAGTCGGGTAAAACAGCTAGTTAAGTATAAATCTTAGAATCTTCAATACGTGTGTTGCCGACATCGACAGTCAAAGTAAATACGTTCTTGACAACTGCGGTGGTAACTCAGAGAAATACACTTCTTACGTACATTTGTTCTAGATTGACAACGCCACCGTTTCCGTGACAAGGAGAGCACGTTAAGCCTCCGTCGTCGATTCCGGTTCCACTATTACCAACCTATGCAATAGTTATTAAATTATCAGATTCATTTAAAGCCTACTGCCAAACGTTCTATACTAGCAGTCTGCGGACCAACTTTACGCAGGCATCGATCAGCGCCCTACGTGTACAGTACAATAATAGCTTCAGGATATTGTTGGGGCTGCCACGCTACTGTAGTGCGTCGGCAATGTTTGCGCAGGCCCATACAGATGACTTCTTTGCTATAAGACGCAAAACCACTCCATCATTGTTTAACAGAGTGAGGACAAGCACTAACAGTATCCTGAAGATGATATCTGAAAGATATGGTTCGCCGTGCATTGGCTGCTTCGTGCGGCTGCTGGTCTGGCGGGAGTGAGGTGCATCCTGTCAGATTGGTGGGGGGGGGGGGGGGAGTGGTTACTGCACGGTCATATTGTTTTAATATTATCATATTTTTTTACTTTTATGTTAATTTTTATACTAACATAAGTTGTAAGGATTTTGTAATTAACAAGTGAGCCTAGTTGCTTTGAATAAACGTATATTATTATTATTAAATCAGACCCTCGCCAACCCGTCTGGCCAGCGTAGGGATTGTAGGCCTAATATTTTCAGTATATTATGTTTTGGAAGGCCCATCTCCAGCAATGGAGGTCTAGGACTCTGTGTTCTCTGTGGCTGTGATAATGAGCAATAAATTAACGTACAGAGCTTCAGTTCTTGTTCATTTTGACAACGTAGAAAGTACTGTATATGGCCTGATCAAGACCTTTGTTGTCGTTATTTAGATTGAATGTGATGCTACATTATAGAGTTCATCAATGTATGGATAACAATTTAAACAAAAAAATAGTTTTAACGTTTTAGGTAAGTTAGGAATTAACTACACCTGGTGGAGTACTGCTGCACCAGGTATTGTAATTACATAGGTAGGTACTCATAGCTAAATTTAAAAGGTTAATAATTGATGGTTGTGGTGTAGTTCTGTATGTTTATGTAAATCTGATATAGCTGAGTTTTCTTTGTCTGTCTTCCTTTCACTGGTATCTACTAAGCTGCTGGTCTTCTGCTAACAGCTTACTCTTTGGACCACTTTACTGCTTAGTCTTCTACTAGCATTCAAAATAATTTAATTATTGACGTTTTATAAATGCCTGTAATAGGTTTATGTCAATAAAGATATTTTGATTTTGACGTCGAGTGATGTTAAATTGAGTTAACATTGTATTTTGCAATACAACGTGGGTATAAATGAGTAATTTTTTTTGGCATCTTTACAAAAAAACAATTAGATTTCAGCCTCAATATGACTTCTAATCAGTACAATGCACACCACCTACTACAAAACTTACATTTCAGCCTCAATATGACTTCCAATCAGTACAATGCACACCACCTACTACAAAACTTACATTTCAGCCTCAATATGACTTCCAATCAGTACAATGCACACCACCTACTACAAAACTTACATTTCAGCCTCAATATGACTTCCAATCAGTACAATGCACACCACCTACTACAAAACTTAGATTTCAGCCTCAATATGACTTCCAATCAGTACAATGCACACCACCTACTACAAAACTTACATTTCAGCCTCAATATGACTTCCAATCAGTACAATGCACACCACCTACTACAAAACTTAGATTTCAGCCTCAATATGACTTCCAATCAGTACAATGCACACCACCTACTACAAAACTTACATTTCAGCCTCAATATGACTTCCAATCAGTACAATGCACACCACCTACTACAAAACTTAGATTTCAGCCTCAATATGACTTCCAATGAGTACAATGCACACCACCTACTACAAAACTTAGATTTCAGCCTCAATATGACTTCCAATGAGTACAATGCACACCACCTACTACAAAACTTAGATTTCTAGAGGAGTACTGTGTTCGTAACAAATTGGAACTTAATGTCACCAAATGCTATCTAATGTCATTTACCCGTAAGTCTAATATCATTGAAGGTAATTACACTCTGAAAAATACGCGACTGTCAAGAGTCAGCCAAATAAAAGATCTTGGTGTAATACATGATAATAAACTTCTTTTTGACCTACACATCGATAATATTGTTGCAAAAGCTAGTAGGGCCCTCGGATTTATAATGAGGTCATGTAAGCCCTTTAAGTGTATGAAGACGTTAAAAGTTTTGTACTGCGCTTATGCCCGTAGTCATCTTGAATATTGTTCACAAATATGGAATCCCTGTTATCAGGTCTATATATTGAGACTTGAGAATATCCAAAAAAGATTCATTCG
This sequence comes from Tinea semifulvella, assembly GCA_910589645.1. Classification (NCBI taxonomy): domain Eukaryota; kingdom Metazoa; phylum Arthropoda; class Insecta; order Lepidoptera; family Tineidae; genus Tinea; species Tinea semifulvella. Next base: position 280,608 of record OU342619.1, on the reverse strand, counting down.
TCATCTCAGATATAAATTTAAGCTACCTAATCGCCCATATGATACTATGTGTCACAACTTACATCTTCTTCCATTGGAAGTTCGACGCAACATCACTGATGTTGCATATTTAATAAATGTAGCAAATGGTACAGTCGATAGTCCTGAGTTGCTGGCTTGTTTGGGTTTACGAATACCTAGGTTTAATCTTCGATGTCCCCCACTCTTGTTCGTACCATATGCTAGTACCAGGTATAGACAGAACAGTTATTTATTAAGAACATGTAACAACTATAATATTCTTGCGGAAGATTTGGACATAGACATGTTTAACTCCAAAGCAACATATATTAGACGTCTAATGACGCTTCATTACGTTGAATCGATCATCGGCAGCAATCCCTAATGAGTGATTTGTTTTTTCATTATCAACTTACTTATGGTTCTCTTGCTCTTTATTACTTAACTTTAAATTTATATGTGAAAACCTTTAATAGTTCTTAGTGAATTTACTGCATAATATTTACTATAATATTGTCAACTGTTGGTTTTCCAAAATGAATAAAAAAAAAAAAAAAAAAAAAAAAATTTCAGCCTCAATATGACTTCCAATGAGTACAATGCACACCACCTACTACAAAACTTAGATTTCAGCCTCAATATGACTTCCAATGAGTACAATGCACACCACCTACTACAAAACTTAGATTTCAGCCTCAATATGACTTCCAATGAGTACAATGCACACCACCTACTACAAAACTTAGATTTCAGCCTCAATATGACTTCCAATGAGTACAATGCACACCACCTACTACAAAACTTAGATTTCAGCCTCAATATGACTTCCAATGAGTACAATGCACACCACCTACTACAAAACTTAGATTTCAGCCTCAATATGACTTCCAATGAGTACAATGCACACCACCTACTACAAAACTTAGATTTCAGCCTCAATATGACTTCCAATGAGTACAATGCACACCACCTACTACAAAACTTAGATTTCAGCCTCAATATGACTTCCAATGAGTACAATGCACACCACCTACTACAAAACTTAGATTTCAGCCTCAATATGACTTCCAATGAGTACAATGCACACCACCTACTACAAAACTTAGATTTCAGCCTCAATATGACTTCCAATGAGTACAATGCACACCACCTACTACAAAACTTAGATTTCAGCCTCAATATGACTTCCAATGAGTACAATGCACACCACCTACTACAAAACTTAGATTTCAGCCTCAATATGACTTCCAATGAGTACAATGCACACCACCTACTACAAAACTTAGATTTCAGCCTCAATATGACTTCCAATGAGTACAATGCACACCACCTACTACAAAACTTAGATTTCAGCCTCAATATGACTTCCAATGAGTACAATGCACACCACCTACTACAAAACTTAGATTTCAGCCTCAATATGACTTCCAATGAGTACAATGCACACCACCTACTACAAAACTTAGATTTCAGCCTCAATATGACTTCCAATGAGTACAATGCACACCACCTACTACAAAACTTAGATTTCAGCCTCAATATGACTTCCAATGAGTACAATGCACACCACCTACTACAAAACTTAGATTTCAGCCTCAATATGACTTCCAATGAGTACAATGCACACCACCTACTACAAAACTTAGATTTCAGCCTCAATATGACTTCCAATGAGTACAATGCACACCACCTACTACAAAACTTAGATTTCAGCCTCAATATGACTTCCAATGAGTACAATGCACACCACCTACTACAAAACTTAGATTTCAGCCTCAATATGACTTCCAATGAGTACAATGCACACCACCTACTACAAAACTTAGATTTCAGCCTCAATATGACTTCCAATGAGTACAATGCACACCTCCTACTACAAAACTTAGATTTCAGCCTCAATATGACTTCCAATGAGTACAATGCACACCACCTACTACAAAACTTAGATTTCAGCCTCAATATGACTTCCAATGAGTACAATGCACACCACCTACTACAAAACTTAAGTTTATTTATATTTTAACATTACATTTAATTGCCGCGTTCAATCCAAGAAATAACTCAACGTAAACAAACCAAAATAAGCTTTGACAACAAAAACATAAAGTCGATAATCAACTGTTACTGACCTCTTCGACGGACTTCTTGGAGAACTCGTTCATGGACACGATCCATTGCTGCACCAGTTCGTTAACTATCACCAGGTCATTATATAACCACACCAGTGTATCGTTCACCCACTGCACACTCGGCGCGTCGGAGCCCGTGCATGTTGGAACCACGATGCTGTGGTGTTTCTTGAGGTTTAACTGCTCCGGGCCAGGTGACATGCGACCCAGTCTCCGCTTGATGGGAGGCGTGGCCGGCACGTGGCTCACAGGCTTCGCTTTAAGCGCAGCGCTTCGAGTCTTTCCTCCAGTTGCTAGCACGCTGTCTGAGCTTGCCACTATTTCCGTGACAGATTTCTTGGGTTCTTCAGGTGTGAGTTTGGGCTTAGTGTCGACCTCTGTCGGTTTCTTGGCGTACCTGCCGTACGCCCACTTGGCCACCGCTAGCACGACGAGGGCTAGGAGGATCCAGACGAAGACGAGCATCACTAAGTTGTCCATGGCTGTGTCCATATAGTCGAAGCTACATATGAAGTCGTCGACGGCCTCGGCCAGGTCGGCCATCGCAGTCCATGGCGAGCTCCACCAGCCGACCTTCCCGCGAGACGGTTGCTCCGACACTGAGCCAATCATCATCTCTCTATTTTCATAAATCTATTTTGGTCGGGAGCTAGCGATCTCTTTCTGGCTAAAGTTAGCGCAACGTTTCGTTATTGCTACCAATAGGCGAGCTTTTTGAACACATTTAGAGGTTTTGTAAATTAGATAAATAAGGCAATTTGTGAATGTATATATTTAGTTGTGGTTTCCTGTGCGGTTTGGATTGTAGCATGCTTCCTTGCTGGCTCTAAACGCTGAAACAAGGAAAAACATATTTTAACGATGGCAACTTTAGGATAAATAGGAACTTTATTTTAGTAAACACATCTAGCCAGTGGTTTTTATGTAATCACTAAGTACCTAGATGAGTGCACGATCTATCGAGGCTGTTCTAAGCGGCAAAATAGTATTTGGTGACCGCTAGATATTTATTTGTAATAACGTACGCTTGTTATTGTCCGTGCTGAAAGGGTTAAAACATATAATTTACTATTAATAAGTTTGTTTTTTTTTAAAATATTATTATTTATAAGTTAGTATTTAAGAATCATCTGTGAACTGGCAAAACATAACAATAAAATTTAAAAAATAAACTAAAACAAAAAATACAAAATTAATTTAAATATAAAAAGTGTCTCTGCGGCATGGTGGCAAGATCGCTGGCCGGATTTCCTCGCAGAATCGCTATATAATTCTCTAAGCGAGGGAAGAACCAGCCATCTTGTCACTAGATGATGGTGTTTTTAAAAATAGTTTAGCACTTGAACTCCACGGGCCTAGGCCAGTCTGGTAGAGACAAACGACACAAACATGTAGATATATATATTTGCGCCGCCTGTCAGTCACACTTTAATAATAACTTTCTTTTAATAATTAAATTATTATTTAGGCAAATAAAACACTAGCTAAAGGTGCAGTCATAAGTCTATGCAATAAAAAATCTGGAATCAGAGACTCATGACTCAGTCCCTAACACTATGCCGGCTTAACTGGGCATGACGGCAATGCGAGCCTGATCCCGAAACGTGTGGATACACTTTACTGGGTTTATCGGCACGAACTGCAGTTCTTGCAGCTTGCAGAGTGTGCAAATTACCACCATCAGTCTGCCTATTATATTGGTTGCGGTTAAGTGAACCTCATTGGTACATGCCGGGGCTCAACTCGCGACCCTTGAGTCAGAGCAGTACCATCTGACCTCAGCCTCTATATGACTATTGAAGCGAAATGACATTGTAAACCCAATAAGCCAAGATTTATGATGATAGCTTGTCTATTGTTCTGCCCATCCTTAACTACCTAGATAGTTATAATGTCTATTAATCGAGGTACACGCCATACCTTCAGATGATGCTTATTTAAATTAACTCCTATATTATTTTAGCCCGTAGAGCTTCGCTCGCACAATCCAATATCTTCAAAAATCATGTCTAACTGTACTTTTGAGAAATGAAGCCAATCAAATTTCCAGGAATGAAAATTACGGACATTTTGGAGGTATAATATTGTTGCTAAAATTCTACCTAAACGCTTTTCAAATGTCTTCCGAAACAGATATTCTGGCAAGGTGGGAAAAAGCTACGGTAAAGAACTGTACATTGTGTGGTGCTGCCATAGGAACTGCTGGACAAACACTTGTAGGGTGCGTTACTCTTCTAGAAAATTGCTATCAGCCAGTTTATTTTTACTTAAGTACCAAAAATACGTTCGAGAAACTGGCTGTATTACTCACGCCGACATGACAAAGTCCTTGGTGTTATCCGTGAAGCAGTAAGTATTTCAATTGCAAGAGCCAAAAAGGGACTAACTACAAATAAATTATTGACCACATTTGTAAAAAAAGAGCGAGTACGAAAACTAAATGCAAGCCCACCTTTATATTAATTGACATATCATTATTATTATTTAGATAATAAGATGACAAGTCTTTTTTATTTTATTTCTTTTTTGATAAATTCTCATGGATATTTTTTTTTTATTATTATTATTTTTTATTTGAACATCATTATAGGATCCCAGATGAACTAGCTGTATCATATCAGCCTATAGGCCAACATCTTAGTGTTTTCTCGGAACTTGAAAAAAGTTATCCTTATTGAACTTACCGTTCCGTGGGAATCAAATATTCCAAAAGACCACAACATGAAGTCGAATAAATATTATGATCTCACAGAAGAAATGATCAGGAACGGGTTCAAGACTCAGCTTTACGCAGTGGAAGTTGGTGTGCAGGAGATACATTTATGGAAAGAGCTTCCAAGATGGCATTAACGGAATCGTACAGTATTTGGTTGGGTATGGAGAGGAGTAGAATGGTGGATGGTGAGCGTATTATCCCATAATACAATTAAAATTCAAACCAGACACCATTCTTCTCATCTCTTACCCACACACGATGGACCCGGCACCCGTACGGTGAATCCATGGAAAGCTTAGAAAGATTTTAAATGCCAATTTTTATTTCCTAAGAGGACTAATATTGTAAGCTTGCCATGGTGATATGTATATGAAACTAAGACCGCTTCAAACAATACTTAATGTACGAATATATAGTATATATGTATACTCGCAGACCACTACGATTTAAAAGACATGGTGTAATCGCGCACTGATAATGAAATGACGTGTTTGGAATGATGACGCGTCAATTTCCCAACACGTTCAATTATATACAGCAGTCTAAATACAGTCTCATTTGTAAGGTAAAGTCATCCGTTATGGACACTAGAGTAGCTGATATTTAGACGAATCCCAGCCTAAGTCTGAGTTGGACCAAACGTCAAATGTGATGTGACAGACGACCGAACTTTAAAACTAATCTCGTACATTCGACGTCATTTTTAACTTTAATCGTAACAATTACAGTAATTAGATTTTTGTGCAACCCAGCCTTAGTTAGTCTGCTACTTTAGGGCTTTAATGAAGACCTTGGACTTGTCTCAGAAATGTCTTAAATCTTGCCGGCTTAGCAGTTGCTCAGCCAAAGTATTACATTTCAATGAATATGAGTGACTATAACGTCATCTTTACAATTCTCGATTCAATAACGGACTTTCTAAGTGCTAGAGCTACTATGGTGCCTACATTCTCTTATACTACTAAAGTAGTAACGTGAAACGGTTTCTTTAAGAGCGTAGATAATAAAAGAAAAACTTAAAACATTTAATTTTAAAAGTGTCCACAACATTTGGTTGTTACCTCATTATAATTATTCTCAGGTCTACTTCAAGGTACTTACTTCTTTGACCTATACTTAGGTTTTGAACCTGACTTTAGTTGAATAACAATGATGTTTTGTGTCTCAAATGCTTGTGCCCAATAGTAACAAGACCTGTAGAAGCGACATTCACCGATCGGTTCATCACCAACCCTATGAGGTTTTACTTAAAGAATTGAGTCTAAACTGTTTTGGGTTGGGAGAGGTTATACAAATTATTAACGATTCCACAAGTTGGTATTAGTGGAACCGGGAACATCTGCTTAACGTGCTCTCCTCACACGGGAACGGTGGTGTTGTAAATGTATGACTGCATAAGTACATAAGAAAAGTGAATTTCTCATTGGTACATGTCGGGAGGGTTTGAACTGACTTTTGTAGGATTTAAGGAACGCGTTCTTGAAGCCGAGCCATTACCATCATATTATAGTCTTGTCATATTATATACTTCTCATTTTAAATGGTACGAGCTGATCCCACTTTTGATTAAGAATATCTTGAGTTTTTTTTTTCTGTAACATTAACACAGAATCCTAGGGAACTGTTGGAGAGGGCCTTCCAGAAATTCCAGGAGAATTTAAGACTACACTCAATTCGCTGGCCAATGAAATCCACTTTTTTTTTAAATGCGGCCGTGATATATATTTAGGTTGAATGGCTCCTGTCTCCGGGCTGATTTTAATAAAGAATTAACTGCATAAATAAAAAATAAATATCTAGCCGGGAACCGGACCAGAAAATTTTGTCAAAAGGGTTCGATTCCACAGATTCCTTAATCATTTATTATCTTTACATTGGTACCTATAAAGAGGTGATGTACATTACTTAAATTTTAAACAATCTGCCTACAATAGGCATACAATAATATATCTATATTATAAATATATTTTTTAATGTTTTTATATCTATTATTAAAATAAGAAATTTCTAAATTATTATTACCTACTTATTATTTGAAAATGATTGAAATATTTCTCTTTTTTATTTATTTATATATATTAATATTTTAATAAGAACCCACCCGTCTGGCGAGCGTGGCAAGTTTAGGCCAAATTGTTCAGAACTTCCTGGAACTCCAACAGTGGAGGTGTAGGACTCTGTGATGATGATGAAATGTAATAATTAAAGTTAAAAATGTATAATTTTTATTTTGAAGATCAGCCGTCATCTGTTACAATAGACGCCATTTTTAACTTTGATCGTTACAATGACAAAGACATCGTGTTGGCATAACCTAGCCTTAGTTATATTAGAACATTCTTGTTTTTTTGATAATATAATATTAAACGATAATCGTCATATACAAATAAAAAATCCCAACGATGATTTGACCTTGAGACTGACACGGGTTGTTCAGTAATCGAGCTTAGTTTTACTTGCCTCAATTATTTGTCCGTCTTTTACGTCTATACATATTACTGAACCGATTTTAATGAAATTGCGCAGAAATAACCGTAGAAAGAAGTCTTAGAAGGCGCGGCAGCGGCTCGGTTATAAGAACGCTTTTCCTAAATCCTACAATGGTCGGTTCCGTACCAATGAGAAATACACTTTTCTTACGTACATTTGTCATAGATTTACAACACCACCGTTTCCTTGCCTCGGAGAGCACGTTAAGCCCGGTCCCAGTTCCACTAATACCAACTTGTGGAATCGTTAATAAATTATCATTAAAATTGACACGAGATCCTTACCAACCCGTCTGGCCAGCGTGGCGAGTGTAGGCCAAATTCTCTAGATATTTTAGGACGCTGTAATGATGATAATTAATCTTAAAAATACATGAATGGAGAGAGTGTAAGACGTCTAAAACTAAATAAGGCATGTGACACTACGACCACCTAAAGGTTTTATCGCTGAACACTATGTTACAGCTAAACTTTTTAAACTTCCGTGCACATTTCGCGCGGGTCGACCCGTGACAACGGTCAATGCAACTTGGCTGAAACGTCGGACTGAAACGCGTTCGTTTTAAGAAATGTTAGCATAAAAATACCACTTTTTTTAGCACAAGTCGTTCGTTTAATCAAAATTCTAACATTTGATGCTAATTTCGTATGTCAGTACCGTGTTGAAAGGAGGGTTATTAATGTTACCTTTTGACAGATGTCATTTAACATAAGAAATGGTTTTTATGTTTTCAAATTTAACATTCCTCGTCACGCGGCTCTCAACGACATCATCCGAAGGGCTCTTGTCACTGCTGGTGTACCCGCAATCTTAGAACCATCTGGGATTGTGCGGAGCGATGGCAAGAGACCCGACGGAATGACTGTTGGGCCGTGGAAACTTGGCAAATCTCTGGTGTGGGATGCGACGTGTGTAGACACATTAGCTCCATCTCACATCCAGGCGACCTCGTCAGGCGCGGGGAAAGCGGCGTTTTCTGCGGAGAACCTCAAATTGCGCAAATACGCCAACCTTGGTATCGGTTACGAATTTGTGCCGTTTGGGGTCGAGACGATGGGCCCATGGGGACCGTCAGCGAGGCGCTTGGCCAAGGAGTTGTCAAGGCGGCTGACAGAAAGGTCTGGAGACAGGAAGGCTGGCAATTATTTTTGCCAACGTATTAGCCTCGCTATACAGAGGGGAAATGTTGCCAGTCTCCTTGGGACTATCTCGGATGGGACGTCTCTAGAGGACATTTTTTATTTATAGGTTAGTTTATTTTTAATTTTATTATTTAGGTAGTTTTTAATTTATATTTAATGTACTTTTAATTTTATTAACTTCGAATAAATAACTAAATTACATAAAAAAAATATTTTAAACGATTTCATGCTATAAATTCAAAGACCATAATAGATTGTCAATTGATTTGTTAATATTTGTTACTTGTCATACTTGTCAAAAAGTAGCCTCACCGCTCGTTTTTTTAAAGAAATGTTAGCATTGTTAAAAAAAGTGGTATTTCTTAACAAAAACGACATTTCACGCTGGTTTATGAAGTTGCTACGAAATGTTGGAAAGCGCCTAAGGTAAATCGCGTAAAGACCCGTTATAATTATAAAAACTATTATGTTACAGCTAGTTATCAACAAGTCTAGACGAAATTATATTTTTAACATGGTTTTTAATCAGTGTTGTTATAAATTGGACTATCGTTGACCTTTGACTTAGGTGTAGTCAGTGATGTCACCCACAAGGACGACTCGCGGTCACATGATGTCATAAGCACAATTCTATAATTACTTTATAATCATTACAACCCCTGTTGGTTTGCCGTGGTGGTGGTGGTTTCTTTATTAGAACGCTTTCCTTAAATACAAAAAAGGTCGCGGGTTTGAACCCCTGCGTGTACTAACTAGAAAAACACTTTTCAGTTTGGTTATAGATTTACGGTCTCGGTTTCAATAATACCAACTTACCAATAAATTGATTAACATAATATGCCAACTCGCCTAGCCAGCTGCAGCGTGACAAGAGAGCCAAATTTTCTAGAAATAAGTTGTAAGCTGATGAATCTTCTCCTAGTCGCTAACTCTTGACAGGGTGGTCACTTGAGTGGCAGTGGCAATCCTAATAAGCCGTCGTCACTCCTCTCCACTTTTTAGTCTAAGAGCGGCCTTCACCGATCGGTAAAGTATCCGAAAAAAATCCTCTCTTTTTACAGCTCAAATGTTGTTTTATTTTACTCGATCAAAACTTGATTAGACAACGGAGTTTGATCGTGCTAGGGCTATCAGAAGATCAGAGAGTAACTCCAGAGTAAAGATAATATAAACAAGCCAGAAACGACTTTGTTAAAAGCCACCTTCTCTGCAATTTAAACTTGCCACAAGATGCCGACTCGTCCGATGCTACATATTTACCATTCTTCAGTATTGTGTCGCATCATAGACCCTGACAAATACAATGTCGAAGATATTAGAAGCTTTTAAAGTGTAGATATACAGAAGAATGTCGTATATATCATGGAAGTACAGAGTGAGAAATGACCCCGTCTTGCAGATGATGAACAAAGCAACGCATTTAAATAATAAAGCGAAAGATGTTACATGTGTTTAGATGTGCAAGGAAAAAATAAAATCTGCAGAAGATGAGCACCCGATTCTTGTTCAGGACTGCTCGAGAATTACCTGACCCCTAGAAGCTTAATTAAACCGATATAATGGTAGGAAATGCGGTGTCTGTTGCTCCCATTCTTCGACCTCGTATTCCGTTTACCATCACGTTGGCGGCGGTGTCACAAGTCGTGTGTCGCATTGTGCCATACTTAGATATTTTGTTTTATCTATAGATCTAAGATAATGATTACCTATTGTCGTAATAAAGATTATTTATTACGTGGTAATTAAGATTTACTGCAGTCAAAGTCCGTTTTATAAAATAATCCCTGAACTAACGGACTTGTCAATATTCGTAAAATATGTGCTCAGATAAACTCGCTTATTCCTAACGATAAAACTGACAGGAGAATCTATACATCGATGGGAGAATCCAAGTTTCGTTAGTTTAGCGGTGAAGTCCGTGGATTTAGACGTGGAGGTACCGGGTTCGATTCCTGGTCGGGACACAATATTTTATTTTATTTAAGGAATACAGTCGTGATGATACTTCTCTTTTATTTACATCACAGCCCCTAGGACACAGCATCCTAGACCTCCAATCTTTGAATTGGGCCCTCCAGAAAACATAACATATATATCTGGAGAATTTGGTCTACACTCGCCACTCTAGCCAGACGGGTTGGCGAAGGTCTGATGGCAATATTTAATGACAATTTATTAACGATTCTACAAGTTGGTATTATTGGAACCGGACCTCTGGCTTTAATGTGCTCTCCTCGTCACAGGAACGGTGATGTTGTAAATCTATGACAATTGTATGTAAGAAAAGTGTATTTCTCATTGGTACATGCCGGGGTCCGAACTGAACTTATTATAATTTTAAGGAAAGCGTTCTTACAACCGAGCCACCACCGCTCTATAAAATAATATTTTAATATTACACATTATCTAATTTTAATTCAGTTCTTATTTTTAAAAATACTAAATCTGTGTACACATTTTTTGCTCGCTAAAATTGTAGAAGGCTTATAAAAACGTAGAATTATAACTTCATCATTCTATATTTAGATGTTTGCGTAAGTTTGTAGAATGATTAACATTTTTGCATATTTGTTGCTAATAAAAGGTGAACCCTTAGTTTATATAGCTTTACGCAGTGGAAGTTGGTGCGAGAGGAATTTCAGCAAAACCTTTGAACCAAAACTTTTGAACTGCCTCCGTGGTCTAGCAGTTAAGTCCGTGGATTTAGACTCGGAGGTACCGGGTTCGATTCCTGGTCCGGGACACAAAAATATTTATTAATGTAAATAAATACATTTAATTAATATTTAATTTATTTGTGAGATTTCTCGAGTTTGGTACGCTGGAGACATCGACGAGCTTGCCACTTGTCATGATTGGCCGGCAGTAAAGTTGGCTAAATGTGAATCTGCTTATTTATAAGCGTGGTTTCTGACCACCCCGAAAGGGAAACGGTCGTGACGATACTTTACCTTTGAACCACTTACAGAAAGGATTGGGCCTAAGCAGGTCGGCAGGAGATACATGGAGATTAACGAGTCATGCAGTATTTAGTTGAGGAGGGAGATGAGCAGAATGGTGGATGGTGAGCCTCTCGTTATGCAATAAAAAAAAGGGGGCGTCCTTTATAAACCAGTCTATAGTCGGTCGCAAGCCCGAGACACCTTCTTCTCCTCTCTCTTTTCCACACACTATGGACCCGACACCCGCACTGTGAATCCATGGAAGGCTTGGAAATCTGTCTTCTCTTCTTTCTCCTTAAACTATAGCAGGATTGCCAACTCTTATTTACGGATATGCTGATATACTGGTATATACATTAAAATGCGGTACTTGACCATAAAAAGAGGGACGGTACAAGTGTACAGAAACGAGAGAAAAACTATTTGTATTTATTTTTAGAGTTTTATTTAAATGTCAATTATTTATGTTAGCTTATTAGCAAGCAGTACCGAGGGAATGTTGCCAGCCCCCTTGAGTCTATCTCTATTGGGACGTCTCGCCCTAGAAACTATAAAAAAAATACCTCTAGAGACGACCTATCAGGGTTGGTCCCAAGGAGACTGGCATTTCACGTTTTGGGATTAGGCTCGAATTGCCTTCATGCACAGTCAAGCCAGCATAGTGTTAGGGACTGATGTCAGTCATGAGGGCCTGATTCCAGTTGCTTACATTCATGGACCGCGCGCGCCACTTACCAACAGGTGCGCACAAGGTCACATGTCGTGCTAGTATAAAAATAAAAAAAATAAAAATGTCATAGATTAACAACACCACAATTCCCATGCCTTAAAGAGCACGTTAAGCCGTTGGTCCCGGTTCCACTAATACCAACTTGTGGAATCATTAATATATGTCGTTATAAATTAACCAACGGCAACGTCTGTTTAGCGTGGCGGGTGTAGGCCAAATTCTCCAGAAAATATGCCGATGATGATGAATTGTTTTAGGTGAGTCAAATAGTAAATAAACACGTTTATAAAAATCTCTAAAAGGTTGAATGCATTGTCAGATGACGTCACTATCAGTTCTCGTGAAATTGAGTTTAGGCCGCAGCTAGAGGCAATCATTGGCAGGATGTAACATTGTGATGTCATTGTACGATGGTGGATGACGTCATTATTCGTTGTTTTTTTTTTTTTTTTTTCTGATACGCATCCACAGTTTGGTCATACAAGTCAATAACCTTTAGCTTAAAATATTTTTCTGCCTTTTTGTTGATAAAAAATAAACCTCCAGTTTTTATCATTGATTGGCGATTCATCGTTTGTTTTATACTGTTTTTTTTAGAAAATTAGTCCCTACCACTATAATACAAGATGCTTTTTGACACTTCGCTTAAAGGTTATAGAAAATTTTACGCAACAGAAATTATACAATGCTATTCCAGTACTATTTCCAAAACATATACAATTATTATTATTAATTATTACTTAATGCCCATTGGCAGCGATTTGGATCAATTTTTTTATTTATAATAATTTTTATTATGTTTTTTCTTTATTTTAGATTTTAGTTGTATTTTTTTTTATTAAGTAGGATTATTTTTATTAATAGTAATTCATGTTTTAAAATGTAAGTTTTTAGTTTAATTATTACTTTAATTTATTGTTAATTTTTATATTGTTATACATCACAATCGGTATCTATTCTCCGTCCATACCAAATTTCTCTCCGTCAAAGGCAACTAACTTACGTACTTCCCATTATTTTTTTATTTCTAATGTGTTGCACAAGTTAGTTTTATAAATCGTCGAACACTAGAGTGTTTCACATTCACATTTCAACTGCGACAACACATCAGTTTCTTGCCTCGTATTTCACGACTGCTTCCTTGGTCTAGCGCTTGAGTCCGTGGATTTAGATTTTCTTCCTTCGATTACTGGTCGGGAAACAATAGTATTTATTTAAAAATTTAAATAAATTAATATTTAATCCATTTGTGATATTTCTCGAGTTTGGTACGCTGAAGATATCGACGAGCTTGCCACTTGTAAAGTTGGCTAAATGTAAATCCGGCTCTTTATACCTAAGCCTGGTTTCTGATTACGCCGGAAGGGAAATGGTCGTGATGATACTTTACTAATGTTAACTTGCGTCATTTCACATTGCTCTTAAGTGGTAGTAGTAGTATCATCACGACCGTTTCCCTTTCGGGGTGATCTAAATCACGCTTATGAATAAGCGGATTCACATTTAGCTAACTTTACTATTTGCATCCCATCAGGCCCCAATTTTCGCGCAATAGGTATTTCAAAACGAAATAAAGCGTTTAAAGCGACAAGTCAAACACAAGGTGTAGGTACTAGTACTAGCTATGTAAACATGGCCAAAGTCGAGTGGTATGAATCAATGCCCGAAAATGTGCTAGGAAAATTTAAGGTGCGTAATACGTATCAATTATGCGCGGCTGCAGAACACGTGCCAAATTTTTAAAAGTGCATAGACTGAGCGCGGTATGGTATCTTTATTAGACGCGCCTCAGTCATCGCATTTCACAAATATTTATATGAAATCGTAGGCAACGTCGCCAAACCGAATACGAACGAACTGCACTTCAGTATGTATTGCTATGACTGCGGCGCGGTCGCCTACGTTCACCTTTACATCTGATTTTATGGCTGATGGAACGCAAGGATCGAAACACGTAACTAAAACGCCCGTAGACTAAACGTTGTTTTCGAGATCTGCCACCCAGCGTCTCGCTTCATGTTCGAGCGTTCAGCGTTATCCATTTTGCGTGGCCGGACCGCTGGATGTAATATATCAATCCGAATCGCGCTCAGAGCGCTTAGAACAAATATGACACTGACCGTCTTCCGAATCAAATATCAAATATTGGATGCTCAGAGCGTGGTATTAATTCGGAACGGTCTAAATCACATTTTTATTCATAAAATGTTAGTTTTTTTTTTAAATGTATGGAAGATAAATTGCGGATTCCATATCTTTGAGTATGAATAATAACAAACATACATCTCTCGGTTTATTCATCTTTATATGTGTAAATAAAGTTTAATATTATTAACTTATTTTGGTAATTTAAAATAACTTGCCGTGTTACAGACATTTTGTTTTTCACTTCCTACTTAAATATGAATTATATATTTGTTTAAGAAGTAATATAGAAACTACAATATTAAATAATTTAAAAGAAAACCTAATATTAAATTAACTTGAAAATGGCGGGCGACATAATGACAAAAAACTGACAGCGCGAGAAATGATGTCATTTGTGACGTCACATAGCTTTGGCAAAACAGTTTAAGCGCGACTCGGAACACCTTTAAGCGTGCTTAGGTTACTATTATCGCGTATCGGAACGAAGTGTTAATGTTTAAGTTTTGGACAGACATTAAATACATATATAAATAAGCCAAACAGTATGAAAATTAAAGCTAGGACAATCGTCAAAGAAAAAAAAAAGATTATGACCATGTATGTAGGTACTAGCAACAAACATTTTGTATGAAAATAACAATCGTACAATAAATCATAAAGACTTTTGAAACTAAAGGTTTACGAGCAAAAAGTCCATACTCTTGACAATTGACATATTTTGGTCGTACGTTGGTAAACGAACGCCAATTCCAAGATTCTATAGATACTATGTCATACATCAGTCACTAAAAACTGATCCGCCTGAGATACAACCACAACTCCATCAGCAAGGTTTACGATGCGTCATTTACTTGTGGCCGTTTGAGCTGATAAAAATAAAAGCATTGGAAAACCTTCCTTTTACCAGAAATTGTTTACAAGTTAAATACCGGTTTGACCTATAAAACAAGACCGACGTGTTTCGGTATTACGATACCACCCGTAATAACATTTTATAAGTTTACAACGGAAATATTGCAAAACAAGGTTCCGCAAATAATAAACATAGATTTAAAAAAAAACATTTTGTAACGTTAACAAAATAGTGATGTGGCTAATTGGTTTTATCTGTTTATATCGGTCGCCGTATTGTTCCTTTTTCTATTTTTCTTTTTAGTGTTTTAAAAATTAAACTATATTGAGCTCGACCTAACATACATACTAATATAAAAAATGGAAAATAAACTTTGTCTGTCGGTCTCGTCTTCAGGCCTAGTAAACAGATTTTGATGAAATTTGGTAATGATGTTCCTCCGTACCAAGAGAACAGATATAGGGTATTATGACGTCACCTAAAAATGATTTTTCGCCTAATAACATGGACGAAGCCGGGTCAAACATCTTTTATGTATTTATTAATAGTTTATTTATAACATAATGTAAAATGAATAAACAAACTACTATTGATTGCAATAACTCGTAGTAATAAACTTTATTCTATGCCGAAATAGGTAGATATATCAATTTTAAAATTGTTAAAATGCTGTATTGTCGTCGCCAAAACAAATAGTCTATTTTTTTCTTGTTTTAACAAGAGTTTTATTCCGGCAGTTTTTAGTTAATGATCAATGCGTGAGTAACCTTAAAAGCCAGCGTTTTCGTCACTATGAATGACCTTGAGGCGCTTACATCATCCTCTTGGACTATAGGCACAGACTTTTGTTAGTAAGCCTAACTGCTAAAACAATAATACATGCAATGTTTATTTATTATTATATTAAAATCAATTTATTCGAGATATTTTTCAGTCTGTGTCTACATCTGTAACTAATGGTATAATTATGTTAACTACATTATACGTACCTACGATTACGACAGCGGAAAATAAGTACAAAAAATCTTAAATTGTAATTCCAACTCATAAACGCTGCCTAATAAATGGAATACTCGTATTCTGGTGTAATTGTATAAATGTGTTCTTTACTTTTAACCGGTTATAAGACTTGTAGATTAAAAAATATATACACACCAGCTAACAGTCATCATTCGTTGTCCCTCACATTAATTGCGTATCAAAGTCAAATTATCCAATAATAATCCTATAAGCCAATGCAATTATTATCTTTAAGAATTATAAAGAATTAACTATACCTAAAACAACAGATTTAAGTAGGTATGTAAACAATCTGTTTGAACACTTGTTCATTCTTCCAGTTGCTTTCATAATGTTGACTTTCTTAGATATCGCGGTATCACAAAATATACTCTTCCGGCCTTCTTATTTTGTGAAGCGAAACGTGGAAATTGTAGTAAAAGTTACTAAATAATGAACCACGACCAGGCTCTATTAATACCAATTTTATTTTCTCGTTTATATTTCTCTTTTTGTACTTGCCTACAACGTAACATAAGACGTGACTTGTCTGCTTTATTAAAAAAAATGGAATGCAGTCAGTTCCGAAAAATTGGAGCAATTAGGTATGCGGAACATTATGACTCAGAGAAATTGTATTTAAACATTTTAACAATTATCATATTAGTTTTATTATGCTTTGTGGCTTTTAATTGCCTTTGTTAGAGTTAGTGTGGTATTGCTAGTACACATATTATATTATAAAAATAATTAATTATATAAATAAAAACTATTTTCTACCCTAATGTTATTTGTCTAAGTATCAAATTCATACGTCCGTAACACCCCTATGATTCGTCTGTAGGTATTGTAGGTATACCTACCCGTACTATACGAGTATTGTTATGTGGTCATCGTTTTCACCCTAATCTACAGGAATTCAAGACCGTACCCACAATGGTGATATCATCGGTGACCCGACCTACTATTTATTTTATTAGCATTGTAATAAAATTATGGAAATGTAGTAAGTACCACCACCGAGAATCGAAAGAAAGACCATATAAGACTGTAGTTAGATATCGATCAAGATGTAATATCATACTGTTAACATAATGTATCGTATGTTATCACATGAATGCAACAACCAATCATGCTTGGCTGCTTCTATGAAATAACACAAATGGTTTATTTTCCCTCATTAATTAAACATATATGAGTATATTTCCTATATATTTATAATACATATAACATTTTTATTTTACAATAATATATATATATATTTTAATGAAGATATATACATAAAATTATGATAATTGCTCAAACGACCTATATATTTTCTACTAAGAAACTTAAGGGCTCACCTCTATTCATGTTCAAAAATCAAAATCCAAATTATTCACTTCTGTTCTATTGTCAAAATTGCGTCTGAACGAATATTATGAGAAACCACACAAATATAAAAACATCAAATTAGATAAAGGTTTGTAAAAATGTACTATTTGTTATGTTTTCATTTAAAAAAACATTACAATAACACGTTGTCGGCAGACTGAGAAAATCGATAAGAACGCCTTCAACGCGTCAGTCCCCGCCGAATCAAAAACCCGCACTACCGCACCGCACTAGGCCGGGACACAACGACTCCACTGCGGTCATAATTATCTAAATACGGTAACTACAACCTTATATTGCAACAATAAAAGCAATATGAAAACTATGTATTTCATGCTTGGCCATATATAGAACTTCAAGAATAAATATGTAGGTAATTCAATTCAAATATTTTCATTTCAGATATTATCCATATTTTTATATATATAACCATATTCATATTTTACATTATTATTATTATATTTATTATTATTTTCCTAACTATCTATAAATAAACGTGGAATACTCGTATCTTAAACGTTAAATTGTTAAAATCATACTTACTAAATGAATTTAAAATACTCGGCTAATGCTCGCTACCTTTTAATTTTTAAATCAATATGTACAAATAATTGTACATATTAATCATATGATCAAGTCATGGGTTAATATTTATATATATAGTATTGTTTTTAGTTTTATTTTTATTTTGGTTTATATATTTATATTAACCTATTTTTTTATTTAAATCATTGTACATTACTTCGAATACAAATGTAGATATTTAACTAATATTTGTAACAACAATTTAAAATATCATAAATACAATTATAGGACCAGACTGTAATTCTAGAGCAATGTACACAAAATTAAAAATATATGTACATATACTTATACCAGCAAGCAGCTTAAATCTACAAAGAAAAAATAAAAAAACATGAAACAAAGTCTAACTACACAAACTAAACTTAATCTAAATTTGCACATCAAAAACATAAAACATGGAAATAAATAATATCAAAATAAAATAAAATCATATTTATAAATTACCGAACACCTAACCTAAAATATATTTACTTTTTATTGATTCTTTTTGTTTATCTAATCTCACGCTTAATGCTATGGATAGATAGTACGATCGAGTATCACAAAATGTAGATACTCGTACGTTAGTTATAATCAATGATTACCTAATTAAATAATAAAGTATTTATCCTACTTTGCAATACCTACCTAAAACATTTTTATAACTATTTCCAATACGGTCATGTCTGGTACATCACTATTGACGTGACAATGCGGTAAAAGTTCCAAATGGCGAGAGCTTGCGCAATGACATTGACAAGTGACAGAGCTTGGCGCCTTAGGGGTCATACATGTAATCGCAACCAGGTTCTTCTGTGCAACCGTAAAATATCTTTAAAGTTTACTTATTGGTAATAATCCTTTGGTAATAATTACTTTTTTATGCAAACTTTCACAGTAGGTAATATCATAGATATACGAATACTACACATATCTAGATATGTGTAAAATTGTTTCTATACATTAAAATAATACATAGGTTTTATGACGTTATCTTCTGACCACGACATGTGACTCCTCTGACACAATCTTTATTTCGCCTTGCAAATAATGAAAGGTAGATTATGATGGTGGTGTTTGGAAAGTGCACAATAGGTAGTAATCAAGGACTATTTACTAATCGTACTACTACATTCATAAAGTAAAATAATTGTTCTAAGAACCCCGCATGGGGAATGAAGATGTAGCGCACAGATTATTTTATTATTTCTGTACTGTGCTCAGCTGATAGCCTTTCTTTAGTTTTGAATGGGGTGTATCAGGCAAAGCTTTTTGTAGATGTCGCTAGCGGCACTGGTACCTTGTTTACAGCTATGACGGATATTTTTTTAATGTTTTTGTGTTTTTTTTATTTTTATAACAAAAAAAATAATTTTAACTTAACGTTACCTACCTTAAAATACGAATTAGAAAAGCGAACACCGTCTTTAAAAAGAAAAAAGATTTAATTAATAGAACGGCAATTTTGAGATCACCATATTTTTGATATCGCTTAGAAATCTCGATTTGTACACTTAAAAGCTGCTCACTTCGGCCATATAACTAGAAAATAATAAATTTCGTAATAAAAATACAAGTTTTATATGCAACTGACAGTTCTATTGGGTACCGTCTATCATGCGCCATCTATCGTGATAAAAAGTTAGTGATACACCCCATTTAGAAGCTATATTAGAGTTTTGAATTTAGATGCTATATTTTATATGTACATTGCGTCTTATTTTGTGCCAATCTTGTGTTTAGTTGAACAATAATACGCAATTTATTAAAAGCATATATACCACGGATTGATTAAGAACGCGAGCAGAATAAATGCATGACCCAAGCCAAAAGTAAAACGTCATAATTCAGTCGCCGTGTTTTTGGCGGTTATTTATTGCATATATTTTGTTTCTATTGTAATTCTGTAAATACTTAAAAAATGGCGGAAAAACTAGAAGATTTAAACTTGCCTATTACCGTAATTTCGAGAATTGTGAAGGAAGTTCTTCCAGAAGGCATAGCTATTTCGAAGGAAGCTCGGACTGGTTTCGCCAAAGCTGCTTCTGTGTTTGTGCTTTACGTGACTTCTGCTGCCACAAATATCATGAAGAGCAAGAAAAAAAAGGCTCTTCAAGGTAACGATGTGCTACTGGCCATGAAGGACATAGAATTTGATCGATTTATTGAACCTCTAACGGAGGCGTTGGAGCAATATAAACTGGCAATGACAGCGAAGAAATCGGCTGCAGGAAAGAAGAAGGATGACCAGGACGATGTGGAAGTGATAGGAGACGATTAGGGTTGTGATTTGTGATAATAAAATCTAATGTTTAAGTACAAAATAGGTAGATATTTAAGACTATGTGATCGTGCCAATAATAGTTGATCATAGCTGATTGTGAAGAGAAGCCATAGGGTTAATAAAAACATGTACAATTCAATTCCAAAGCTACTGAGGCTGTAATTCATTGCTTACTTCGACAGACTTTGTTTTATCATTACAGCCCTTAAAACACAAGAGTCCTTGGCCTCTATTGTTTGATATGGGTCTTTCAGAACATATTTCTGGAGAATATGGCCTTCACTCGCCATGCTTGACCTTGTTTACTAGACCATAACTAGAAATAATATTTTTAAAATATTTTATAGTCTTTTTAAATTAAAAACATGAATTTGCTCCATGTGTGACCCATCAGTTAGACATTGCTTCAGGTTTCGAAGCCATGTCCATTGTGTGTGGGAGAGAGAGAAGAATAAGAACACATTCTGTTCTTTTCCCACTTTACCAAATATTGTATGATTCTGCCAATGCTGTCTTGGAAGCTCGTTCCATAAATGTGTTGGGCATGTACAGGGTGGATATGTTACGTGATCTCACTCGATATAATTGCATCATTACTTTTATGTCCGAATTATTACGAGTTGAAAACATGTTATAAATAAAACAATCAATTTTATGTAATTTTAATTTATTATGGAATATAATTTGTTTGGGAACTATTCTGAATAAATTCTCACCTTTTAATAACTACCCTAGGACCTTATTAAATGCAATTTCATCGTCTTTTTAAGCTTTTCTATATCACTTGTACAGCCAGCTAAAAGTGTCGGAAACCATAGCACAGCTTTCCAAGATGTCAAATCGATGCGACAGTTTAATGTGCTCCCATCCTTACAAAATTAGTGGTGTTGTAAATGTCAACATGTATAATTATTAAACTTTTGCACATATAATAGTTTTTTTTTTATCAGTCGACCCGTGACCACGGCCAATGCAACTTAGCTGAAACGTCGGGAGAAATATGTCTCTAAGGTAAATCGCGTAAAGTCCCGTTAAAATTATAAAAAAAAAACTATTATGTATATTTATGTTGTTAAATGCCAGGGCTTGAACCGCAAACTTTTAGGATAGAAAGTGTTTCAATAACGGGATCGCTACCACTGCGACTTAGCTTTGTTTAATCCTTCAGCTATGCAAACTTAAATTAATAACCCTTACTAGAGATTCCTAACTGGTCACTGCTAACTGAACAAGCACATGTTTGTTGACTTAGTAGAAAGAGATGAGTTTATTTGACACCAGTTCCATCTCTGCGACTGCTATGCCCTGCATCACATGCGAAGCACCATCTTGGGTGCTCACAGATAAAGCCCTGGGGAGGTGTAACACCTCGCTCCTAAGCCTATATGTCAGGTTTTTTGAGCCAATGGGCTAGCGAACAAACTATATTCTAGGGAGGTCACAATAGATCACTACTGGTGGCAGTAGTGACCGAACGGGTTGTTAAAACAGAAATCGATAACCATCACGATTAAAAATAACAAAAGAAAGCAATTTCCAGCCAAAGCTCTTTTTATCTGCTGGTAACTATACAAGTGATATAAGTAATTTAGGAGATGCTTCCTCTTTCAATAACACATACACATAATGTTCTCAATAAATCATCTAAAATATTGACTTCTTTCAATTCTATTCTACAATCCTAATTATTATTATAATTTTCTTTTTATGAATTTTAAATTTGTAAAAGATGTCTCAGATTTTTTTTATTTTGATATAAATAAAGACATCAGCATTAATTTATCATCAGCATAATGGAGACACTTCAAGTGTTACAAATGACTTGTTAACTGCTCCTCATGAGTTATTCCATGACAGAGTCATAAATGGCCCCCAAGGAGCTCAGAGCTGCTAATTTTTTCCTGTGGGCTACCTAGATCTGTTGTTTTATTTGAATGTTTTAAAGCAAAGAATAACGGACGAAATTAAATCTATTTCTAGGTTGATGCTCCAGAAGAATGTACTCGTACATTTTTAGAAGTGTGTGTTTGAGTATTTTTCACAAATACATTTTTAGAAGTGTGTGTTTGAGTATTTTTCACAAATACATTTTTAGAAGTGTGTGTTTGAGTATTTTTCACAAATACTCATGTAATTTAATAACTATTATTTTATTTAGTATTGATTAAACCGAATTAGAATTATTACTCATGTCTTTTTTTAATATAAAAACGAATAATATTCTGACACTCTTTACTTTTCTTTTAAATCCTAATTTAATATTAAATAGAGAAGATTGAAATCCCTAATCTAATGTACAAGTAATAATAGAATAGAATTATAATTAAAATTAGTTTTTAAGGGAATCTACGTATTTTTTTAATACTACAGAAAGATAAATTATAGTTACTTAATATAAATATTAACCCCCAGTTACTGAAAGCATGATTAAAAAGCCACTTGGCAATTTATATTTTTTAGCCAATCGGTTGACTTATATATAAGCTTTAAGTTAATCATTCTTTCAGAGACTTGTTTTGTAGAAGTTTATAAATTACCCATTTTACTTCATGCATGAAAAAGTGCTTTATTTTATACAACTTTGTATTCATTGTGTACTTCAGTACCTTTCACGCAAAAAATGCCAAACTACCCTCAATTAAAAAATAAAGTTTTGAAAAAATAGTAGATAGTAAATATTATCAATGCATCAAATGCTTTACTTATCCTATTTAATTATTTAAATGAATTTTTAAATCCAGACTTAATATTTTGTAATTTTTGTTTATTTAATGAATTTTATCCTTCTCTCGTCTCGTCTTAATTCTAAATCAGCAAATCTACTTTAATTTCTAATAATATAATTACAACTAAATCTTTCGTACAGCCATTCGTCAGTCAACAATCACTTCGATCCAGAAATATCCGACAACTTTGGCAGTTATTAAATGGTTACCTTTTTTCAAGACCATAGAAAATCAGTGATCTGTGTAATCAGAAGTGGCAATACTGTCCAGCTAGGATCGACTAAGTTGTATAACTTCCCGAAATAAATCGCGAGAGACATAAACTGGATTTAAACAAATAATATTAAGTAAGTCCAAGGACCTCTTTAATTTAAATACTCTGCATTTTAATGAACACGAGAAAGAATTTTTTACACATGTCCCACCTTCTGCAGCCGTTTCCATTACCTTAGTGCAAAACGCTATTAATAGATTCCGTTCTTTACGTCAGAACTATAAAAGATTGTATTTTGAACTCCAACAGTATCCGTGCAAATATCAACTCATAAAGTTAATGGATTCCATTACGCGTTTACGCTTAAATAACACAATAGGTCTGATTACCAAATTCAAAACAATATTGCTATGAATTTAAATTGAATTTAGTAATTTATGTAATGATTTTATGCAAATAATATTATAGATAATGGTCGGGATAAATTAAAAGAAAAACTAAAATATGTACAAAATAAGTTTATTAATGCGGATAAAATAAAAAGGATAGCTAAATAATAATTTACAAGCTGTTTGTATACACAAGGTAACAAACATATATTAACATAATAATAAGCGGGAAAAGTTGATTTAATGTTGCATGATGTAACAATAGAAGTTCGGCCAACGAGACTAGATCATTCTCATAATTATTATCTGTGCATCGTGCATGCTATAGTTGAATCGCTCATGTTAAAGAGTCAGAGCCTGGGTTGGAGATATTTCCCCGCAGTAATTCATGCACTTTTGGTTCTGGACCCCGTTACTGGTATACCAGATCCCAATGGGTCTAGGTTCTACTACTTCCGACTCTCCTCCACAAGCATTTCTCTAGGAAGTGGTCTCCCGTTGGGGGGCCGAGCGTCTTGCGGAGCGATATTCTGGAGACGCTTAAAGTGTCCGTTGTCAGCCCGATAGAACATACGTCTAGTCAGGCTGACGGCAAATTCCTCAATAATAGGCATCTGCAGATTTCGAGCTATGACGGAATGAGCGCAGTCTGCGCAGCATAGTGAGTCAGGAAAGGATGAACATTATGTAGAATGAATCACAACTTCTTGAAGAAATGAGTTATTGGCGCCATCTAGAAAATCCTCACTTTCTCAAGTTGGAGGCATTATATACAAAGAAAAAATAGTACTCGATTTCAAATATCTTGTAAAAAAAGGGCAGTAGTCGGTGGAATCTTTGTGGTATTGACATTGTGTCTGTCAATCAGCTGCCATCATTGAGGTTATACAGAAGTTTTATTTTACGAGCTTTCTTTATAATAATGAATGAAGAACCAAATCGAAATGTTTTATTGACGAATATTAACATTATAATAATACTATTATTATATATAATCTTTATTAAATGATAAGAGACTTACAACTTAAAACAGGAATATCATAATAACTATTATGTATTTAAGTTTATCAAAAATGCAAAATTATAACTGTAATAAGCTTACAAAAAAAAGGTCCCTTGTCTTATTCTAGAGAGCAAAGTTTTTCTCCTTTTCTAAAAATTAGGAAGTCTGGATCATTGCCGTTTTAACATGAAGCGATTCAAATAATAAATTATTTAGACGCATTGGCTGTGCTTCACAAACCTAATTTATATCACATTTCAAAGATATAATGATATTATACATATAAATATAAATCTATACAATAAAAAAATACAAAGTTTAGCAATGCTTTGTCAAACTTTAACTTACAAAATCATTTTAATATTAAGATCGTTTAAGGGTTTTGTGTCCCTCTCGCTCGTACAAACCAACATTTTCTAAGATCTTGTTATCATGTTACTAAAAAATAAAAATTTGGGACATATTTTCACTTTCATATACCTAATTTTTGAGAGAAAAATGGCAAAAATATTGGTTACGATGCTCCTCTAACATAACAAATCCATGATTAATGTACAGTGTAAACTCCATGTGACGTCACTCGATTTAACGACAAACTCCCTAAAGCGTCGAAATCAATTGGCTTTGGTTGGTTTAGCGGTTTAGCTTGTCTTCTATACAATGATTCCATCTCCATAACGACAACTCTCTATAACGCTATGAGATGAACATCCCCTTCAATGTCGCTATATAGAGTTTACACTGTACGAATATATCCAAAATGTCCGTAATTTTATTCCCTCGAAAGTTGGTAAAAAAGTACACTATGGAGAAACGTCATCTTCAAATCTTAAAACGACGAAATTGTATGACCTAATTTTTTATAGAGACAAAAACTAATGATAGAGAAAATAAGTTGTACCTCAGTATTGCGCCCCTCAGTATAACCACACAGTGACAGCCGCTGAAAGTCCCTAAGTAGTGGGGGACATTATTTAAATTAGTACTTTATAAAACAATTTGACATAGTATTGCTAAACTGTGGTTAAATTTCATATCATTAAACAAAACAATAATCTCATAACTACATACTATTTATATTGTTATAATTTAAATTAATTCATCCCTTTTTTTATTAAACTGGGCGTTTTAGAATAAGCATTTTCTAAGAAACTGCTTGAACATTATAATGCTTGAGAGGGTTAAACGGTTTTGCATCTCTCTCGCTCGCACAATACACCAAATAAGTATTCGTTGATATTAAGTTTGTGTCAGAGGAACTTGGTGCTTTAACACTTAGTTTAGTTTTGCCTCCAGTCTCCTACATAAATGTTTTCAAAGTATTGTTACTAATATTAAGCTTTGTGGGAGAAAATAAATCCTTTTTTTTATTTTTATGAATATTCAAAAATATTATTTATTATTTGAAAAAAGTAGTCTATCAACTTTCTAGTAAAAGTAGACTTAAAGATCTTTAAAAATGTTGGATTGTGCGAGCGAGAGGGATACAAAGCGTTTAACCTCTTAAATAAAAACTAATTATAACTAAGGGTGGTTATGTCTTCAATATAAAAAAAATACTTATTCCTTTATATGCAAAAAATATACTTATTTTAAATATTACATTAAATAACTTCATTGAAATAAATTCACATATAAAGAAATAAATATCTAATAATAATAATTGTTAATAATTATTATTAATGTTAGATAATGCATGTTTAAATTAACTAGTCACCTTACAACGACATTAAAATGTACGTTAAAAAAATCTCCATTGAATATAACAAATTGGATTATTACAATTAATATAAACATAATTATTTATTAAAAGCTAAGAAACAATATACAGGACCCTATAACTATGGAATATTGGAAAAATATTTACAAATTATTGTTTTTAATTTGTTAAAATCTCATTTTCATAATGAACTAAGATTGAAGACAATATGTGTTAACTAATAATTTAGCTGCCGTCAACAAAATGCAATTCGTAACATTCTGTTTTGTGCTTTATTTTGAGGGTACTTCATATTTTAGCCATATTTGTGTAAATGTGTCGAAGTTGCATCTAACTTTATGTGCGAGTATCTGATTCTGAAATTGATATAGTACTCATTTTAAATTAATCTCACTCAATTAATAGTCGGTAGGTACTAATATATGTCGTGTGTATATACTAATATGCTATTCTATTGATAGAAACAAACAACTTATTCTAAGAAATCATGCAGGAAATGACAAAAAGAAATGGCATCGTCATACAAAGTTTCAATTTATAAAATAGCCAATTTGTATGGAGAAGCCAAAAAATATGTAATTTCCGACGTTTGGTTCCTTATGAAGAGTTGTTTGTTGTATAATTTATTCTATCAATAGAATCACATATTATTCCTAACGCAATGCCATACAAAGTTACACAGTATAATAAAATGAAAATAGTAAAGAAAGAAAAGTAACGTGTATTTTTTTATATTTGACTGAATAATTTTATTTTATTGATTTATTATGTTTTATTTTAATTAGTTAAAATTGCAATTGTGTTATATTTTTTACTATTTATTATTATTGCCATTATTTTATTAAGGCTAGCAAACCCGAATTTGTTATTTGTTTTGTCAGTTAGCTGTTATGTGTACCTTTCTTTGAATAAATAAATAAAATAATAATAAATTGTTAACAAATTGAAGACTTCGCACAACAAACTTCAATACTTAACATTCTCTAAGCCTAACCATATAAGGGGATAATCATTTAGAAATTACCGAACTAGCAATAACGTTATAACTTGTCAGTGTCATATGACCTATATAATATTATTGCTTAATATTAAATATAATTAAATCTCAAAATGTAATTTGGTGAGCAAATGCAAAACGTATTTGTTTACTAATAAAATAATATAACAAATATATGGGAATCATAATTTAAAACGGTTTTTGCATTCCTCTCGCACAATCTAACATTTTTTTATGTGGTTTATCAATTTTCTAGGAAATAAAATTACGGACATATTAGACAGAGAAAAACAAAAAGTCATTACTTACCATTGATACTGTCTAAATGTCCTACAGGTTTGGCTGCCAGAGAATGTCTGACAGCCAAACGTAAGTCCGCCATTGTACAAAGTGCAATTAAGTTTTTAAATAAATAAACAGCAAAAACATTTATAAATATTTTACTCATCTATTTTATAGATTTTATTTCCTAAAATACCTTTCTCAAAAGGACAGACTTGAATAATCTATGAAAATGTTGTATTGTGCGAGCGAGAGGGTGCAAAAGCGTTTAACCCTTGCTTAAAATAGTTTGGACTGGCAGTGTTTTATCTTAGTAAGCTTAATACGACGTGTTTTAAATCCATACTTCATTACAGACCTCCATTAACATATAGTTGGAGAATTTGACTAATACACGGAGTTAAGATCATAGATTCGGGCGCGGAGAAACCGGGTTCGATTCCAGGTCGGAACACAATAATTTATTTGTGTTATTTTTCTTGAGTACGCATCGAGAGATGACGAGATTGCTTGTCACGATAGACCGGCAGTAAAGTTGGGCATTTTTAGCGCGGTTTCTGATCACTCCGACTGGGTTCATTTTATGTAATATTTAGTGATAATTAGTGACGGCGAAATTAAATTATGCGACTAGTGGTATTTTGAAAATGCCCAAATCCTATGAAATGAAAATTTGTATGCAATCGACAAGAATCAATAGACAAGGAAAAATGAAAAATTTAATGTTTCTGTTAATGGGTTGGTACACTTCATATCCTTCTTGTTCGCACACTAAATTACGTAGTCAATCAGCTTTCTTGGAAAAAAAATTGGAGACGTTTTACATATATCAACTTTGTAAACCCGCCTATTGCCGGTCGCAATCCCGAGACACCATTCTTTCAACTTTTACCCACACACGATGGACCATCATATCTTGAAAGCAAAATAGAGGAAATCGTTGTTTTATGCTATTTTTCTTTATCTAAAATTAGGTTTTTTAAAAAAGTCCAAAGTAATTTTATTTTCTACATTTTATTTAACTACATTTTACAAAATGTTGGATTGAGTAAGCGAAATTTAAGATTTATCTACCCTCATAATGACATATTGGAAAAAAATAGCAAGCTATATGAACGCACCACTTTGACTCTTATAATTCAGAATTTTAGAGTGTCATACGACATCTAGTGTGATTTAAGAGAACTTATATTTTTAGGAGAACGCCTCATCACGAAGCAGACGCCATCGTTGGGACTAATGCGGACTTTTTAGGATTGAGACCAACAACTAACTTTAAACTAAACTGTTATTCAAGTATGATCCTTGGGTGATTGCATCATGTTGTATTGTGTTATACTTTTAGCGTAGATTTACTCAATTATTATTGATTTTATTGTGATTGTTCTAAAACCAATTAATAGATACTGTAATATCATGTGTTAATTTCTGCCTTAGTTTTAAGTGTAATCCATGAATTGATTGTTGCTGTCTCTGTTGGCGATCCTAATTAATATATAAGGAGTTATTCCAAACATATGGCCTCTTAAAAATATCTTTCGTCTAATCAATTAGATTAATTTTGGACTAAAAATATGTTAAGACATCCAACAGGATCCTACACCAATTTATCCCATCCACATTCATTCCAAAATTCCTACCACCAAGCCTGGTAGTATCGTCTATGGATCGCGAGTAGTTTCGTGATCTACCACTAGAGGCGCCCAAGTTGGCGCCAGTACAAAATCTACGCTCGGCCCGTGCGGTTCGAAAATCTCCCAAGCCGGGTTGGACTCTAAATCGTGCCTAAAACAGTTCCGAGAAAGTGAAGTGCGAGAAGAAAGCGTGCCCGCAGTGAAACCCTGGCTATTTTCCCGTGGTATGTCCTTTTTTCTTGTCCACTTGTTGGTTCTAGCAGATCCTTGCCATTTGCTTTAGTGACTCATTTTCTAGACAAAGTAGCAGAGTAGACCGCCTGACCGATGGCTGGACCCGTGTTACCCAGTACGGACCATTAATTGTTCCATTCGATCCGGGTAAAACCATTCAAATCATAAAAATACAGTCCATTCAAAAAAATCCTACTATAACACGTGGTGCTCAGTTTTTGGTCAAATCTACTTTGCTGCTAAGTTTCACGTGCTAAGTAATTTTGTGCTCGAATTCTATAGTTTTTAATAAATTTTACACTATTTTTCTACCTATTTTGTTACCTTTTAGGCCTTAAAGTTCAAAAATATTTTTCGTAAATTTTTATTTTTCGGCTATTGTTTTTTGCTGTTACGTAGGTAATTAATAACTAAGTAATTATGTCTAAACAAGTAGAAGCACATGTTAAAGTGCTTATATCACGTTGTGAACATTTATTTCGTTCGGTACAAATATTGTACGATTTATCGAAAAACGCACACAAAGATAAATCGGCGGAATCGCAATTTCGTTCTAGGTACAAGGGTTTAGGTCGTATTCGTGACGAGTATTACCAAATAAATGATGAAATATATATCAAATCATTAGAATTAAAACCAGAAACGGAAATCAATACAAATAAGTTGTCTGCGTTTGATGATTTATATTATCGCATAGAAAACGTCATAGATTCCTTAGAACCAAGTACAAGTACCACGTCAAATAAATCTATAAGCTTAGACAATAAGATTCCTAAGATTAGGTTACCAAAAATAGAAATACCTAAGTTTGACGGTCAAATTGAGAACTGGCCTACCTTTATAGACAGTTACATTCCGTTAATACACCAAAATTCATCTCTTACTGATGTAGAAAGGTTTCATTACCTAGTATCATGTCTGTCAGGTCCAGCACTAGGTATTGCTAAGTGTTTACCGCTCACTGAACAAAACTATCAGATAGTCTACTCATCTCTCATTGAGCGTTACCAAAATAAACGTATACTTGCCACTACTTACCTCGACAAAGTGTTTAACATGCAGCAGATAACAGCACCTACTCATGAAAACATCAACAAAATATACAATGTTCTTTATGAGTGCGTAAATGCTCTTAAAGCCCTAAATATAGACAACCTAAGTGAGTTTTTGTTGTTCTATCTATCTGCACGTACACTAGACTCAGATACAAGGAAACGTTTCGAGTTACAAAACATAAGTGATATTCCCACTTTCAGGGAATTGCAATTGTTTTTACAGAACTACGTTAAAGCACTCGAAGTTAGTAAAGACACTTGTTTAAAACCTTCATTCAATAAACGTAATTTAAATCAAAACAATTTAAATAAACAACCGTCTAAAAACTCTTTTGTTACTTCCACTAAAACTGATAAACAAATAAGCTATAATTGCCCTTGCTGCAATTTATCACATAGCGTTTATCGGTGCTCTAAATTATTAAATTTGACTACTGCATCTCGGTTACAGCTTATAACTAAACATAATCTTTGTCACAACTGTTTACGTGTAGGACACGGTGCAAAGGTATGTCCGTCTAAAACGGGTTGTTTGGTATGCGGCGCGAGACATAATACATTGCTGCACGGCGATCAATCTCCCGCGGTTTCGTCTGCTCAAAGCAGTAATGTATCGTGTGCCATTCAAGATGTTCAAAACGTAGTAACGCCTGTTTCAGCTGCTAGTACGAGTACTTCAGTTGGTTTAGCGTGCGCGCGAAAACAAATTATGCAACTTCCGATTATTGAACGTACTATCAAAATATTAGGTACTGCCTTAGTACACGTGCGTGGTTATAACGGTACCCTACATACAGCACGCGTTCTTATTGATAGCTGCTCACAGGATTCGTTCGTTACCAGTAAATGTGCTCGTAGATTAGGGCTCTTTACCCGTCGTTGTCACTATTCCGTTGCCGGTATAGGGCAAAACGCAGTATGCGATGTCAAAGGAATTGCAAACTGTACAATTATGTCCCGAGAGAATGTAACGCCTAAATTTAATATTTCTTGTTTAATTATACCTAAAATTACCTCGTTTATGCCTTCTGCTAAACTCCCGTCATCTGTCCGTCAACATTTTCAACATTTAAAGTTAGCGGATGATGGTTTTGACATACCGTCGCATATCGATATGCTTCTCGGTGTCGAATTATTCGACCAGTTATATAACGGCGAGCGCTTCGCGCCCGGTCCTGGCTTACCGTGTGCGCTGTCTAGTGTCTTCGGCTGGGTTATTACTGGTCAATATCAATGTGACTTACCTTCAACCGATCAGAGGATCCTCTCCTTAGTGACGTCGACTCGAACTGTCGACGAAACGCTGAAGCGGTTCTGGGAAGTCGAGGAGCCCCCGCTCGCTCCGCCTACGCTCACAGCTGATGACTTAGCTTGTGAGCAAATGTACAACGAGTACATGTACCGTCAACAGGATGGTCGTTTTATTGTGCCGCTTATGCTCAAAGCTGGTGCAGGTTTAGGTGACTCGTACCGTCAAGGCCTAAACCGGTTTCTTAATTTGGAAAAACGCCTTGCTCGTGATCCAGAATTAAAAACAAAATATAGTAACTTCATGCGCGAATACGAAGAGCTGGGACACATGCAGCCCACGAGCGAGCCCTCCGCCCGCGCATCATATATCATACCGCACCACTGTATCGTGCGCCCGAGCAGTGCTACGACCCCAGTGCGTGTAGTATTTGACGCTAGCTGTCAAAGTTCTAATAAAAAATCATTAAACGATATTGTTTACACCGGCCCTAAGCTACAAACTGATATCGTCGATTTAATTATAAAATTTCGACTTCATAACGTCGTATTTACTGCCGACATTACCAAAATGTACCGGCAGATGCTCATCAGGCAGGAAGATAGATCCTACCAGCATGTGTTGTGGCGTGAGGATCCCTCCGCCCCGCTCCAAGAGTACGAGCTCACCACGGTCACGTACGGGGTTAGCAGCTCGCCGTACCTAGCTATACGGACGCTGCACCAGCTCGCGGCTGAGCACTGTGAACAGTTTCCCCGAGCAGCACAAGTGTTGCGCGAGGAAACGTTCATGGATGACGTCACGACTGGATGCTCGTCACTAACGGAAGCGATCCAACTCAAAAATGATCTTGTCACTCTTTTAGGCCTAGGTTGTTTCGAGTTACGTAAGTGGAGTTCCAATAACTCACAATTACTCATCGACATACCTGCTGAGCATTGTCAATATTCTAAATCATTTGATGACACCGAAATTAATCTTAAAATTCTCGGCATCAAGTTCGATCCAATAAAAGATTGCTTTTCTTATTCAGTTTCTGAAATAAATACAGAGGATACGAAACGTTCTATTCTCTCATCTGTATCTAAAATCTTTGATCCACTAGGCTGGATCTCACCTGTTGTTTTCTCCGCCAAGGTGCTATTACAAAACTTGTGGCGATTAAATTTAGGTTGGGATGACACCGTTCCATCTCATATTGCAAAGCAATGGCATGACATTTCTAATTATTTAACTAAATTAACAGAAATAAAATTACCTCGCCTAATTTTACCGCCAAATTCACCTTCTGTGTATTTGGTGGGTTTCTGTGATGGCTCATCCAAAGGATATGGCTGTTGTGTGTACCTGTGTACAGGTCACCGTGACCGCTTCACGGTAAATCTATTGGTAGGCAAGTCTAGGGTTGCGCCGCTTAAAACTTTAACGGTAAATCGGCTCGAGCTGTGCTCAGCGGTGTTACTCGCCGGCTTGTTACGTCACGTGTTTGATCTGTTAAAAACTAAAATTAAAATTAATTCCGTGACGGCCTTCACCGACAGTACCACTGTTTTGTCTTGGTTAGGCACACCCCCGTGCAATCTCAAAACTTTCGTTGCTAACCGTGTAGTAAAAATCACCGACTTGATCGACAAGTCGTCGTGGCGTCACGTGTCGACTCACGACAATCCCGCAGACTGTTGCAGCCGTGGATTGACGTGCAACGAGCTAGCTGCCCACCCCCTGTGGTGGACCGGTCCGCCATGGTTGGCCAAACATCCTACATTTTGGCCAAATAGTTTATTAAATACTTTGCCGCCGGAACAAATTCCAGAACTAAAATCAGACGTAATTTCTAGTAGCTTGCTTATTGTCGCTGCACCTTCATTTACGCAAGTAATTGAAAGATTTTCGTGTTTCTACAAGCTACAAAGGGTAGTCGCGTGGTGCCTGCGTTTTCGTAGAAATGCTGGGTCTACCATGAACGCTCGAATATTCACACCGCTGTCTGTAGTCGAAATAAATAATTCCGTGCGTGTTATTATTAAATTAACTCAGTTTAATCATTTTCAAACTGAAATAAATTCTATCACTTCCGGTCTGCCTTGCGTAAAGTCAATTCAAAAATTATCACCTTTTCTTGATACAGATGGTATCCTGCGAGTGGGGGGAAGGATCGCCAATTCTAGTCTATCCGACCTTAACGTACATCCGTACTTATTACCTAAATCTTGTTATTTATCTAAATTAATAATAGATTCTTTACATATCCGTTATTTACATTGTGGCCCTCGCCAGCTACAATCTATTATCCAAAGACAGTTTTGGATATTAGGTATTCGTCTTTTAATACGTTCACGCTTATCTAAGTGCGTCACCTGTTTTAAATCCAAACCGGTTCCATGCCAACCGAAGATGGGCGACCTCCCGGAAGCCAGGCTTCTCCCGGGACGTCCCTTTCTTAACGTAGGGGTCGACTTCGGCGGTCCGTTCGTTGTAAAGGAAAGCAGGCGTCGCAACGCTCGTACGTATAAGGCATATCTGTGTCTCTTCATCTGCCTCTCGACTAAGGCCGTGCACCTCGAGGCGGTGACAGAACTGTCAACTGAAGCGTTTCTCGCCGCGCTAGACCGTTTCGTTTCTCGTCGAGGACTGTGCTCTAAAATAGTTTCCGACTGTGGCACAAATTTCGTCGGTGCTAATCGCTGTCTCAATGAAATTTACGACTTCATTGCCCGTGAAAAGACAGACATCGCGGACAACTTGTCACATCGTCGTATCCAGTGGGATTTCAACCCACCCGGTGCTCCACACTTCGGTGGTATTTTCGAGAGTGGTATTAAATCCACCAAATACCAATTGAAACGCGTCGTGGGTTATCAAGTTCTCACGTTAGAAGAGCTATTTACCGTCTTCACGAAAATCGAGGCTATGCTAAATTCGAGACCTCTGTGCGTATTGTCTACAGAACCACGTGAGTCCGACGTGCTCACGCCTGGTCACTTCCTAGTAGGCGCGCCGCTCGTCGCTGTACCCGAGCTTGTACACGACGAGTCCTATCATCCGCGGTCTCGTTGGCAGATGCTACAGAAGCTTACTCAGTCTTTCTGGCGCGTCTGGCAGCGAGACTATTTACACACGTTGCAGCAAAGAAACAAATGGTTTGTTTCCACACCTAATGTTAAATTACACGATGTAGTTATGATGGTGGATCCAAATCTACCACCCTTGCAGTGGACTTTAGCTGTTGTAACTGAACTACATACAGGTGCCGATGGTACGGTGCGTGTCGTTACTGTTCGCACGCCCAAAGGGCACTTCTTCCGACGACCAGTCGTTAAGATCTGTCCTTTACCTTTGAATTAGTTTTCTGTTTCTACTTTTTTCTTTGTTAACCTAGCATTTAATTTAAGTTAAGTAAATAGTTAAGATTTCGAGCACCAAATTATAGTTTAGTTTAATATTTGTTTTGAAATCTTAGATGATTTCAAGTGGGGGGAAATGTTAAGACATCCAACAGGATCCTACACCAATTTATCCCATCCACATTCATTCCAAAATTCCTACCACCAAGCCTGGTAGTATCGTCTATGGATCGCGAGTAGTTTCGTGATCTACCACTAGAGGCGCCCAAGTTGGCGCCAGTACAAAATCTACGCTCGGCCCGTGCGGTTCGAAAATCTCCCAAGCCGGGTTGGACTCTAAATCGTGCCTAAAACAGTTCCGAGAAAGTGAAGTGCGAGAAGAAAGCGTGCCCGCAGTGAAACCCTGGCTATTTTCCCGTGGTATGTCCTTTTTTCTTGTCCACTTGTTGGTTCTAGCAGATCCTTGCCATTTGCTTTAGTGACTCATTTTCTAGACAAAGTAGCAGAGTAGACCGCCTGACCGATGGCTGGACCCGTGTTACCCAGTACGGACCAAAATAAAATGAAAGTTTCGATGTCGGGGGATTTATCACTAAGTAATTAATTAATTATTATTATTAAAATACTATTAATATTATTATTGAATTGAATTCTATTATAGTCTAGTTATTTGGAATCTATTTTATTTAAATATGAATTT
This sequence comes from Tinea semifulvella, assembly GCA_910589645.1. NCBI lineage: Eukaryota > Metazoa > Arthropoda > Insecta > Lepidoptera > Tineidae > Tinea > Tinea semifulvella. The sequence goes on along the minus strand of OU342619.1, from coordinate 244,690 downwards.
ATTACCATTATTATGTTAATTTTAAACTATTATTTATTGATGGTCGGTCATCGTCATCATTTTATTTATTTCTGTGACTTTTAACAAATTATTTATTTTTAAAACGTATTATTTTGTAAAATCAAAAATGGGTTAATACACATTATGTATTAATTATGAGTTTGTCGGTGCTACTTGTTTTTGACAAAAAAAAAATCAAAATCGCGACTAACCTAAAAATTATTTAACAATCTAAAGGACCAAAATAGTTTTAGCACAAACATCTACAGGGTTTCATATTGTTGAGTATGAGAGTGTGGGGTTTAAGTATGTGTACATCATTTTTAACTATGAAATAACACACAAATAAATAAAATAAAGGAATTATACGATTTCATTTGTCACGGCTTCTCGATCCCTCTCGCTCGCACAATCCAATATTAACAAACATTTTTCAAATCCGAATGTACTTTAGAAATGTTATCAACTTTCTAAGTAATCAAATTGCGGACATTTAAGGGATATATTTAATTCCATATAGCTAATTTTAGACAGAGACAAACAGCAAAAACATTTAGACAGAGACAAACAGCAAAAACATTTAGAACGATTTTACTAAAACAAATGAATGAATAATATATCTCTAAAATGTCTGTAATTTTATTTCCTAGTAAGTTAGTAAGTTCACTCAGACTTGAAAAATCCTTGATAATATTGTATTGTGCGAGCGAGAGGGATGCAAAAGCGTTAATCCATAACGTATTTTATTATATAATTAGTGAATTCCATTCGGATAACAGATCGGTGAAGGGCGCTCCGTATCTTGTACAACTTTTATATTAAACTATATATTAATTATCAAAAATAGTGAAATCCAATTCCTGACAAATTGAAGAACCGCCTTATATGTTATTATTTATGACATAGAGAAGCATTTTCATAATTTGGATTTGACTACGTTCGGAAATTACCTCCTCATATAATAATATACAGTATTTGGTTGGGTAGGGAGAGAAGTAGAATGGTGGATGGTGAGCGTATTATCGCGCAATAGAAAAAAAAGGAGGCCTCCTTTTCTTAAACCAGCCAATTGTCGGTCGCAAGCCCGAGACACCATTCTTCTCATCTCTTACCCACACACGATGGACCCGGCACCCGCACGGTGAATCCATGGAATGCTTAGAAATTTGTCTTCTCTCTAGTATCGTTGACAAGCTAAAAGTTGACCAAATTTGACCTTCACGACTTGTTCCACTACATTTGATTCCTTTCCACATGTTATTATTATTTGCCTAACCTGAAGCTGGTGTTATTGTTTGCAGAAGCAGATTTAGTCTGAAGCCTCGTGTCCTGCCAAGATGTAGAGATCGTTTCCGTCATCCCCCGACAAGGTGCTGGTCTGCAGGCGATGGGACTCCAGGACCACCACCCTGGCAACATCATTACATACTTTAAGCTAACGGTTACATAAAATAATTAAGAAGTTACAGAAACATTATAATATGATTGTCAGTCACGTATCGTGATATATTGTTAGTGACTTGTCACGTATCGTGTTATATTGTTAGTGACTTGTCACGTATCGTGTTATATTGTTAGTGACTTGTCACGTATCGTGTTATATTGTTAGTGACTTGTCACGTATCGTGTTATATTGTTAGTGACTTGTCACGTATCGTGATATATTGTTAGTGACTTGTCACGTATCGTGTTATATTGTTAGTGACTTGTCACGTATCGTGATATATTGTTAGTGACTTGTCACGTATCGTGTTATATTGTTAGTGACTTGTCACGTATCGTGTTATATTGTTAGTGACTTGTCACGTATCGTGTTATATTGTTAGTGACTTGTCACGTATCGTTATATATTGTTAGTGACTTGTCACGTATCGTGTTATATTGTTAGTGACTTGTCACGTATCGTGTTATATTGTTAGTGACTTGTCACGTATCGTGTTATATTGTTAGTGACTTGTCACGTATCGTGATATATTGTTAGTGACTTGTCACGTATCGTGATATATTGTTAGTGACTTGTCACGTATCGTGTTATATTGTTAGTAACATGTCACGTATCGTGATATATTGTTAGTGACTTGTCACGTATCGTGATATATTGTTAGTGACTTGTCACGTATCGTGATATATTGTTAGTGACTTGTCACGTATCGTGATATATTGTTAGTGACTTGTCACGTATCGTGATATATTGTTAGTGACTTGTCACGTATCGTGATATATTGTTATTGTATATCGTCAACGACTGGAGTGTCATTGTGTCGTGTAATATTGTTACTGACGTGCTTGGTGTATGTAATAGTGTGTCCCTTGGTGTATCCGATACTGACTTGTCGTGTGGCAGCAGTCGGTAGTGCCTGGTGGGGTCGGTGACCTCCTGCGTGACGTCACTGCTGAGGAGAGAGCGACCCTGGACCCCGTGCCTGTGGAAGGCGAGCACGGAGTCCGCCAAGCACACTGCACAGGGAAAGTAAATTCTAACATTAATGGGGGAAGCATTTATTATATACGAGCTGTTCGTGGCCTCCGTGGTCTAGCGGTTAACTCCGTGAATTTTGTCTCGGAGGTAACGGGTTCGATTCCTGGTCGGGATACAATAATATTTATTAATTTAAATTATTAAAAGTTAATATTTAATTCATTTGTGATATTTCTCACCTTTGGTACGCTGGAGACATCGACGAGCTTGCCACTTGTCATGATTGGCCTACAGTAAAGTTGGCTGAATGTGAATCCGCTTATTTACGAGTATAAGCGTAGTTTCTGACCACCCAGAAAGGGAAACGGTCGTGATCATACTTTACTTTTCTTCTAGCTGTTCCCAGGGTTCCGAGGAATTAGGACAATAGGATAATACAATTTCATCTCTTCCAAAAGGCCAGAAGGTCTCAGAGATGTAGCCGGCTCTACAATTCTTTACAAAAATTACGATAGGTTGACAAAAAAGGCATTGTCTGGAATAAAAAATATTGACAATAAAAATCCTTCGTCAGGCAAGATGAAGGGCATAAATACGGAGTGCACGCGATGACTAGAATGGCATTAGCGGAATCATACAGTATTTTTTTGGAGAGGGAGAGGAGTAGGATGGTGGCCTTAAACAAAGGAACAAGCTTATAGTCGGTCGCAAACCCGAGAAACCTCACTTCTCCTCTTTCCGCACAGTGAATGCTAAGGAATTTGTCTTCTCCCTTGTCTTGCTAACAGCTGCCATTGGAACGAATTTAAAAAAAAGTATACTTTTAAATAATTGTACTTACATATACTATCAATGGTGAAGGGAAAATGTATTCTGTCGAGTAACTTTGGTTTGTCCTGACTTCTCTCGTTGGGGAGAGGAGGGATTATGTCCACCACGTCGTCATGACATACTAAAACCTAATCAAATAACAAATCAAATTTATGTAATCAGAAGTGGGATACAAAAACAAAATTGTATAGACAAATATATCGATTTAAATGAATTGTAGTTGGAAAGTTCATATAATCATTGCTCATCGCTTATAAAGAGTTAGGCACGTGACCCTACGCTGACATTATCAATAATTGTGCTCGGATTGTAAAGGCAGAAAAATAATTAAATCAAATGCGCACAGTAGCATCGGTTTCATAAGTTAACAACCGTCTCTTATGGAAAATAGGATTTAACATTGAGCAACCAAGTCACCGCATTTGCGATGATCATCCACTACCATTTAAATCTTTATATATTTATTTTTAGAAAAATCACAGGACATACAATTATAGACAGTATTATAGATTATTAGATCTTAAGCCAAAATATTTTATATTATTTATACAGTTCATTTCTCTAAAACAGTGGGTTAAATATTTAAAAAATATCCGTAAAGATAAATAACTATATTCAGGTAGCATAAGATTACTATAATTATTGTGTATAGATCCACATTTTTTTATTATAACTAATAATTATTTTTAACCATTTCAACTTAATAAGTCCAATATGGCGACGTTCTCTTTTGTAAGTTTTACATATGGTTTGCGTTTTCTGAGCCTCCTACCATGAGATGTCGCAACAGTTACAACCAAATCGATTTCAGGTGATACAAAGTTTAGATTAGATAGATTTAGTTGATGACGATATGAAGTACTGACGTGATCCTTGTTGAGTTGTCTGACGTGAGAGACTGTGTGCATCCTCTCCGGACGTAACAATCCCGTCGACACTAACTCGTCCGAGTGGAACCAGTGGGCACCTGAAACAACAAACATTAATATTAGTCGTATTCAACTTGTCTTAAGAAGTTTGTTATATTTAACTTAGGTTAGTGTTAAGTTAGTTATATTCAACCTAAGTTGGTGTTAAGTTAGTTATATTCAATCTGAGTTGGTGATAAGTTTGGTATATTCAACCTGATTTGGTGTTAAGTTTGTTATATTCAAGCTGAGTTGGTGTTAAGAGGTTTGCAACCTGGGTTGGTGTTAAGTTTGTTATATTCAACCTGAGTTAGTGTTAAGAATTTTGTTATATTCAACCTAATTTGGTGTTGAAAGTTTGAACTCCTACAATAGTTAAGTGAGAAGTTTATTACATTCTATTAGGCTTGGTGTTAATATAATACCCGAGTTAAATTGTACCTGAGTTGATGTTAAGTAGGTCGAGCCTGGTGGGGTTCTTGCTGACCCCCACACAGACCAGCGGATACTCCAGGGAGGGAGACACCAGTAACTCGAAGATACGCACCGGGGAAGGAACCACACATTCTACTGTCTGAAAACATTACCATTTTGGGTCAAAAATTATATTAACATCCGTAATCTTAGACACGTCCCCAACGGATCCACCACTCAATTATTTCTTCCAGCTGCCAAACGGAGAGACACCTCGACAGGCGAGGAATAGAGCTGCCAAACGGAGAGACACCTCGACAGGCGAGGAATAGAGCTGCCAAACGGAGAGACACCTCGACAGGCGAGGAATAGAGCTGCCAAACGGAGAGACACCTCGACAGGCGAGGAATAGAGCTGCCAAACGGAGAGACACCTCGACAGGCGAGGAATAGAGCTGCCAAACGGAAAGACACCTCGACAGGCGAGGAATAGAGCTGCCAAACGGAGAGACACCTCGACAGGCGAGGAATAGAGCTGCCAAACGGAGAGACACCTCGACAGGCGAGGAATAGAGCTGCCAAACGGAGAGACACCTCGACAGGCGAGGAATAGAGCTGCCAAACGGAGAGACACCTCGACAGGCGAGGAATAGAGCTGCCAAACGGAGAGACACCTCGACAGGCGAGGAATAGAGCTGCCAAACGGAGAGACACCTCGACAGGCGAGGAATAGAGCTGCCAACTGAGAGACACCTCGACAGGCGAGGAATAGAGCTGCCAAACGGAGAGACACCTCGACAGGCGAGGAATAGAGCTGCCAAACGGAGAGACACCTCGACAGGCGAGGAATAGAGCTGCCAAACGGAGAGACACCTCGACAGGCGAGGAATAGAGCTGCCAACGGAGAGACACCTCGACAGGCGAGGAATAGAGCTGCCAAACGGAGAGACACCTCGACAGGCGAGGAATAGAGCTGCCAAACGGAGAGACACCTCGACAGGCGAGGAATAGAGCTGCCAAACGGAGAGACACCTCGACAGGCGAGGAATAGAGCTGCCAAACGGAGAGACACCTCGACAGGCGAGGAATAGAGCTGCCAAACGGAGAGACACCTCAACAGGCGAGGAATAGAGCTGCCAAACGGAGAGACACCTCGACAGGCGAGGAATAGAGCTGCCAAATTTATGGAATTAGTTTTTTAATATAAATGTAGTTACCTTAAGCTGCATGAATTTTCTGAGCGGATCGTACCACTGCATCAGGAAGAGTCCGGCCGGAGTGATCCCGCACAAGTATTTGTACCCGTTATACGGATTCCGGGTCACAGTACAACGGAGGCAACCTGCAAACAATCATATTTACCATCTTCACTGAAATATCTACACCCAGCCAAAATTGAAATTAATTTATTATAAAAAAAAACTAGGATTCCGTAAGTAAATGAAGATGATTTAAAGCTAGTGCAGGTTGGATAAGAATGAAAGGATACTCACCCCTGGTGTCAGGCACTCTGCTGGTGAGGGAGAACCTCCTCGGCAGCAGACGAGGGGGCAGCACTCGGAGAGAGCGACTGGCGCGGGCACTCACCAGGGGCAGCAACTCGTGCCGGTATAGTGACGGGGTCTTCCCTACAACAATAATAACGCTAGTAAATAATACGTTGCATGGAAATTAAATAAAATTCACAAAGAGTACAAAACGTAGCCACTCGATTGCTTGCGAACCCCTGAGTTTTTTATATACCTGCCAGAGATTTACATTATATGTACTAAAGACAAACTTATTCTGTACAAATCCATACTATTATTATAAATGATGAAAGAACACAGAACTACATACAGACAAACCGTCTGTGTGTATGTTTGTTTGTTAGACTTTCACGGATATATTACCGGATCGATTTAGATAAGAACAATGGCGAGATATTACCTAATAAAATTTCAAAGGAGACTAATAGAAACTTGTTTAGTCAAGTCTAATTATCTTTATTCACGTAAACCTATTACAGGCATTTGTGACTCGACATAATTTAAATTATTTACAATGATTGTACTCCTGCTAGTGAAAGACTAAGCAGCGAAGTGGTCCAAAGAGTAAGCTGTTAGCGGAAGACTAGTAACTTAGCAATTCGTATTCTTAGTAAGTAATTAATTAAAATTAAGTAATTATTACTTTATTAGAAGTTTAATGGAAAATTCCAAACGCCGCATGGACCAGTCAAGTTCATTCCAAAAGCAAACATTGTAATAAATAAATCTGAACTTACAGCCGCAGTACACACGTAAACAGGCTTTTGTACTAATTACTTGTAGAAAGAAAAAAATAGAACTACAAAAAATAATGACAGAAAAAGAATCATTTTAAAAAAGAACATGTTTCGGAGTTGTTCCTGAACCCTTTTTAACCCGACCGGGAAAAGAAGGTTTATGTGTTTATCGGCTATATGTTTGTTTCTTTGTGGCACACTGGAGACCAAACGCGTTGGTCGATTTTGATAATCCTCACGTCAATCGATTAGTCTTCATCAGGCGAGTGTCACTGAAGACATGACATTAATCTGATTTTATTATCAGTCAAACTATATCGAGTGGGGTATCCTCGGATAGGATGTTGAGGTCTCTCTTATTATATTTACAAGATGTAAAAACGTTGCAAATTTAATTCAGGTAAGTTCATGTAATGGCGCTTTCATTGTTCTTTAGCAGAAATTTATCACCTGACCACGACCTGTAACCCCACAGCCATCTATCTGTTTAATTCGCCTTCGCGCCTAAATTACTACAGATTTTAATGAAATTTTACAGAAGTGATCTTTGCAATTTAGGAATTTAAAATTTAAACTCATTTGAATTGTTTTGGTCCGAGTTGACCGAGACTTACCGGATAGTGACATGAGCACATCCTTGATGACATGCACCCAGATGGTCCTCCGAGGACAGAGCTGGTCCATGGCCGTTTCGTGTAACTCATTTAAATTTAACGTGTATATCCCTTCTTCAGCCCCTAATACAAAAATAACAATTTATTAAAAAAAAAAGTCTAATCAAATATCCAGAGCTGATCTGAACTCACCGAATCACATAACTAGTTTTTCCTATTAATGGTGCCACAATCTGAATAATTATGGCAGAAAATTAAGCGTCATATTTGAGGGGAAATTTTTGCAAATCAATTTTGAATTTAGATAATCATTTAACCAGTTATTATTATCATTAGCTTGTGTCTCTCCACTGCTGCATGCAGGTCCCAAGGGGAGACCACCCCCACCAGCAACCTTCTTCAGGTCACCCGTCCATCTGTCGGGGGTCGTCCCGTCCGCGGAATATCAACGTTTCGAATTCTATCCATCAGAGAAACACCAAGCATAGATCTCCGAGCGACCCTAAGCTTGTGGACCAGACCCACTGTCAGTGTTACAAATGAAATAAATCATGAATATTATGAGTGGAAAAATCAATAAAAGAAAAAGTGGTATCTTCTTCATTTGTCTGTCTATTTACCTATGAGTATGTGTTGATCCCTGGTGTCGGGATGAATCCAAGAAGCTGTGCAGTTGATTCTTAGAGGACAACCATTGAATACCTGAAGACAATAATATTGCGTTAAAAACTACTTTGATCTTGATCTCGACGATAAATTATCTTGTACGACGATTCTATCTGTATCAAACGATTATTTGGCTCGATGTGAAGCCAGTTCTGGCTACGATGAGGTTGGTGATGTGTATGATCCTGATGATGGTAGAGTATACGACATTCATCGAGCTCTGAGACAAAAACAAACAAACCAGTAGTCCCCAAACTTTAACAAACGAACATCTGTATTAGCTTGGTTCAGTTTCGCTTATTAACAGTTAAATATTAAAGAAAAATAAACAACAATTTAACAAGTATCAGATTCGAAAAAATATTTACAACATATAAAATAAAATTTATATTAGGGATAGGGATATAAGTCCCGTCCGCGCGGAATGGTGGCAAGAACGCTGGCTGCATTTCCCCGCTCAATTGCAATACTGATTCTCTGGGCGAAGAAAGTATCAGATATAACCTTGCTAAAACAAAACATTATAGTCCTACGTAATGCAGCGGTAGAAATCATTTAAGGTAATATTTTTAGGTACAAACAATAATTAAAAGTCAATTTACAAGGACTAATTAAATTTGACCCGGACTGTCAAAAAAAGCCACATTATTATTATTATTCGTATTTTATTAATGAAATGAAATGAAATAATTTATTTGTCAGAAACATGGTAGGTACAGGGATGTAAATTATTATATGTAATTATATCACATGATTCGCTATTTCTAGCATACAAATATTTATTTAGTCACATGACTTTGTCGAGCTTAGTGTCTAGGTATTCTTTTGTCGAATAAAAACATTTATTAACCAGCATTTGTTTGACTCTTAATTTGAACAGTTTTAGTGGCAGCTCCCTTATAGTAACTGGAAGCTTATTAAATATCTTTGTCGCCATTGCATAACAATTTCGGCTATATTGAGTACTTTTATGAGCTGGAATAATTATTCTACTAGGATAACGCGTTTTAAAATTGAAATTATCCCCAAGAGTTTTAAAAAGTTCCGGGTGGCTTTTTACAAATAAACAGCATTCAAGTATATAGATAGAAGGAACAGTCAGTAATTTTAGTTTTATAAATAAAGGACGACAGGAAGTCATAGGAGGTGTGTTACAAATAGCACGAATGCATTGTTTTTGTCCAATAAAGATTCTATTTATTTCCACTGCATTACCCCACAATAATATGCCGTACCTTATATTTGACGCAACATATCCATGGTATGCCTGAAGGGCGGTTTTTTTGTTAGCTACTTTAGTTAATCGCCACAAAGCGTAGACAAATCTATTTATTTTAGTTGTTATACTACATATATGTTGTGTCCAAGAGCAACATTGGTCAATCGTTATGCCTAAAAATTTTATTTCATTGGATTGATTTATTTGGTCGCCATTTATTTTTATAGTAACATGTTTCTTGTTAACGTTGTGTCTATTTATAAATTGAATGTATGTCGTTTTATTAATATTAATTTTTAGATTATTAGCATTTAGCCAATTTATAATGTCCGCAATAGTTTTATTTATTATGTTATTATAGTTATTTATTTTATCGTCAGTTATTATCACGGATAGATCGTCAGCAAAAAGTATACAGTCACAAGAAGTAGTATCAGGTAGATCATTAATGTATAGTAGAAATAGCAAGGGCCCCAGTATACTGCCCTGGGGGACACCAGCTTGATTTACTTGTGTTTTGGACCTAAAGATAGACTCCTGGTTAGCATTGTCCAGCCTTGTAACTTCAACGTATTGGTTTCTAGAAGAGAGATAGCTCTGTAGCCATTCTTGTACTACGCCACGTAATCCATAGGCTTCGCATTTTTTTAATAGCAGGTCATGACAAACAAAATCAAAAGCCTTGCTCATGTCAAAAAATACTGAAGTAGTAGCTATTCGTTTATCGACGTTTCTTAATATATTGCTAATAAGGTTAAATATAAATATAAAGAGGCTTTTACTCAAATTGATAATGCCAGCCCCATCGTAACTTAACCTAAATCAACAAACAATTATCAGTTTTCCATCTGCCTATTCTTATTATAAAAAAATAATATTAACCTAACCGATTGGGAACAAATCGTATTATATTATTATTATTTCAAGACTTGCTTGTACGGTACATTTGTGTGTTTCTACAAATGTTATCAATAATTTAGCGATGGGCTTCCATAATTGAGACACTTTAAAATACCTCTTTGATGGTTTGTAGATGTTATCTAGTTACCTTAGAGAAGCAAGCCCCCATGTGTACCTTGGGGGTGGAGGGGAGGCCCCTCACCTGTCTCCGGGGGGAGGCGCGCCGACGTCGGGGGGGGACCGGGGGAGCTGGGGAGACACAAGTATAGAGATAGAGAGGGCTCAGATAGGGAGAGCTGCCTCCGATTTAGACTCAGAGTACCAGGTTCAATTCCTGGTTGGGACTCGAAAAATATTTAATTTATGTGATATTTCTCGAGTTTAGTACGCTAGAGACATCGACGAACTTGCAAGTTGCAAGATGATAGGCTAAATGTGAATCTTTCTTTAAAAGTGTAGTTTCTGTCCACCCCGCGAGGGATACAGTCGTGATGATACTACATTAAACATAGTTTGTTTTAGTAAAACAGAGGAAATTCTTTATAAGAGAGAAGAAGACAAATTTCTAAGCATTCCATGGATTCACCGTGCGGGTGCCGGGTCCATTGTGTGTGAATAAGAGATGAGAAGAATGGGTTCTCGGGCTTGTGACCGACAATAGGCTGGTTTAAAAAAGGAAGCCTTCTTTTTTTTATTTTATTGCGTGATAATACGCTCACCATCCATCATCCTACTTCTCTCCCTCCCCAACCAAATCCTGTATGATTCCGTTAATGCCGTCTTGGAAGCTCGTTCCATAAATGTATCTCCTGCAGACCTGCTGAGGCCCAATTCTTTCAGTAAGTGATGCAAAGATTTTGCTGGAACTCCTCTCGCACTCCTCTTCCACTGCGTAAAGCTGAGTCTTGAACCCGTTCCTGATCATTTCTTCTGTGAGATCATAATATTTATTCGACTTCATACGATTCATTCAAGACCATACGAAGTCACCCAGTATAAATGTCCCAACTAAACATTTGAAAGTGAAGTTATAACGGTAGTGTAAAATATAAATGTGAAAGATGATGGTGACATACCTGTTGTGTCCCCCTTGTCCCTCTGACTGTCGGAGAGACTCCTCTGCCTGGTCCCCGAGTCGGAGAGAGAGTTCCCCAAACTGAATATTTCGTCCACAGACGAAGTCTTTCTCTTACTCTCCATTTCGCACACACAAAACTGACTCAAATCTATTCCAGGGGTCACTGGTTCCGAATTGTGTCTGTTATGCTTCTTTCTACAAATCAAACAAGGATATATATATGTCAACCGATTTAGCTTGTTTATAATTGTTGTTTTTATTTTATTAGATTCAGGTTGTTAAATGTAACTTGTTTCTCTTTATATTTACTTTTGTGTATTTTTATAAATCTCTTTATTAGGATGATTTATTATCATGAATTTTATTTAAATCTAGTAATTTAATCATTGGAAAAATACAAATATATATTGAAGTATACACTGACCTATGATCTAGAGTAGCACCCTTATTTTCATTCATACTAATATCTATTTTCCTGCAGAACTCTTCATCAGTTCCATTTTCGACTTGCAAGTTGTTGGCGATTTGTAACGCCCTGAAGTTGGAGACGGAGATCTTTTGTTTCGCACAAACTTCACAGTAGATGACTCCGTCGTCATCGGTATTGGCGTTAGAACTATTTCTATAGTAAGAAAGAATGTCTCCATTGTGATTGTTGCAAGTATCACACGAACACTTATTGACTGAACGCTGGAGATCGCTCAAAGTGTTTTTTCCTCTTTGGTTAGACTTGGGACATAGCCCACATTCACAATTATCATTTAACAACGGAGAATCGACTATAGCCTCGCTCCCAGGTTGATCCGCATACATTAAGTCCACGTCTCCCATTCGCCGGCACAGTGGGTCTTCTGGAGGATTGGCGAAGGTAGACGTCATGTTCTGGTAGATATTGGTCGACGAGTTGTTTAGGAATTTTCTTTTTAATTGAATGCATTGGGAGAGATGTTGGTCGTGGATTGTATTGTCGCTGGTGTCTGACGTCATAGGTAGGGTTGCCCTATACAAAAAATATTTTTGAAATTGTGTTTTTCTTTATCATTTTTACTAAGAGACTAAACCTTTTAAGAATAATTAATTATCTAACGTTGTTTTTTTTTTTTAATTAGAATTGTATCAAACCTAATTCAGACACGTTTATCAAACTTTAACTAGGTAATAAATGTTTTGTCACTATTATTTAATGTCAATGTACTTAGGACAGTATTAAATAAGTAGATTCAAAATTTTAAACTTGAGATCGAGTTGTCTCCTTTTACCAAATGGTAAATCGAGAAAGAATGAATGAGACAACTTGATCAGACATCGTTCTTATAAATGCGGGCCTAATAAGTAACAGTGACAGAAGATAAATTTAAATAACCTCGGTTTAGCGAAAACGTTTCTGAATAAGATTGCTTGTAAAAGTAGGAAGTTAATAGTAGTTATATCTATCTTTGGTTTTGCTTACCAGCATGAATTTTTATATTTCTTTTCCCGGCAAAAAAGTGTCATAGACTTTTTTTTTAAATATTTTTTACCAATTGATTATAATTAACATCGAAACTATAAAAAAACCATAAAGTCTTCTATTCGTAAATCCGCAAGTCTTATTTGGCGCGAAGCGATTTATTATTGAATTGACAATAGTCGTACTCCAGTTAATCAAAGATGGATTGTGTTTTGGTTGATAGTCTCTTAGTAAAAAAATCTGCTCACATTTAAAGTGCTAAGTTAAAGCTTTGTGATGTTAGACACATTTTTATTACGTCATCGAATAGTTCTGACAGCCAATCCATTGCGTCTTGCGAGTAAATTATGAAAACACATTATCTACAGGCGCAGAAATGGATTGTAAAATATATTTAGGCCAATAAAATTGGTTGACCGAGTTGAACGTTACTTAAGAGGGTTTAACGGTTAAAAATCAGATCCTATAATGATGTTCAAATGTATCCATGAGCATTTTGCAGTCTAATGCGGCGCCAAGGATCGAGGTGGGCTTGCATTTAGTATTTGTACTGCCTTCCTTTAAAATGTGGTCGAAATATTATTTGTAGTCGGTCCCTTTCTGGCTCTTGCAATAGAAAGACTTACTGCTTCACGGATAACACCTAGGACTTTGTCATGTCGGCAAGTGTGTGTCCAGCAGTTCCTATGGCAGCACCACACAATGTATAGTTAATTATATTCCCTAGTAACTTTATATACGACATTTCTCAAACTTTGTAAATATTGGATTGTGCGATTGAAAGGGATGCAGAACCGTTAAACCCTGTTAACAACATAGAGGTACGGATTGACATGTCAAAACTGTCTGTTTTAGTAATGATTTTTTACATATAAGATTGTTTATCTATTGTATATGACCTGTGAAGCCAAACAACTGATGAACACGTTAAATAAATGTGTTGTAGTTTAAAACAGGTTTAATTATTGTAATTAAGTTATGTGTTAAATGAAACAAAACAAGTGGTGCTTTGAGGTGACACAAATAGGCATCTTATATTAAAATTTAAATATAAGAATTAGGGTTCTTATTTAATTATATTGTCCAACAAAGTTATTTATTTATTTTTATATTAATCTTGAATGAGGCATGCTCTACTAACTGAATGAGGCATGCTCTACTAACTGAATGAGGCATGCTCTACCAATGCGTGTAAAGTACTATTACTAAAAGCAAATTACTAAATTTATCTACGAAGAAGGACACTGGTCAACCAAACATCGTTTTTACGGTTTAAAGTTATTGACTATTTCTATAACTATTAAAAATAATAATTACTGGATAAACGACTTTATCATTTTGACTATCGATATATTTTTATACATGGGATCTTGCTCCCACCTCATAAGTGGCGTTCAAGGTCCATGTTAGCAATTGGAATCAGAGACTCATAACTGACATCAGTCACTAACACTATGCCGGCTTGACTGGCAATTCAATTTTGTAAGAATGCTTTCCAATCCAAAACAGGTTCAGTTTAAACTTACATACAACATCACCTGCCTTTGCGAACACATTAAGCAGTTGATCCCGGTTCCATTAAAAAACTTGAGAAATCCTTAATAATTTTTCATAAAAATTTAAAAAGACGCTTTTGCCAGCTAGTGTTGGCTTATTTCCAGCTGTGGAGGTCTAGGACTGTACTATAGTGGCTGACATAATGAATGATATTTTAGTCAATACATAAAATTGTACAAAATAACTGTAACTCAAAAGCTGGTAAAGGAACAGTGTTGCCATATTCAAAAAATGCAAAGTCAATGGAAAAGATATTAAATATGTTTTGTAGTTGACTAGTGTTATAAGCTTATTCACCAGAAATGTGGTAAAAATCTATATTTATATTAAAACAGCATTCAGCGATTTCTCATAAGAGTGTTATAGAATAGGGGGTGCACAAAGAGGTATGTCTACTATAAAGTACCATGCGTGATAGAACAGTCATGCAGAACCTATTGTACTAGTTACCTTAGCATTAACTCTTCGTCAATATACTGTAAGAGGCTCCTAAAACAATAAAGAAGATGACACATTTCTTAGCAATCCATGATATGGCCGCGAGCGCCGCCTCCCGGGTGTGGGGGGAGTACATACATACAGTACATACATACAAGTTAGCAAACAACACCACGTGAGTCCACGGCTTTGACTTTTAAATGTGATCGGATATAAGTTCACATGGCGCGTCAAACAATACATAATATATTTTTGAACCGGCATTCTCTGTGTAGGTCGCGTTCCGGTTATACAAATTACCAGTGACGCTAGCATCAAAAGTAAAGTTCACGACCGTTTCCCTTCCGGGGTGGTCAGAAACCACGCTTATGAGCGGATTCACATTTAGCCAACTTTACTATAGGTTCATCATGACAAGTGGCAAGCTCGTCGATGTCTCCAGCGTACCAAAGGAGTAGAACTATCACAAATAAATTAAATGTATTTATTTATTGTCATATAAACTGTTAATTTTAAAATTGCCAATTTGTATGGAGAAGCCAAAAAAAAGACATTGCCGACATATATTTTCTTATGAATAGTTGGTTGTTTCTATCAATAGAATCACATATTAGTCTAACGCGATGCCATACAAAGTCAACCCGTGTATATCGTTGCTCAACTTTATAATTACCAGTGTAACTTTTAATCAAATACAACACAAATAAATAACAAGACTTTAATTCACTGCATTTTCGGGTCTAAACTTAATAAACGTAAATATGCTAAACAAAGAGCAAACACACTTTAGAAATCTTGGGATTGGTCATTGTCAGATACTCTGTTTTGAAATTCGGACAGCTGCTAGAATTTGATGTAGATTCACTAAAATTATACAAAATTGCGTTTCTGCATAAGGATTAATTCTTATTTTATTTGTTTAATTAAAATCATGTTTATAAATACTTGTTTTTGTTAAATTTTACCTTACCTGTGTTTTTTAATATAATACATACATATCAAAGTGTTCAATAAAAATACCAATCGATGCAAACAACATGCAATTTAAAGAAAAACATCCAGATAAATAAAAACAGTGGTCAAAGTATTCTGCCCTGTGGTGCACCGCTATACAAATAGTGAAGTACAATACAAAAATTTACACACAAAAATAGAAACCCAATAAAATACAAATAGATTTTTGAAAATACACAAAAAGCCCCCACACCAATTAACACAAAAATTAATAAAACAATTTAGATTGTTGACCAAATAAAATGCCTTAGTAAAGTCCAATTCAACACGAATCAAATTATATTTTTGGGATTGAAAAGCGAATTTACTCAAAAATGTTAGGAACAAAAACCAAAAAATCCCAATTAAGTTATTTAAAACACGTATTCTTATAATTTGGGGTATACCTCAGGCTCATTCCCATAATATCATCACCTGTGACCTTCCGACACCACTTGCTATAAACACAGATATTTTGTAAATTATTTAAATAAAAAAACATTTGTATAAATAATGTGTTATAAAAATATTGTGTGCAGTTTGTATTGTTTCATTTTGTTACATGTTATAAAATTAACTTTATCCATCCAAGCGACAGTCAACCTTTAGGAAATAATAAATAACAAACTCCCGAACGAATACAATTTGAATTCGTTTTTTTTTTCAATTTCGTGTCATCTCTTAATTTAATTCAATTCAAATATTTTTATTTCAGATAAAAATCCATATCCTTATATTTAACATATTAATATCTTAGACAGTACAAAACAATTTAATCAATCTTTTGAAAAACTACACAAACTCATACTTTTTTTGCCGTTAATTCTACCTTAAAACACCTTTCAAAGTTAGCATTTGCCTTTGATAAACTGCTTTCTCTTTGACACGTTTTCTCTGCTAAGCTATTGTCAAATCCTGCTGACCAACTAATTGATTTTATTAAATTAAACAACAGAAAACAATTTATTAAATGCAGTACAGATATAGAGCATAATGTAATTCCATCGGAAAAACTCGGGTCTTAACCGGAAAAGTACATCACACGAAGTGTCAATCAATTATTGTATTAAATAGGTGACATTTGCATATACATTAATATGAAAAAATGTTATTGAACTGAAACTAATTGAGATAACACGATGAATACGAACTTAAAAAAAAAATTGTAAGCTATTATGCACTAATTTCTCAAATCTGGGTACTAACTGGGTTCACGTTATTTATTACAAACCAAATAACTAATAGCCATTTAAGTATTTAAAACCTCTATTCCAAAGACAATAATGAAACAACCCAAAGTATAATTAGTAACAAATAGGTGTGTACTGTAATGTATAGTACATTAACATAGACAATAGTTTGGGACTTACTTTTCGCTGGAAGGAAGGGTGTCTTTGTCCTTGCACATGGGGTTGTGTTTGGGACAACTTAATAGCGATTCTAACGACCAATCTTCTTGAGGAGTCTTGTGATGTACTGAAAATTATTTTTTATTATTTAAATGGAATATGCAATAAATACGGTAGAATTTAGGAAATTTATTTATTACAGGCACACAAACAGACCACAATCAATTTAATTTGAACGAAAAGTCCATTTCATCAAATTTTTACCTTTTCGGTATTTTGGAAGCTCTATCTAAATTCTATTACAACTAGGGATTACTTTTTTCCCACTCTAATGCCTGAATTTAAACAAGGAATTTATATTTTATACACAATTTACTTATTCTGAATAAGGTACAAAAAACTATTTTTTTCTTGCCAATGTACAAATAACTCACATTGTCTGAACCATATTGGTCGCGCCGCAGCAAAAGCTACCGCCTGCTAGTCTTGTTTGTGAGAACCCTTTACAAGGCTAGCTAATGTTTGTTGATTCCATGCGCCGTCATTTAGCTAGATGGCGCTACGGTCGACACTTCCGGGCGTGAGAGAGCCCTTACACGCGCCGAGCTTGTCATATTTCGTCAGTGTGCTTCGGACTATAGCTCGTGAACGGTGGTGTACCTTGTCTCTTGTGAGGTGAGTTGTTAAGCCTGTCAACGTCCACCTGCTACGCCGACGTAGCAGCAGCACCCGCATCACCGCGCGCGATTGCCGATGCGGGTGAACCAAGTGTCTCCTCACACCCCATCTCAGGGTCGACAACCCCAGCGCCCAAGAAGGCCAGGTATCCACCTTTAGTGGTGGAGCACCTGCCTAATTGGGCCCACCATTTCCGGGAGCTCCGCTGCAAGCTGGGTCACCCGCCCAACGCACGCCCGTTTGGGAAGGGAGTGCGCTTCACCCCCGGAAGCGAGCGGGAGCACAGGACTATCCAGCGCTACTTGGTAGAGCTGGAAAAGTCCGAAAAAGTATCCTGGTTCTCCTACTCGCTACCGGCGGAGAAGAATTTGAAGGTCGCCATCCGCGGCCTCCCCTATGACACCTCCCCGGACGAGATCGTCGTAGATCTCGCCCGACTCGGCCACAGTGCCGAGTATGTGCGCCCCATCAGGGCCAGGGCGGGAAGGCCTGGGTGTATATTTTACGCCCAAATCAAAAAGACACCCGACACCACCCCGGGCATATTCGCAATCACAGAATTGCTGAACATGCCCGGAGTGCGCGTCGAAGTGTGGAGGGGTCGGCCTGGCGTTGCTCAGTGCCACAGGTGCCAGCAGTTTAGGCACTCTTCCCACCACTGCCACCGACGCCTTATGTGCGTGATCTGCGGGGACGAACATTCGGCTTCAAGCTGTCCCCGCGCCAAGGAAGAGCCGCCTACCTGCGGCAACTGTGGCGGTGAGCACACCGCCAACAACGCGTCGTGTCCGGTGCTGAGGCGCGAGCGGAGGAACAAGGCTGCAGGGCCAGTAGCCCGCACTGAAGGTGCAGAGCCTCGTCCCTCCGTTCGCCCCAGCGACGGAACCACGCAGGCCCCGACCACTCTCCGCCCAGAGGCCAACGACCCGCAAAATGGCGGACTGGCCCACAGGCGTAGAAGAGGCAGGGGAGGGAAAAGGAGGAAGGCGGCCAAGGCCAAGCAAAAAAACAAAGCTTCCTCCTCGTCCATCCCCGAACCCAGGCCAGTAGTAGCTGCAGCGGAGGCCCCAGTTAAGGAGCAACCCCAACACCCAGCCATAGCTCAAGCAATCCCGACGCCCTCCTCGGCCGGAACAGCGCCAGAAGGCATGTTTCCGATCAAGGAGGGCATCGAAATCCTAAACTCCATCTTTGAGGCTATCAGAGACGGGAGAGACGCGATCCCAGAGATCCTCAGCGGCCTTGCGAGGCTAACACTGTCCTCTTCACAGTCCAGGCGCTGAGGATCGTTCATTGGAACGCCAACGGCTTGCGTCGTAAGAACAAGCTGCTAAGAGCATTCCTTGCCGAACAGCGTGTCGACGTTGCGCTGATCAGTGAGACTCACCTTCATCCCAATGACAAATTCAAGGTCCCGAACTTTGTCATTTATCGCCAGGACGAGTGCTCTCCGCACGGACGAGCTTACAGGGGCCTAGCTGTTATCGTGCGGAGAAGCCTCATCCATCAACCTTTACCACCATCCCCTCTTACTTCCTTCTATGCTGTGGGGATTGCGGTAAGTGTCGCGGGAAAGGAGACACACCTTTATGCGGTCTACCGACCGCCTGCAGGTGTGCCTCTTGACATGTCGGAGATCCACACACTTTTGGATGCAGGCCCTCCGACAATGCTCGCCGGCGACATGAACTGCAAACACGCAGCCTGGAACTCCGCTATCGCCAACCATCAGGGAGAGAGGCTCTTGGAGGATTCGGAACTCCACGGATATGATGTGTTGGGACCAGACGCCCCCACTCGGATTCCTGGGAACCCGAGAGGGCAGGCGGAGGTCCTCGACATCATCATTGTCCGTGGGATTCCGGAAACCCCTCGACAGGAGGTTCTCTACGACCTGGAATCCGATCACCTTCCTGTACTGGTCGAATTAACCGGCCATCCCACAAAAGTCTCGCTGGCAGTGCCGCGGAAACGCACTGACTGGCAGGGATTTGCCGCCCTTATGGCCCAGCATACTCCCTCCTACCCGGTGTCAACGGCCGAGGAGGTGGAAAGGCTGTCGTCTGAAATCGCCGCACAGATCCGTAGTGCACTAGGGCAGACCTCTTCCGCTGTGGCGGGAAGGGCGGGGCTACCCCCGCTCCCCCACCACATCCGGTTGCTACTACAGCAAAAGAGGCGCCTACGGAAACTGTGGCAGTTTAACCGCTGCCCGGCGATGAAGACGAGCCTGAACGCCCTCTCGGCGAAGATACGAGAGGAGCTGGACACTTACGACGCCAGCCGATGGCAAGAGCACATAGATTCCATAGGCGATCACGTACCTAGTGCGCACCGTCTATGTGCCCAATTATCTAATGAACGACCTCCCGTTCATCCTCTGATAGCCTCAGACGGAACCCCGAGGTTCCGCGCAGCAGACCGAGCCGAAATCTTTGCCGAGTGCCTGGAGGGGCAGTTTAGCCCCAACCCTTCATCGGATCGGGTGCACACGGAGACAGTGGATCGGCACGTCAGGGACTACCTGGCGGCAGAGCTGTCGGCCGGTGACGAACCGGTGACCTTCACTCCCGGCATGGTGGAGCGTGCCTTCTCC
Organism: Tinea semifulvella; assembly: GCA_910589645.1. Classification (NCBI taxonomy): domain Eukaryota; kingdom Metazoa; phylum Arthropoda; class Insecta; order Lepidoptera; family Tineidae; genus Tinea; species Tinea semifulvella. The sequence goes on along the minus strand of OU342619.1, from coordinate 224,315 downwards.
CGTGTGAAGCTGAGAAAGGCCCCCGGCGCAGATGGCGTTCCAAACATGGCACTACGGTGTTTGCCGCGACGAACAGTCGTGGCTTACACCCGCCTGTTTAACGGCATCATGCGCAGCGGGCATTTCCCAGCAGCATGGAAGGAGGGGCGCGTCATCATGCTCATGAAAAAGGGAAAAGATGTGAGGAAACCGGAGAGCTACCGACCGATAACTCTGTTGCCGACGGTCTCGAAAGTGTTCGAGAAACTGTTGCTGTTGCACCTGAACCCGTGCATCACGCCGAGAGCCGAGCAATTCGGCTTTCGGTCTGAACACAGCACGACGCTCCAGTTGACGAGGCTGCTGCACCACGTGGTGGTTTCTTCTGAGAAGAAACACACCACGGTTGCAGTATTCCTCGACATGGAGAAGGCATTCGACAGAGTCTGGCATAACGGGCTGCTGTACAAGTTGTCCCAATCCCCTACCCCTGTTAGGATCGTCAAGGTATTGGCCTCCTTCCTTGAGGGCAGGAGCTTTCACGTAGCAGTGGAGGGCGTGGCCTCGAGTCCACGTCCCATACGAGCCGGCGTTCCCCAGGGTAGCTGCCTTTCTCCGTCCTGTTACTCCTGGTTCACCAACGACATACCGCTGGCGGAGGGGGTCGAGCTGGCGCTGTTTGCTGACGACGCCGCGTACTTCACAGACTCTAGGGTCTTGAGCTACGCGGTGACGAAGATGCAGCGCTGTCTCGATCTCCTCCCCGAGTGGCTCTCCCGTTGGAGGTTGTCGGTGAACGCCAGGAAGACTCAGGCTACGTTCCTTGAGACTGGACTGAGAAGGCTGAAACCCGACCGTCCGCTTCTGTTGAACGGCGAGAGTCTATCGTGGACTAATCCAGTAAAATACCTGGGCGTCACGATAGACAAACGCATCAACATGCGCGCCCACGTGACCGCCACTGTGAACATGGCGCGGGTGGCGAGAGCCAAACTTCGCCCAGTGTTTGCATCCAGTTTGCCGCTTCACACGAAGCTACTCATTTTTAAAACCTATATCCGCAGCCGACTCACGTACGCCGCGCCGGCCTGGTACGCTCTCACCTCAGCCACGCTGAGAGCACGTTTACAAGCGCAACAAAACCTAACGCTTCGTACCATTGTCGGCGCCTCGCGGTACGTGAGGAACGATGTAATCCATAGGGATATGCGGATGGAAACACTGGACGAATTCGTGCGTCGTCTGGCGGCTGGCATGTTCGCGCGCGCAGAGGCGACAGATTTCCCACTTGTGAGAAACCTGGCCCCTCTGCACGCCCGTCCGCCGGACGCCAGACAATGCTACGCTCGTCACCTGCTGCCAATCACGGAGTCGTAATCGCGGCTCCGCCGCCTGGCTCGTATACTTCAACCTTTAATGGTTACCCCATGCCCTGTCCGTAGTTACGGAAAGCGAACGCAACCTCTGTTAGAAGGCAAATACCTTGACACAGATTCCCCACTCCCCCCTGCGGGGGGTGTGAGAAGACTCTTCTACAACCTTGTCTCCTCGGGAAGACCACCACGAAGCTCTCTCAGCCCGCGCCGCTCATTATATTTACCCGCATCCGCTGATATGAAGTGAAATTACACCCGCGACATTAAAACCGCACCTGGATCGTCTCGCAGCTGACCAGAAGGCTGATGCTTGGCTATTGGTGTCCTCGTCATTGCTAGTTCAAGTGGATTTTCTACAGATAATTCTAGTTTTGGAGTAGCTTTGTACTGCTATGACCCGACCAGGTTTCCCACTGCTGGAGCTATAATCGAAGGCCGCGAACCAGCATCCTATTTTTTAAAACCCGCATAACTGCCATACCACATATAAAAAAAAGTGACACCGATCTATATTTAAAAACTAATCTAAATGTCCAATGCACAAACAACTGACATTGTCTGACTAATGTACAAATACTAACATTTTCTGACCAATGTACAAATAACTGACATTGCCCGATTTTTACCTCTTTTAATTTTTAATTAAATTAGCGTTAATTGAAAATATTTGTAATTTAGCAATTTTGGTAATTCTATCCAAGTGTAAAGTTCTCAGATAGGTAATGTAATAAATAAATAATATTAAATTGATTGGTTTTGGTTACCGTTACGTTTGACAGTGTCACCACCGGAGGGTTCTTGAGCAAAGTTGATGACAGTGGGCATAGAACGGAGAGTTAGGTCTTCGTCAGCATCCAAATCTATTATCGGAGAATCGTCGTAAGCGCCAGATCTGATGACAAAATATATTGGGTTATAAATATCACTTATTTTTATTTATTGGGGCATTCCATTGCAATATTAAATTTCAGAGAATATTTGTAAAATGACAGATTTTTTAAATTTTTTTATCTACCAAATCTACTTTAAACAGTGTACGTGCAAGACGTGCAGTTTTATTTTTTTTTTATCTACCAAATCTACTTTAAACAGTGTACGTGCAAGACGTGCAGTTTTATTATTTTTTTATCTACCAAATCTACTTTAAACAGTGTACGTGCAAGACGTGCAGTTTTATTTTTTTTTTATCTACCAAATCTACTTTAAACAGTGTACGTGCAAGACGTGCAGTTTTATTATTTTTTTATCTACCAAATCTACTTTAAACAGTGTACGTGCAAGACGTGCAGTTTTATTATTTTTTTATCTACCAAATCTACTTTAAACAGTGTACGTGCAAGACGTGCAGTTTTATTTTTTTTTTATCTACCAAATCTACTTTAAACAGTGTACGTGCAAGACGTGCAGTTTTATTTTTTTTTTATCTACCAAATCTACTTTAAACAGTGTACGTGCAAGACGTGCAGTTTTATTTTTTTTTTATCTACCAAATCTACTTTAAACAGTGTACGTGCAAGACGTGCAGTTTTATTTTTTTTTTATCTACCAAATCTACTTTAAACAGTGTACGTGCAAGACGTGCAGTTTTATTTTTTTTTTATCTACCAAATCTACTTTAAACAGTGTACGTGCAAGACGTGCAGTTTTATTTTTTTTTTATCTACCAAATCTACTTTAAACAGTGTACGTGCAAGACGTGCAGTTTTATTTTTTTTTTATCTACCAAATCTACTTTAAACAGTGTACGTGCAAGACGTGCAGTTTTATTTTTTTTTTATCTACCAAATCTACTTTAAACAGTGTACGTGCAAGACGTGCAGTTTTATTTTTTTTTTATCTACCAAATCTACTTTAAACAGTGTACGTGCAAGACGTGCAGTTTTATTTTTTTTTTATCTACCAAATCTACTTTAAACAGTGTACGTGCAAGACGTGCAGTTTTTTTTTTTTTTATCTACCAAATCTACTTTAAACAGTGTACGTGCAAGACGTGCAGTTTTTTTTTTTTTTATCTACCAAATCTACTTTAAACAGTGTACGTGCAAGACGTGCAGTTTTATTTTTTTTTTATCTACCAAATCTACTTTAAACAGTGTACGTGCAAGACGTGCAGTTTTATTTTTTTTTTATCTACCAAATCTACTTTAAACAGTGTACGTGCAAGACGTGCAGTTTTATTTTTTTTTTATCTACCAAATCTACTTTAAACAGTGTACGTGCAAGACGTGCAGTTTTTTTTTTTTTTTATCTACCAAATCTACTTTAAACAGTGTACGTGCAAGACGTGCAGTTTTTTTTTTTTTTTATCTACCAAATCTACTTTAAACAGTGTACGTGCAAGACGTGCAGTTTTATTGTATAACGTCCATTGTTATGTTATTGATTCCCTCAGAAACCCGAGGAGGTAGGTTTATGTGGGGTCTAAAATAACTGTTCAAGTTTATTTGTCTCTTTATTTATTACATTTAAAATTTAACAAACAATAAATTTAAACGAGAAATTATAGATGATTTTAAGTAAGATTTTAAGTCGAGACGATGGGACCATGGGGACCCCAGCCAAGCGACTGGCTAAGAAGTTGTCCAAACGGGTGACGGAGAAATCTGGACACAGAAAGGCTGGCAATTATTTCTGTCAACGTATTAGCCTCGCTATACAGATGTAATTAGGACTATCCCTGATAGGTCTCTAGTGTTCAAGTGTTCCCCTCGGCCGCATCTTCTATGGGTTCGAAACCCCTTATCGTAGAATCACCCATAAATACCTTCTGTTATGAGGTTCATCATCAAACAACTTCACTCTGTTGATGGCTATATCGTCGCTGCTGAGGGAGGTGGTCACCACATCCGTCATCAGGCTGCGAGGTCGCGCGTGATTGGTGGAGCCGCGAGGTCGCGACATATTGCTGCCTTGCGATTGGTCGGCGAGGATCCGACGGCCCCGCCCAGTGTGCTTCGATGGTATCCGCTGGGGAACGCTTGATGATACCTGGAATTAATATTTAGAGGGTTAATTTGGGAGGTGTGGAGAGGTCTAGCTCCACCTCCCCCACTATTGTCATTGAAATACTTTGCACTTTACTGTAAAGTATGTATGAAGGCGAACTTAGTCATTTCGACTTTTTTACCAGCTAACCTTTGGAGAGTGAGACAGTACAGTACAATTCACAATATTAGATCTCCTTGAAAGTAAATATTGCCATTTGACATCATTGCAAATGGCACATACTTTCAACGAAAACAAAAAATAGTTGGTAGGCGGACTGATGGTGGTAATTTCCCCAGTCTGCCGGGGCGGGGAAGTATCCACCGTTCGTGCCGATAAACCCAATAAAGTGGATCCACACGTTTCGGGATCAGGCCCGAATTGCCATCAGGCCACATCAAGCCAGCATAGTGATGGGGACTGATGTCAGTCACGAGTGTAATAATAACCCTTACCATCAGGTGGGCGCAAAATTACATGTTGTGCTAGAATAAATAATATAAAAAAATGAACACTGTAGTAACGAGCGTGCGAAAAAGTAAAATTCTAATTATTATTTTTAATAAACTTACCCCATCGTCATCATTTTCATGATTATTGCAGTGGTTTGGTGGATTGGAGTATTTTAATAACAATTCGGTAGCAAGTCGCTTGCTCATATCCAAGCCAAAGAAGGCGTGCTGGAAAAAAAGACAAAACATTCATAGTTCAAGCAAAAAAAGGTTATTTGGCGACTTTGAACAGTTATTTTACAGAAACGCGTGCCCATCTATAGGATGCGTAATACTTATCGCCGGTGGCCGCGTGCCCATCTATAGGATGCGTAATACTTATCGCCGGCGGCCGCGTGCCCATCTATAGGATGCGTAATACTTATCGTCACATTTAGTCCACAGATGTAATGTGCATGTATGAGTCCTATTTGAGGCTAAATTTAGAAGAAGTAAATACCTTTAAATAAATAGTTATTATAACTACGAACAATTCTATGAATTCGATACGTGACTAAAGTTTTGTGACCGCTGTACTGTAATTATATCATTTAATTTCATACCTGCAACAATTTATCGGCTGTGGGACGTTTTTTGGGGTTTTTAGTGAGCGCATTCTTGAGGAAATTGTGGAAGGTTGGGGACCATCTGTCTCGGTCCTTCAGGGTCGGGGGTTTGAATCCCGACTTGGACATCAGGAACAAAACGCGCATCGGATGCAACTCGAACATTGGGGGCTGGAGTTCTGCAAGCTCTGGAACGTAACACGTAAGTGTACAGTATCATTATAAACAACCAGATTCACATTTAGCCAACTTTACTATAGACCCACCATGACCCACATGCTTGGAAGGCACAAATAAATTATTGTATCTAGACTAGGATTCGACCCCGACACCTCCACATCTAAATTCACGGACGTATAGACCACGGAGGGAGGCAAAAAATAAATAAAATATAAACAGAACCTAACAGTTAAATATAAAAATATTAACTATAAATAAAAATAGTTCTATAAAAATGACAGACTTATCTAAGTCAAAAGAGCTGAAGCGAGAAATAAGTCTAACAAAATTAATATTTATGCACATCTACAACAGCGAATTCATTACAGCCCCTAGACCTCCACTGCTGGAGATGGGCCTTCCAGAACATATACCTGGAGAATTTGGCCTACACTCGCAGAAGCACACTAACAGCGAAGGTCTAGGATCTCTTTTTTGTGTTCTAGGGGCTGAATATTTAGAATACAGGAACGTAATCTTCAATGTTGCCAGAAAATAAATACGATTATTATCAAAAATATTTAAAATGGTAACATTTATGTATTTCGGAGAAGGTGAAGTAAGAATACAGATTTCGTGAATCCCTAGAAGGAATCAGTTTGACAGCTAGAAGGAAGACGGGTGTGAGTTTTGTTACATTATTCGTTTATTCAACTAACAATTATCATCTGAAATTGACAGAACTATGTATGTGTCAGTCCCTTGGATAGTAAAATATTACCTATAGCAGTGATTCCACAAGCCCAGATATCACACAACTGGTTATATCCACCCTTTCTCTCCACGGCAGCCACCTATAAACAAAAATAAAAAACTTTTTTTTTCCCTCCGATATTTGGTATATATTGATATTTTTAAGTTGGTCTTCAAGAGCATTTAACGCGTGTGCTCTCCTCTCGCTCGCACAAAACACCATTTTTGTACACTTTGAGTGTAATTTTGTAGTCTAATAACTTTTTAGGAAATAAAATACCGACATTTTAGACATTTCCACTTTCATATAACTAATTTTAGACGGAGAAAAATAGCAAATACATTTATAAAGATTTCACTCTGTTTTACTAAAACATATCTATGATTAATATATGTCTAAAGTGTCCGCAATTTTATACCCTAGAATATATATATTTTTTTGTATATATGGCATTAGTAACAATTTGCCAGTGTCTAAGTTAGGGAAAGACGGGTTAAATAAAAAAAGGATTTTAAAAAAATGTATTAGGATTGAAAGAGGTATTTTAAAATACATAAAAAAGTATATAACAATAAAAAACTAAGACTACTAAATTATGTACATTTGATACATACATACACATATATAAATATAAGTAGACTACATTTCTTAAAAGTACACTCAGAATTGAATAATCTTTAAAAAAGCTATTCCACAAGTCGGTATTAGTGGGACCGGACCATGCTCTCCGAGGAATGTGAACGGTGATGTTGTAAATCTATAATAAATGTGAATTTCCATTCCTCCCATAGGTTAGCTGTAATACTTATATACTTGTAAGTTATTGTGCGATAAAGAGATTAATAAATGGTTTGGCAGACAAATAAACATTAAGTCATTAAAAAAATAATAATCTGTATATATTCATGACGAGTTTACCTCTGGCGCCATCCAGTAAGGAGTTCCTATGAAGGACTTCCTCTTGTTGATGGTGGCCGTGATCTGCGCAGACACACCGAAGTCGGCCAACTGTATATATTCATGACGAGTTTACCTCTGGCGCCATCCAGTAAGGAGTTCCTATGAAGGACTTCCTCTTGTTGATGGTGGCCGTGATCTGCGCAGACACACCGAAGTCGGCCAACTGTATATATTCATGACGAGTTTACCTCTGGCGCCATCCAGTAAGGAGTTCCTATGAAGGACTTCCTCTTGTTGATGGTGGCCGTGATCTGCGCAGACACACCGAAGTCGGCCAACTGTATATATTCATGACGAGTTTACCTCTGGCGCCATCCAGTAAGGAGTTCCTATGAAGGACTTCCTCTTGTTGATGGTGGCCGTGATCTGCGCAGACACACCGAAGTCGGCCAACTGTATATATTCATGACGAGTTTACCTCTGGCGCCATCCAGTAAGGAGTTCCTATGAAGGACTTCCTCTTGTTGATGGTGGCCGTGATCTGCGCAGACACACCGAAGTCGGCCAACTGTATATATTCATGACGAGTTTACCTCTGGCGCCATCCAGTAAGGAGTTCCTATGAAGGACTTCCTCTTGTTGATGGTGGCCGTGATCTGCGCAGACACACCGAAGTCGGCCAACTGTATATATTCATGACGAGTTTACCTCTGGCGCCATCCAGTAAGGAGTTCCTATGAAGGACTTCCTCTTGTTGATGGTGGCCGTGATCTGCGCAGACACACCGAAGTCGGCCAACTGTATATATTCATGACGAGTTTACCTCTGGCGCCATCCAGTAAGGAGTTCCTATGAAGGACTTCCTCTTGTTGATGGTGGCCGTGATCTGCGCAGACACACCGAAGTCGGCCAACTGTATATATTCATGACGAGTTTACCTCTGGCGCCATCCAGTAAGGAGTTCCTATGAAGGACTTCCTCTTGTTGATGGTGGCCGTGATCTGCGCAGACACACCGAAGTCGGCCAACTGTATATATTCATGACGAGTTTACCTCTGGCGCCATCCAGTAAGGAGTTCCTATGAAGGACTTCCTCTTGTTGATGGTGGCCGTGATCTGCGCAGACACACCGAAGTCGGCCAACTGTATATATTCATGACGAGTTTACCTCTGGCGCCATCCAGTAAGGAGTTCCTATGAAGGACTTCCTCTTGTTGATGGTGGCCGTGATCTGCGCAGACACACCGAAGTCGGCCAACTGTATATATTCATGACGAGTTTACCTCTGGCGCCATCCAGTAAGGAGTTCCTATGAAGGACTTCCTCTTGTTGATGGTGGCCGTGATCTGCGCAGACACACCGAAGTCGGCCAACTGTATATATTCATGACGAGTTTACCTCTGGCGCCATCCAGTAAGGAGTTCCTATGAAGGACTTCCTCTTGTTGATGGTGGCCGTGATCTGCGCAGACACACCGAAGTCGGCCAACTGTATATATTCATGACGAGTTTACCTCTGGCGCCATCCAGTAAGGAGTTCCTATGAAGGACTTCCTCTTGTTGATGGTGGCCGTGATCTGCGCAGACACACCGAAGTCGGCCAACTGTATATATTCATGACGAGATTACCTCTGGCGCCATCCAGTAAGGAGTTCCTATGAAGGACTTCCTCTTGTTGATGGTGGCCGTGATCTGCGCAGACACACCGAAGTCGGCCAACTGTATATATTCATGACGAGTTTACCTCTGGCGCCATCCAGTAAGGAGTTCCTATGAAGGACTTCCTCTTGTTGATGGTGGCCGTGATCTGCGCAGACACACCGAAGTCGGCCAACTGTATATATTCATGACGAGTTTACCTCTGGCGCCATCCAGTAAGGAGTTCCTATGAAGGACTTCCTCTTGTTGATGGTGGCCGTGATCTGCGCAGACACACCGAAGTCGGCCAACTGTATATATTCATGACGAGTTTACCTCTGGCGCCATCCAGTAAGGAGTTCCTATGAAGGACTTCCTCTTGTTGATGGTGGCCGTGATCTGCGCAGACACACCGAAGTCGGCCAACTGTATATATTCATGACGAGTTTACCTCTGGCGCCATCCAGTAAGGAGTTCCTATGAAGGACTTCCTCTTGTTGATGGTGGCCGTGATCTGCGCAGACACACCGAAGTCGGCCAACTGTATATATTTATGACGAGTTTACCTCTGGCGCCATCCAGTAAGGAGTTCCTATGAAGGACTTCCTCTTGTTGATGGTGGCCGTGATCTGCGCAGACACACCGAAGTCGGCCAACTGTATATATTCATGACGAGTTTACCTCTGGCGCCATCCAGTAAGGAGTTCCTATGAAGGACTTCCTCTTGTTGATGGTGGCCGTGATCTGCGCAGACACACCGAAGTCGGCCAACTGTATATATTCATGACGAGTTTACCTCTGGCGCCATCCAGTAAGGAGTTCCTATGAAGGACTTCCTCTTGTTGATGGTGGCCGTGATCTGCGCAGACACACCGAAGTCGGCCAACTGTATATATTCATGACGAGTTTACCTCTGGCGCCATCCAGTAAGGAGTTCCTATGAAGGACTTCCTCTTGTTGATGGTGGCCGTGATCTGCGCAGACACACCGAAGTCGGCCAACTGTATATATTTATGACGAGATTACCTCTGGCGCCATCCAGTAAGGAGTTCCTATGAAGGACTTCCTCTTGTTGATGGTGGCCGTGATCTGCGCAGACACACCGAAGTCGGCCAACTGTATATATTTATGACGAGATTACCTCTGGCGCCATCCAGTAAGGAGTTCCTATGAAGGACTTCCTCTTGTTGATGGTGGCCGTGATCTGCGCAGACACACCGAAGTCGGCCAACTGTATATATTTATGACGAGATTACCTCTGGCGCCATCCAGTAAGGAGTTCCTATGAAGGACTTCCTCTTGTTGATGGTGGCCGTGATCTGCGCAGACACACCGAATTTGGCCAACTGTATATATTTATGACGAGATTACCTCTGGCGCCATCCAGTAAGGAGTTCCTATGAAGGACTTCCTCTTATTGATGGTGGCCGTGATCTGCGCAGACACACCGAAGTCGGCCAACTGTATATATTTATGACGAGATTACCTCTGGCGCCATCCAGTAAGGAGTTCCTATGAAGGACTTCCTCTTGTTGATGGTGGCCGTGATCTGCGCAGACACACCGAAGTCGGCCAACTGTATATATTTATGACGAGATTACCTCTGGCGCCATCCAGTAAGGAGTTCCTATGAAGGACTTCCTCTTATTGATGGTGGCCGTGATCTGCGCAGACACACCGAAGTCGGCCAACTGTATATATTCATGACGAGTTTACCTCTGGCGCCATCCAGTAAGGAGTTCCTATGAAGGACTTCCTCTTGTTGATGGTGGCCGTGATCTGCGCAGACACACCGAAGTCGGCCAACTGTATATATTTATGACGAGATTACCTCTGGCGCCATCCAGTAAGGAGTTCCTATGAAGGACTTCCTCTTGTTGATGGTGGCCGTGATCTGCGCAGACACACCGAAGTCGGCCAACTGTATATATTTATGATGAGTTTACCTCTTGCGCCATCCAGTAAGGAGTTCCTATGAAGGACTTCCTCTTGTTGATAGTGGCCGTGATCTGCGCAGACACACCGAAGTCGGCCAACTGTATATATTTATGACGAGATTACCTCTGGCGCCATCCAGTAAGGAGTTCCTATGAAGGACTTCCTCTTGTTGATGGTGGCCGTGATCTGCGCAGACACACCGAAGTCGGCCAACTGTATATATTTATGATGAGTTTACCTCTGGCGCCATCCAGTAAGGAGTTCCTATGAAGGACTTCCTCTTGTTGATAGTGGCCGTGATCTGCGCAGACACACCGAAGTCGGCCAACTGTATATATTTTAACATAGAGATTACCTCTGGCGCCATCCAGTAAGGAGTTCCTATGAAGGACTTCCTCTTGTTGATGGTGGCCGTGATCTGCGCAGGCACACCGAAGTCGGCCAACTGTATATATTTATGACGAGATTACCTCTGGCGCCATCCAGTAAGGAGTTCCTATGAAGGACTTCCTCTTGTTGATGGTGGCCGTGATCTGCGCAGACACACCGAAGTCGGCCAACTGTATATATTTATGATGAGTTTACCTCTGGCGCCATCCAGTAAGGAGTTCCTATGAAGGACTTCCTCTTGTTGATGGTGGCCGTGATCTGCGCAGACACACCGAAGTCGGCCAACTGTATATATTCATGACGAGTTTACCTCTGGCGCCATCCAGTAAGGAGTTCCTATGAAGGACTTCCTCTTGTTGATGGTGGCCGTGATCTGCGCAGACACACCGAAGTCGGCCAACTGTATATATTTATGACGAGATTACCTCTGGCGCCATCCAGTAAGGAGTTCCTATGAAGGACTTCCTCTTGTTGATGGTGGCCGTGATCTGCGCAGACACACCGAAGTCGGCCAACTGTATATATTTATGATGAGTTTACCTCTTGCGCCATCCAGTAAGGAGTTCCTATGAAGGACTTCCTCTTGTTGATAGTGGCCGTGATCTGCGCAGACACACCGAAGTCGGCCAACTGTATATATTTATGACGAGATTACCTCTGGCGCCATCCAGTAAGGAGTTCCTATGAAGGACTTCCTCTTGTTGATGGTGGCCGTGATCTGCGCAGACACACCGAAGTCGGCCAACTGTATATATTTATGATGAGTTTACCTCTGGCGCCATCCAGTAAGGAGTTCCTATGAAGGACTTCCTCTTGTTGATAGTGGCCGTGATCTGCGCAGACACACCGAAGTCGGCCAACTGTATATATTTTAACATAGAGATTACCTCTGGCGCCATCCAGTAAGGAGTTCCTATGAAGGACTTCCTCTTGTTGATGGTGGCCGTGATCTGCGCAGGCACACCGAAGTCGGCCAACTGTATATATTTATGACGAGATTACCTCTGGCGCCATCCAGTAAGGAGTTCCTATGAAGGACTTCCTCTTGTTGATGGTGGCCGTGATCTGCGCAGACACACCGAAGTCGGCCAACTGTATATATTTATGATGAGTTTACCTCTGGCGCCATCCAGTAAGGAGTTCCTATGAAGGACTTCCTCTTGTTGATGGTGGCCGTGATCTGCGCAGACACACCGAAGTCGGCCAACTGTATATATTTTAACATAGAGATTACCTCTGGCGCCATCCAGTAAGGAGTTCCTATGAAGGACTTCCTCTTGTTGATGGTGGCCGTGATCTGCGCAGACACACCGAAGTCGGCCAACTGTATATATTTATGACGAGTTTACCTCTGGCGCCATCCAGTAAGGAGTTCCTATGAAGGACTTCCTCTTGTTGATGGTGGCCGTGATCTGCGCAGACACACCGAAGTCGGCCAACTGTATATATTTATGACGAGATTACCTCTGGCGCCATCCAGTAAGGAGTTCCTATGAAGGACTTCCTCTTGTTATGGTGGCCGTGATCTGCGCAGACACACCGAAGTCGGCCAACTGTATATATTTATGACGAGTTTACCTCTGGCGCCATCCAGTAAGGAGTTCCTATGAAGGACTTCCTCTTGTTGATGGTGGCCGTGATCTGCGCAGACACACCGAAGTCGGCCAACTGTATATATTTATGACGAGATTACCTCTGGCGCCATCCAGTAAGGAGTTTCTATGAAGGACTTCCTCTTGTTGATGGTGGCCGTGATCTGCGCAGACACACCGAAGTCGGCCAACTGTATATATTTATGACGAGTTTACCTCTGGCGCCATCCAGTAAGGAGTTCCTATGAAGGACTTCCTCTTGTTGATGGTGGCCGTGATCTGCGCAGACACACCGAAGTCGGCCAACTGTATATATTTATGACGAGTTTACCTCTGGCGCCATCCAGTAAGGAGTTCCTATGAAGGACTTCCTCTTGTCGATGGTGGCCGTGATCTGCGCAGACACACCGAAGTCGGCCAACTGTATATATTTATGACGAGTTTACCTCTGGCGCCATCCAGTAAGGAGTTCCTATGAAGGACTTCCTCTTGTTGATGGTGGCCGTGATCTGCGCAGACACACCGAAGTCGGCCAACTGTATATATTTATGACGAGTTTACCTCTGGCGCCATCCAGTAAGGAGTTCCTATGAAGGACTTCCTCTTGTTGATGGTGGCCGTGATCTGCGCAGACACACCGAAGTCGGCCAACTTCACGTCGCCGCACTCCGTCAGCAGGATGTTGGCGCCCTTTATATCTCTGCAAGTCACATGTTTCTAATAACGTTCCTATGTTGGCTGTTTACATTCAAATTATAAACAGGCACGACGTTAACAACAAGTAATAATAGTAATTTTTGGAACACTTTGCCGGTCAATATTCGGCAAGCATCCAACAGAATATTCAAAAGATTGGTATACTCACATTACTTAAACAGCTCCCTACAGCGTGTATAAGTAGATATTGTATGTAGTATATATATATTATTAATAAATATAGTTATTATTTAATAATGATCAATCTTAAATACGTCTTCGCACCTACTCGTCGATCTAAGTTATACTTATCATTGTCCCAAAGGTTGGCTGTCAGAGAATGTCTAGCGGCATTAAGCCCGCCCCTTGTACATAGTGCAATAAATCTTTAAATAAAAAATAATTAATAATAATAAATACGTTCGTTTGAGAAGTACACTGGTAATACTAAATTTTTTTTTTTACAAAATAGGTTAGTCTATAGAGGAGTAAGGTTAGTCTGCATCATTCAACATTTAGCAGTAAGACCTAGCTTACTATATAGTCTTTCGATCGTCTCTGTTGATTTCAAAGTTAAACACCCAGTGTACCTACTAAGTGTACTCAAGAGGCCAATACAAGCATGATTTATATATACCAAAATGTAAACTTAGCTTAGTGAAGAAAAGTGTGTTCCGTATGGCAATAACAAATTATAATAATCTTCCCTTAAGTATAAAAGAATTGCCAAATTAATTATTTGTGGAAGACTACATCGCTGGTTATTGGAAAATAGTTTTTATTCATTGACCGAATATAATAATTATAAGCGAATCACGTATATATTTTTTTATTTGACATTTTATTATTTTATTTTGTTATTTTTTTATCTAGATGTATTATTTTGACATTTACCCTTTTTTTGACCTACATAAGATTAATGTATGTAAATAAATTGTTTGTTTTAGCCGTAGTTTTAGAATATAGGACTAAAATTAATATTTGTACGCCTCTTAAGGTAGATTGATGCAGGTAAAAATATATTGTTCATCTTGATTTGTAACCATACAATCACAAATAAATATTTTATTTCATTTCAAGGATTGGATTTTAGTTAACGTCCCAGCCACTGCACCTGCTGTGATGTGTCGCAGTGGTTGGGGGGTGTGCTGATTGTCAATTCAAATAAAGGTATTTATTGTAAGGTGCTAATTAAAATTATTTACAATTTAAAACTACAAATTAATATCTCTTGTTTGTATACATAACAGTTTGTGTGTGTGTGTGAGTGTGTACGAGAGTGTGTTTATGAGGGTGTGTATGGCGGTTCGTAGACGTGTGTAAATCTGTATGTGTTTGATGTTATTGTGGTGAGTATAATGTTCATGTTTATATAAAAGTATCATCACGACCGTTTCCCTTCCGGGGTGGTCAGAAACCATGCTTATAAGCGGATTCACATTTAGCCAACTTTACTGCCGGTCAATCATGACAAGTGGCAAGCTCGTCGATGTCTCCAGCGTACCAAACTCGAGAAATATCACAAATAAATTAAATAATAATTAAAGGTTTTGTCTAAAGTGCAGTGCTTGGACAAGCTGGAAATAGTGTGCTTTGTTCAGGTTTACCATCTCCTAGCTTAGATAGGAATCAGGGATAGCCCTAAACGTAAGGAATATAAAATTATTAAATATGAACTAGTTCTTTATAAAAGCGTTACTTCTGACCAGCGATACGGTCATGATGATACGATATCGATGTCTCTAGCGTTAACTCAAGAAATATCAC
Organism: Tinea semifulvella; assembly: GCA_910589645.1. NCBI lineage: Eukaryota > Metazoa > Arthropoda > Insecta > Lepidoptera > Tineidae > Tinea > Tinea semifulvella. Next base: position 209,085 of record OU342619.1, on the reverse strand, counting down.
ACATAAATGATTGTGTCCACGGACCAAGAAGACAAAATGTGACAGTTTTTTTGACATTACTCACTTATTTAGAAACATAAATTATGAACTAAATAGCTTTATTTATTATTTACCTGTGCATTTTCCCCATGCAGTGCAGATAGGACAGTCCTGTGAGGGTCTCCCGACACATATAGGCAATCTGCAGCTCAGTTAGGGGCCCCGTCACGTGGTAAATGTCCTACAATATTTAGGAAAAATAATTCATTTAATGAAAACTTTCAATAAATATTTAATAACTGCATTCATAATTCAAAACAAAACATCGACTAAGGCTGGGTTGTACCAAAACGAAGTCTCCACCTGTCATCCATATGGTTGACATCGTAACTCTTGGATGTTATACAACTGCGGGGTAAAGGTACAGTGCTGGGAAATTTGGCTCTAGACAATAAAACCTAAAAAAATAACGGTATAATTTATTTAACCTATTTGTGTGGAGTTTCTTTAATTATATTTTAATAATATATATTTTTAAATATTATGTTTAATGAATGATTACCTAGCATCTATTAAAGCATCTTAAAATATTTTCTTTACATGATTCTAATATTATTTAATATTTTTGCTACCTGATTTACCGGAGGCGTGATTTGGCCGACAGACAGCGATGATGATGATTTTCTTAACGCGAATGGACTATACTTCCTCAGTATTCTATATCAGAATAACATAGAGAATCCTGAATTCCTAAAATGTTGAGTGTAATAGGAAGTGACGTCCCCACAGTTACCTGCAGACTGCCTCCTCCGCAGTACTCCATGGAGATCCAAAGCTTGTCCCTTCGCAGGTAGGAACCGTAGTAAGCTACGATGTTTGGATGTCGACAGTCTTTCATCATCAGGATCTCTTGCTGGATGATGGCGAAGTCGTCACTCGGCTCTAACTTGATCACCTTGATGGCTGCCAACTCACAGTTCGCGTTGAGACGTTTTGCCTGAAATAAATAGTACATTACTGTCTTTGATTACTGCGTTGCTGGCAGCATTGACAATTTTATAGCGCGGGCAGCAAGGGCTGCAACGATGACCAAGCTTGAAGGCCGAGGCCACCTGTGCACTCATCAAGGACCAAGACTTGTATAGTTGTAGAATCAAAGTTAAAAAGTAAAATAACAAAGTTGTAAAACGTTGAATTTTTATAGTTATATTTTGAAGGTTAGCCGTCAGCAATTCTGCGCCTAATAGTAATCGCTGCAGCTTCCAAAATGTGGCCTCTCTGAGTGTGTTCTATATTACGGTGAGTGTTCCAAAGAGCTCCACAACCTCATCCATTCTTCTCTATTCCGCAACTGAACCACACACACAGGCTAAAATATGCACCAGCTAGAGTGTTTCCCTATTCCTATAACCTGAAGTTCTAAGCATCTCGTTAGGCCGGCATAGTAAAAGGGACTGATGTCTGTCATTGCTTCCATTCTTGGAACTCGCGTACCACTTACCACCAGGTGGGCGAAATGTAACTATCGTTAAAAGAAAACAATCGAAGCCATTTCTTAATTTAATCGTTATAATTATAGACTTCGGATCAGTACAATACCAATTTATATTTTGCATGACTATTTTTAAAACAAAACTACACAATAAAAAGTAAGGATTTTCAAAGAAAATTGCTTATTTTCGACCAGCGCGTTAAGATTAATTATTCAAGTTTATGTATATCATTCCTAAATTACACTTCGTTCCCTAAAACACAGAGTCCTAGACCTCCACTGTTGAAGATGGGCCTTCAAAAAAAAACTGGAGAATTTGGCCTACACTCGCCACGCTGCTGGCACGATGTAGGCTTTGTATATATTCGCTTAGTGGGAAGCGACAAACTAGTTGCAAATACTGGGCGAAGTTTGGCTCTCGCCACCCGCACCAAGTTCACGTTGGCGGTCACGTGGGCGCGTGAGTTTCTCTATCGAGACCCCCAGCTATTTTACTGGATCAGTCCACAACAGACTCTCGACGTTCAACAAAAACAGACGGTCGGGTTTCAGCCTCCTCAGTCCAATCTCAAGGTCACGCATGGTCTCTCAAAGAGACTAAATGTGGATAAATAGTCAATCTCAACTACCTAACTTGTTGTTTCAAAGTTCAATAACTTAATATTAGCTACACCCACGCAGTATCAAGGGCAGTGCATGTTATCGTTTACTCGCGTATCCTTTTTAAGATCGTGATTTAAATAAACTGCCCAAATCACCTTTTCTGCTTTTCTGCAAGACCAAGATCAAGAGCCAGACCACCCCAATGTTAGCAAGACCAATACCATGACTAGTCCTAGGTCTTGCGCAAGAGTCTCGCAACACTTTTTCTCAGTTTTTTTTTCTAATTTTGCTAAAAGGGTTCAAAGGTAAAAATGTCCAGACGTTTTTATTGCTTGATAATGTACATATTGAATAAAACCTCATGTTAAGCGTTATAGTATACAGAGTATTTGTATACATATTTGGATACATGTTGGTCGACAAGATTAGTAAGCAACAAGTAAATCAGACCAGTAGTTCTCGACATATTACTAGTTTGCGGACAGACATTAAAGCCTCACAAGACTAAGATGCAAGAACAAGAGACCGAGACCAGCAACTCCAAGAACAAGACTTGGTCACTCCTTGATCTTGTATTGGGCAACACTAAATTTGATAAAGCTTAGAGGTATAGCATCATCACGACCGTATCCCTTCCAGGTTGGTAAGATACAACGCTGTTTAAATCACAAATTCAGATTTTGCCAAAGTTATAGATAGGCCCATCATGATAAAGTATGAAAAAGCATCATGTTAGGCCGGCATAGTGACTGATGTCGGTCGTTGTGGCTGGTATTAATTGCTTCCATTGTTGGACGTCGCGTATCTCTTACCAACAAGCCCGATGTCACATGTCGAGTTCAGTATAGAAAGAGTGACAAGTGGCAAGCTCGTCGATGTCTTTAGCGAACCAAACTCCAAGTCAAAATATATCAATTCACGTAAACCTATTAATTTGTGATTTGTTTAATTGTTCATCGCGTGGTATTTTCTACCAAACTAGTGTTTAGTTTAACTATAAAACGCAATGTATAATGAAAATCTCTGGGTAGTGTTGTTTAAGAACCCGGGGGTGGTGACATCATCCTACCTTAAGATGCTTAGGAATAATTATGATTCGCGTGTGTTTCAAGAGGTCATTATCAATTCACCCAAATTATGGAAGGTCAATGACCTAGAAGAGTTACTTCAAACTTAGGCTGAGTTGCACTCAAAATTAAATGTCTGTAATTATGACGATAAAAGTTAAATGTGGCCTCCAATGGCAAAGCTTTTTGTAGATGTCGCTAGCGGCACTGGTACCTTATTTTACACTCATACCGCATATATTTTTTAATGTTAGTTTTATATGTTTATAACAGAAAAATGTATTTTAAATTAATTAAACCTACCTTAAAAGACGAATTAAGAAATTGAACACAGTCTTTAAAAGAAAAAAGGTTGTATTAATAGAACGACAATTTTGAGATCACCATATCTTTGATTTTTCAACCAGAAATCGAACGCGCTGCCATTATAATGTTTAAAATATCATAATGGCAGCTCTAGTAGTAAACACTACAGCGCTTTGGGGTCCACACTAGTCCACAGGTCTCAAGGGAAGTCAGTTCGCCGATTACAGGCTTGTTTAATTCGGTAGCGCAGTTGAGAAGAATCCGTAATTCTATAGATTCTCATGAACCATTGATTTGATACTAAAACTATATATTTTATTTTCCAAATAACTTAATTGTACAGTCACATATAGTAAAAATAGCATTAGACTTATCTTTAAATTATCGGAACTACTATTTACATTTTTTTAATCATTGTACAAAACTAACCCAAAATGGATGATGTCATTTGTCTTCTACAAAAAGGGCTGAAAAAGTATGCAATGACGTATTTAGTTGATATCTCTCACATGCTCGACATGTGAACAAAGATTTTATAAAAACATGTGCATAATACTCGTTCATTTGTTTATTTTTACCCAACACTACTAACATTCTTATCTTAGTGGTCTTAACCAAATTTGGATAAATTGCCGTAATGCTTACAAATTACTTAACGTTAACATAATTATACAGTATTTGGTTGGGTAGGGAGAAGAGCATAATGGTGGATGGTGAGCGTCTTGTGGCGCAATAAAAAAAAAAACCTCCTTTTTAAACCAGCCTATTGTCGGTCGCAAGCCCGAGACACCATTCTTCTCCATCTCTTATCCACACACGATGGACCCGGCATCCGCAAAATCCATGGCATGCTTAGAAATTTGTCTATAGTGTCTATACCTATATAATAAATATTAATTCGGCACAGTTTTAACTCAGGATTATTCAGACACAAAAAAATGATGTCGTTTTACGGTCTAAAATAATTAATTGAACGTAAGCATATATTATACTATATAGATAAATCTAAGCACGCTTCATATATGTATCAATCACATTACTAATATTACATAAATTAAGTATTTAATTGTTAAATCAATAAAAGAATACCCACCTACTTATATAGCTGGTTATGGCTAACTGACGTTATTAGGAGCCTGACCTCTGACTGACAATTATAATTGTTTTAGTCATGTCTTCACTAACGACCATCTATTACTTTTTAATAGGTGGCAGGCGGACTGATGGTGGTAATTTCCCCAGTCTGCCGGGGCGGGGAAGTATCCACCGTTCTTGCCGATAAACCCAGTGTATCCACACGTTTCGGGATCAGGCTCGAATTGCCGTCAGTCGAGCTGGCATAGTGTTTGGGACTGATGACATGTGACCTTGCCCCCTTCTGATGGTAAGTGGCGTGCGAGGTCCATGAATGTTAGCAACTGGAATCAGAGACTCAGGACTGACATCAGTCTTTGACACTATGCCGGCTTGACTGGGTATGACGTCAATTCTAGTCTGATCCTGAAACGTGTGGATACATTTTACTGGGTTTATCGGCACGAACGGTGGATACTTCCCCGCTCCGGCAGACTGGGGAAATTACCACCATCAGTCCGCCTACCATCTATTAAAATATCAATGCATCGATATTGTATTAATATCGCTCATCCCTCATGGAACTCAGGTACGTACATACATTGTATGTATGATAAAAGATTTAATGATAATAAAGCTAAGTTAGTAGTGCTAGTACTAGACATTTTGATTCAGTGTTTTATGGTGTTGGGGGTTGTTAAAGATACTGTGGCGTATCGTATCTCCATATCCTATTATCAGGACATTAAATCCACACACATGATCATGACACGTGTTAGTGATAAGAAATGGCGATTTGATCAAATGATACTCATGTGCATACTAAACTCTCTTTTAGCGCTTTTGCATCCATCTCGCTCGCACAATCCTATATTTTCAAAGATTTTTCAAGTGTGTACTTTTGACAATTGTAATCTTCAACTTACTAGAGAATTAAACTTCGGATACATCCGACATAGCATAATAATTATATATTTGTTTTCGTAAAGGAGGAAAACTGCCTCCGTGGTCTAGCGGTTAAGTCCGTGGATTTAGACTCGGAGGTACCGGGTTCGTTTCCTGGTCGGGACACAATAATTATTATGTCGAGTTTGATACGCTAGAGACATCGACGAGCTTGCCACTTGTTATGATTGGCCTATAGTAAAGTTGGCTAAATGTGAATCCGCTTCTTTATAAGCATGGTTTCTGACCACCCCGGAAGGGAAACGGTCGTGATGATACTTTACTTTAGGAAAATCGTTGTTTTTCTTATTTTTCTCTGTCTAAAATTATGTATATGAAAAGAAAGAAGACAAATTTCTAAGCATTCCATGGATTCACCGTGCGGGCGCCGGGTCCATCTTGTGTGGGTAAGAGATGGAGAAGAATGGTGTCTCGGGCTTGCGACCGACAATAGGCTGGTTTAAAAAGGAGGCCTTCTTTTTTATTTTATTGCGTGATAATACGCTCAGCATCTACAATTCTACTCCTCTCCCTACCCAACCGAATACTGTATGATTCCGTTAATGCCGTCTTGGAAGCTCGTTCCATAAATGTATCTCCTGCAGACCTGTTTAGGCCCAATTCTTTCAGTAAGTGATGCAAAGATTTTGCTGGAACTCCTCTCGCACCAACTTCCACTGCGTAAACCTGAGTTTTGAACCCGTTCCTGATCATTTCTTCTGTGAGATCATATTTATTCGTATTTTTTTTCCCAGAAAGTTAATAGACTACATTACTTAAAAGTACAATCTGATTTGAATAATCTTTTGAAATGTTGGATTGTGCGAGCAAAAGCGTTAACTCCATTTACATTATTCTCTTGGAACTATAGTTGGTGACATTCTCTATTAATTTTTTTAAGATATTTTTCTTGTATTAAAGATGATTGTAATCATAGAGGTAAAAACAATAACAGTGATAATTGTGTCAGAATAAACACAAAAACCAGTGGTCATAGGTAAACACTGAGTCACCTCTTCATGTGACTCACATGTTTTATGATGATTTCTAATTAATTTAAAACTCACCACCTAGTTTTTAACAGACTAAATAGCTATTATTATTTTAAGTCAAATTTGTCTCATGTATTTATTTATTAAATACTTTATTGCACTTTACTTAAAATTATGTACAAAGGCGAACTTAAAGCCATTTCAGCTTTTTCTACCAGCTAACCTTTGGGAGAGTGAGACAGTATAAATATGTGGGGTGCAATTCTAACCAATAAACTACATAAATAGTATGTATACATAGACTACATAAATACTCATCAATATATACAGATTATAGAAGATATACATATATGAAGATAATATATTATTAGGAAGTAGAAATTTTAAAATATATTGTTCTGCTTGTTTAAAAAGAAAATATAAAGTAGTTTTTTAAAGATGTGAATGGAAGGAGCTTGTCTGGCAAGCAGACGATACGGTAAATGAATCTGAATATCTGCTGGAAGTGTAGGATGGGATTTGAGTTGGTTGTTATGAGAAGAACGAAGAGGGCGGTCGTGCGAATCACAAAGAAATTCAAAGTGTGTTTTAAGATAAGAGGGAGCTATAGGGTTGTAGTGACAGAAGAAAGATTTCATTAAACCCAGCTTAGCTTAAGCTTTCTCAATAGATGTCTAAAACTTTATAAGGCTCCTAGAAAAGTTAGTACTCACACATATACTGGGGCTATTTTTTTTTTTATAAAACTCAAAATGTTTATTCACATGAAATGGGTTAGTAATAATGGTATTCTTAAATCTATGTTAGTAGACAACATTCTCCTTCACTGCCCTATTAGGCGTGCAAATATTCAGTTTAACATATTTTAGAATCTATAGAATTAATATTTAATTAATCTTATCTCCCAAAATCTTTAAAGTAAATCAATCACATCAAAAATATTTATTTCTTTAAATACATTTTCTGGATCCCCCTTTAAGTTTAGTTAGACCTGGACCGGGGGACCCCCTTAAAGTTAAACATAATAATGTTGTGCAAGAGTGTGTGTTATTTTAATTGAATATTAAAGATATGTATATGTGTTATAATGGTTAGCTAGTCTTTTTTCTATATTTCTTTATGTATATATTTATATTTTCTTATCATATTTAGTTAAATGTATTTTATATTTTAGTAATATAGTAAAGTATATAAATGTGTCTTAATTAATATCAATGTATAGTATAGAGTTATATAGTATAATAGTTTGAGTTTTATAAGGGTTAGCTAGTCTTTTTTATTTTATTTTTTTATCTTTATTAGTGGAATTTTAGTTTATATATGTAGTAATGTGGTCTCTTTTTATTATATGTAAATATTTTATTTATTCATTTTATTTTATATACTTTATTGTACATAGGATTATACATATTTATTAATTTTTCCATAACTTGTCCCAACAATTCCAGCTATATGTTTCTGTATCAATGTTTTATTTTAAGTATGTCTAGACAAATAATACAATTAAAGTAACTAATTGTAACTGTGCCACAATTGTATTACAGATAAAGTATACAATTACAGTTGGAAGTAACTAATTGTAACTGTGCCACAATTGTATTACAGATAAAGTATACAATTACAGTTGGAAGTAACTAATTGTAACTGTGGCACAATTGTATTACAGATGAAGTATACAATTACAGTTGGAAGTAACTAATTGTAACTGTGCCACAATTGTATTACAGATGAAGTATACAATTAAAGTTGGAAGTAACTAATTGTAACTGTGCCACAATTGTATTACAGATAAAGTATACAATTACAGTTGTAAGTAACTAATTGTAACTGTGCCACAATTGTATTACAGATAAAGTATACAATTACAGTTGGAAGTAACTAATTGTAACTGTGGCACAATTGTATTACAGATGAAGTATACAATTACAGTTGGAAATAACTAATTGTAACTGTGCCACAATTGTTTCTAATAAGTTTTAGGCAAATATTGTCTTTTATCAACTGTTTATCTATTATCTAAGATTTTAAATACATCAGCCAGTTTTATGTTATCAAAATTCCAAGGACAAGTGAATTTAATATTTTTTTATAACATTTTTTTTTTAAATATCATTAATTTCGCAAAAAATGAATTAGATTAGAAAATACCATTTTTATAGCATGTTTTTGTTAAATGTTTGGTAGTTCTCTTGTCACTTTTTTAATTTTTATACTAACATGACATGTGACATTGCGCCCACCTGGTAAGTGGTGCATGGTCCATGAATTTTTATGTGAAATGAAACTTTGTCCTCAACTCACCTTATAATCAGAAGGTTTAACATTCACGGCCAGTTACAGAAAGGACGAAAAATAATCTATGGTCAATATTTTAATATATGGCACATGATTGGTTACTTAACTTGTCACTTTAATTATTTCAACCAATAAGGTGCTTTATAGACAAATAGAAAACAATAAAAAATATTGGAGGTGCTATAGTGCTAGAAATATGGCATATGTTGCCGCCATCAATGTGGAGAAAAGTATAAGATGCACTAGATGGATGCCATATTTAGATCATTGTTGTTGGTGTGTAGGTTTTCTTTATTTGATTGTAACTTTTGTTTTATAAATATTAATGGCATCCATTTTTCAGTTGTTAGGATTCTTTGCTGACATTGATGACATGCATCATTATTGTAAAAACAGAACTTTTAAGTCAAGTCAAGTCAAAATATCTTTATTCACGTAAACCTATTACAGGCATTTACAAAACATCATTAATTTAATTATTTTGAATGATTCTACTCCTGCTAGTAGAAGACTAAACAGCAAAGTGGTCTAATAAGTAAGCTGTTAGTTTCCAATAAGTAAGCTGTTAAATTCCAGTAACCTGTTAATGTTTAGTCTGACTGAGAAAGGAATCTGCAAGGAAAACTCAGCTATAGCAGATTTACAAAATAAAACTATACAGTACTACACCACAACAATCAATTAATATCCTTTTAAATTTAGTTATGAGTACCTATGAGATTACAATACCTGATTCAGCAGTAACCCACCAGGCAAGTCAGAATTAAGATAGAGAAGACAAATTTCTAAGCATTCCATGGATTCACCGTGCGGGTGCTGGGTCCATCGTGTGTGGGTAAGAGATGAGAAGAATGGTGTCTCGGGCTTGCGACCGACAATAGGCTGGTTTAAGAAAAGGAGGCCTCCTTTTTTTTTATTGCGAGATAATACGCTCACCATCTACCATTCTACTTCTCGCCCTACGCAACCAAATACTGTATGATTCCGTTAATGCCCATGTGCAACCCGAAAGTCGACAAAACGCAAATCCTCTGCTAATTTAAGAACATTGAACATGCTCTCAGAGGTCCCAGGCTCCCACAACAGCACCCGATCACGGATGTAACACATGTGCCAGCCATCCCCCCAGGTTCAACCAGGTCCTTAGGATGCAGACCGGGACCCGACACACATGCCACCACTGCTAAGAAAAGGACGACCACCGGACACGCCACAACATGAGAACCTGAACACTGACAATGACCTTCGAGACCCACACAATCAACATAACAATTGCTTCCTAGGTACCCACATGTTGCCGTGCAATTCCTTAAAAGAAGAAAAGTAATAACGCAATTACTATTTTTTAAAATAAAATATTTACACGGTAGTAGGTAAGCTATCCTTACTAAGTCTTATAATAGCATATTTATAATATACCATAATGAGAAAATATATTTTGGAAGGTTGTGATGATAATCATACTTAAGAATGACAAATATCAGAAGTAAAAACCAGTTTTCTATTTTATAGAAATTACAGTCATTTATTATTATTTATTATAGAATGATTTCTGTAAGGAATGGAACCTCTTTCTTCCAACATTTCTTTTTTAATATTTATTATAGAATGATTTCTGTAAGGAATGGAACCTCTTTCTTCCAACATTTCTTTATTTTATTTTTACTTGGGGTTTTACACTTGGCTTCTATATTTAGCATTGCATTTTGTACCAAGCTTAAGTTTAGTTTAACATTAACACAGTATACAATTGAAATACCCAGGGTTGTAGATCTAAAATAGTACTGAGGGCGCTTCTAATAACAAACATAAGGTCTTCCTTAAACAGACTATAACAGAATATATAATAATTTATTATCATATAAGGTATTGTCCCTTCATCAACAATATTTAATTGGCTATAATAATAATAAGTCAAAAGAGAAATTAACAAACAGAATAATATAACCAGTTTTTTAGATAAACTGTTTTATTTTGTATAAAATGGGTGTGTACTTCTAATTTGACTGATTTTGGAGAAACATCTATTACTATAGACCGTAATAGCACGTTTGTATCTAATGTTATTAACTAATAACTAATCGACAAAACTAAAATCATAAATTATGCACAAATTGAAGATTCATCAACAATGAAATAGGGTTCATTTGCGCGTGAAATTTGTCGCTGTTTCTGCGTCTAAAGATGTCCAGCGTCGAGTCGTCTGCATTAAGCAAATAGTATAGTATTAAATAAGTAATTACATTGAGTTATATTGGGACTCCCTACCTTGTAGACGTCTCCATAGGTCCCTGAACCGATCCGCTGCACCAACTCATATTCATCTTGAGGGTTTCGACGCGAAATATCTGAACTTAACACACCACCACTATGCGCCATAATCAAATCTAAACACTAATTAAACAACTATTCACACTTTCATCTCATTATTTTCACAGCTCTTTCACAATTTTGTTGATAATTATTATTTTTGCTAATACTCAACTCTACAATTTTCATTTGACGTATGACAACAGTAGTTTGCCACTCTGCAATTTTATTATTATTTTTTAGTGGCAACATTGTGGTTTTTATAATACCTTAGTATTACAACAGATGGCGCTACGGCGCTATAGAACATTTTTACATCAGCTCTACAGTTAGGTATTTAATTATTCCTTCCTAAATTGGTATTGTGTTCCTTGTTCCTAAGTAACAGCACCCAGCACTGAGCGTGCACGCCCCAGGAATTCGTGCTGAGATCAGCTGGGGAAAACGGAGCAATGTCCCTATCCCGAACCCATTAGCCCTCCGGGTCTGGACGACCCATAGATATAGAATCGCGACGATCCTGTCTATGGGACGACCCTATCTGACTGGTGGATTATTTAACCAACCTAATGTAAATGATGTTAGCAATGGTAAACATATAAATATTAACGTCAGTCCTCTATGTAAGATTTTGTTAATGCCCTAGCTAGATGCTGTAAGATAATTGACCTGCCTAAAACAACGGTTGTACATTTTTAAATTTGTTCTTTTCTACCGATGGATGATGAATGAGGTGATAGGGAAGGCAAAGGGTCTAGCCCATACAGCCAAGTCTGACGTATTGTATGTTTCTTTTTATCATGGAGTTCTTCGCGCCATTTTGCGTGGACATGTCAAGTGCAAGTTTTTGTTTTGTAAATTAATTTACTGTGGATATTATTGGTCAAAAGTGGTGTTGTTTTGTTTAAACATTGTAAATAATTATGGAAAACGACAATTTATCCTTTAAATATGGGGCACAAGTTGCAGTTTATTTTTTGCGGTTTTCCCGCGCTGTCAACTCCCATATTTTACTTGACGTGTTTGAGCACTGGATGGTTCCGCGAGTGACTCCAAGAAAAGCATCAAATTCTGCAGCATCTGGAATTTGATGATGACCTCATTAATTCATGAAAAACAAAGATATATTACGTCAGACTTGGCTGTATGGGCTAGACCCTTTGCCTTCCCTATCATCTCATTCATCATCCATCGGGAGAAGAGAACCAAAAAAAATAAAATTCTTTTTATCATCAAATTCCAGATCCTGCAGAATTTGATGCTTTTCTTGGAGTCACTCGCGGCACCATAGCTCAAACACGTTGGGTAAAATATTGGAGTTGACAGCGCGAGAAAACCGCAAAAATTAACTGCAACTTGTGCCCCATATTTAAAGTCCAATTTATCGTTTTCCATAATTATTCACGTTGTAGCACATTATTAAACAAAACAACACCACTTTTGACCAATAATATCCACAGTAAATTAATTTACAAAACAAAAACTTGCACTTGACATGTCCACGCAAAATGGCGCGAAGGACTCTTCCAACGGCTGTACAAACTGTATTTATATGTGACAAGTATCTAAAAAGCAATTTATTGGCTTGGCATTTTTTTATGTAAGTAAACGAACGATAGTACTACGGTCGGCATTTTATATATACCATAATGAATTCGAAATGGATTTTATTATGGAAATAAAACTTCATGATACATATATTAAAACATTATTTCTTTAATTTGTAACACGGTAAATACCTGTAATAAACTAAAAACTATTTAAACTAATTTGTTTATAATAATTATTTAAAAAAACATTAAAATAAAGTTAACTACAAGGGTGTTATCACACTAAAAACTAATACTTTTTCGAATTTATCGTTAAATATAAATAAATAACCACTAAGCTTAGGCAAGTACTTAACAATAAGATAAATAACAACATATTTACAACATACGAACTAAAAGAAGGTACTGATTCAAAGTGACTGTTTGATTATCTTAAATTAATTCCAGTTCTATTAATTATTACTTTTAAAAAGTTGGCTACTTAAGTAGCTTGTCCTTCGTGTTTTACCGGCATTCCATCTAAATCCACTTCTGTACTTGGTACAAGCGGTGGTTTAAATCCACCATATTCTATCCTTAAATTAGTAACTTTCGGAGTTCTATCCGTTCGCCTCAATTTAAATTCGACCATATAGTTCTTGGGAATATTTTGATTCCAATAGCTGTTTTTTTCGATAGGAGGCGGTCCGTAATATTGATCAGGTGCAGAATTTGTCACGTAACCTATGTATTTGTTCAAGGATGGTGTCTTTTTGAAACCAACTTTATGATACTCTGGAGTATTGTTAATGTATTGGTAAGTTGACGCGTATAGGTTTCCCCATGCTGTCGTCTGGACGGCTGGGTTCCTCTTCTCTTGCAAAGCTCTGTAGTACTGAGGGATGTAATTAGGTATTTGCTGTGCCAATGGATGAATGAAGTGCGGCTGTGGTTGTGAATGCTGAGGCTGATTAGCGACATTCTTGCTTGCTTGAGGTAAGAAGTAATCTGGGCGTTCAAAATTGTAAGGTAATCTGTAAGGTACTCTAACAGGTACTTGTGCAGGTCTTTCCACATTTTTTTCCACGGGATAAGGTACATTTACCTCAATAGGTACATGGACTGCGTAAGGAACCTTTCGTTCCACAATCTTTTCAACTGGGTAGGGCACGCGCTTTTCAACTGGATAAGGTTTATCGATGTACCGAGTTACGACCACAGGCTTTTCTACAATTTTCTCTACTACCTTCTCAACAGGATAGGGTACCTGTACTTTTTTCTCAACAATCTTTTCATAAGGTACAGGATAAGGAATTTTTCTTTCAACTATTCTGTCGACAGGGTACGGCTGTGGTACTGGAACCGCCACAGGCTGGGGTACAGGAATGTGGATGTGTCTGTCGATGTATTTAGTTATTGTGTAAGGTTTCTCGACAATCCTATCCACAGGCACAGGTACTCTAGTTTCCACCGGATACGGGACTGGTACTCTAGTTTCGTAAGGCACCGGATATGGAACCCGTTTCTCTACTGGATACGGTACAGGCACTTGCTTCTCTACTATTGTCTCGTATGGCACTCGCTTTTCTACTTCATACGGGACAGGGTAAGGTTTATCAACTGATACAGGGTATAACACCTTTCGTTCTACAGGAACTTGTACCTGTACGGGTACTGCTACAGGTGTGGGCACCGCTACTTGATGCACAACTTGCTTCTCGATAATCTTTTCAACAGGATACGGAATGTGTACAGGTCTGTCGACGAATACTTTAGTTTCAACAGGATAAGGCACTTTAACCTCGACAGGTACTTGACGTGTGACCTCCACTGGGTAAGGTTGTGGTCTATCGACATATTTAGTCACTTGCACTGGCTTCTCGACGATTTTCTCCACTGGGTAAGGCACGTGGACACGTTTCTCGACCTCGACTTCTTTAATGACCTCCACTGGTTCAGGGTAAGGTACCTTTTTTTCAATAAATCTATCTACATATTTAGTTACTGGAACTTCCTTTTCAATAATTATTGGTTGAATAAGTTTCTCACCAAAATTGTTATCGTATGCTGTTACATACTCGTGCCTTTCGTGATTAGTTGATTGTGCTTGAATTTCTGCCTGCTCTCTTTCTTTATTAGCATTTTCTTCATCCACTGTATTTGCATGATGCTTATCCTCGGAGCTGTTAGTGTTCTCATATTCCAATTCTTGGTAATCTTTCATTGTACCATATAGATAAAGATTTTTGTTCATATTTTGTTGTATTTTTCTGGATGACTCGAGAGCCTCACTGTACTGCTCGTACAACGATTTTGTAATTAAGAATGGCTCATTTTTGTTGTGTTTATTATCCCACTCATGTACTACAACATCATTAATGTGAGTTATTTCAAGCGGTATAGATTTTTGAACTTCTACTGTCGTCTTTTCTGTCTCAGGTCTTTGTACGTCTGAAATAACTTCACTATCTGATCCTTCGTGATCTTCTACTGAATTTATATCCGTATCATTAGAGTTGAGTAGTCTCAAACCAACAGTGATGGCAGCTAAATACTTCTGACTTATAGGACGAGGTGTAACATTGACTGGCTTTTCATTTTCCTGCAATTTGATATAACCATCTTCGTCTAAAGTGTTTTTGACACTTTGAAGTTCGTATCCTTCTTCTAAATATGGAACTATGGTAGAAACTAAATTCTTCATAACTTGTGATTTATAATCATTTACTGTTGAATCTTGAACAACAATCGGTGTTACGAATTTATACTCATTATCATCTTCAGTATGGCTATTTTGCGTTTTGGCATGGAATCTTTTAGTATTATCAACTGGAACTTTACTTTTGTTATCATTCGCTGGCACATAATTATTACGAGTACGAGATTCCGCTTGTGTAGCTCGAGTTTTGGCTTTTAAAAGATCATCATTATGAATACCATCCTTTTCAACCGCATGATTTATTGTCAGGAGATCTTCATTAGAAATCAGATCCTGAGTTGAAGCGACTAATTTCAAAATTCCTTCTTCTGATATTTTTTCTTTTGTCGGCATGATCTTAAAAGCGGGTTTAAGAACATAATATCTTTCGCTTCTAGAATTGTACCTGTCGTCTTTATCTTTAACTCTATAAGAAGATGATAATTTGGCACCAAACTTTTCGTTATAGTTTTTCTCATTATACGAAGGAATTTCTGCAAAAAGCTTAGTTGTTGCCTGCTCGTAATCAACGCTTGGTTTTGGCAAGTAGTATTTTCCGTCCTCGTCAGTGCAATTGTGATCTTTAAACACGTGCACTGGATCTTCTAAAACTTTAT
Organism: Tinea semifulvella; assembly: GCA_910589645.1. Lineage (NCBI taxonomy): Eukaryota > Metazoa > Arthropoda > Insecta > Lepidoptera > Tineidae > Tinea > Tinea semifulvella. Next base: position 193,178 of record OU342619.1, on the reverse strand, counting down.
GTTCGTCTTTTTCATGCTCAGGTTTAACCTCTTCAGGAAGAGGTTTTGAGCCGTCATTTTCATTTATGATTTGTACGTTACTTTGTTGGTGGTGGCCAAGTACATAATGTGCTGGGGTTGAAACTACGTTATTTGTGTAATATAAAGGGTTGTGTTGTGCTTCATTTGCTAATGTATTGTGTAGAAGGTTATTGTGTCCGTCTGGAGATGTGAATTGTTGCTGCAGAAGGAATATTTCAACTTGAGGTTGACCTTCGCCATTGGGTTGGGGTATTTGAGCAATTGGTCTTTCGGTGGAGTTGTAGAGATGCTGGTGAGGAAATTGTTGTGATAACTGAAATAAATAAATACATATTAATAATAAATACCATCATCATCATCACACACAGCCCCAAAAACACAGGGCTTAAGACGTCCATTGTTGAAGATGGGTATACAGACCATATTTCAGTCTTTCTGATAGAAATTCCTTCTAGACAGTCCTCCCCTTATTATACTTAGTGTTTTGTTTATTATTCAATTTTCTTTATAATCCAAATTTATAGGCAATGGTTGGAACTGTCAAAATTGTTCGATTGACGATTGTCGATGATTTTAAAAGGTGCAAGGTTAAATGCCGTTATCTGACCTGATTGTGTAGTAGATTAATGGCGGGTCTACCCAACGCGAAGGTTTGCTGATGATGATGATGGTCTCCCGTGGTGGATACAGCCACTGCCCCATGGTATCCGCTCTGATCGGCTTGGTAATGGACTCGTTGCTCACCACCCACTCCTGATATCTGAAATACATTAAACGATTTATGGGATTCCCTTCTTAATGAACACGACACACGCTATTGGAAGTATTCTTCAATAGTAAGCATTACCAGATCTCGAGCTCGGAATTACGCATAAACTACGGCGCTTGGGAGACCACTAAGTGATATGTTCACGCAGTTTAGAGCCGTACGCAACTGTCCGAGAAACTTAAACAAGGTAGCGACCTCCGTCGTGGGTGGAAGTTGGATAAGGATGTGGCCATCGCTTCGCATGCAATGGCTTCAGCAGTGGAGAGACTAAGGTGGATTACATAGTATTACCTCAGGTAACCGTATGTAGTACTGTCCGGCAGTAACAGGTTGCCCCCCCGCGGGTGGTGTGTGGAGTTGCCAGCCCCACTCGTATCGCCCCCCATTGTTCTGGAATATACAAATAAAAAAAAAAATTAAGTTACACGGAAATATTTTCAGAATGTACTTAGATGCTTATTACGATTGTAAATACGATTAATAAAAATCAAAAATAAATTATTACGTCATTGTGCACTTTGAATAATAACAAACTATTCGCATCGAGTTGAGTTTACGTTTACGCTTATAATGTTTTGGTCGATTTTATGCAAAACAGAAATAAATATTTTAAATTTTCAAAATATACAAGTAGGTATATGGATAAAAAAAATCTAACAAATTTATCTGAAGGTGATCACAATCGAGGTGATCACAATCGAGGTGATCACAATCGAGGTGATCACAATCGTTTTAATATATCCGAATATTTTGTCAAGACCTTATGCTTTGTTACGTGATCACTCTAATATTGTAAGAAGTGTATGGCTGAGTTGCACCAAAACGAAGTCTCTGTAAATGTAACGATTAAAGTTAAAAATGGCGTCGATCTATTTTATTTTTAAAACTTGGTTACAATAAATTATTAATCTTATATTTAATCTCTTTGTATTTAGTCCACCTAGCACGGTCTATGGAGATAAGGTAAGAAACGACTAAAATGGCTGTTTTCTCAAGGTTCAAATTTCAAAAAGTGTCAGTTTTACGGCTCGTTGCAAAAAGGTAATCTTATGGCATGTTTAACGCCTATGAGGCACGTCATTGGCTGAAATAACCAAAATGATAACCTGCCAATATGCACACGTGGCGAATATTAAAATGTTGATCGTAGATTATTTTAATCGTCCTTTCTGCAACCAGACGTAAGTGACCGGTGCGAGGTTAGCAGCCAAATTTCAGCAGCAATAACTGACCAATTTAAGAAATATTTTTTTGTAATGAATTCTGTAAATACATCGTGCAAAAAAAAAAACACATTTGTGGTTTCCAGCGACGTTACTTGTAACATTTTTTATGCATAAATATTCGTACTACCACATTTTATTTGTATATTATAAGTGTCAGTAACAAAATTTCGATGGTAGACTATGACAGCGGCTACAAATTTTAGCGGGTGTGACAAGATTGTGCTATAATAAACAAAGTTTGACAGTTTGTTAAGTTACCCGCGTGCTCAATCGTGTACTACGTTATCGAACAAAAAAGATTATAACTTTAGAAATGGCTAGTTTATGATGGTAAACTCCAAAGCATATCCACTTAGCGTTTCCTGCTGTACAGGAAGACATATAAACTATTATATATCTCGTCTCTACATATAACACGTACAAGTCACACTGTGTAGACCAAGAGCCCACCAATATTTCAATTGGCATTTAACACGACCTCTAGTAATTTTATTTTAGGGGCCTGTAGTTCACAGCTACCTTTTTTTATATACTGAACACGACATGTGATATCGTGCCCACCTGACACAAGCGGTACGCGAGGTCGAGTGAGAGCAACTAACGCCAGTCACTAACCATCGACTATATATCACTATGCCGGCCTCTACCCAGCCTCTTTACTTTATGACCGCCATACCATACATATTTCTGCATTTGGGAGATTTAAATTCTAAAGTAGGATTGAATTACTGACCCTTAAGCTCTGTGACAAACAACAATACCTCTCTACAAACATAATAAATAACTTTATAAAGTATCATCACGACCGTATCACCTGCCGGGGTGGTCAGTCCGGGCCTTTTTTAAAGAAGTGGATTCTTATTTAGCCAACTTTACTAATAATTGACAAGCTCGTCCATATCTCTAGTCCAATCTGAAGAAATATCACTATTATGTCCCGACCAGGAATCGAACGTAACAGCTAGACCACGGAGGCAGTCCTTGTTCACTTTATGATAAAGGGTAAAACCTAAATTCACTATAAATAATTAACTTTAAGGCCGATATACCTATTATGTAAGCTAAGGGATGCCTAAATCGTAAGCTAGGATTGATTGACTTTAAGGCCGATATACCTATTATGTAAGCTAAGGGATGCCTAAATCGTAAGCTAGGATTGATTAACTTTAAGGCCAATATACCTATTATGTAAGCTAAGGGATGCCTAAATCGTAAGCTAGGATTGATTAACTTTAAGGCCGATATACCTATTATGTAAGCTAAGGGATGCCTAAATCGTAAGCTAGGATTGATTAACTTTAAGGCCGATATACCTATTATGTAAGCTAAGGGATGCCTAAATCGTAAGCTAGGATTGATTAACCGGCTTTAGCTTGCAAGGCTTACTTATTAAATTCGTTTACTTTCTGTAATTAGGCATAGAACAATATACATATTGAGCAATATAATTTGACAGTATTCCACCACATGAAACCACACAACCATACTTAAATGTAGTATATTATAAATGTAGTATGTATATTATAATACAAAAATAAAAAAAACTTATGTGATTTCAACACAAAATTACACTATATATATAATAATAGCTGCTGTAAATAGACATTGTCAGCCTATCAAATAATACACAACCATAAAAACATTTTATATGTAAAGAGGCGTTGTCTAACTAATATTAAAAGATTAATTGTCATATTTTGGTTGGTAGGATAATTTATGTTATTTTTTATGTTGAAATATATCGCTAACTTAAAAACTAACATGAATTAATTTATTAATATTTATGTAGGTAATCATGCAACACAGCCTGTAAAGCAAACGCACAACAACGAGAACGAGAGTAGTGATGCAGACATACATACAAACAAATATTAATCTCGGGACATTGACAAACGGACCCAGTAATAGATTTGCCGAAAGTAGTGAACTTCATAAAGCTCATTCAGCTCTCGGTGTAGGAAAAGCAAAGCTGGTCCAGTAAAAGTGGCCCCGCAGTAAAAAACTAAAGGAAAGTGAAGCCTCGCCCACACCGGTTCACGAGGTATGGGCAGACACTAAATAACTTGAGACTAACCTGGGATTAGGGGAAAAGGAAGGGTTTGGATCTTACAAACGTAATGCAAGCCCAACTAGCTTTATTCGTCGCTTATTTACTTAAGTAGAGACAATCGTATGGGTAACGCGGCTTCTAAATCGAACAATGCAAAGCTGCTAATTTTCTGATCTAAATAACAAAAAAAAAATAAGGTAGAATTACAATATAATTTATACAATATAATAAAATACATCGTGGGCTATTTTTATTTGATTCTGACAGGGTTTATTAGAAGTAAATTAATATAAATTAAAAACTACTTAAATAAATATAAACGAAACCTAGTAAAACATTAAACTCTAAATAAAAAATGACCCTAGCGAATTCCAATCAGAGATAGTCCCAAGGAGATTGCAAACATTTCCGAGAGGCTACTCTGTATACGTTGTCAGAAATAATTACCAGCCTTCCTGTATCGGGACCTTTTCGTCAACCCCTTTGTCAACTCCTTGGCCAGGCGCTTTGCTGAGGGCTCCCCATAGGCCCACCGTCCCGACCCAAAACGGCGCAAATTCGTAACCTGTACCAACGTTGCGCAACTTGAGGCTCTCAGCAGAAACCGCTGCTCTTCCTGCGCCTGACGAGGTTCCCTCTCTGGATGTGAGATGGAGTTAATGTGTCTATACACGTCGTATACCATACCAGCGACCTGCCATATTTCTACTGACATGGACTTTTTGCCAAGAGCCCTTCGGATGATGTCTTTCAGCACAAGAAAACCCGTGTTGTCCGAGATGATCGTCTCCACACAGGACAGTCAGGGCTACGAGACGAAATCACAACGCCATGGTCAGTGTATTTCAATCAAGATATAATATACTACCACGATGTAAAAATCTACTCAAGTAAGAAGATGACATCACGCCATGACATAACCCGGTAGAAAGTGATAGATTCGTTATTAGAACAATAGCAGTAATGATAGTGCTTACACAATCTCTCATCACGGGTAACAGCCGGGTGCGGAGGCACGTGTTGTGCTTCACGGAACAAACATAATTATTATCTCAAGAAAATGACTAACGATGCCGGCAAATATATCATTATATTGAAAAAAAAAACTAAAACCAATCTCGGGGGCGTCGTAGGGTTTCAATGAAATCTTCATCATTATAGTTTTTTTTGTTATAATTATCCAAGCCCAGCTGTATTCCATATTACTTAACCATAACATTAGATTCTCAAAATAGTGAATTCTGTTATTTACTGCAACTTTTAGTCCGAGTTTTACGGATCATAGCCGACCTTACGTCGAAATAGCGTTTTCCACTATTTCAATGGTTGCAACTTTAAAATCATTGGGAAAACGTGAATTATATACTTAAATTGTCCGAATAATAAAGTTCAATATTTATATTAATCTTTGGCTGCCACTTTTCGGGCGAAGGAAAATCAAAATAAACAAACAAATAATCTTCTTTGCGTCGTGGAGTCAGGTAAAAAAGACACTCACCCCTTGTGCTAAAGATGCCGTGATGATGCTGAACATCAGCAGCCCCCGCCATGATCGCTGAAACACATAATCACTTATTTAACACTAAATAACTCCTAAAATTGAAAGTTGTAAGTTACAGTGATCTATTAGTGTACGTTACAGGAATCTATCAGTATAAGTCACAGTTACCTTTCAGTGTAAATACTTACCAGTGTAATTTACAGTTATCTAAGTTACGTAGTACCTAAGTTTTAGCTAAAATTAGTCATGTTCCAAGAAAAATGAGATTACAATTATTTATTTATTTTAATTTTATATATTTGGACGTTTAAAATGTAACAATGTTAGGCGTGCTTGGGAAAGTCCAAGCAGGTTTCTTAGATGTCAGTCACACTTAGTAAATGACACCCCGGTATTTATAAACCTAATAAATTGTAGAAAGTGAACCATTTCCATCGCTCTACATCGGGACCTGTTATATGCTAATAATTATTATAGAAATCTAGTTTTATAGAGCAATCCTTGTATTCATTATAGCCTCAGATCAATGTCTACCAGAGACTTGGACACTCACAATGGGCCTCGTCGTCTAGTAGGATTGATATTGATACATTGGTCAGAGAAACTAAGTTACCGACATCTCTGTCGCAGAATAGATGAACAATTATACGCAGGTAGACGTAGATTGGGATAAATGTATTATACACTCGTATATATGGAACAACATTTATGGAACAAGCTCCATGCGGCTGCGGAAATGAAATATTTGGTTGGGTGGGAGACTAGCAGAATGGTGGTTGAGCGCCTTGATGCGCAATAAAAACAGGAGGCCTGTCACCGTCATACAGGCGAAGAAATCCTGTAACGAATTCTAGCTTGCCGCTCAGGGTGAAGATCCGGATTTATAAGATGTTTATCCGTTCCCGTCTCACCTATGCTGCGCCAGCAGAAACAATTTCCAAAGTTAACAGAACATATTGCTCGTAGAGTATGGTTCGTGTGTAATTCCGTCAAAGCTTGAGATCTGGAGATGCCTACTATTGAGGAGTTTGTCGTCAGTCTGACTATACGTATGTTATATCGGGCCGGCAACAGACACTTTAACATCTCCAGAATATCGCTCCGTCTTGCGCTCGGCCTCCCAAATTCCTAGAGAAGTCCCTGGATTCGTGAGCCACACGGGCGCTGTTATACCAGTCAGTGTCCAGCACTATAAAGAGTGCATGAGTTACCAGCGGGTGATTACCCACTGCAGCATATAGCGAAGCGACGAAAAAGACTGTCTTCAAACGTTTTTAGCTAATAGCTCTGTATAATCTGAATGTATCTTACCATTTTCATGTGCGGGGCACTTATATCTTGACCTGGTGTGTTTCTTACTAATATATCTGGAAATAAAACATCAATTTGAAATTTAAATATATTTATTCGAAAATAAAAAAACTAAATATTAATAATATTTACAAAGCACTTCAAAAACAATTTTAAATACTATTAATATAAACTACATAATAAAGAATCTTAAAACTAAAACAAAAATATTATTAAAGAAAAAAAAAAAAAAATTAAAAATATATAAATAAAAAACTCTAAATCACTACCAATGGACAAAGTGCCAAGGATACTGGTATTATAGCATTGCCACATTAAATGGCAATGCTGATCATTGGCCCAAACATTGGCCAGCCCTCTTGTCTCCTCAGTCCTCAGGTAGACGAGAGGTTTACACAACGCAACCCCTTGAAACTTTCCTGCCCGCGATACGATAAATATTATTTTATTGTTTGTTATGTTGTATTATATTATTATTATTATAGCATTATCACTATCACTATATTTGTTGGAGATTATTACATCTGTCGCATTCTCAAGTTTCTTCTTACAACCTTCGAACGAAGTGGTAAAATGCGTTTAGTTAAGTTCCTTTCTTTATGTAATCCATCGTCCATGTACTGACTGTAGTTGGATTCAACCACAGAGTGTAATCAAATCCTAGAGGTACTATAACTAGGCTGCACGAATATCATTACGTCCATTACAGAAATTAAATGAACCCTAGCAACAGCTCTAAAACCCTGGTAAAGTTACTTCCGAGCTGTCAAACTGTTATGGCGAACCTGCACCTAGATAGTAGTAAGATACGTTTAAGAGCGACCTTCACCGATCGGTTATCTGAATTAATACACTTTTTATAAAATAAAATAAGCTAACAAAAGCAACAGTGATGGGTTGCCTGACGAAATATATTTAATAATAGCTAATAGCAAATAATATATTTTTTTGTTGGATCAACTGATTATTGTATTATAGCTGATAGTGTCACTTATAAGAATTTAATTGTGGAAAGTAATGTCAAACTGTTGTCAATAATTGTGGGAAGTTGTCAAACGGTTGTCAATAATTTCGGATAGCATACTAGCATTATTATTTATTCAAAAAATATTATAAGTCTTTATCTTATACATATATATATATTATCCTTTATATCTTTTTTTATATTTCTCGTAGTTCAGACAGAAGCCATCTACGCCTACTTGAACAATTTACCATTTAACATATTTTTTAAGCAATCCGTCACTGCCGCTCTGGTTAGCGTGTTTTATTATTTAAAAAGTAGATTTAATTCGGATAGCCGATCGGTGAAGATCGCTTTTCTACGAATTTTGTACTAATCCTATTCGCTAAAGTAGTTTGTGCGTGTTAGAACAGTTGTAATGTACAGAACTCGTATACCCTTCGTCTACATGCAACTCAAGAATCACTCACTACATTAACTTTATCAACCTTTCAAAAACTGGCGGAAGTTTGTTGGAATATTTAGAGTTACTTTTAAAGCCAAAGTCGTAAATGATAGATTATTGAAATTTAAAAAACTTTGATTTAATTTAAATAAATAGAATGGTGTGAAATTTACGTTACATCTTGCCTACATAATTAGAATTTATTGTATTGCATAATACTTATTGTCAAAATAACAATTGAACTAATTTGAGAATGAAAACCACCTATTGTCTTACATTTAACTTGGTGGGAATATTAAGTCACTTTCATACAAAGATGTCTAACGACTCATCACAACACTAAAGAAAATTAAACACATTTCTATACAATTTAAATAAGTTAGGTTCGGCTCAAACTAGTTACTATCTACACTGAGAAGTTGCTACAATTATATTAAATAGAGATTTCCTTTAATCCAAATTGTAACGGTTCAAATCCTTTTCTTTGTACATTTGTCATAGATTTAAAACACTACTGTTCCCGTGCCCCAGTTCTACGCATCAGATCCTTGCTAACTCGTCTGGCCAGAGCGTACGAATGTAGGCCAAATTCTCCAGATATTTGGAAGGCCAATCTTTAGCAGTGGAGATCTAGGGGCTAGGTAATTAAAAATGATAATTATATTTTCATTACAACCAAGTTTTATCAACTATGACACGTCTCATGAGATATTTTTCCCAAAGATAAGTATTCCTTCTTCCTAAAGATTTCTACACACCTCCAAATTTCAACTTATTTCTCGATGAGGTTGTCTGTGCTCCCCATCCGATAATTACCAGAATATTCATCATCCCCATCATCACAGCCCCTAGAGCACAGAGTCCCACCCGCACTACACCCGCACTACACCCGCACTACACCCGAACTACACCCGCGCTACACCCGCACTACACCCGCACTACACCCGCACTACACCCGAACTACACCCGCACTACACCCGCACGACACCCGCACTACACCCGCACTACACCCGCATTCTAACACGTTACCTTAACGGATCCTCCACTCAGCCATTCCTTGCCGCTGTCAATCGGTTTCCCTCAAGGGATCGTCCAAATCGGTATTCTCAGGTGCAAACTTTCCAAACCTCGACTTTTCTCTGGCAAAATTGTTAATAAGAGAATAAGCAATACAAGTTTCAGTTAGCGATATACCTTAAGTTTGACACTTCTATTCATTAAGCTTAGTGACGTGCGAAGTCATCCTCTCCGTTTGACACTTCGTTTGACAGTTAAAAGCATTAATTGAGTGAAGGGAGCACTTGAGGAAACGTCTCAGTGCAAACTGCTACTACTAACTAAATGGGGTGGTGCTAGGCATCCACTGTTGGAGGTGGGCCTTCCAGAATACAATCCTGCCACAATGGCCTGCACTCGCCACACTGGCCTTACGGGTTGGCGAGGGTCTGATGTCAATTTTAATGACAATTTATTAACGTTTCTACAAGTTTACGGGAACTATAGTGAAATGTTTACAAGAATAGTACTTCTCATTGGTACACGGCGGTATTCGAACCGCGAAACTTGTTTAATTTCATACAACCGATCTACTACATAGAATAATATTTTTATCATCAGATTATTTATTATGTATAAAAGTCGTCAGTTTGATTAATATCAACAATGTCCAATAAATAAATATCGTAGCTCGCGCATGCGCCGCGCCGGTTTTTACCGCGAAATTGGAATGCAATATTTGTGAGAAAAAAATGACTTCACGCAACTCGAGGCGTCCGGAAACATCAGCCTGGTTTATTATTCATCGAGTCGACATAAATCCTAACATTGTAATATTTATTGCTCTTGTAATAAACACCTACTTGGGATTTGCGTGTTACTTAATTATAACGATTATTTTAATGTAACGTAACGAAAAGTGCGTTTATTCGAATCCTAGTTGCGCACTGCGTACTAACTAAATATTTACTACTTTACCATAATTACTAGGTACTTTTTTATAAAATAGACTGCTGTTAGACTGCTATAGTTAATTAAGAAATAGTTCCACTAGTCGATCATAGACCTACACACAAAAGTATACCCTAGGCCGGTAACAGAATCCTTCCTTAGTGGCATTCGTCCACTTTAAATGGCCGCGTTTCCATACAAATTTATATATATAAGTGACCAAATGCCACTTTAGTTTTCGGCCCTTAAAATACTATCATATGGTACATTGGCTTCTATTATTGCTTAATAAACATTAGACGAAAAAGTTCCTTTCGTGTATATATAGAAGTTATATATATATATATTATATTATGTTATGTGTGTGATAATATATGTACTGCTGTGTGTACTACTCTACTAAATAAGTCGCTCTTAAAGTTGAGAACAATTGTAAAATTAAAAAAAAAATATTAGGTATAATTATAAAAAAAAAGTTATAAGTTTTGCTGAAATATGGTCGACACCTCGATACTACCTCACTATTGTATTTTATTATATTGTACATCTCTGTGCGACTTGAGACCGTGGTTTCTTACTACCCCGCAAGGATTACAGTGGTATACTTAGAATTCATAATTTTGATTGACCACGTAATGTTTAATACAATTTGCGTAAAAATGCTATTTAAAGTGTGTGTATCGAAGTCGGCGGCCTCACTTTCTGCGGAAACTGGCACTTTCCTATTACACTTTTTATGTCAAAATCAATTCATTGAGTCATATCAATGCTTTAACAACACTGTGAGTTACTTTGTAAACTTTATTATATCATAAAGTAATAAATAATATCATTGATCTTTTCTCGCAAATACTATTTTTAAAGTTTTTTTTTTGTTTTTTTTTTTTAGGAAATAAAATTGTCTCGAGTAACCAAAGTACAGAAAATTTATTTTTTAATTAGGCAATCTTTCATGTTGTGAACTCGATTGATCAGTTTGGTCACCACGGCCTGTCTTATCAGAAAAGTGCCGGTCATCGTATCCGCCACGGTTCTGTCAATAATGTGATCCACCGACCGGGCTTTGGTTACTGCCGGGATCTCTCACAGTGACGGTAAAAGACCAGATTAACTTTGGTGCTTGGCCCATGGGTCGAACATGGGGCGCTACTTGTGTACTTGCTCGATCTCATCTCCATGGCACATCTGTCAGAACTGTGACTGCAGCAGACGCAGCTGAAAAGGCCATTTGGCAAATACGAGTCTTGTTGTGACTACGTGTTTGTGCATTTTGTCTTGAGAAAATGGGACCGTTTGGGGCCAAGTGATAAGAAGTTAGAAACGCCTTTGTTAAAATGAGCCACCTTCTCTGCAATCGCAATCTTAAACGTCCTACAAGATGCCGACTCGTCCGATGCAACATATTTTCCATTCTCCTGTATGGTGTCGAATCATGGACCCTGACAAACATAATGTCGAAGAAGTTAGAAGCTTTTGAAATGTGGATATACAGGAGAATGTTGAAGATATCATGGAAAGACAAAGTAAGAAACGAAACTGTCTTGCAGAGGATGAACAAAGGCGTTGAACTACTCAAAATAGTAAAGCGAAGGAAGTTGGAGTACTTGGGACACATCATGCGCAATAAAAAGTATAGCTTGTTGCAGCTCGTCATGCAAGGCAAGATACAAGGCTCCAGAAGACCGGGGAGAAGACGCACTTCCTGGCTCAAGAACCTCAGGGAGTGGTTCGGGATGAGCACCAGATCCTTGTTCCGGACAGCGGCCAACAAAATCAAAATCGCCTTAATGATAGCCGACCTCCGATAGGAGATGGCACCGTAAGAAGAAGAAGATAAGAAGTTATTTAAAGAACTGTCGGCGTGGCAAGTTAATGCTATATGTGACATATACATAATGTATATTTTTCGCGCAGCAAATTAACATCTTGCCACACTGACACATGATCAAGTCATGGGTGAATATTTTTATTTTATCGTTTAGTTTGAAATTATAATATTTTGCCATTTTAATAAACTAGGTTTTTTTAAATTTCCACCTAAAATAAATTTAAAAGCAATAAAACAGGTCGGTATTTAAAACACAAAACTGTAAGTTCTAGCACAATTAAGTTTAACTGTGCCGTATGACAAGGCACTCATGAAGTGGACCTAAAAATATAACAATTATAGAATAAAATTACATAAAGCTCAAAATGTTGTTTTCTCACTTTCACTGTCACAGATAAATTAATGAAATAGTCAAAGATACATTACCCTAAGTATTACGCGTAGATAAATAAAAATATCTTTTCCATCTGAACATTAAAAAGAGCGCGAAAATTACTAAATCATACGTAATTAATCTCAATTAGAACTGCATTGATCTTAGATAGTAATATGCGTAACACGCATTGGATAGCTACACTCTTAACCCATAGCAATACGAATTCATTTAGCAGTATTATTTGTAGTAGGACTGGGTATTGAACCTGAGCCATGGATTACGAAGTTTAATGGTCGCCACATAACTGTAGTATCAGTGAATCCGCACGCAATGTAGAGCTATGTGCTAATAGACGTGACATTATTGCCAAATTAACTCGTCTTGATGACAACGCGGGGTTACTATTTTTGCTCAAAATTTAGAAATAGAGTCAAGGAAGGAATTTTAAAATGTAACCGTAATAGCTTTCGGGATAATCAGAAACCACAGTTGTAATAAACTTACGAACAAAACCAATTCTATCTATTTTAGGTTTTTGATTGTACGAATTAACATTTGATCCATACGAAAAACAAAATTAACTTTAAAATATCTTTATTAACGTAAACTGAAGCATTTGTGGAACTATTTAATTTTTAATAATAATGCTCCAGCTCGTGGTCTAATGAGTGTGCTGTTAGCAAAAGACCAGTGGCTTAGCAGATTCCAGTTAATGTTATATATATATTTGTTTATAAACTTAATTGCGTTATGTATAATGGCAGGCTTAATGCCGCTAGTATTCTCTGACAACCAAACCTTTAGGACATTTATACTGGATAGTTGGTGGGAGCTATTATTTAGCGTATTAATACACACTTAACAATTTTACATTCTAATATACCTATATACAAATACATTAAAACGCAAAAAATAAATAAAATATACATTATAAATAAACAATAATATAAAAGTACCAACATGATGAGGGAGCGAAGTAGGATGTTGTTGCTGCAAATGACGATAGAAAGGAAATGGAAAATAATCGTGAATCAGTTTAGTTAGAAAGGAAGTGTTTGTAAACAAAAAAAAATGATCTTGCCTTATACCTAAAAGTAGGTCAATCCAAAGATTTGCAGCAAACAAATTGGAGACAAAAGAGGTGTGATGGAAAGGGATGGAAAGGGTGGACTAGAAGAAGAGCGAAGAGTTCGATTATATTATTATATAATGTCCTTCGTGTGTGTACTGTACATACATCTGTGGCACATCATGATGCTCTCAGTTTCGTTCCCCGAGTTACAAGCAGCTCGTCAACAGTATAATACAGTGTACGGGGATTGCTACAGGGTACTTAGTGCATGGATTCGAACAATGCAGTACACTTGAACCGCGATTATATTTGTTAGGCGTTAGCTCTCACAATGTCATCTTTTCTATGATCCCGCATTTCTAACGATATACTAGCAGTAAAGACAGGAATCCACAAATTTAACAACTTAACGTTTGCGATTAAAGAAACTGACTATTGTAGTCCTCTGAATTACCTATTTTAAAAAAGTAACATAAATTCTATATTTTCTATATATTTTAATTAGTGTTTGAGGCATGATTTTATCATAAATACTTCTCATTATTATTTATAGACGAACAAGACTAATTAAGTGCTGGACTTTGGCTATCACCTATTACTATATCTCTCTATCTATATTACAGCCCATATATATAGTAGGTACATATAGTCCCAGACCTCTACTGTTGTAGATGGGTCTTCCAGCGATCTGGAGAATTTGGCCTTCAATTCCTGGGTTTAATGTCAATTTTAATGACAATTTATTAATCATTCCACAAGTTGGTATTAGTGGAACCGGGACCGACTGCTTGACGTGCACTCTGAGGCAGCTGGTGTTGGTAATATATTACAAATGTAAGTAAGAAAAATATTTACATTTTGGTACATGCCGGGATTCGTACCCGTCGAATTTGTTTTTGTTGGATTGATAAGCGTTCTTCTTAGCCACTACCGATCTTTTATCTATCTATCACCTACTCGTCTATGTGCCTAATTAATATTTTTATAGGACAACCAGAAATCTGCGATTTTAACAACGTTTTTTCTGTTGTTGATAACTAAGACACCAAAATACGCCGGAAATTATAACTTTCAATTTACTTACAAAGCACAACTTTTACGTTTTCAGCCTCGGATCTAATCGTGTCAGGATAGTTAGAGATATTTTATGATCAGGTTTGTTCGACATAGCGACTTTACTGTACCTACCTATATAATTGCGTAACGTTTGTGCAGAGATACTTAATAATTGATTAATTACTTTATTATTTATATAATTTTTGCAGAGAAAATCATTTTAAGTCGTGAAATTATAGGGTTGATGATCGGTGGGCGGTACACACCCGTCACTGTACTTGTTTCGTAATGAAAATCGTTAGATATACACTTGAAAGTAATGAGAACGGGTGTCAACTAAAGTTAACTATCTTCACGGCAGTTATATTTTTTTCTTTCCATTTCTTATTCCCTATACACAGCGTCCTAGACCGCCACTGTTGGAGATAGGCCATCCAGAACATATATCTGGAGAATTTGACCTACACTCGCCACGCTGTCCAGACGGATTGGCGAGGATCTGATGTAATTTTTTAAGGACAATTTAATAACGATTCCACGTGTTGGTATTAGTGGAACCGGAACCGACGACTTTACGTGCTCTCCGAGGGAATGGTGGTGTTGTAAATTTATGACAAATAAACGTAAGAAAAGTGTATTTCTCATTGGTACATGCCGGGGGGATTAGAACCGACCTTTGTATGATTTAAGGAAAGCGCTCCTACAACCTCGCCACCATCGCGCCTTAGCATAGCTTGGAGTTAATTGTGCACTTTTAAAGATTTCTTTGAGTTTGAAACAAGCGGCAAGTTCGTCGATGTACCAGACTAGAGAAAATGTACAAAAATAGTAAAGTTTATTTCTTCCGCGGTGGTCAGAAACCACGCTATTTTAAAGGAGCAAATTTACAATTAGCCAACTTGAAAAGTGGCAATGTCACAAACTCGAGAAATATCACAAACAAATTATATTTATAAATTATTGTGCCTCAACTAGGAATTGAGTACGTCTAAATCAACAGTCTTAACTGTTAGACTACAGAAAAAATACCTAAATTGTATTTTTTTTGATTACGTGTTTAGTGACATACCTAAGCAAATAATACTTAAGTACAAGTCTTTTGATAATAATATCTTATTGATACTTAGTTATAAATCTATAAAATATATCTAAGTAATATAATAGTTTTAAAACACTTATACCTTCTACTTTCAGGCTGCACAATTTCAAAATATTCTCAAATTTTCCTTTAAAATTCCATACTCTCAAAAACTCAATAGTTCCTAATAACCACAAAGCTAATAGTATTCACTACACTTGACTGTATGTACACTTATTGTGAATGTTGTCTGTCTGTGGCGCTGTCTGCGTGAGCACTGGTCGCAGCCGCAGTGGGCAGCTCTGCCACTTCCCTCCGAGGCTCGAGAAAGGGAACATTCTTATTACCCTTTCGAGGTAGGCAGAGGATTGCAGTCGCAATCCTGTAGGGTGGTTAGGCTAAGATCGATACAACTTGTTTACATTTGATCTAATTTTGCCATATAACGATATACTCTAAACAAAATAAAAGTCATCATTCATCATTTTCATCATTACAGCCCCTAGAACACAGCGTCCTAGACCTCCACTGCTGGAGATGGGCCTTCCAGAACATATATCTGGAGAATTTGGCCTACACTCGCCACGCTGGCCAGACGGGTTGGCGAGGAAATAAAAGTGAAATGATTTAAATTTCATTTGTTCGATTATTTTTTTTACATTAAATTAAAATTAAACACTAAATTATAAATAAATTAACTACATTATAAATAAAACTAAAATTATAACCGTCCGATGGGCTTCGTGCCGAGGAGATTCGTTGCGTTCCCCCGTTGAACGGTGAGGTACACCTAATTCTAATTGAGAAATTAAAACCAAGCAGTAATAAGCACTAAGAAAAAAATAATTTATTGAATAATACTTAGCTGTTGATTGCCCGTCTGATGTAGTGCTCATCTAAGCCTACGATTTAAGGAACATATGCAAAATTTTATGAAGTCAAGAAGTAGTCTATGCGTGAAGGCGAATCAAACAATATGGCCGTGGGTCGTCGGGGTCAGGGTTCCAAGGAATGGATCTAAATAATATTGTCAAAATGGGTTTAGTAATAAAGGTTTTCAATAGAGGCAGACATATACATATTATTATGGAATTCTTTTTGCCAAGCTTTTAAATCTATTATACCAGCCCCCCTGCTATTAAACCAGCCCCCTGCTATTATACCAGCCCCCTGCTATTATACCAGCCCCCTGCTATTATACCAGCCCCCCTGCTATTATACCAGCCCCCTGCTATTATACCAGCCCCCTGCTATTATACCAGCCCCCTGCTATTATACCAGCCCCCTGCTATTATACCAGCCCCCCTGCTATTATACCAGCCCCCTGCTATTATACCAGCCCCCTGCTATTATACCAGCCCCCTGCTATTATACCAGCCCCCCTGCTATTATACCAGCCCCCCTGCTATTATACCAGCCCCCTGCTATTATACCAGCCCCCTGCTATTATACCAGCCCCCTGCTATTATACCAGCCCCCTGCTATTATACCAGCCCCCTGCTATTATACCAGCCCCCTGCTATTATACCAGCCCCCTGCTATTATACCAGCCCCCTGCTATTATACCAGCCCCCTGCTATTATACCAGCCCCCCTGCTATTATACCAGCCCCCCCTGCTATTATACCAGCCCCCCTGCTATTATACCAGCCCCCTGCTATTATACCAGCCCCCTGCTATTATACCAGCCCCCTGCTATTATACCAGCCCCCTGCTATTATACCAGCCCCCTGCTATTATACCAGCCCCCTGCTATTATACAAGCCCCCTGCTATTATACCAGCCCCCTGCTATTATACCAGCCCCCTGCTATTATACCAGCCCCCCTGCTATTATACCAGCCCCCCTGCTATTTTACCAGCCCCCTGCTATTATACCAGCCCCCCTGCTATTATACCAGCCCCCTGCTATTATACCAGCCCCCTGCTATTATACCAGCCCCCTGCTATTATACCAGCCCCCTGCTATTATACCAGCCCCCTGCTATTATACCAGCCCCCTGCTATTATACCAGCCCCCTGCTATAAAGATATAAGTAAAAAAAATATTTATTTAATGTAATAATTTCTCGTGTCACAATGTTAGTTACCATACTCCTTCGAAACGGCTTGACCGATTTTTATCAAATTTTATATGCATATTCAGTAGGTCTCAGAATCGGCTACTATCTATTTTTCATACCCCTAAGTAATATCACCATTGTCCACCCCTAACATTTTGTTTTTATTTATTTGACAAAATTTTATTTTTTTTATAATGTGCCATTAAAAAATACATACAACCCTAAATTTTCACCCTTCCATCACCAACCCCTATTTTTTATTAGTCATTTTAGTAATTTAATCATTTTCCATCCCGCTCGATAACTGATCAATTATCACTTGGTAAGTTATCCTCGCCAGTTGAGCCTAACATTTATTTGAAACTTATTACATGGTAACATTAGTATCAAGACTGTTTATTCCTACTATAATTAGTGTTACCAGTGCTAGATTTTTTAAATTTTCCGCGCTTTTTCTGGTTCAACGCTCATTTGCCAGACTATACCTCTCTGTTTCTCTCACGATATATATAATTTTAAGGAATAAACATAACAATGAAAAAAAAATGTTTGGTGTTTTGTTATTTTTATATTCGCTCATCGCTCCATGCCTCTTTCACTCACATACGAGTGCCACATCCTTACACATATTGTATATACAATAAGTTGGTTTTTTTTTCTACACTAGAAATAATTTATATGGCAAAACAACGTTTGCCGGCTCAGCTAGTAATATATAAAAAGGTTCCTGACGAAATAAAATTTATGCAGGATCCTAAATTTAAAATACAACTGACGAAATGGCTACTGGACCATAGATTTGATAGTGTAAAAGGGTATCTTGAGTACAAAACTGGTTAATTAATATTGTTTTTTGTTTGTTAATGTAATTATGATGTAAGTATGTAAGTAAAGATTAACTCGGCCGCTTGCAGGTACTATATATGTGAGTAGAGATGACTAAAGTTTTGTGACCGCTATACCGTAATTATTGCAAATAAACGATATTTCATTTCATTTAAATATAGGAAAGCTGTGATGGCTCTGAATAAAAGTGCCAAGCAATTAAAGTCGCTTTACAGTCTACAAGATATCGTAAGACATCAGTCCCTCAAACTATTCCGGATTTGACCTGGTACCTAGGTGATAAAGAAATCGTGTAACAAAATATCCCGAGTAATATAATCCAGCGACACCCTTTAGGGAAAGCGGAGCGGGTTCAGCAGCCCGATTCTGGATCTCATCGACAAAGTTGTCAACTCTGCCACAATCACACAGACCTAGGATTACCTACATTAATTCGTAATTTGTCTCTATTAATAAAATATCTCATCAAATACCGTCAGCCAAGCGTAAGCCCCTTCAAGTGACAAGCTTATGTCTCTAGCGTACCTACGCGTTACTTCCTGGGACTAGTACCTACCTACTATTCCCAGGAAGTAACCCAAATAAATTATTGTGTCTAAATCTACCGTCTGAACCGTTAGACTACGGAGGCAGTGCTCTAGGGCCTCGCAAAATCGATTAATTGGCAATAGTTTATAGTAGTTAGCGGCTTCTCTAAAACATACTAAATTAACTTATAACTCTTACGTACAGTGTCTGAGGAGGTCCATAAGATATTACCAATAATGACAACACCAAAGTGTCAAGCCGACACCATCACCTGAGGAAATCCAAGAACAGGAAGTTAGTGTGGTGTGACAATCTCAATGCATCGATTAGAGTTGTTAAAAGTATTCGATAACCGAGTGATGCGATACGCGATAGGCCTGGCGGTGCGGCCCTCCGTCGAGACACTTTCTCCGGGATTTATCACACCACTACATTACCTAGGCAAACTAGAGAGCGGGATCCTAATCAGACGGACTAAACTGACAGCTCTCATAGCACTATCCTAATCTCAATAAAGGTCTGGCCACACCCAAAACCACTCAATTACTAATCGTTCAACTTGACCAGATCTCACGAATACGGCCACGTGTACGCCACGCAACAAGTTTGTTAAAGTATATCTGTCACATCAAATCGTTAGCTTTTGGTGCTTTTTACGTACTTATTATTTTCTATGAAAACGGCGGCCACTTAAGTAGAGGAATACACTAAAAGTCTAAATTCATGTCAATAACTTTTATTAATTAATAACAAACTACAGGTAGCTCCTTTAATACTTGAGATGCATTGATTAGTTTAACTGGGGTGTTAGAGGAATACGAACCTTTTTTATTATTATTATATTTAATAATATAATTAACAACTACCTTAAATGTAAAAATTAAATAAACTAAAAAATATAAACTAAACCTAATAAACTATAAATATAAAATGAGCTGAGTGAACCCCCTGAGTACCTGAGTGAACCCCCTGAGTACCTGAGTGAACCCCCTGAGTACCTGAGTGAACCCCCTGAGTACCTGAGTGAACCCCCTGAGTACCTGAGTGAACCCCCTGAGTACCTGAGTGAACCCCCTGAGTACCTGAGTGAACCCCCTGAGTACCTGAGTGAACCCTTCAGGATATAAATAAGAAAGCTTTTACAGTATTATTTTTAAAGTAAATTGACACTTTTGTCAAATATGTATCAGAATGAATGTCTCAAAAGTCGTGTTCAAGGAATATGATAAGAGATCCTGTTTTTGTAATTGCAAAATTATTCCTCTATAAATTGATTTCCTCTCGTAAAAAAGTAGTTATCCAGTTATCCAGTTATCCAGCATTACAAGAACCCCCATTTCTTTTATTTTTTTATTTATTCAGGAAACATACAGATCTTAAACTACCTCCGCGGTCTAGCGGTTAAGTCCGTGGATTTAGACTCGGAGGTACCGGGTTCGATTCCTGGTAGGGACACAATAATATTTATTAATTTAAATAAATTAATTTAATTAATATTTAATTTATTTGTGACATTTCTCGAGTTTGGTACGCTGGAGACATCGACGAGTTTGCCTATAGTAAAGTTGGCTAAATGTGAATCCGCTTATTCATAAGCGTGATTTCTGACCACCCCGAAAGGGAAACGGTCGTGATACTTTACTATACAGATCTTAAAACATAATTACAACAATTCTAAAAGTTACTCAATCCAGCAAAGTTTCCACTTTTTACAAGGTATCGGAACGTACAAAATACAATATATTTTATTAGTAAAAAGAGCTTCGTATTCCTCTAACACCCCAGTTAAACTAATCAATGCATCTCAATTATTAAAATACCTACCTGTAGTTTGTTATTAATTAATTAAAGTTATTTATATATTAATCCCTCTTATCAAGGATTTCAAAAATTATTACCTATTTTAAGATATTTAAAATGTATTATTGCGCCGACCGCGACGATTGTTAATTGTATTTGTTTCGTGTGTATAACGAAATGTATTAAGTAATAGCTAATTATATCTCCGCCAGATGAAGTGGGACAACCAAAGCGTCCTCTCACTAATTACTATTAAATGTACCTATTGGTAATGTAATTATTGCAATTCTATATGTGGAGTTACAACATTGTCCAGTTTTAATAGCTTTGAGCATTCCTTACAAATCGTAAGTTACTAAATTAAGAAACAAAGTGCTCCTAGACGATTATAGCTAAATTGTGAATACCTACTTATATATTTATTATTTATTTATTTATTATAAACTTTATTGCACAAAGTACAAAGGCGGACCTAATGCCGCTAGACATTCTATACTGGTCAAACCTTTGGGACAACTAAAGCAGTTACGACGAGATAAGGCAGGTGCTATCAAAACTAATAGAAAAATATTAGACTTCAATATATACTAGTGAATAAATACTTATTTACATACTAATACATACACAAATACATACAAATAAAACTACATACATACGTTCTATGAATATACATAAATATAATATACCTACTATATGATGACTATAATGAGAGAAATAAATATAGCAGAGAGTGTATTAAGCTTATGGTAAATTTAAATAGTGCGCATAGACCAGTTTCTTAAATAGTGTTCTATTTGGAGCTTGACGGATGTCCACCGGTAACTGGTTCCAAAGATGCACAGCCACCACCGCAAACGACTTGGAAACGAATGCGGTGTGATGTGTGGGGAAGGAGAGCGTGGAGTTAGAAGAAGAACGTAAAGTTCTGTCATGAGTGGCACCAAGAAAATTAAATTTCTCTTTTAAATATTGCGGTGTATTAGGCTCATATAATACTGAGTACAACATGCAGAGAATCCTACGGTTCCTGCGATGGCGTATAGGC
Source organism: Tinea semifulvella (assembly GCA_910589645.1). Taxonomy (NCBI): domain Eukaryota; kingdom Metazoa; phylum Arthropoda; class Insecta; order Lepidoptera; family Tineidae; genus Tinea; species Tinea semifulvella. The sequence continues at coordinate 171,254 of OU342619.1, read as the reverse complement.
AACCACTTTAGTTTGTCACGGAATGGCGAAATGTGATCGTACTTTCTTAGACCGAAGATAAATCTGATGCATGCATTGTGTAGTCGTTCCATTTTATTAGTAGTAGAAGAGTCTTCTCACACCCCCCGCAGGGGGGAGTGGGGAATCTGTGTCAAGGTATTTGCCTTCTAACAGAGGTTGCGTTCGCTTTCCGTAACTACGGACAGGGCATGGGGTAACCATTAAAGGTTGAAGTATACGAGCCAGGCGGCGGAGCCGCGATTACGACTCCGTGATTGGCAGCAGGTGACGAGCGTAGCATTGTCTGGCGTCCGGCGGACGGGCGTGCAGAGGGGCCAGGTTTCTCACAAGTGGGAAATCTGTCGCCTCTGCGCGCGCGAACATGCCAGCCGCCAGACGACGCACGAATTCGTCCAGTGTTTCCATCCGCATATCCCTATGGATTACATCGTTCCTCACGTACCGCGAGGCGCCGACAATGGTACGAAGCGTTAGGTTTTGTTGCGCTTGTAAACGTGCTCTCAGCGTAGCTGAGGTGAGAGCGTACCAGGCCGGCGCGGCGTACGTGAGTCGGCTGCGGATATAGGCTTTAAAAATGAGTAGCTTCGTGTGAAGCGGCAAACTGGATGCAAACACTGGGCGAAGTTTGGCTCTCGCCACCCGCGCCATGTTCACAGTGGCGGTCACGTGGGCGCGCATGTTGATGCGTTTGTCTATCGTGACGCCCAGGTATTTTACTGGATTAGTCCACGATAGACTCTCGCCGTTCAACAGAAGCGGACGGTCGGGTTTCAGCCTTCTCAGTCCAGTCTCAAGGAACGTAGCCTGAGTCTTCCTGGCGTTCACCGACAACCTCCAACGGGAGAGCCACTCGGGGAGGAGATCGAGACAGCGCTGCATCTTCGTCACCGCGTAGCTCAAGACCCTAGAGTCTGTGAAGTACGCGGCGTCGTCAGCAAACAGCGCTAGCTCGACCCCCTCCGCCAGCGGTATGTCGTTGGTGAACCAGGAGTAACAGGACGGAGAAAGGCAGCTACCCTGGGGAACGCCGGCTCGTATGGGACGTGGACTCGAAGCCACGCCCTCCACTGCTACGTGAAAGCTCCTGCCCTCAAGGAAGGAGGCCAATACCTTGACGATCCTAACAGGGGTGGGGGATAGGGACAACTTGTACAGCAGCCCGTTATGCCAGACTCTGTCGAATGCCTTCTCCATGTCGAGGAATACTGCAACCGTGGTGTGCTTCTTCTCAGAAGAAACCACCACGTGGTGCAGCAGCCTCGTCAGCTGGAGCGTCGTGCTGTGTTCAGACCGAAAGCCGGATTGCTCGGCTCTCGGCGTGATGCACGGGTTCAGGTGCAACAGCAACAGTTTCTCGAACACTTTCGAGACCGTCGGCAACAGAGTTATCGGTCGGTAGCTCTCCGGTTTCCTCACATCTTTTCCCTTTTTCATGAGCATGATGACGCGCCCCTCCTTCCATGCTGCTGGGAAATGCCCGCTGCGCATGATGCCGTTAAACAGGCGGGTGTATGCCACGACTGATCGTCGCGGCAAACACCGTAGTGCCATGTTTGGAACGCCATCTGCGCCGGGGGCCTTTCTCAGCTTCACACGGGAGAAGGCACGCTCCACCATGCCGGGAGTGAAGGTCACCGGTTCGTCACCGGCCGACAGCTCTGCCGCCAGGTAGTCCCTGACGTGCCGATCCACTGTCTCCGTGTGCACCCGATCCGATGAAGGGTTGGGGCTAAACTGCCCCTCCAGGCACTCGGCAAAGATTTCGGCTCGGTCTGCTGCGCGGAACCTCGGGGTTCCGTCTGAGGCTATCAGAGGATGAACGGGAGATCGTTCATTGGATAATTGGGCACATAGACGGTGCGCACTAGGTACGTGATCGCCTATGGAATCTATGTGCTCTTGCCATCGGCTGGCGTCGTAAGTGTCCAGCTCCTCTCGTATCTTCGCCGAGAGGGCGTTCAGGCTCGTCTTCATCGCCGGGCAGCGGTTAAACTGCCACAGTTTCCGTAGGCGCCTCTTTTGCTGTAGTAGCAACCGGATGTGGTGGGGGAGCGGGGGTAGCCCCGCCCTTCCCGCCACAGCGGAAGAGGTCTGCCCTAGTGCACTACGGATCTGTGCGGCGATTTCGGACGACAGCCTTTCCACCTCCTCGGCCGTTGACACCGGGTAGGAGGGAGTATGCTGGGCCATAAGGGCGGCAAATCCCTGCCAGTCAGTGCGTTTCCGCGGCACTGCCAGCGAGACTTTTGTGGGATGGCCGGTTAATTCGACCAGTACAGGAAGGTGGTCGGATTCCAGGTCGTAGAGAACCTCCTGTCGAGGGGTTTCCGGAATCCCACGGACAATGATGATGTCGAGGACCTCCGCCTGCCCTCTCGGGTTCCCAGGAATCCGAGTGGGGGCGTCTGGTCCCAACACATCATATCCGTGGAGTTCCGAATCCTCCAAGAGCCTCTCTCCCTGATGGTTGGCGATAGCGGAGTTCCAGGCTGCGTGTTTGCAGTTCATGTCGCCGGCGAGCATTGTCGGAGGGCCTGCATCCAAAAGTGTGTGGATCTCCGACATGTCAAGAGGCACACCTGCAGGCGGTCGGTAGACCGCATAAAGGTGTGTCTCCTTTCCCGCGACACTTACCGCAATCCCCACAGCATAGAAGGAAGTAAGAGGGGATGGTGGTAAAGGTTGGTGGATGAGGCTTCTCCGCACGATAACAGCTAGGCCCCTGTAAGCTCGTCCGTGCGGAGAGCACTCGTCCTGGCGATAAATGACAAAGTTCGGGACCTTGAATTTGTCATTGGGATGAAGGTGAGTCTCGCTGATCAGCGCAACGTCGACACGCTGTTCGGCAAGGAATGCTCTTAGCAGCTTGTTCTTACGACGCAAGCCGTTGGCGTTCCAATGAACGATCTTTAGCGCCTGGACTGTGAAGAGGACAGTGTTAGCCTCGCAAGGCCGCTGAGGATCTCTGGGATCGCGTCTCTCCCGTCTCTGATAGCCTCAAAGATGGAGTTTAGGATTTCGATGCCCTCCTTGATCGGAAACATGCCTTCTGGCGCTGTTCCGGCCGAGGAGGGCGTCGGGATTGCTTGAGCTATGGCTGGGTGTTGGGGTTGCTCCTTAACTGGGGCCTCCGCTGCAGCTACTACTGGCCTGGGTTCGGGGATGGACGAGGAAGAAGCTTTGTTTTTTTGCTTGGCCTTGGCCGCCTTCTTCCTTTTCCCTCCCCTGCCTCTTCTACGCCTGTGGGCCAGTCCGCCATTTTGCGGGTCGTTGGCCTCTGGGCGGAGAGTGGTCGGGGCCTGCGTGGTTCCGTCGCTGGGGCGAACGGAGGGACGAGGCTCTGCACCTTCAGTGCGGGCTACTGGCCCTGCAGCCTTGTTCCTCCGCTCGCGCCTCAGCACCGGACACGACGCGTTGTTGGCGGTGTGCTCACCGCCACAGTTGCCGCAGGTAGGCGGCTCTTCCTTGGCGCGGGGACAGCTTGAAGCCGAATGCTCGTCCCCGCAGATCACGCACATAAGGCGTCGGTGGCAGTGGTGGGAAGAGTGCCTAAACTGCTGGCACCTGTGGCACTGAGCAACGCCAGGCCGACCCCTCCACACTTCGACGCGCACTCCGGGCATGTTCAGCAATTCTGTGATTGCGAATATGCCCGGGGTGGTGTCGGGTGTCTTTTTAATTTGGGCGTAAAATATACACCCAGGCCTTCCCGCCCTGGCCCTGATGGGGCGCACATACTCGGCACTGTGGCCGAGTCGGGCGAGATCTACGACGATCTCGTCCGGGGAGGTGTCGTAGGGGAGGCCGCGGATGGCGACCTTCAAATTCTTCTCCGCCGGAAGCGAGTAGGAGAACCAGGATACCTTTTCGGACTTTTCCAGCTCTACCAAGTAGCGCTGGATAGTCCTGTGCTCCCGCTCGCTTCCGGGGGTGAAGCGCACTCCCTTCCCAAACGGGCGTGCGTTGGGCGGGTGACCCAGCTTGCAGCGGAGCTCCCGGAAATGGTGGGCCCAATTAGGCAGGTGCTCCACCACTAAAGGTGGATACCTGGCCTTCTTGGGCGCTGGGGTTGTCGACCCTGAGATGGGGTGTGAGGAGACTCTTGGTTCACCCGCATCGGCAATCGCGCGCGGTGATGCGGGTGCTGCTGCTACGTCGGCGTAGCAGGTGGACGTTGAAAGACTCAACAACTCACCCTCAACATCCTCCTCGCCTTGTGGAATGGCGTGGTCCGGCCGCAAGTCACCGGACAAGTCCATTTGCGTCTGTTGGGAGTCAGCCACAGGACGCTGCAGCTGTGGTATCCTGTCTTCCTGGGGCCTCGCCACTGGAGACTTTGACGTTGCTGCTCTCTCTTCTTCTCTTCTCGAGAGGCGCGGGTCTCTGGTCCTTGGCGCAGGAATAGGCGCAGGTGCAGGCGCAGGCGCGGCGCATGGCGGCGGCGTCTTCTGCTTGACCGTTACGACCACTCTCGGTGTGAGGTTCAGCTCACGCGGAACAGCTGCCTGCGGCATTGCGAAGGACAGCGTTCGCGGAGGTAGCGCCGAACGCGAGGTGGTCGGAGGCGGCTTCGGTCGCGTCGCCATGCGCGACGTTGGGTTTGCAGGCGCGGTTGATCGCGCGGTTGCGGGCGCGGTTGGTCGCGCGGTCGCGGGCGCGGTTGGTCGCGCGGTTGCGGGCGCGGTCGCGGGCGCGGTTGGTCGCGCAGTCGCGGGCGCGGTTGGTCGCGCGGTCGCGGGCGCGGTTGGTCGCGCGGTCGCGGGCGCGGTTGGTCGCGCGGTCGCGGGCGCGGTTGGTCGCGCGGTCGCGGGCGCGGTTGGTCGCGCGGTCGCGGGCGCGGTTGGTCGCGCGGTTGCGGGCGCGGTTGAGGGCGCGGTTGCGGGCGCGGTTGCGGGCGCGGTTGATCGCGCAGCCGCGATTGGTCGCGCGACTTGCCGATCTTGTTCGGCGGTGTCCCGGGCTGGTCCCGGCCTGGTGCTCGGCGCGGTCGCTCCTCCGAGTGGATGAGGAGGGGAGGGGATAAAACATCCCCTCTTCCTCTCCTCGTCTTCTTCGGGGCTGTGCTTCCGGCGCATTCCACGGCCGGAGTGCCCGAACAGGTCCTCCAGCATGGACTGCACAGCGTCCTCGACGTCCTGCTGCGAGAGGTGGGACATCGGTGCTGGTTCCTTCGGCGTCACTGCGGGGGGGAGCAGGGGTGCTCCCTCCGCTTCTGGCGTCACTGTGGGGGGGAGCAGGTGTGGTCCCCCCTCCTCCTCCGGTGGCGTCACTGCTAGGGGGGGCAGGGGTGATAGTGCTCCCCCCTCCTCTTCATCCTCCTGACGAGCTTCTCGTCCCTCTTCCTCCTCCGGGGAATCCTCGGTGGGGGTGGGGGGCCGGGCGTCCATGGTTCGGGGTTCGGGTCAGACGTTTTATCAGCAAAACGTCTGCCGAATCCCCTCTGCGAGCTCCGAGTCACTACAATACACTACAATGCTCTTGGTTGTATTGGCGAGATGAGGCCAATCCTAAAGTAAATTCCTCAGTGAGATCCACACAACACACGTCACCATAGTCGAGCAACGGGAGTAGCAGGGCTATATTATATATATACCGACCGCCTCCGTGGTCTAGTGGTAACAAACGTTGCCGTGAACTGGGGAGGTCGTGGGTTCGATTCCCACCGGGGGCAAGTTGTACATTGTATAATTTGTCTCGGTCTGGGTGTTTATATGTATAATATGTATTTATTTACAAAAAGAAAAAAGTATAATGTATATGTAGTTTATCAACCATCTAGTTTCCGTAACACAAGCCTCGTAGCTTACCACGGAAATTAGATGGCGCTGTGTGACCTGTCTGGAAAAAAATATTTATTATATAGGCACATAGTTCAATCCTATTAGAATTCTTTAAATTGTTTCTAATCGTCGATAACGTTAAGCCCATGTTACCTATTAGCTACACAGACGTTAGATTACTTCATTAAAAACCTATAGGTACAACAATATATGTTTCCTGTTATTATATATTTTATTATTATTATATATTTACTAGTCATTTCATTTGTTCGTCTAAATATATGTTTTTGCACTCTGACGATCGGCGACTAGACGCGAGTGTGCCCTCTACACGATAGTGCTCGCGCATAATCCTCGATGATCACCGATTGTGTAGAGGAGTCATAAGCAACGACGAAAATCCTTTAGTCCCGATTACTAATTTCAGTAAATTAGGCCGAGAGAAGTTTAGTAAATATCGGGATGTTTATTTTTACAACAGGTGTACCCTGAGGTGATAACTACTTCTGTTTCCCGTTGTAGTCTCTGTGCTTCACCTAAAATCTAATGAACTCCTCCCACGAGGTCGCTACGAGATGGCGCCTACTTTCTTCAGCGTCCGGCCTCGCTCGTCGACAGGATTATGTAGCCGCCAGTTCTCACGACTGTCACACTTCGCTAGTACATGCCATGTTTCTGTCAAAAATACCAATAGAAAGTATGGAAACTGTCTCACCTTTACAGATATGAGACCTTCACCGTTCGATTATATCCGAATCAAATCCATTTTTTATATCGCGGCTTAATACAAAAGAGACAATGATTATATTTTATATTCAAAACATACTTTTATAAAATTCGAATTAACTAAACTAACAGATAACAAAACATATTATAATAAAATACACTAACAAGAGCAACGCGAAGTGCGATGCGCCGCCTAACTAATATATATGTTAGTAGCATATAGCATCAAAGCTAAAACATTTATATATGCATGGTTATATAATTATATACCTGTGTAACTAGCATCATGTATTATCAGTGTCGCACGCTGATGGTGTCGCTTATAATGATCTAAGTAATTCTTAAAACTGTAAGAATCTCTTTAGTCATAATTTTTGAGTTCGATTGCCGAATTCTATTTTACAAAAAATATATATGCAGTTAGGTTTTTATCTACATCGTCCCGGAATTATTTATTTTTGGAGGAATACCCTCGTAGAGAGTCAGTAGAAAAAAGACATCCATTTGACAAAATCACCCTGCTATACCTTGAACATATTTCATTAGGCATGAGGATGGATCACCACCGCTTTTTAGCGCATTTATTTATATATTTTTTTTTAATATAAAAATTGTATTTTATTCGGATAACCGATCGGTGAAGGTCGCTGTTTTCCGGATCTTGTACTTACAACGAAGACACTTATTATTAAATTAAATATGCAAATATCAATAAAATACCTACAAAATTCTTTCGAATTTATAAATCGATGGACGCATTTAAATTATCCAATTAACAGTCAGTTTAATAAGACAAATAGGAGAATGCCAGATAACGACGAGTCCATCATGTGTGGGAAAGAGAGGAGAAGAATTGTGTCTCGGGCTACCGACCGACTATCTACAGGCTGGTTTACAAAGGCCTCCTCTTATTGCGTAACAAACAAGACGCTCACCGTTCTGCCCCTCCTTACCGAACCAAATACTGTATGATTTCGCTAATCCCGTCAGGAAACTTGCAGTAAAAGACAGTGAAAGTATATAAATATCTGATTGTGTTAAATTGGTTCCTTAAATCCAATTAGACATGAGTAGACTATTTTCTAAATAAAATCCTTGTAAAACAAGTTCCTATTTTTAAAGCGAATATTGAAATGTGTTTGTAGACAAGTGTCAATACTAGATGTGGAGCGAGACGTGTTACAGAATATCATCAATTGACACGAATTGACAAGAATATTTCATAACCGCAGGATGTTTTGGTAATAAACAAAGTCGTGGGTTCGAGTACCAGTCAGTGCTGCAGCGGCGCAGGTTTGCGAGAGAAAGTCTACTATTACTTTGACCAAACGACAAACATAGCACTAACAATGTGTTACAACTGACTTTACTGTCGGAATTCATGGACGATGATGATGGTTTCCCTTGTCATCATAATCAAAATAAATAATCATCTTATTCCACCAAAACGAAGTTGTAAAGTTTTAAGTTAATATTGGCGTCTAATTTACCAATTTCAAATTTAATCGGTACATTTTGGTGACTTAGGTTATTATGATGTAATTAAGCATTAGTACTTAGTGTAACTTAGGTACTGTAACTGCAAAGGGCGCCTCCACCAAATGTAACCTGCCCTTTGCAGTTACATGATTATCCAACGCCTGCGGTTGGATGTAGTTGCTTTTAATTGTTACGGAGAGGATTCTACAGAACTCCCTTTTAATTAAAAATGCATAAAACTTTTTTTTTATACTTTATATTTTAGAAATTATTACAGATGTAGAAAACTAAACACTTATCTACGAGGGACACTATTACGCGGTAGACTTTAACTAAACACTTATCTACGAGGGACACTATTACGCGGTAGACTTTAACTAAACACTTATCTACGAGGGACACTATTACGCGGTAGACTTTAACTAAACACTTATCTACGAGGGACACTATTACGCGGTAGACTCTAACTAATTATTATTTTAATCCTTATCTTTATAAAAATACTCGGTCCGAGCTCCCCCGATCTTCTTTTCTTTTCTTCTTTAAAACAAAAACCCATCAACCCTGTCATTGTCGTATATTGACAATACTATTCTTTGTTAAAATGCCAATAAAACTCTGTGACCTACATGTACCCGTTACAGTACCTACTGCTTGGCGTCTATCTTTTTTTTGTGTTTATCATTTAAATTGTCCATTCTACAAGTATTGTGTTGTGTGGTGGCGCACACGCATCTATTCGTTAATTAACCGAAGTATAGCAGGTGCTGCTCGAACTGCCGATATTATTCGTTCTACGAACACCACACGTTCAACTTTAATCGGATAATAATTTTGTTTATAGATTTCTTGAGTGTGGTACATCGACGGACATTTGTCATGATAGAAAGTTTAAATTTATTTTAGATATTGTTTCGGCGAGAGCACTATTCATAGCCAAAGCGAAGGACGAAGTACGTTACACCGTCCGCGCGTCCCGCCTATTCTTTATATTCATAGCCAACGCGAAGGACGAAGTACGTTACACCGTCCGCGCGTCCCGCCTATTCTTTATATTCATAGCCAACGCGAAGGACGAAGTACGTTACACCGTCCGCGCGTCCCGCCTATTCTTTATATTCATAGCCAACGCGAAGGACGAAGTACGTTACACCGTCCGCGCGTCCCGCCTATTCTTTATATTCATAGCCAACGCGAAGGACGAAGTACGTTACACCGTCCGCGCGTCCCGCCTATTCTTTATATTCATAGCCAACGCGAAGGACGAAGTACGTTACACCGTCCGCGCGTCCCGCCTGTTCTTTATATTCATAGCCAACGCGAAGGACGAAGTACGTTACACCGTCCGAGCGTCCCGCCTATTCTTTATATTCATAGCCAACGCGAAGGACGAAGTACGTTACACCGTCCGCGCGTCCCGCCTATTCTTTATATTCATAGCCAACGCGAAGGACGAAGTACGTTACACCGTCCGCGCGTCCCGCCTATTCTTTATATTCATAGCCAACGCGAAGGACGAAGTACGTTACACCGTCCGCGCGTCCCGCCTATTCTTTATATTCATAGCCAACGCGAAGGACGAAGTACGTTACACCGTCCGCGCGTCCCGCCTATTCTTTATATTCATAGCCAACGCGAAGGACGAAGTACGTTACACCGTCCGCGCGTCCCGCCTATTCTTTATATTCATAGCCAACGCGAAGGACGAAGTACGTTACACCGTCCGCGCGTCCCGCCTATTCTTTATATTCATAGCCAACGCGAAGGACGAAGTACGTTACACCGTCCGCGCGTCCCGCCTATTCTTTATATTCATAGCCAACGCGAAGGACGAAGTACGTTACACCGTCCGCGCGTCCCGCCTATTCTTTATATTCATAGCCAACGCGAAGGACGAAGTACGTTACACCGTCCGCGCGTCCCGCCTGTTCTTTATATTCATAGCCAACGCGAAGGACGAAGTACGTTACACCGTCCGCGCGTCCCGCCTCTTCTTTATATTCATAGCCAACGCGAAGGACGAAGTACGTTACACCGTCCGCGCGTCCCGCCTATTCTTTATATTCATAGCCAACGCGAAGGACGAAGTACGTTACACCGTCCGCGCGTCCCGCCTATTCTTTATATTCATAGCCAACGCGAAGGACGAAGTACGTTACACCGTCCGCGCGTCCCGCCTGTTCTTTATATTCATAGCCAACGCGAAGGACGAAGTACGTTACACCGTCCGCGCGTCCCGCCTATTCTTTATATTCATAGCCAACGCGAAGGACGAAGTACGTTACACCGTCCGCGCGTCCCGCCTATTCTTTATATTCATAGCCAACGCGAAGGACGAAGTACGTTACACCGTCCGCGCGTCCCGCCTATTCTTTATATACCTAATTCATGTTCTAAACTCAATAGTATGTTGAAAATTTTGCATGTTAAAATATAAATTGTTTGCAGTATAAATCAATGTTTGTTTGCTAAATCTAATTAATACAGATTTACTCGAGATTAAAAATATATTTTTATGTACTCGTACAATAAAATTTATGAATAAATAAATAAAATACAATAATTTTACTTTAGTTATATACCGGTATTATAGATGAATTCATTTACAAGAGTTTAGGTACTATTAAATTATTTGTTTTGTTTTGATTGTAGCTAGTATGTGTCTTTTCTTTGAAATTGTATTTATGACTTGTATTTAAGATTGTGTACAAGTAGGCTGTCTGAAAAATCCATGGTCACTACACAAAGAAGTGATGTAACTTCAATAGGCTGCGGTAATGAGACGGTCAAATGTTTTAATAATATCAAAACTTACAATTAATGTAAGATCGGAAACTTGGTTGGGCTTTTATAGTAGAAAATAATAGTTATTTTTAATAATTTTACTTTTACAGAAAAAAAAAGGTGTTCAGTTCCGAATGTTTAATTACTTTGGTATATTCTCCCATTTTTCTCGGTAGGATTTTAGCTTATTTCACAGATTCCATGCACTCCTACGAGTATGTCGTGTTCAACTCGATGCCTTAAGTGCACTTTTTTTTTACTGTATTTCGCTTTGACAGGCGTTAAAAACAGCTCGCTTTGCTCAGTACCTGAACACGGAGTTAGCGCTACAGCCCGGTTTGCTCAGTACCTGAACACGGAGTTAGTGCTACAGCCCGGTTTGCTCAGTGCCTGAACACGGAGTTAGCGCTACAGCCCGGTTTGCTCAGTACCTGAACACGGAGTTAGTGCTACAGCCCGGTTTGCTCAGTACCTGAACACGGAGTTAGTGCTACAGCCCGGTTTTAAACCATTTTATCTAGTTCTACAGATCTGTGGCGGTTGGAATAAATTGGGATTGCAGCATGGCGGGGACAAGCTATTTTATTAATTAATCCTAATAAAGTTTTCGTGTGACAATAATAGTAGGTTGTAAGAATGCTTTCAGAGAATCCAAGAACGGTCATAGATCGAATCCCGGCATGTACTAATCAGAAATACACTATTCTTAAGTTACTTTACATTAAGAGCACGTTAAGTACTAGTGAGTTAACTATCAACTTGTGGAATTATTAATAAATTGACATCAGATCCTCGCCAACCCATCTTGTCAGCGCGGTGAATGCAGGCCAAATTCTCCCCTATATCGTATATGCAGTGGAGGTGTAGGACTCCATGTTCTAGTGCGCTAGTCTATGATCTAATGATAGGTACCAACTACCTAGCTAGTTTACTGTTAACCGGACAATTTACGATGAAACCATCACATCAATCAGGATGTAATAAATAGGTCCAGCAATACTCATTTACGTGTTTAGTTAACATACAATTATATATGTAGGTCCGCCTCGGAAGGCGTCAGTAATCGATGGATTAGCTATAACTTAACTATTATTGGCTGCCGGGCCGACCTTAAGTACAGACCAGTTAAGAATCCCTTAGCTAATGACCGGTCGATAGTGAAGTAACATATTACGTAACGAATTACTTTTACTTTCGGAGTGATGCGGTCTTGTGATGGTTTTAGTTGAACAACAGTCTCGGAAGTAATCGATTTGGAAGCAATCATAATGCGATGGCGCTCGAGATAGCGGCACAGAACTAGGTATTATAATTCTAAACACATGTCTTCGACAGTACCTACGTAATACTCGAAGAAGAATGGGGTCAACTGACATTTAGAGAATTTATAGATCAAGTATTTACTAGATACGAGTTACGTACTTACCTCATAACCGAAGGCGTAGAATTATTTTTTGAGATGTAGTTGTCTGCATGACAGCCGGTTGCAGAAACAAAGTTTTTCTCTCGACACATTTAATGAGCATCGAATTGAATTGAATTTTCATTGGCTGAAGTTGCCACAATTAACTACCAATCACGCCATATATCAAAATATTAATCATAGATTATTTGAATCATCCTTTCTGTAACCGGCCGTAAGTCTGTTTAATATTAATTCTATAGATCGGTCAATGTTTGGAAGATGCATATAAAGGCGCCCTCTGGCGACGCCAATAGATGCAATAATAATACATATCTCATCAAGATCAGGGGTCTAAATTTAGTTCAACAACTTCTTCTATTTTGTAATTAACTACGTCGTGACTTATATATATATGTGACTCTGAGGTTACAGACATGTAGTATCGCCAAAACTCCTTGTTCCTGTGGCACTGGAGATTTTTTTATCCTAAGTTGGTCGTATCAGTGATAATAACATCAGGCAGAGTCATACATAGTTTTTGTTACAACCTTTGTCCAAATTTTAAGTAAATAAGACCAGTAGTTTTCAAGATAGTAGTTTGCGGAAGACATTAGTCTCACGTTTTCTTTATTTAGGAAAAAAATATATACATATTTCAGTGAAAGCGAGTCTTGCGAGATTCGTGTTACCACGAGACACCAAGACCAAGAGTGTTGGGCAACATTCAGACACCATCCTCGGTTGCGGATGTAGGATCCTAAGTAGTACTGAGCGCTGTGAGGAACGAATGTAGGATCCTAAGTAGTACTGAGCGCTGTGAGGAACGAATGGGTAAATAAAAGAGTTAGTAATGTTAAATTGGTATATTTATTACAAGTAAGGCGAACCTCTCGCCGCCACTCCGCTCCGCTCCGCCACTCCACTCCGCTCCGCTCCGCCACTCGTGTCTACATTCACTAACAATTGTTTTAGGTATTTCTTATTATACCTACAATTTTAAAATAGTATTATGTTGATAGCCACCACTTTAGGTAAATGCTTTGCTAAGTACACCAAAGGTAGCGGGTTCAAATGCGAACACTTTTTTTCGCATACAAAAATATGCATTAAAATAAATAATTTAATGTCATCGGGTCGACTGGAACTATTTGCAGACAATTATGTCATCGGGTCGACTGGAACTATTTGCAGACACGAGCGGCCGACGGAGTACCACATTATATTATCTCTTGGTTCGCGATAAGTGCACTTACTCGGTCGCTGCCACCGCTCACCACTCGCGCCGCTGCCACCGCTCACCACTCGCGCCGCTGCCTACAGTTACACTACTATATAAAGGCCGACAAACTTAAACCGTGCTCGACTTCCGTGCTCGCTATTTTTTATTTCAATTCTTTTCCTATTATTTACAACTTTTAATTCGTAGATTGTAGTTTAACCAAACCTAACCTAACAACGCGTTGCCCTAAACTTCTTAATCAAATATATCTAAGTCATCAAGAAATGCCAGTTTTTTTGCTCTGACATCAAAGTATATATAAAATCAAGGGAATTATCTAAGTTTTTTATAGCTATACTAGTTAAGTTTGTCCTAGTTATCTCAAATTTCCATCCTGATTACAGCAGCCTGCACACCTACACGTGACGACCGGTCGAACTATAATAGTTCAGTTTGTCCTAGTTATCTCAAATTTCCATCCTGATTACAGCAGCCTGCACACCTACACGTGACGACCGGTCGAACTATAATAGTTCAGTTTGTCCTAGTTATCTCAAATTTCCATCCTGATTACAGCAGCCTGCACACCTACACGTGACGACCGGTCGAACTATAATAGTTCAGTTTGTCCTAGTTATCTCAAATTTCCATCCTGATTACAGCAGCCTGCACACCTACACGTGACGACCGGTCGAACTATAATAGTTCAGTTTGTCCTAGTTATCTCAAATTTCCATCCTGATTACAGCAGCCTGCATACCTACACGTGACGACCGGTCGAACTATAATAGTTCAGTTTGTCCTAGTTATCTCAAATTTCCATCCTGATTACAGCAGCCTGCACACCTACACGTGACGACCGGTCGAACTATACTGGTTAAGTTTGTCCTAGTTATCTCAAATTTCCATCCTGATTACAGCAGCCTGCACACCTACACGTGACGACCGGTCGAACTATAATAGTTCAGTTTGTCCTAGTTATCTCAAATTTCCATCCTGATTACAGCAGCCTGCACACCTACACGTGACGACCGGTCGAACTATAATAGTTCAGTTTGTCCTAGTTATCTCAAATTTCCATCCTGATTACAGCAGCCTGCACACCTACACGTGACGACCGGTCGAACTATAATAGTTCAGTTTGTCCTAGTTATCTCAAATTTCCATCCTGATTACAGCAGCCTGCACACCTACACGTGACGACCGGTCGAACTATAATAGTTCAGTTTGTCCTAGTTATCTCAAATTTCCATCCTGATTACAGCAGCCTGCACACCTACACGTGACGACCGGTCGAACTATAATAGTTCAGTTTGTCCTAGTTATCTCAAATTTCCATCCTGATTACAGCAGCCTGCACACCTACACGTGACGACCGGTCGAACTATAATAGTTCAGTTTGTCCTAGTTATCTCAAATTTACATCCTGATTACAGCAGCCTGCACACCTACACGTGACGACCGGTCGAACTATAATAGTTCAGTTTGTCCTAGTTATCTCAAATTTCCATCCTGATTACAGCAGCCTGCACACCTACACGTGACGACCGGTCGAACTATAATAGTTCAGTTTGTCCTAGTTATCTCAAATTTCCATCCTGATTACAGCAGCCTGCACACCTACACGTGACGACCGGTCGAACTATAATAGTTCAGTTTGTCCTAGTTATCTCAAATTTCCATCCTGATTACAGCAGCCTGCACACCTACACGTGACGACCGGTCGAACTATAATAGTTCAGTTTGTCCTAGTTATCTCAAATTTCCATCCTGATTACAGCAGCCTGCACACCTACACGTGACGACCGGTCGAACTATAATAGTTCAGTTTGTCCTAGTTATCTCAAATTTCCATCCTGATTACAGCAGCCTGCACACCTACACGTGACGACCGGTCGAACTATACTGGTTAAGTTTGTCCTAGTTATCTCAAATTTCCATCCTGATTACAGCAGCCTGCACACCTACACGTGACGACCGGTCGAACTATAATAGTTCAGTTTGTCCTAGTTATCTCAAATTTCCATCCTGATTACAGCAGCCTGCACACCTACACGTGACGACCGGTCGAACTATAATAGTTCAGTTTGTCCTAGTTATCTCAAATTTCCATCCTGATTACAGCAGCCTGCACACCTACACGTGACGACCGGTCGAACTATAATAGTTCAGTTTGTCCTAGTTATCTCAAATTTCCATCCTGATTACAGCAGCCTGCACACCTACACGTGACGACCGGTCGAACTATACTAGTTTTATGACACTCCAATTGTATTCTGAGAATGCTCTAAATACGCTATCGATTCAAACTGTCATCTCCCCGCTCCAACGTAAGGAATACTAAACTAAGAATAAGTTCAATAATAAAGTTTTCTAATTTTAAACCGGTTCATATAATGATCCAAAGTGATACAGTCGGCTAGATGTCACACCATCTAGCCGACTGTATCCGATCATACAAACTATTATTTTAACGGAAGTGTTAACAAAAAATATTAATCGAAACTGACGGAGTTAAAGAAAGTAAGACAGCTTAAATGAAACGCGGTCGGTTATCATGTTCGTATTAACGCAGCATTATTTATTTACATCAATGTAAAAAACTATTATGTTATAGTAATATGAAATTCTATCTGAAACTTTCAGTAGTCAATCTGACACTCCCGAGACCGACGATAGTTAAATGGCAATAAAGGTGTTCGCGATTGTACTTTTTAAACACTTACACAAACCTAAATTCTGTTTTATTACATGCCGGTAACTATTCCTCGGGAGGAATCGGAATGCGGTTACACAACAGTCCCGCTCGCACCAGTAGGTGCTGTGTGGTCACCACCACTGTCCGCCATGTTGGTATTCAAATCTCTATTCCTAGTTGTTCGGGTGGAGGTGTAGGAGAGCGAGCGGCGGCAACAATCTACAGTGAGACAATATTCTAAACAAAACGAACAATTCATTATCTATCTATTTAGTTTTTGGCATCGAATCCGAAAGTCGTGTTGTGCGATGACGTCACTTTACAACGCGACTTTCTGATCAATATTTTTTCGAGTTTGAGAATTAAAGATACAATAAAATAGAAAATGATGTATGTATGGTGTGCTCCACTTTGTACTCTAGATATTTGGTACGCGCACAAATAAATAACGACCGAACTAAACTAGACCCGCCCGACACCGGTTCGGGGCCCGGCGAGGACGGACGGAAACAAAACTATCAACTAATCCGACAAACATGTTTGTATTAAATCAATATTTTACAATAATACATTCACTTCAATAAAAATGCATTATTATATAAGTGTGTGACGTCACACCGTATCACGTACATCCGCCGCAGGATACAGAGGCTCGGGTTCGATCCGCGGTCGGGACTGGTCTCGATACAATCTGTTCCAGCTATAACAATGCTTCACGTTTCGTTACAATATTCCTGGTTCCGACCGCAAGCCGTAACCGTAACTGTAACCGTAACAACAAACCATACAAGTGTGCTCGATAGGATAACTTAAATAATGTACCTAATTAATCTAACTGTTGTGTTCACTAAACTAAACAATTTCCTAATTCCTGCGGGACTCCATAACTACGTAAACACATCACTTATCTCTTTCCAATACTACTGCTCCTTAATTCCACTTGTCTACTTTTGAAACAAACGGTGGGGTCGGTTATTAAATTCTTCCTTTCGTTCACTTAAGCGACGGCGTCACCCACACAAATTAGGTAAACAAGATTACTTAAGTGAGCGATGGATTACCGGTCCTATGTCATAGTTCCGTTCTTTTTTCTCGGTGAGTTCTCTAAAACCAGTTTAGTCAAAGTATTTCTGTCAGAAATGACAGTTACAGTACAACTTAGAATAAGAATAGAATTGGATACGCGCCATTTTGAATATTGAAATACGATGTCAGATTACCTTTCCATTTTTATAGGAGACACCACAGCAGAAGGGGTGGGTAATGAGGATTTGGCAATTCAGATAGGAACAAAAATATATAATACATATTTTTTTGGAACGAGTTGTTATTGCACATCGTTCTGTAATAAATTCGACGCGACCGAATAACAAAATGGCGCTCGGATTCTATTGGTATAACTTGTAGAGGTAGTCAGAAACCACGCTTTTAAATAAAAACGGGTTCACTTTTTTGTTAGTCATCGTGACTAATATCCTTGTTGCTCGCGGAACAGAACAGAAATAGAACTTGGAGTCTCCGCGTGTGGACTTACTTGTGTGCACCGACATGGTCCGTCAAGTCAACAAATGATTGGGACCAAATGAGTATCAGCTCATCAAAGTACACAATTTATCCAAACCAAAGAGTGACACCGACATCTGTGGTCTGTGAACCATAGACTAAGTAGACAGCGTATTTTTTTTTTTCAAACGTGCACCCGTTTAGGCCAAATTATAAACTTGATGAAATAGCAAAAAATGCTCAGGAGTCTCAGGACCGATTTTCATAAAAAAGTCGGAATTTGGTTGATTTTGACAATACATAAATCTTCATGTAATATATTATAGCACCGCACCGGCTGGGGGAGTCGCTTTTAATGATCAAATGTTGGAAAGTAACTTAAAACGGAAAACTAAACAAAACTTATGTTTACTATAAAACCAGTTTCTATAACATCATGTAGCTACTTTATAATGAAGTATATTTATAATAATTAGTCTGTTAATTTCAAATATAGCTTCGAAATGAGAGGCCTCAAATGTGAATGTCTGGAGCCCCTGGGTCTCTGTCCGGACCGGGCTCCAATCGGTTCTAAGTTTAGTATTTTCAAAATGAATAAGGAGTGTTGTTTACGTAGTTCTTGGATGATACAATTATCTAAAGTGCAGTTAGAAAGAGAACTCAACAGAGGACCCCGCACCCGTCTGCTGGTACCCGGAGGTCCACTCGACAGCTCGGCTCCGCATCACAAAACCTACCAACCGACGTTGTAACACTTTACTTTCATATGTGTAAATCTATTTCTAATCTATTTAGTCGTAAATGATTCAAGTAAATAATGTAAGTGTATCTGTAACTGATGACAAGTAAATAATGAAAGTGTATCTGTAACTGATGACAAGTAAATAATGAAAGTGTATCTGTAACTGATGACAAGTAAATAATGAAAGTGTATCTGTAACTGATGACAAGTAAATAATGAAAGTGTATCTGTAACTGATGACAAGTAAATAATGAAAGTGTATCTGTAACTGATGACAAGTAAATAATGAAAGTGTATCTATAACTGATGACAAGTAAATAATGAAAGTGTATCTGTAACTGATGACAAGTAAATAATGAAAGTGTATCTGTAACTGATGACAAGTAAATAATGAAAGTGTATCTGTAACTGATGACAAGTATTTTAGTAAGTTCTGATCGATTCGTTACAGTTGTTAGATTTATAGTTATGTGAGCCGAGATGTGAACCCGAGCCCGTCCCCTCACCGACCTACAACTCAACCAAATATACAAATACCATTCGGTACAATATTACATCTTGCAATAGTCAATTTAGGCTACAACAGATAATAAATGTTACAAATCTAATTTCATTTTTAATTGTAGTTACTACTAAAAAAATAATTAAGTCTATTTAACATTAAAACAATTTGGCAGCCCTTAAATGTGTGTAGTTTTGTCCCCAGTGGAGAGACAGTGAGGGGAGAGACACGAGTGAGAAGCGAAGCTACAGAACAAGTAGTATTAGCTATTACAACTAACCAACATTAAAAGTTTAATAAATAATGGTAAATGTATTAAGAAAAGACAAAGTAACTTAACTAAGGTGATATATATATATATATATATGTATATATAATGGACAATCGGAACAGCTGTAATATATATATTCAGTCTATGTATATATTCTAGCTACAATATACTCTAATACAAAATATATATCCTATATAGTTGATGCCGAGGAACTAACTAGTTCATAGACTATCTCCCGCCAACACAAACAATTCAGAACACTTCTCTCCGCAGGGTCGGAACTACCTTCATGTCATATAGCTTTTTGTTATATATTCATTATTTTATTCATTTTTGATAATTAAATTTCATTTTATTTTTAATTACATATTACGTAACATATATATGGGGTTATAGGGATACAAGACAACAGTAACGAAAAGTAAAGCCGCCTATAGTCTGTCGCAAGCCCAATATACTATTCTTGTTTTCTCGGCTTAGAAATGTGTCTTCTCATAGTCAGATATTTTATCGATTATAGATTTTGAAAGGAATTTAGAAATTTTGATAAGCATATTTAATTGATAAAAGATAAAGAACTGACGGCTGGACGCGACGAGGGGGCTGTAATGGTTCTTGACTGCTTCGAGATTTGGTGAATGAATGGGTGAATATTTTTATTTACAATTTAGTAATGTTTATAATTTATTTTATTTCTAATTCTTGAGTTATCACGCGTTGTAATAAAAACTTCAGTTGCGAAAAGATAAAGTTGTGTAGTATTTTTCATATTTTTTTTTAAATTTTCCCAAATATCCGAGTTCCGATCCCTGCGGTCACCATTACAAGAACACTGTACTGCCACGTTATTCCATTTCAGTTTGGAAATCAAAATTATTTCATTTCCGCTTTATGTAACATTTCTGACAGCTATAAGTCGTCTCTGTCATTTTCGTTTTTAGGGAGAATAAATTTAATTTCCAAACCCGAGATGTGTATTTAATAAATAAACAATTTCAATAACATGTTTGTATATAATACAATATAATAAGAATGTGACTCGGAACGCGTCCAACATGTTCGTAACAACAGACGTCAACATTTATACTCCATTAACCGAACCAAACATTTCGCCATAAATATGCAATACAGTGCTCGTCAATGTTACAGCAATACATTGCTTAAAGACAAATGGAGTACGAACTCATATACATTCAATATACATTCAAATGATAAGTTAACAGGACTCCGCCGAGAGGTGACGACACCCGTAATCATAAATCCTTTTCCAGATTCGATATTCCATCAAATATCACTTCTCTTTGTAACAAATGTCAAATGAAGAAAGAATCATTATCGGATCTCGAGATGGATTTATCATGACGGGTCCACACGGCGAGGGAGCGAGCGTAACATTTCCTGAAGCTCCGATAGACAAGTCATTTGGGAAGTCGTCCATTGTTCCTTCGCGTCGTCGATTTGATTCGTCATTCAATATGTTACGCGTCAAATTTGATAGATAAAACGTAATAGATTAAAAATACACATGCGGCGTTAAAATAAAATCACAAATTGAAAAAAAAAACCATCAAAATAACCTAAAGCTCGGAGATCGTATCGCGAGGGAGCTCACCTCCTCCTCCTCTTGGCCTCCGTCTCCAGTCTCCGGAGCATCCCCCGGGTCATCCTCTGGCTCTGCCGGTTCTGCTTTTCGCAGAGGGGGGACATCTGGGAGTGGTTCCTCTTCCGCCCTCTCTCCTTCTCCACGGACTCTTTGGAGCTCTTGGCCTTCTCGTTCTCGATGGACTCTTTGGACATCTTCGCGGCGTTCCTCGTGTTCACGCGGCCCGAGGGCGCGGGGCTGCCGGGGCTCTGCGCAGGAGCCGCGCGGCTCCGCGGAGACCGTCTGGGCTTCAGTTTCCTCCTGCCGCCGGAGGAGGTGGCGGCGGAGGCGGCGGAGGTGGTGGCGGCGGAGGTGGCCGTGGCGGTGGTGGTGGTGGCGGTGGCGGTCTCGAGATAGAGATACCTGTCGAGTTGGGGGCGGGTGCGGCCGTAGGTGCGGGTGACGGGCTGGCGCGCGGGCTCCGGGTTCTGGATGAGGTCCACGTCGTGCAGGAGGGAGTCCCGGTACTCCTGGCGCTTGGTGTTGCGTCTCTGGTACAGGGAGGCTTTCGTCATGTCCTGGACAACAAGATACGCCATCAAATAAACTATTAAACAAATATGTGGTAACCTTTAAATTTATTTCATCTTCATCGCATATCTTCAATATGTCACTGTTGGAAACGTTTTAATCTTAAAAAAGGAAACAATATTTCTGACTACCTTCCGAATAAAGAATATTATACATGCAGGCTACATGTATTTCGGCAAAGCGTTCGATACAGACGAATGAAAAATCAAAATAAAAAATTAAAATAAATAAGTAGGATACCGGACCCTGCTCCAGATACCTGGAGATAGAAATAAGAATTGAAAGTTGAAATATAATAGAAATCAACTCTATGTTTATATTAATACAGAATTATAAAAGTCCCACAGGGAACCTTTTGGACCACAATTGTTCTTCGTTTGGTATTTACATTTACACGGTTATTACTAATTTAGTCTGACAATTTATTTAAATTACTTTCATTGTTTTTCGCATTATACAATGTCGGCCCTCGATGAGTGTACCGCTATGTGTGTCTCCATAGGCTAAACTGACCTGTAAGGTAAACGTGTTGTTGTGCAGAATTTGCTGTATGGAGTCGCGCACCTCCCTGGCAGAGAGTCTGGCCGCGCTCTCCACGGTGAGCAGGCCCGACACCAGCGCCCGACTGGCCTCCGACACCTGCGACCACGGACCTCCTGGAAACACACAAATCTCATAATTGAGATGAGAACGCCTGACGTAACGACCACATTTTTAGTAGCTAAATGATAATCGAAACGAACAAAATTTGTACTTTGTGCAATAAAGTTTTTAAATAAACCTTACAATTGTATTACATCTTCTATTGCTGCGAAAAGTGTCCACTCCGACCTCTACGTACATGCTATTTCTTTCTCTTAATAATATTTTAACCTTCAAACTGACAGATTTTACACAGACTTTCGAAAGGCTTTCGACAGGGTGGACCACAAAACAAAGGAAAAGATTGCATTCAAAGGGATTAGAGGTAACCTTTGGCGTTGGTTCAAATCATACATCACAAATCGCACACAAAAGGTATTGTTAATCGGCTTTGAGTCCGACACTGTTTCCGTAACCTCTGGTGTCCCCCAGGGGTCTATTTTGGACCCTCTCCTGTTTGTGCTCTTTATGAATGATGTAAATCAATGTTTTATATACTGTAATTTCCTTCTTTATGCTGACGAGCTAAAAATATATCACACCATCGAAAGTGAAAAGGATGCAACCGAGTTCCAAAATGATCTTGACCGATTTAGCTCATACTGTACTAAAAACAAACTAAAACTTAGCCTCAATAACTGTAAAAAAATACCTTTACAAAAAAGAAATTTGTCAGACGATGTTCTTATTATCTTTGCAACTCTGCACTTGATGAAGTTACATCTATCAGGGACCTGGGGATAGTGCTGGACTCTAAGCTGCACTTAAATAATATAATCGCATTGACATCATCGCCTCCACTGCTGGGACCTTTAGATGTTTTAAAGGAATAGCTTTTTGTTTTTGTTCTTTTGTTTTTTTTTTTAATTTATATTATGTATTTCTCCTTTGTTTTTGTTTGTTTTTATTTATCAACATTTGTTTATTATTATTAGCTGAAAAGTTTATGCAATTATAAATATTTGGTTAACGTGGTGGGTATTGCATGATCTAATGTATCTTATTATTATTAAATGGTAAAAGCTGTGCAATGCTGTTTGTTGGCCCTAACAAAGAAAATAAAATATATACGACGAGCAGATTTGTAATTTCAAAGATGCAATATGTGTAATATTGTTTCTTAGAACCCTGAGGTCGTCACCATCTGACCAAATCATATAACCCCACGGTCTGTTATCTGTCTGTCTGTTTCATTCGCCTGCACACATATACTACTTGACCGATTTTATTAGAATTTGGTAGATATAAGCCTTCGGGCCTATAATATATGACGTCATCATCTGAGTACGACCTGTGACGCAATGGCCACCTGACGAACTCTGTTCTGGTCCCATTTGAATGGGGTTTTTTTTTAGTACTAATGATACCTTTTGTGAGATATTTGTTTTCTTTCTTTTATTCTTTACATACATATCTTCACGCCAAATCCCTTGCGGGGTAGGCAGAGACAATTGAGCGCCATTTGACACGATCACGACATACCTCTTTCGCTTCGTCGACATTCATTAACCTCTTCATACATGCCCTTTGGTTACGAAGACTTTTTAATGCACTTTTTATTCTTTACTCAACCAATATTAAAGTGAATACCTTTCTTTTAAACGAGTTTGTTCAGTTTCAATGGTATTTTCGACAGACAGCCAATCTATGGTCTCGAATGGGTGTCAAGATCGCGGCGACTTCTTCGGCGCCTTCTAGGACGACTATTTGTCGTCTCGACCACGACTACTGATGTTCCGCGCCCGGATATACCTCTTCAGTACCGGCCTGCGGACTAGCGTGAGCGGGACGGGCAATATAGAAAGGAAGCGGCGAGAAAGAGATAGGACAAGGCATAGGGGGTAACACTAAGGATTGTCTGTTGACGCACCGGCGTATCACAATATCGCCTAACTATTCAAAATTGGTCAGAATAGCGCGAACAATTATAATAGAAGTAACTGACCTTCCATAGAGAATGTTCCTTTCCGGATGCGGTCCATCAGACAGACGAGCGGCTCCCTCTTGCGGAGAGAGAACGGGGGCTTCCCCGACAACATGGAGTACTGAAACATACAACACATACTTCATATACATACGAGCTCTAAACAACAGCTTCATTTCAGCTTTAATTGATTTCATAGATGCCTTTAACACAGTAAATCCTGATTCACTTATAGCTGCATAGCATTTTCTCATCCGGGACTCGGACTGGTTTTCGCAATACTAACATGGTGACAAGTTTCGCGTCGATCGGGAGTTCTCAGAACGGTGCAGCCTTGCCACAGGTGTCCCACAAGGTAGCATTCTTTCTCCCCTACTATTTTTTATTGATAATGCAATCGCTTCTTCTTTACAGTGCGACTCTCTTGTACGGGCATATACAGATGACTCGCAACTCTGTGTAAAAAATGATGTTAGCAATGTCAAAAGAGCTATTGCTTAATTAAATGTTGAACTTACACTACCCGGTCTCAGCGATTCGGAGTAGCGGTAAACCTGAACGAGTGCCATTCTGTCGGTATCTGGCTCCTGTGGGTACGTGGGTACGTACCAGGATGACGCCCAGACTCCAGAGGTCGCACTTGCAGTCGTACCCGGCGGCCAGCGGGGAGCGCGCGCGGGACAGCACCTCGGGCGCGGCGTACGGCAGGCTGGGGCACACGACATCACATGTTAACGACACTAAATATGTTTCTGCTTCAAAATTCAGTTTCAATATGGCAACAATGTTTGCAATTACCTATTTTGTTTCCATTTTTATGTATTTGACGGTCACTAAGACAACAAAGACAAACTGCTAGTCTTAGAAAAATACAAAAATAATTAATTAAAAAGCAACTTCATCATCACGACCGTATCCCTTACGTTGTGGTCAGAAACATTTATATTCATTAATAATATATATGTACATAGGATCCGTTCAGCCAACTTTACTGCCGGCCCACGTGACAAGCGGCCGGCTCTACGATGTCTCTAGCTAGGAGAGAAATATCAAATTAATTATTGCGCCCCGACCGGGAATCGAACCCGATACCTCCTCGTTCAAATCCACGGACTTAACCGCTAGATCACGAAGTCGGTTAATTAATAAACACAGTTATTAATTAATTTATTGACAGTGTATTAAGCATCCCGTCGTAAAGTAGAGAGAGAATTGGTATGCGAGATGACGTACCTGAAGCAAGGTGTCATCATCCTGGGCTGGTCGGGTTGGGTTCTCCTGGCGAACCCGAAGTCGCACACCCGCACGCGAGCCTCCGACACCTCGGGAGAGGTCAGCAAGGAGAGAGAATTGGTATGCGAGATGACGTACCTGAAGCAAGGTGTCATCATCCTGGGCTGGTCGGGTTGGGTTCTCCTGGCGAACCCGAAGTCGCACACCCGCACGCGAGCCTCCGACACCTCGGGAGAGGTCAGCAAGGAGAGAGAATTGGTATGCGAGATGACGTACCTGAAGCAAGGTGTCATCATCCTGGGCTGGTCGGGTTGGGTTCTCCTGGCGAACCCGAAGTCGCACACCCGCACGCGAGCCTCCGACACCTCGGGAGAGGTCAGCAAGGAGAGAGAATTGGTATGCGAGATGACGTACCTGAAGCAAGGTGTCATCATCCTGGGCTGGTCGGGTTGGGTTCTCCTGGCGAACCCGAAGTCGCACACCCGCACGCGAGCCTCCGACACCTCGGGAGAGGTCAGCAAGGAGAGAGAATTGGTATGCGAGATGACGTACCTGAAGCAAGGTGTCATCATCCTGGGCTGGTCGGGTTGGGTTCTCCTGGCGAACCCGAAGTCGCACACCCGCACGCGAGCCTCCGACACCTCGGGAGAGGTCAGCAAGGAGAGAGAATTGATATGCGAGATGACGTACCTGAAGCAAGGTGTCATCATCCTGGGCTGGTCGGGTTGGGTTCTCCTGGCGAACCCGAAGTCGCACACCCGCACGCGAGCCTCCGACACCTCGGGAGAGGTCAGCAAGGAGAGAGAATTGGTATGCGAGATGACGTACCTGAAGCAAGGTGTCATCATCCTGGACTGGTCGGGTTGGGTTCTCCTGGCGAACCCGAAGTCGCACACCCGCACGCGAGCCTCCGACACCTCGGGAGAGGTCAGCAAGGAGAGAGAATTGATATGCGAGATGACGTACCTGAAGCAAGGTGTCATCATCCTGGGCTGGTCGGGTTGGGTTCTCCTGGCGAACCCGAAGTCGCACACCCGCACGCGAGCCTCCGACACCTCGGGAGAGGTCAGCAAGGAGAGAGAATTGGTATGCGAGATGACGTACCTGAAGCAAGGTGTCATCATCCTGGGCTGGTCGGGTTGGGTTCTTCTGGCGAACCCGAAGTCGCACACCCGCACGCGAGCCTCCGACACCTCGGGAGAGGTCAGCAAGGAGAGAGAATTGGTATGCGAGATGACGTACCTGAAGCAAGGTGTCATCATCCTGGGCTGGTCGGGTTGGGTTCTCCTGGCGAACCCGAAGTCGCACACCCGCACGCGAGCCTCCGACACCTCGGGAGAGGTCAGCAAGGAGAGAGAATTGGTATGCGAGATGACGTACCTGAAGCAAGGTGTCATCATCCTGGGCTGGTCGGGTTGGGTTCTCCTGGCGAACCCGAAGTCGCACACCCGCACGCGAGCCTCCGACACCTCGGGAGAGGTCAGCAAGGAGAGAGAATTGGTATGCGAGATGACGTACCTGAAGCAAGGTGTCATCATCCTGGGCTGGTCGGGTTGGGTTCTCCTGGCGAACCCGAAGTCGCACACCCGCACGCGAGCCTCCGACACCTCGGGAGAGGTCAGCAAGGAGAGAGAATTGGTATGCGAGATGACGTACCTGAAGCAAGGTGTCATCATCCTGGACTGGTCGGGTTGGGTTCTCCTGGCGAACCCGAAGTCGCACACCCGCACGCGAGCCTCCGACACCTCGGGAGAGGTCAGCAAGGAGAGAGAATTGATATGCGAGATGACGTACCTGAAGCAAGGTGTCATCATCCTGGGCTGGTCGGGTTGGGTTCTCCTGGCGAACCCGAAGTCGCACACCCGCACGCGAGCCTCCGACACCTCGGGAGAGGTCAGCAAGGAGAGAGAATTGGTATGCGAGATGACGTACCTGAAGCAAGGTGTCATCATCCTGGACTAGTCGGGTTGGGTTCTCCTGGCGAACCCGAAGTCGCACACCCGCACGCGAGCCTCCGACACCTCGGGAGAGGTCAGCAAGGAGAGAGAATTGATATGCGAGATGACGTACCTGAAGCAAGGTGTCATCATCCTGGGCTGGTCGGGTTGGGTTCTCCTGGCGAACCCGAAGTCGCACACCCGCACGCGAGCCTCCGACACCTCGGGAGAGGTCAGCAAGATATTCTGGAAACGTTAGCAGTTCCTTTTGTATCTATCCACATCGTTCCAGATGCAGATGAGATTACAGAATATTTTTTCTGGATAATTAGGTTGGTAGGGGCCGACATATATATAATATAATAATAATAATAAATGCGTTTATTGAGGAATAAGGTACACACTGCGATGAAAGTATAAAATTGGCATACAATATGTCTAAGGGTCGACTCCCCAACCGTCAAGCAGAGGCGCTCTACACAAACCCGCATTGACGCATACGACTACAGACTACTTGACATTTTTGTCCTGAACAAACAATTCTTGGAAAAAGACTTTAGATTTTTTATGGGGTTTAAATCGCCTTCAAATCTACTTTTAAATATCGTGTTTGAATATTAGCTCGGAAACGCTGCAAATGCAAATGGCTGCCGAATGACGTCACGTAATAGTAAATAAACAACTGATTTACGACAAAAACATAATTATAAAAATAAAAGTAGGTTCTAATTTATAATTTTTTCTATTATTTAGTGCTAAAATACTCTGCCAGTTTACAAGAGGTACTATTGAGTGACGTCACTCACGTCCCTAAGATAGCAATATATTGACGAAAGTGAGTAGTGCAGTGCATGTGATCGCTCACCTCCGGCTTGAGGTCCCGGTGCGCCACGTGCTTGTCGTGCATGTGCTCCAGCGCGGCCGCCAGCTGGCCCGCCACGCGCAGCGCCGCGCCCTCCGGCAGCGCGCCCAGCGCAGAGACCTCTCCTCCCGCGCACAGCTCCGTCACGATGTACGTGTAGGCCTGCAACACGCGACACCGCGATAGCATACAACTTGCATACAATCATATTCATTCATTAGTTCTATAGCTTGATAGAAGTGGCCTCTCTGAGCGTGTTCTACCGGCTAGACTATGGTGAGTGCTCCGACATGCACCCCCATACCGCAGTCACCATCCCTCCGCGTACCTACAAATTTGGGGACTCATACATCTGTCGCACAATAAAGATTTGGAACGCTTGTGTTCCACTTTCCTATAACCTGGAGTCCTTCAAGCGAAGTGTTAAGAGGCATCTAGTCGAGCCGGCATAGTGTTGGGGACTGATGTCGGACCTGAGTGTCTGATTCCAGTTGCTTACATTCATGGACCATGCGCGCCACTTACCATCAAGTGGACCCAAGGTCACATGTCGTGCTAGTTAAAAAAAAATATAGAAATTGCCGTTTGTTTAACAAATATTGTATAACAGAATATAAAAAAGACGGTTGGTGCTCCGGCATCAGGGTTAATGATTAATTTTTTAAGAGTCATCCCCGACACCACGCTGCCGGAGATGGGCCTTCCAGAACTAATTTGGCCACCGGACTTGGCTGGCCAGACTGAATGATTCCACAAGTTGGTGTTAGTGGAACCGGAACCTCTCCTCCTCGCGGGAATGGTGATGTTGTACGCAACAAAACTCCTTCACCATCTTTGTGGGTTTACGGAAAGCATTATTAGACCCGGACCGGCTCCACTTCGTTCTTCATATTTTATATTGGTTTACATAGTTCTAAAGAATTAGGGCCACGCAGATGGATGGCGGGCTGCATCACATAGAAGATGCGGTGGACTTACAGAATCGTGCAGTACTTCGTGCAGTTTGACGACATGCGGAGATCCTTGACATTCTCGTAACAACTCCACCTCCAACTTCACGTCCTTCAGAGACGATATTATCTGAAATCAAATACGAGATACAGAAGCGGCCATCGGTCGGTCACGTCAGATAGAGAAGCGGCCATCGGTCGGTCACGTCAGATAGAGAAGCGGCCATCGGTCGGTCACGTCAGATAGAGAAGCGGCCATCGGTCGGTCACGTCAGATAGAGAAGCGGCCATCGGTCGGTCACGTCAGATAGAGAAGCGGCCATCGGTCGGTCACGTCAGATAGAGAAGCGGCCATCGGTCGGTCACGTCAGATAGAGAAGCGGCCATCGGTCGGTCACGTCAGATAGAGAAGCGGCCATCGGTCGGTCACGTCAGATAGAGAAGCGGCCATCGGTCGGTCACGTCAGATAGAGAAGCGGCCATCGGTCGGTCACGTCAGATAGAGAAGCGGCCATCGGTCGGTCACGTCAGATAGAGAAGCGGCCATCGGTCGGTCACGTCAGATAGAGAAGCGGCCATCGGTCGGTCACGTCAGATAGAGAAGCGGCCATCGGTCGGTCACGTCAGATAGAGAAGCGGCCATCGGTCGGTCACGTCAGATAGAGAAGCAGCCATCGGTCGGTCACGTTAGATAGAGAAGCGGCCATCGGTCGGTCACGTCAGATAAAAAGTTTGTAACATTATTGTTTCAAGTTGTTTATTGATTCTTCTTCCATCGAAGCAGAATGTGTTTTACATTTCAATAGCATGCAAGTCCGTAAAACAACAAAATCGAGTTCAAAGTACACGACCGACATATATGTCTATGTCTGTGAATTCTTTTAGATATTGCAGTACACATGAGTAGTGGAATGTCGAGGAGTTCGGGAACGGCGAGCCGGTCCTGGAGCGGCTAACCCGCAATCCCGGAACCGGGCCTCGGCTCCAGACAAGTGCACTGGTAGTGGAAGCTTCCCAAGGTACGAGCCACCCGCTACTGATCGTCCACAACACTAAAATGGCGTATCGCCAGGATCATCGAACCATATCGGCCGGTCCGTCTCGCGCTCACAAACGTGGAAGTGTTAGTTTTTCCTTTAGCCGAGGTGAAAGAGACAAAAACAAAATCAAACAGAATAATCACCTTCACGGCATACTCCTTCCCAGACTGTTTGTGAACACATCTCCGACACACGGAGTAGGAGCCGTCCCCCAAAATGGGAGAAGACTTGTCCAGGCGATACTTTTGGAAGAACGGAGAGTCCTGCAACATAACAAATTATATATAACAACACAATCAGTTACATAGGGACAGGTTTAGTAACATTTACATTTCGGTTCCGATGGGAATGTTCAGTGACTAAATTTATGTATTCTTATTTTTTTTATATGTGTATTGATGGCTACCAACAATTTGCCACTTGTTCGCTAAACTAAACTTTGGCCTAGTTTAGTACTTTACATTATAATTGAGTGTTTGTAGAGAAGGTGGTACCTTGACGATGAACCCCTTGATGACCTCTTTCTTCCCCGCGTTGGTCTTCAACCAGATGTCCTCCGAGATCGCGTTCTCGGAGAACACGATGCTCGGAGCCACGTACGAGTAACCTGCGACGGACAACCACATCAACATCCCACATATACTTACAGATATAGTGTATCATTTTTTCCATCGAGACCATTTTAAAACAACTCCAAATACCGACTGGGCTATCCACCATATGTGGTGAGTACTAGTTACTGGCAAGGTGGCAAATTGAAATAAAGGCAATTGTCAAAAGAGAACCAAATGCGGTATTAACTAATTATCTAATGTTTGCAGAGTGGCAATATTTCCCACATTTAAATTTAATTTCCCCTAATTCTGTAACAGGTTGTAACAACAGTCTAATACTATAACGCTTCGCTAACTTTTTCATACTCGGACTTTTACATACATACACATACACATCTTCACGCCAGATCCCTTGCGGGGTAGGCAGAGACAATTGAGCGCCACTTGACACGATCACGACATACCTCTTTCGCTTCATCGACGTTCATCAACCTCTTCATACATACCCTTTTGTTACGAAGGCTTTTTAATGCACCTTCAGTCAGTGTTTTATTTATTTGATCGTGATATGTGAGTCTCGGTCTGCCAGGGCCTCTTTCACCCACAACTTATACTATATACTCGGACTCCTATTTGTATTATTTAACTGCAACTTGAATATATGACATACGATTCGGGTCAGCATACTTTATATTTTGAGGTAATTTAAAACTGTTTTGTGAGTGAGCTGAACTGGGTGAGGCGGCCAGATATTACCTATGAAGAGCTTGTCGTGATGTCTGGGCGCGGTGGCGGGAGAGTCTGTGGCCGCCATGTTGGTGAACTCCGTGGAGAAGTTGCACGTGTCCGCCGCGTGCGACAGGCGCGGGACGAACGGGACCGACACCGAGCGGGACCACACCGCCGACCAGTCCACGCTCTGGGGGACAGATATATTATGAAGTCAGAGTCGTAAACAATTTGTACAAAAAAATACTGTTAGTTAAAAAGTTTTATCAGTTAAGCGCCAGCTGACATTCCACTACTGAGCCTCGATTGATACGAAAACTACATATTTTATTTTCCATGTAACTTCGACACTATTAAGAGTAGAAAAGAAGTTGTTTTAATTTATTATTGGACGTTGGTAGAGATCTGCAGACGGAGTACAGTATATGTTGCGAACCTTGAAGAAGGGATGTCTCTTGAGCTCGTCCGCGTCCTCCGGGCCGCCGCCCAGTCTCCGGCGCGGCTCCTTCACCAGCAGCTTGTTGGTGGAGATCTGCAGACGGAGTACAGTATATGTTGCGAACCTTGAAGAAGGGATGTCTCTTGAGCTCGTCCGCGTCCTCCGGGCCGCCGCCCAGTCTCCGGCGCGGCTCCTTCACCAGCAGCTTGTTGGTGGAGATCTGCAGACGGAGTACAGTATATGTTGCGAACCTTGAAGAAGGGATGTCTCTTGAGCTCGTCCGCGTCCTCCGGGCCGCCGCCCAGTCTCCGGCGCGGCTCCTTCACCAGCAGCTTGTTGGTGGAGATCTGCAGACGGAGTACAGTATATGTTGCGAACCTTGAAGAAGGGATGTCTCTTGAGCTCGTCCGCGTCCTCCGGGCCGCCGCCCAGTCTCCGGCGCGGCTCCTTCACCAGCAGCTTGTTGGTGGAGATCTGCAGACGGAGTACAGTATATGTTGCGAACCTTGAAGAAGGGATGTCTCTTGAGCTCGTCCGCGTCCTCCGGGCCGCCGCCCAGTCTCCGGCGCGGCTCCTTCACCAGCAGCTTGTTGATGAAGTCCACGACCTCGGCGCTGCAGTCCCGCGGGTCGGGGTAGCTGCACTTCACGATGCGGCGCGTGATGTCTTGCTGCGAGTTCCTCTCGTCGTTGACGGTGAACGGAGACGCGCCCGTCAGCAACTCGTAGGTCAACACGCCCACGGACCACCAGTCCACGGCCTGGAACAACGTTCAAACTATAAATCAAGATTTACAAGACCGTAATCGTCGGGTCTGGTTGAACTTCTACCGACTTGTGGAATCGTTAACCCTGGTCAGCGTGGCGAGTGTGAACCGAATTATCCAGATATATATAACGTGTTTCAGGAGATGTGCTGTATCATCTGAATTCTAGGGTAAAGTATCAACATAACCCTGAAAGGGATCATCAGGTTGGTGGTAGAATACGCGTTTTTAAAGAAACCGATTCACATTTAGCCAACATTACTTGCGGCCCATCATGTCGAGCTCGTCGATGTCTCTAGCGAAGCAAACTCGAGAAATATGACATTGTGGAGGCAGTGAGTTGTTGGAGCTCAAATGATGATGAAGAGTTGTTACAATTTGTAGACCAAGTGATCACGATTGGACCTTGCCTTCAGTTTGTTAGAGAAGAAATTAACGTGATTGAGTGAAGTTCTGAAGTCAATCGCACGCGAGCGGCCTTGCTGCCGCGACCAAGGTTCGAAGCTCCGCAAGCCAATCTCGGCCTAATGTCGTATAGCATTAAGAGACAATGTTCCGCGAACATTTTTCACTTCCTATGTACAATGTTCACGGTTGTATTTAATATCTAATCTTATAAATCAAACAATACATTATGTTCTTGTTTAACAATTTCGTCAATAAATTATTGGACATACGTACTCTATAAACAAATTAAATATGATATACAAATTATTTACAAAATCAAATAAAAAGGAACTCATTAAATAAAGTACAAAAACATGTAGATAATAGCATTCGCATACAACAGCATTATTCGTAATAGATACTGGCATTGAGAGGGTTTCAATCAATCTTTGTCCAGTCTGAGCGTGCTTTTAAGAACTGTAGTCTATCAAAATTATTTTTGCTATTTCTGTCTTAAATTAGTGAAAGTGAAAATATGCCCAAAATGTCACTCATATCATATCAGTGTCAATGTTTATCGATTCCAGTGACTCCTAACATTTCGAGACTTCGTCAGTTCGCCAAAAAGTGTATAAAGAAGTGGCCTTCATCCGACACCACTGCGCAATCCGCTAACCTACATACTGGCAAACCATTCTGGTAGACACGTAAAGTACAAGGTAACTACTTATTGCACTCGCTCAACTTATAGAGTTAGTTGCACGGCAACATTTGGGTACTTAGGAAGTAATTGTTATGTTTATGCTTGTGTGTGTCTCGAAGGTCATTCAGGTTCTCATGGTGTGGCGTGTCCGGTGGTCGCCCCTTCCTTAGAAGGTCATTGCAGTGGTGGCACGTGTGTCGGGTCCCGGTCCGCACCCTAAGGGCCTGGTTGAGCGGGGGGATGGGTGCTGCTGTGGGGGCCTGGGACCGAGGCCGAACACGTTCAATTTATTGTTCTTAAATTAACAGAGGTTTTTGCGTTTTGTCGACTTTCGGGTTGCACATAGGCATGTAGTCTACCTTAATTCTGACTTGCCTGGTGGGTTACTGCTGTACCAGGTATTGTTTTCTCATAGGTACTGATAACTTAATTTAAAAGGTTATTAATTGATCGTTGTGGTGCAGTTCTGTATATGTTTTATTTTGTAAATCTGATATAGCTGAGTTTTCCTTGCAGATTCCTTTCTCAGTCAGATTAAACATTAACAGGTCACTGGAATTTGCTAAGCTGCTGGTCTTCTGCTAACAGCTTACTTATTGGACCACTTTGCTGCTTAGTCTTCCACTAGCAGGAGTAGAATCATTCAAAATAATTAAATGAATGACGTTTCATAAATGCCTGTAATAGGTTTACGTGAATAAAGATATTTTGACTTTGACTTTTTGACTTTGAGGTATACTATTTACTCCGAAGCGAATTTGGGACTAATTGTTAGCTTTTAAACTCAATAATCAGTAACCAGTTTTATTGATCTATTCAAAATCAAATACAAACAATTTATTACATTGTCGCCTTCTCGCGCTTTTTGTATTGTCACATGACATGGTTAAAATTATTTAAATAATTATTGTTACACTGCTCGATAACACATCAAATGGGCGAAAGAACGAACCGCGAACGCTATCAAATATTATATATCTATTTTTAATTAAATGCTTTTTTTTAGATATGTTGTATAATTTTAATATCTATAAAGGATTCTAATTTAAACAGTGTTTTCATAAACACTTTTGTTTAATTATTTTACAAGCTAAAAGTAACATAAATAAACGTGTGGCCAGCGTGGCGAGTGTAGGCCAAATTGTCCAGATATACATTCTGGGACACTATGTTCATGAGGCTGTAATGATGCTTTTAAATTGTCCAGATATACATTCTGGGACACTATGTTCATGAGGCTGTAATGATGCTTTTAAATTGTCCAGATATACATTCTGGGACACTATGTTCATGAGGCTGTAATGATGCTTTTAAATTGTCCAGATATACATTCTGGGACACTATGTTCATGAGGCTGTAATGATGCTTTTAAATTGTCCAGATATACATTCTGGGACACTATGTTCATGAGGCTGTAATGATGCTTTTAAATTGTCCAGATATACATTCTGGGACACTATGTTCATGAGGCTGTAATGATGCTTTTAAATTGTCCAGATATACATTCTGGGACACTATGTTCATGAGGCTGTAATGATGCTTTTAAATTGTCCAGATATACATTCTGGGACACTATGTTCATGAGGCTGTAATGATGCTTTTAAATTGTCCAGATATACATTCTGGGACACTATGTTCATGAGGCTGTAATGATGCTTTTAAATTGTCCAGATATACATTCTGGGACACTATGTTCATGAGGCTGTAATGATGCTTTTAAATTGTCCAGATATACATTCTGGGACACTATGTTCATGAGGCTGTAATGATGCTTTTAAATTGTCCAGATATACATTCTGGGACACTATGTTCATGAGGCTGTAATGATGCTTTTAAATTGTCCAGATATACATTCTGGGACACTATGTTCATGAGGCTGTAATGATGCTTTTAAATTGTCCAGATATACATTCTGGGACACTATGTTCATGAGGCTGTAATGATGCTTTTAAATTGTCCAGATATACATTCTGGGACACTATGTTCATGAGGCTGTAATGATGCTTTTAAATTGTCCAGATATACATTCTGGGACACTATGTTCATGAGGCTGTAATGATGCTTTTAAATTGTCCAGATATACATTCTGGGACACTATGTTCATGAGGCTGTAATGATGCTTTTAAATTGTCCAGATATACATTCTGGGACACTATGTTCATGAGGCTGTAATGATGCTTTTAAATTGTCCAGATATACATTCTGGGACACTATGTTCATGAGGCTGTAATGATGCTTTTAAATTGTCCAGATATACATTCTGGGACACTATGTTCATGAGGCTGTATTGATGCTTTTAAATTGTCCAGATATACATTCTGGGACACTATGTTCATGAGGCTGTAATGATGCTTTTAAATTGTCCAGATATACATTCTGGGACACTATGTTCATGAGGCTGTAATGATGCTTTTAAATTGTCCAGATATACATTCTGGGACACTATGTTCATGAGGCTGTAATGATGCTTTTAAATTGTCCAGATATACATTCTGGGACACTATGTTCATGAGGCTGTAATGATGCTTTTAAATTGTCCAGATATACATTCTGGGACACTATGTTCATGAGGCTGTAATGATGCTTTTAAATTGTCCAGATATACATTCTGGGACACTATGTTCATGAGGCTGTAATGATGCTTTTAAATTGTCCAGATATACATTCTGGGACACTATGTTCATGAGGCTGTAATGATGCTTTTAAATTGTCCAGATATACATTCTGGGACACTATGTTCATGAGGCTGTAATGATGCTTTTAAATTGTCCAGATATACATTCTGGGACACTATGTTCATGAGGCTGTAATGATGCTTTTAAATTGTCCAGATATACATTCTGGGACACTATGTTCATGAGGCTGTAATGATGCTTTT
Source organism: Tinea semifulvella (assembly GCA_910589645.1). Lineage (NCBI taxonomy): Eukaryota > Metazoa > Arthropoda > Insecta > Lepidoptera > Tineidae > Tinea > Tinea semifulvella. Next base: position 134,907 of record OU342619.1, on the reverse strand, counting down.
AAATTGTCCAGATATACATTCTGGGACACTATGTTCATGAGGCTGTAATGATGCTTTTAAATTGTCCAGATATACATTCTGGGACACTATGTTCATGAGGCTGTAATGATGCTTTTAAATTGTCCAGATATACATTCTGGGACACTATGTTCATGAGGCTGTAATGATGCTTTTAAATTGTCCAGATATACATTCTGGGACACTATGTTCATGAGGCTGTAATGATGCTTTTAAATTGTCCAGATATACATTCTGGGACACTATGTTCATGAGGCTGTAATGATGCTTTTAAATTGTCCAGATATACATTCTGGGACACTATGTTCATGAGGCTGTAATGATGCTTTTAAATTGTCCAGATATACATTCTGGGACACTATGTTCATGAGGCTGTAATGATGCTTTTAAATTGTCCAGATATACATTCTGGGACACTATGTTCATGAGGCTGTAATGATGCTTTTAAATTGTCCAGATATACATTCTGGGACACTATGTTCATGAGGCTGTAATGATGCTTTTAAATTGTCCAGATATACATTCTGGGACACTATGTTCATGAGGCTGTAATGATGCTTTTAAATTGTCCAGATATACATTCTGGGACACTATGTTCATGAGGCTGTAATGATGCTTTTAAATTGTCCAGATATACATTCTGGGACACTATGTTCATGAGGCTGTAATGATGCTTTTAAATTGTCCAGATATACATTCTGGGACACTATGTTCATGAGGCTGTAATGATGCTTTTAAATTGTCCAGATATACATTCTGGGACACTATGTTCATGAGGCTGTAATGATGCTTTTAAATTGTCCAGATATACATTCTGGGACACTATGTTCATGAGGCTGTAATGATGCTTTTAAATTGTCCAGATATACATTCTGGGACACTATGTTCATGAGGCTGTAATGATGCTTTTAAATTGTCCAGATATACATTCTGGGACACTATGTTCATGAGGCTGTAATGATGCTTTTAAATTGTCCAGATATACATTCTGGGACACTATGTTCATGAGGCTGTAATGATGCTTTTAAATTGTCCAGATATACATTCTGGGACACTATGTTCATGAGGCTGTAATGATGCTTTTAAATTGTCCAGATATACATTCTGGGACACTATGTTCATGAGGCTGTAATGATGCTTTTAAATTGTCCAGATATACATTCTGGGACACTATGTTCATGAGGCTGTAATGATGCTTTTAAATTGTCCAGATATACATTCTGGGACACTATGTTCATGAGGCTGTAATGATGCTTTTAAATTGTCCAGATATACATTCTGGGACACTATGTTCATGAGGCTGTAATGATGCTTTTAAATTGTCCAGATATACATTCTGGGACACTATGTTCATGAGGCTGTAATGATGCTTTTAAATTGTCCAGATATACATTCTGGGACACTATGTTCATGAGGCTGTAATGATGCTTTTAAATTGTCCAGATATACATTCTGGGACACTATGTTCATGAGGCTGTAATGATGCTTTTAAATTGTCCAGATATACATTCTGGGACACTATGTTCATGAGGCTGTAATGATGCTTTTAAATTGTCCAGATATACATTCTGGGACACTATGTTCATGAGGCTGTAATGATGCTTTTAAATTGTCCAGATATACATTCTGGGACACTATGTTCATGAGGCTGTAATGATGCTTTTAAATTGTCCAGATATACATTCTGGGACACTATGTTCATGAGGCTGTAATGATGCTTTTAAATTGTCCAGATATACATTCTGGGACACTATGTTCATGAGGCTGTAATGATGCTTTTAAATTGTCCAGATATACATTCTGGGACACTATGTTCATGAGGCTGTAATGATGCTTTTAAATTGTCCAGATATACATTCTGGGACACTATGTTCATGAGGCTGTAATGATGCTTTTAAATTGTCCAGATATACATTCTGGGACACTATGTTCATGAGGCTGTAATGATGCTTTTAAATTGTCCAGATATACATTCTGGGACACTATGTTCATGAGGCTGTAATGATGCTTTTAAATTGTCCAGATATACATTCTGGGACACTATGTTCATGAGGCTGTAATGATGCTTTTAAATTGTCCAGATATACATTCTGGGACACTATGTTCATGAGGCTGTAATGATGCTTTTAAATTGTCCAGATATACATTCTGGGACACTATGTTCATGAGGCTGTAATGATGCTTTTAAATTGTCCAGATATACATTGTGGGACACTATGTTCATGAGGCTGTAATGATGCTTTTAAATTGTCCAGATATACATTCTGGGACACTATGTTCATGAGGCTGTAATGATGCTTTTAAATTGTCCAGATATACATTCTGGGACACTATGTTCATGAGGCTGTAATGATGCTTTTAAATTGTCCAGATATACATTCTGGGACACTATGTTCATGAGGCTGTAATGATGCTTTTAAATTGTCCAGATATACATTCTGGGACACTATGTTCATGAGGCTGTAATGATGCTTTTAAATTGTCCAGATATACATTCTGGGACACTATGTTCATGAGGCTGTAATGATGCTTTTAAATTGTCCAGATATACATTCTGGGACACTATGTTCATGAGGCTGTAATGATGCTTTTAAATTGTCCAGATATACATTCTGGGACACTATGTTCATGAGGCTGTAATGATGCTTTTAAATTGTCCAGATATACATTCTGGGACACTATGTTCATGAGGCTGTAATGATGCTTTTAAATTGTCCAGATATACATTCTGGGACACTATGTTCATGAGGCTGTAATGATGCTTTTAAAATTTCTTTTAAACTGCAAATAAGACCAGTACCTACTCGTAATGTAGAAAAACATACAAATTGTGACAATTGTCATATGGATTCCAGCATTGTTCGATTGTTGTATCGGGAGCAAGGTTGTCGCGCCGGTCTACAGGAATGAATTGCCGGCCGCGAGTACAGTTTGTGCACTTAGCATTGTTCCAGTGCACCATTGCGCACTACCGATCACGTTACTACACTCTTTATAATTAACTAACTGCGTTAAATGTTTTAGGAAAAGGCTTCTCTCTGCGATCCGCCAAGGTTTTGTTGTCTGTACCTCTTATAAACTTGTTTGTACCTATTGCTGTCGGACACAAGTAGGATTAGGAGTCCAGGTGTTTCGTTGTACAAATTATATATATTGTACAACTCTGTAGTGGTGACTTGTTGCCAAATATTAAATGGTGCATCCGATATAATGCAAGCACATTTTTCCATTGGTCTTAAAACAGAAATAAATTATCAAGACGGTTACCAAAATTTACAAAAACTTAAATTAGGCCAAAAAACGCGTGTAGATGGCTTATTCTTTACTATAATTGTCACGTCCATAACATCTAGCCAAACCGGCATTGTAATAGGGAATAGAGAATTTCACAAATATTTGATTTGTAAGTGTCTTTTCCACACCCCCAATATACATAATGTCGGCCATTTTCGTCACACAGTCGACCAAGCAGTCCTTACCACTTAAATATTACATTTAGTTATTTGGTAGAGTCCAAAAAGTGTAGCATGTTAACATGAATATAATTTAGTAATCGATTGCCGGAATTAGGTTAGTTGATTTAGGTAACCCGGCTACTCGGCGGCATACATGTCGCCACCCAGGAACTTCAAACCAATGTTACATCGTTTGCAATGTCATGATTTAGCTGCGGAGAGACAGGCTGGTGATAGTAACTAAATACATGTTTCAATCTTTGATTAAAACGAAATGATTCTCAGTCAGATTAAACATTAACAGGTCACTGGAATCTGCTAAGCTGCTGGTCTTCTGCTAACAGCTTACTTATTGGACCACTTTGCTGCATAGTCTTCAACTAACAGCAGTTGAATCATTCAACATAATTAAATTAATGACGTGTCACAAATGCGTGAATTTAAATATTTTAACTCTTATCTACCTAACTTTAGACAGAGATGAATTTTACTAAAACAAATCTCTGATTAAAATATTTAATAATGTATAATTTTATTTCCAATAAGAGACTACATTTTTCAAAAATGAACTCAAGACTTTTTATCATATTGGGACGCATAGATAGTTAGGAATGCATAGATGCGCGCGTGTGGCATGGCTCACTACTGATCTCGCTACCGATTCAAGTGTGTCAGTTAGGAATGCATAGATGCGCGCGTGTGGCATGGCTCACTACTGATCTCGCTACCGATTCAAGTGTGTCAGTTAGGAATGCATAGATGCGCGCGTGTGGCATGGCTCACTACTGATCTCGCTACCGATTCAAGTGTGTCAGTTAGGAATGCATAGATGCGCGCGTGTGGCATGGCTCACTACTGATCTCGCTACCGATTCAAGTGTGTCAGTTAGGAATGCATAGATGCGCGCGTGTGGCATGGCTCACTACTGATCTCGCTACCGATTCAAGTGTGTCAGTTAGGAATGCATAGATGCGCGCGTGTGGCATGGCTCACTACTGATCTCGCTACCGATTCAAGTGTGTCAGTTAGGAATGCATAGATGCGCGCGTGTGGCATGGCTTACTACTGATCTCGCTACCGATTCAAGTGTGTCAGTTAGGAATGCATAGATGCGCGCGTGTGGCATGGCTCACTACTGATCTCGCTACCGATTCAAGTGTGTCAGTTAGGAATGCATAGATGCGCGCGTGTGGCATGGCTCACTACTGATCTCGCTACCGATTCAAGTGTGTCAGTTAGGAATGCATAGATGCGCGCGTGTGGCATGGCTCACTACTGATCTCGCTACCGATTCAAGTGTGTCAGTTAGGAATGCATAGATGCGCGCGTGTGGCATGGCTCACTACTGATCTCGCTACCGATTCAAGTGTGTCAGTTAGGAATGCATAGATGCGCGCGTGTGGCATGGCTCACTACTGATCTCGCTACCGATTCAAGTGTGTCAGTTAGGAATGCATAGATGCGCGCGTGTGGCATGGCTCACTACTGATCTCGCTACCGATTCAAGTGTGTCAGTTAGGAATGCATAGATGCGCGCGTGTGGCATGGCTCACTACTGATCTCGCTACCGATTCAAGTGTGTCAGTTAGGAATGCATAGATGCGCGCGTGTGGCATGGCTCACTACTGATCTCGCTACCGATTCAAATGTGTCAGTTAGGAATGCATAGATGCGCGCGTGTGGCATGGCTCACTACTGATCTCGCTACCGATTCAAGTGTGTCAGTTAGGAATGCATAGATGCGCGTGTGTGGCATGGCTCACTACTGATCTCGCTACCGATTCAAGTGTGTCAGTTAGGAATGCATAGATGCGCGCGTGTGGCATGGCTTACTACTGATCTCGCTACCGATTCAAGTGTGTCAGTTAGACCTAGTTTGATAGTGTCACGCCTATTGTTCTCGTACCGTATCTTACCCTTTTATTTAAATTTTTAACTACAATAAAAGAGGAACAAGTACTTATGTTAAAAGTTTGAGCGTTATCTATTCACGAAATGTCGCTACGAAGGGACGTTTATAGACACAGACTATCTACCGTTTATAGACACAGACTATCTACCGTTTATAGACACAGACTATCTACCGTTTATAAACACAGACTGTCTACCGTTTATAGACACAGACTGTCTACCGTTTATAGACACAGACTATCTACCGTTTATAGACACAGACTATCTACCGTTTATAGACACAGACTATCTACCGTTTATAGACACAGACTGTCTACCGTTTATAGACACAGACTATCTACCGTTTATAGACACAGACTATCTACCGTTTATAGACACAGACTGTCTACCGTTTATAGACACAGACTATCTACCGTTTATAGACACAGACTATCTACCGTTTATAGACACAGACTGTCTACCGTTTATAGACACAGACTATCTACCGTTTATAGACACAGACTATCTACCGTTTATAGATCCCGCCAATCGGCGTGTTTTACTTTGCTTAAAACTCTACGTATTTGCGTGAACGCAGTGACGCGCCCTACTGACCTTCTTCTTTGGATACCGTAATCCTAATTACTTGCGCCCGAATGCGTTCAGAAAAAATATACTACGCGATATGAAGTCGGGCACAATGTGATACAAGATGGACTTTAAGTCGGGCACAATGTGATACAAGATGTTAAGTTAAGACTTGTACTGAAACGAGTTGCAAGGCGTCGAATGCTGACGGTACAATATAATAGTTTGAAATAAAACTGACACATTTTACGCTATGTTGAACTTTACTCGTATCAATTACAGGGTAGCTCTGAAATCGCTAAATATTCTAACCTTCATCGATTCTTTATAGGATATTTTGTGTTCAAGAGAAAAAATATGATTTAGATTTAAAAAACGAGTATTACAATATCGGATAAATAGATGTTCTGGTAATATGGAGTATCGTCAACCAAGTAGGTAATTGTTGTAATAAGTATTTTATGTATTTCCTAACTTAACAAGGTTTAACGCTTTTGCACCCCTCTCGCTCGCACAATCCTACATTTAAATAAAAAAATAAATAAACTGTAGTCTATTAACTTAATGAGGTATAAAATTACGGACATTTGGGATATACAGTGTAAACTCTATATAGCGACACTGAAGGGACTGTGCACTTTATGGCGTTATAGAGAGTTATGGAGATGGAATCATTGTATGGAAGACAAGCTAAACCAACCAAAGCCAATTGTTTTTTTTTAATTCGTATGGATTACCATGAACCCAATACTTAGGCTTTAGGGAGTTTGTCGTTAAATCGAGTGATGTTACATGGGGGTTACACTGTATATTAATCTTATAAATATTTGTTTTAGTAAAATAGAGGGAAATCATTATAAATGTTTTTCTCTGTCTAAAATGAGGTTTATGAAAGTAAACATTTGTCCAAAACCTCAGTAAATTCATTTCCTAGAAATTTGATAGACTACATTCTCAAAAGTGCAATCAGACTTGTTCAATATTTTTAAATGCAAGTGCACGCGAGAGGGATACAAACCCCTTACAAGACCAAGATTTAAAATGAAAATATATCTTCTCTGCACTTTCTTAATAATCTTAAACATTTTCTACCTATTAAGGCAAGTATAATGTATAATAATAATATTTGGTGTATTGGTATAAGTAGCATATATGTATGTATATACATATGTGCATTATTGTATAGCAATATAGTTAAACTGTAGAATTTAATACAATTTAGGATCTACCTTTCAATAATGTGCTCATGTTGTCCCCATGGTTGGCTAGGATAGAATGTCTAGCGGCTAAGATTTAAATAAATAATAAACAAAATTAGATGAAGGAGCAGAACGAGAGCGACTGACGTCAGACAAGAAATATTAGATGAAGGAGCAGAACGAGAGCGACTGACGTCAGACAAGAAGTATTAGATGAATGAGCAGAACGAGAGCGACTGACGTCAGACAAGAAATATTAGATGAAGGAGCAGAACGAGAGCGACTGACGTCAGACAAGAAATATTAGATGAAGGAGCAGAACGAGAGCGACTGACGTCAGACAAGAAATATTTGATGATGGTCGCAACAAAACATCCAGAATGTTATAGTACCTGTTATTGTGATAGACAACTTATCGCCAAATCATATTATCTCTCGAGCACGATACTATCAGCAGGTTAACGAAAACTATTTCCGAAGTCCAGTTGCTAAGCCAAAGCTATTTCCTTTGCCATTCTGGTAACGACAAGTTTACATTTCTCTCCGTATAAATATTTAACACTATTATTATGGTAACATGTAAATTGCATTATTGGTTTAACTTGTTCCTTTACACTTTCTAACTTTATCCCTATATAATTATGTCTTAAAATCTGTTCGTTTCCTGAATAAATAATAAAAGTATTCTAAGAATATCTAACTGATGCACACGCAAATGGATCTAGTAAACCATAGGATCGCTGATCTGTCAGTGTCACCAGCCATTGCGTATTTAAATTGTAATTTTCAAAATGTAAATCCAGGTTTAAATTGATAAAGAGATGATAAAATAGACAGCAGATGGACAGTTGGTTCGTTCCAGAAGTCCAAGGTGTTGTTTTTGTGATACGTAGTGTAGTGGTGTCCACCCTTGAAGAGGCCGCGGTAAGTCGGTCAGTGTGTCAGCGCGGAACCACTTCGAACCTAATATAATAACACTATAATATTCCTTAAGATTTACATTATTTGGATTATATTGGATTATATATATTTAAATAATAAACGTATAATTAATCTCGCAGAGAGATCCCAGTCTTACTAATACCAAATCACAAATATCAAAAATCCAACAAATTACATTAGCTCTCATGGACTCGTCTAAAACCGTATTCTGAAGGGCTCATTTGGATCGAGCAGCCAAGATCTGGGACGAAGTTGAAATGATTCGCACAAACTATGGTATTTAACGGTAAAGTTTGGAGTAATACAAAGATTCAAAGATTTTTGTTGCGAAAAATGGTTTTTGAACATTTGCCAAAATGGAGATGGAACTATCTGCATCGTCGGCGACATGATGCTTGTGCTTCTCTAGATATTAGTTTCTCATTTGAAGTGTTACAAACGTCGAATAGCTATTTAACTGGGTAATTGCGAATGTCAGTGGGCCAAGGATAGTTCACCATTAAAATGTATGTCGCTAGCTAATTGAACCTTGTGCATGACATTGTCATTCAATTGCACTTCTGGATGACAAATTGAGAAAGTAATGACAAATGTAGAGAGAAATTACATTTACTGTTAAAATATTGTCAATGTCAAACTTGCAGAAACTAAATTAGAGGTCATTTACTAAAACAAAAAGAGATAATTTAATAAATTTTCTTTTTCAAAATGTTATCCTTCTCCAAATATGTATTCCAATAATAATATTGTATGGTATTGTTGACTTATACCACTATTGTGGTGGTGGATGTGTCCTAAAGTGGTGGATTAGCGGCATCGGGTCGTGAGTGAAGCAACAGTGTAAGTGAGTCAGTGAGTCAGTGGGTCACGGCCGAGTCTATTATCTTCACGGTTTTATCAATATCTAACTGTCGTTAGGGCCAACTACTGTAAAACAATATTACAGGTTAAGAATTTTGGCAACTTTACTACCATATTAAGAAATTGCTGGATTATTGAGATGGGACGGTAAGGGCCAACAAGGGAACCATTATAGTTACAGGAAAACGTTCTGATATTCTAAATTGCATTTACAGATTTTACAAATATAATAATAATATATAATAATAAAAACGTTTATTGACTTAAAAACCTAGATACATCAATCAGTAAATACGGGGATCCCTGTACTATGACCCAGAAGGTCTGTGATACAGGGAGCCCCACCATAAATGTACAGTCAGCAAGAAAATAGTAAAAATATTAATCCATCCTGTAAATGATTATGTATTACCATATGCAAAAAGCTACTAATTGCTAAAGTTTCATAGTTAAAAATATTAATCCATCCTGTAAATGATTATGTATTACCATATGCAAAAAGCTACTAATTGCTAAAGTTTCATAGTTAAAAATATTAATCCATCCTGTAAATGATTATGTATTACCATATGCAAAAAGCTACTAATTGCTAAAGTTTCATAGTTAAAAATATTAATCCATCCTGTAAATGATTATGTATTACCATATGCAAAAAGCTACTAATTGCTAAAGTTTCATAGTTAAAAATATTAATCCATCCTGTAAATGATTATGTATTACCATATGCAAAAAGCTACTAATTGCTAAAGTTTCATAGTTAAAAATATTAATCCATCCTGTAAATGATTATGTATTACCATATGCAAAAAGCTACTAATTGCTAAAGTTTCATAGTTAAAAATATTTTTTTTTTACTGAAATCGGTTAATTTAGCCTTAGCTAAACAAAGCAAACAAAAAACTTGAAATTATTATAATGTTTTTGTTAAAATGAAACTCTTAAAAAAAACTATCTTATTTAAATAAAGATTGACAGCAAACTTGAACCAAGTTATTTGGTAAATATAAAATGTTATAGAATAGAGTGAGACAAAACATTCATAAATTCAACGTTTGGTGTAGGACTCTTTGTCATAATGATATAACATGAATTCTCAATCTTGAATAAAATTATAACGTTGACACATTCCCACACGATGAGGTTCTAAGAAGTTTGGGAACATTTCCTCAAGTCTTTAACCTCTGCCACAGTCTACAACATATAGTAGCTCAAACCATTTTTTATTATTTTTAACAAAACGTACGTAAAAAAGTGATTCTCAGTAGTACATGCCAGGATTCGAACCGCGAATTTTTTTTTTGTTTAATAAGTTCTTGAGCCTAAACCTGAGCGGTACAGCTGAGGAAACAAACATAGAAGATTAAGGGGTGATGCAGCAGTACCAATCGACCGATCAAACACAACAGTGAAACATTCTGAGAATTCGTTCATAAGATGCAAGCAATGCAATGTTTAGAGCTTCCTCGACGAAGAAACCATAATGGCTCACGTAATGTTAAGTAATTCAAGAATATGTACCTAGTTGTTGTTGTAAACAATAATCCGGAACTAAATGTAGTAGGTATGTGACATTATTGTAGGTTTCGTTCTACACTTACTGAGCACCAACTTAACTAGGTAATACCTTATGCGACGCACACAGATGGGAGGATCAGCGCAGTTATAGATACTACCTACTGCCCGGTACCTTATGCGACGCACACAGATGGGAGGATCAGCGCAGTTATAGATACTACCTACTGCCCGGTAATACCTTATGCGACGCACACAGATGGGAGGATCAGCGCAGTTATAGATACTACCTACTGCCCGAGTGTCTAATTAAATCCTACATATTTGAAAAAAATGTCTCATAATACTACTGACACGCAATGTACATTAAAGATACTGAACCCTACCCGGGTTACCACTAGGGTGTCGCAAAAGAGCTAATGTGGTGAATTCCTTTGCCGAGAAGTGGCTTCTCTGAGCGTGTTCTACCGGCTATATAACTCTATAACCTAATCTCTTCCTCTCCGTTCCGCAACCGAACCACACGCACAGGTCAGAATATGCACCCAGCCACCATCCCTACGCGTGTGTATAAACTAATCTGTCGCACGATGTGGAAGGCTTTTCCATCCTTTTTGTTTCCACTTTTCTATAACCGGCCATCAAACCGGCATAGTGTTAGGGACTGATGTCAGTCATAAGTGTCCTAAAATTCATGGTCCTTGTGCGCCACTTATCATCAGGTGGGCGCATTAGTCACATGTCGTGTTAGATTAAAAAAAAAACTCATTCTGCTTTTTAATTTTTAAGACTGTACTCGTAGATTCCTAAATATGTTAAACAAAGGTGTTTTTTTAATAGTTAAAACAGCCTTGATCTAGGTCTATCTAGATATTTTAAGGTAAATAATAAACACTTGTGTCGTAAAGTTTCAAACTTTCTCTTAGGGAATACCAAAGCACTGAAATGTCATTAAATGTACTCGTAGTTTACGTGGATTACTGACGGGGGAAACTTGTTTCTGCATTCTCTTACATTTGGGATCATCATAAGTGCAGCCCCTAGGACACAGCGTCCTAGAAGTCCACTGCTGGAGATGGGCCTTCCAGAACATATATCTAGAGAATTTGGAGAAGCGCCACGCTGGCCAGACGGCTTGGCGAGGATATGATATCTATTTTTTATGACAATTAATTTTATAAGATTTTACAAGTTGGTATTAGTTTTAACGGCGACGGCTTAACGTGCTCTCCTCCTCACGGGAACGATGATGTTGTAAATTTATGACACCAATACGTAAGAAAAGTGTATGTATCATTGGTACATGCCGGGTTGTTACACCCGAGCCACCACCGCGCCGAACATTTGGGATCGTTTTTGCAACTAGTTGAAACACAATAGTTAAATTGTGATCAATCGTAATTATTATTATTTAAAGCAGCTATTTACTATTTATCGAAAGTTAATGAACACAAAAGACTTTGCTGCTAGTTTGTAATAGTTTAACAAAGTTAGTCTTCAAAAATAATATAAAGAGCTGACAGAGTGACGGAGTTCATCGACCCCCAAACTAATAATAGGTTTGTAGGTATATGCTGGTCTAGAAAATGGGATGTTTCTTAAGTATCCTATATATTTTAGACCTTTTCGGATCACGACCGTATCCCTTTCAGGGTGTTCAGAAACCACGTCTTTAAAGACGCAGTTTAGTTAACGTTACCATAACTCCATCATGACAGGTGGCAAGCTCGTCGATAAAATATATTATTGTGTCCGGACCAGGAATCAAACCCGGCAACTCAGCATTTAAATCCACAGGCTTAACTGCTAGACCACGGAGGTAGTTTAACTAAAGTTTTAAATAAATATAACAAGTATTACACAACTTATTGTAACTCTCGGTATAACTGGAAGCAGGAAGAGGTCAGCACAATCAAAGAGTGGTACAAAGTTGACGGCAGACGGAACTGTTCCCGGTGCCCCTCGGCCGCAGTACCGACTCTGTGTCTCGGTCGCACGGCACACAACCAACCAGGTTTCACTTTTGTTACTTACTTTCACTGCTAACGGTCCACACCTCTACACACAAATCTAAGCTCTACAACTCCAGCAATAAGGAATACAATAGCGTGTCCTCGTAAGCGTAACTAAATCAAATTGCAGAATAAGTTGGCTTTCTTAAAAAAAGTTCAAAATTGTATCCGAATGAGTCAAACACAACTCCTCAGGTACCACTCTCTGGTATTTTAATAACTTGCGGCACTTACGAGTACTTCCATTTGGGCTAAACTCTGATACACACAATGTACGCTACCAATTTGAAAAAATCATTAATATCAACAAAATTAACTGACAATATACAAATAATAACAATAAAGTGTTTATTCATTAAATAAGTGATACAACTGCCTCCGTGGTCTAGCGGTCGAGGCCGTGGATTTAAACGCGGAGGTACCGAGGTCGATTCCTGGTACGGCGCTCTCCCCGTTACTAATAAGGACATGTTTTAAATGTAACTTATTTACGAAAGCTTTCAATTACAGAAGAGACTGAGGTGGATATAATTGGAGTAGCAAAATGTTGAAGCAACAAGAGTAACGATCATAATAGTGAAGGTCATACGAGTGTGGACAAAACTTTAGAATGTTTTGAAAGACCCATCTCCAACAGGGCAGGTGTTCTAGGGGCTGGGATGATTCTACAATGGCGTTACAGAATTGGGGGTGTTTCTAACATTGTATCTGATTAGCTTTTAGTATTAAGGTTCTGAAATTACTTTGTTAATTTCGTGCTGTCAACTCCAATATATTTATTTGTGTATGTATTTATGGTAAAGTCATATTAAGGCTGAGTTGCACCAAAAATGAAGTCACTGTAATTGTATGTATCAACCCAGCCTTAGTGCACGTATTTTGTGACAACTCATTGTGAGGAATATTCACTACTTTTAATGTTCCGCATTCATTCGACACCGAGTGTTGTAATATGACATCACACTGTAGAAGCGCCTGCCAGTATACCCTAACTACTTGGCCATTTTGAATAAACAAAAACTGGTGTATTTGTTTACTCGTGCTGGACAGAGAGAGAGGGCCTTCCAGAATTTGTCCTGCACTCATATATATTAACAACTTACTTATATTAAAGAATTCTTCTCAGCCTCTATTGAGGCTAACAAAGTATTTGCAATGTTACTAAACTCTCAGAATTAGCAATAGGATCTGTCGATATACATTGCGTGTTATGTTTCCGAAGCTCAAGTTTGGTTGAATGAGAAGGCGCAATGCGTCGCAGGATGAAAGTACCCGCTCTCGCATAACGGTTGTGTGATCCGCTAAGTTACGTGGCTCCAACATCATAGAGCCACTTCCCAAACACACGCGGCTCTGTGTTCATCATCGTCACGTTCACTAAATATTTCTTTTATTGTAATTGTTTGTGGCAGTTTTTTTTTAATACAGGCATTATATAATATATGACATATTTACAGGGGAGTCAAACACTGTTATAATTAAATTTATAAATTCTTATGACCAATTACTAATTAGATCATAAAGTTCATTACATTGAATTCAAAATAAATGTTTCACACCCAGCACATAAGTCAAATCGACTTGCACAGTATTGTTTGCTAAGCGATTATTTTCTACTTTATTTCCGTAGATAATTGAAGAAAAATAATTACAAGAGCGGTAGTTTGTCGGTTGTAAAAACGATTCAAATCTAAAATAGTCGCGGTTCGAACCCCGGTCTGTACCAATGAGAAATACACTTTTCTTACGTACACAATCGGCAATCTCGGTCCCGGTTTCACTAATAACAAACTTGACAAATTATTTTTAGTTCCAGTTTTTGTATTAGTTAATTGTCATTGAAATTGAGATCAAGTCCTCGCTGACTCGTGTGGCCAGCGCAAGAGTGGCCAAAACCTCCAGATATCTGGCACCAGGTTCTGAAAGGCGCATCTTTAGCATTGGAGTTCCAGGTACTAGGAGTTAGCACAATATATTACAGATTCACAAATATTTATATTTGCTACTTTTAAAATAACATTTTCAAGATTGTGATGTTCCATTAATATCATACAAGTAAATCCCTTTCATGGATATATTTAATATTCTTAAATGTAATGGCCATACTCGAATAGTCTTGAAATTGTAACGGTTGGGGAGGAAGGTGGAATGTGCACGCGTGCGAAGTCGCGGGCAAAAACGGTATCCGTCATGTATTGATAGTGCATTGCGCATTCGTTATAGCGTGCGGAGTGTTGCATGCGACCTCACCTGTCTCTCTCGCCCCCTCCGTGCGGTGGATGCAGGCGCGAGCGAGACAACACACAGTACCCACGTGCGTACAACTCGTGCAGAAAAGAAATGGACTCAATAACAAGTGCATGATTACCTCGCGAGGTGCTAACACAAACAAAGGAATTGTTCAAGCGAGAGACAAACATTATTCACTTTTAAACCTGCTTCAAATACTCGTCTTATTAATTTAAAAATCGATTACACAACTAACAGATTAGTGACTACCATTAAAAACTATGCTTAAATATTAAGTAGGTAGTTAATGAGTTTGGTTGAAGATCCAAAAGGTTGCGAATTTGGACAACAACTGGTTCCGCTCTCATTGCTACAGTTTGGGAGCTTTCTCTTCCGACAAGTATCTCCAATTCTCTACATTCGGTAACTTATTATTACGTTACGTTAGGAAAAACGATATAGTAACAAGTTTGTTTTATAAACATTCATTTTACAATTTGTTACTAATCAGAACTTTATATGGCATTCTAACTAGCCCCCAAACTTTATCGATCAGACTGTACAGTCACAGCTTGGTGCAGTTTTGCTAATTTTGTTATAAGAAAAAGTCAAATATAATCTAAAGAAAAAGTAAAATCGTAACAAACAAATAACTAGAATTTAACAGAATTGTTTGAAGATAATAAGTAGCACTCGCTTTGAGTAGAAGATCGAGAGTAATTCAAAAAGAACACAGCTTAATGCAAAACAATATATTTATACGTTAATGGTTACATATCGCTAGACACAACGTAGCTACGATTCTGAAGCTGGGTTGTACCAATACGAAGTCTCTGTAAATGTCGGTTATCTAAAGTTAGTTTTCCACTGACGATTTATTATTATTATTGATCGATTAGATTAAAGTAAATACGAGTAAGGTGTAGAGAAGTTCCGAACAGAATGGAAGCACTTTACTGCAATGGTATTTTATTAAGTTTTTGTGTCGAGGATTGCGATCGCATTCGATTGTATCTGGTTTGGCTTTGCTTTCACAACGTATGTAAATGTGTTTTTATTTTCCACGAGTTTGGAGGAACCTCTAAACTGAACACGATTGTCGTTAAAGATGAGGCCCGATAATTTGCTTCATGGACTATGACTGCTACTATCGATGACGGAATTTTATTAATTTTAAGAAAATCCTTATCATAATGATTTCAATTTCATTCAGTATGTTGGTAACATATTGGCATTTTGTGAAAAGTCATAATTATAATTAATTCTAAAACATGCTAGCAAATATCCTAATGAGGAAGAACTGGTACGGTACCGCTGTACCAGGTGCGGTACAACTGTACCAGGTATTGTATTCTCATAGGTGAACTTGAAACATATTTATTTATAGTTGTTATGTAATTCAAAGTCAAAGTCAAAATATCTTTATTCACGTAAACCTATTACAGGCATTTGTGAAACGTCATTAATTTAATTATTTTGAATGATTCTACTCCTGCTAGTGGAGGACTAAGCAGCAAAGTGGTCCAATAAGTAAGCTGTTAGCAGAAGACCAGCAGCTTAGCAAATTCCAGTGACCTGTTAATGTTTAATCTGACTGAGAAAGGAATCTGCAAGGAAAACTCAGCTATATCAGATTTACAAAATAAAACATATACAGAACTGCACCACAACGATCAATTAATAACCTTTTAAATTAAGTTATCAGTACCTATGAGAATACAATACCTGGTACAGCAGTAACCCACCAGGGTAAGGTAGACTACATGCCTATGTGCAACCCGAAAGTCGACAAAACGCAAAAACCTCTGTTAATTTAAGAACAATAAATTGAACGTGTTCGGCCTCGGTCCCAGGCCCCCACAGCAGCACCCATCCCCCCGCTCAACCAGGCCCTTAGGGTGCGGACCGGGACCCGACACACGTGCCACCACTGCAATGACCTTCTAAGGAAGGGGCGACCACCGGACACGCCACACCATGAGAACCTGAATGACCTTCGAGACACACACAAGCATAAACATAACAATTACTTCCTAAGTACCCAAATGTTGCCGTGCAATTCCGTTAACAAACTTATATATTAGTTAATAAAATAATAAACACATAATAGTAACTAAATGTTACATAAAAAATAATTATATTATAATAATAAGGTAATAAAAAATATTACTGTATCACAATAAACAGTATTTACTAATTAGTCAATAATGTATTAGTAACTAATTGTTACATTCAAAATATTTCTACATAATAACTGTAAAGTTAATCAAAAATAAAAATAGATTATTAAAAAAGAACCTAATGTTCTATTAACTAATTCTCTAATGTTCTGCATTTGTTTCATTTGTAAATCTGATATAGTAGATAAATTAAGTTAAATGTTAAGATACATTGTTCCTATTAATATTAATAATAATAATAAATTTGACTAAGTACAATATTTTATTTTTATGTTTTTAGAGGTGTTTCATATTTTTTATTAAGTTTTTTGTATGTATAAACTTAGAATTTAATTTAATTTAATTTGATTTTATTTTTATTATCCATTATTTCCTACCACTTGTATTTTGTGCATGTTGTGGCACCTAAAGGTGGTACATTTATCGTCGAATCAATGTCCTAGTTTTTAAGTAAGTAATAATGTAACCGACCACTGGTTGTCCTTAAATATATAGTTTTCCTACTACCAGGTCACTAAAATCTGATAAAATGCTCATTTTCTGCTAACAACTTACTCTTTAGAACACTTCGCTGCTCAGTCTTCCTGTAGCAGGAGGAGAATCATTCGAAATAATGTTATATTGCAAAGGCTGTAAATTTTCCCACGAATAAATAAATAAATAAATAAATATCTGACCGACAAAGGATAAGAAACATCGGCGGCTGAATGAATATAATTATTAAATGACAATGTATGTTATGGAATTGTTCTCACTCCACAACACTTTAATAATATACGATACAAGTACCACCACTAGGATCTCGTCTGATTCGATGAAGATTACGTGCTGGGTAGCACCAAGATCAAGTTACTTAAATTCGATTTGATGTCTATTGTTTTAGTTCTACAGGCTAACTGTTAAATACACATATTGTAACTGCTTTTAGAATCTACAATAAGTTTTGTAGGCGGTTAACATACATTATATTTATATGAATTCCGGACGTTAGTTCGCCCGTCCTCCTCGTTCACAACGAAAGATGATATAACGTTGGCGCTACAAGATTAATAATGAGACTATAGGGCTTCCCTAATGTAATGTGAAATAGTTTGTTACCGGAAGATTGAGTTCTTTCAAGCTCGATCGAGTTATTATTTGATCCCGCGACCTCCCACATCGAGTCTCGGTATAGGAAACCGACCTCTAGTCCGCAGACAATACGGCTCAGTATGATGCGGCACTGGAAACTTTCACTGCAGCAATAAGGCCAGCGATGTAACGATTCCATTGTAACTTGTGGGCTACGAATTTGGCAAACTTACTGTTAACTTAAGCTATTTTTTTTCCAAAGCGGACGTACATTTGTCACACTTTAAATTGTAGTCCATACTCCGTGATTTTGTATGATCTTATTTTTTTTTGCTTCTCTCTACAGTCCAAATAAATAATATTATGAACCTTTTAAATATATTTTTACATTCATATAGATACCTACACTATTTTAGAGAAAAATAGAACAAAAAAAATTACTTCATTAATATATGTCCAAAATGTTTGTAATTCTATTTCCTAGACTACATTTCTCAAAAGCACACTCAGACGTCAAATTAAGAAATACCTACATACATACATACATATCTTCACGCCAGATCCCTTGCGGGGTAGGCAGAGACAATTGAGCGCCATTTGACACGATCACGACATACCTCTTTCGCTTCGTCGACATTCATTAACCTCTTCATACATGCCCTTTGGTTACGAAGACTTTTTAATGCACCTTCAGTCAGTGTTTTATTTATTTGATCGTGATATGTGAGTCTCGGTCTGCCAGGGCCTCTTTTACCCACAACTTTCGCATTATATATCTGGTTCGTCAATCTTTCATCGCTCATCCTTTCAACATGCCCGAACCATCGTAGCATGCTTTTCCTTATTTTTGTCCCTATGCTTTCCTTCATACCAACCCTTTTCCGTATTTCGACGTTACGTATGCGGTCCGCCAAAGTGACGCCACATATCCGCCGCAACGACCGCATTTCTACTGCATTAACCCTACTCTCATGCGTATTGTGACATATCCACGTTTCGCTTCCATACATCAGTGTTGGTACCAACATGGCATTGTGTATGGCGAGCCGAGCTTTGTCACTGACATTTCGACTGCCGATCAGTGACCCCAGGGCACCGTTAACACTATTTCCCGCGTTCACTCTTCTTTCAACGTCCCTATCGTACTTCCCATCCGCAGTGAAAACACTGCCCAGATATATAATTTCATTTACTTGTTCTAGAGTTTCATCATCAATCTTTATCGTCACGGTTGTCATCCTTCTTCTTTCAAACACTAGTACCTTGGTTTTTCTCGCATTCAAACGGAGTCCTTTTTCTGCACATCCCTCCTTCATTCTTGTGACTAGTGATTGCAGTTGTTGTTCGGACGATGCCATAAGAACAGCATCATCTGCATAAAGCAGGCAGTTCACCACTAGATCACTCATCTTTATCCCACAGTCACTCTCTCTCACTCTTTTTAGGCATTTGTCGAGATATAGAGTGAATAATCTAGGAGAAAGCACACAACCCTGTTTGACGCCCATTTGGGATTCAAAGCAAGGCGACATACCCCCCTCCACCCGCACACAAGCTTTGCAGCCCTTGTACAGGGACTGTATAGCTTGTAGCAGTTTGTCATTCACTCCATACTCCGGCAATATGTCCCAAAGCTTCTTTCTTACAACTCTATCAAAAGCCTTTTCCAAATCCACAAAAGCACAGAAAACCTTCTGGTTTAAGGCCAAAAACTTCTCTGTGATATTGCGGAGCGAAAAGACTTGGTCAGTGCATCCTCTTCCAGGTCTAAAGCCTCCTTGTGCCTCCCATAAAAGACCTTCAGTCTTCTCTTGCAAGCGTTTCGTGAGAATCTTGCCATACATCTTGCTCGCCAAACTGATCAAACTAATCGCTCGGTAGTTGGCACAGTCCAATCTAGCATATCCTATCGAGCATATTCAAATGGTATGAAAGAGTGTATCTGTAATATTGTCCAGGATGGTGTCGCCATGTGTTTCCTATATTTCTATTCTGTTTCCATTAGATAAGATAACGACACCACCCCCTATTTAGCCAGAAATTACTAATCTGTCGGCGTTTCAACACTTTCCTGACCGCATTAAAAATAAGGGCGTTTTACTGATCTATGGAAGACGGTTTTTGTTGGTCCGCTTTTATTTGTAGCTTTCCAAGAAATACTTCAATATTTTGTCCTTAGATTAGATTACAATGCCGTTTGGAATGGACGTGTTAAGATTCTAACATGTCACAAATGCCCATTTTTATCGCTGTTTTTAACTAGAATTTAGGAACTATCGAATTAGTATGGATGAATTCTATCTACTAGACTTGTTTGATTTACGATTTACCAAATTCGATCCAGCAGCTTGGATGAGCATCTCTCAACTCATTGTAAGAGCTTCAATTTGTACTAATTATAATGTTCAAAGAAAACTGATTTTTGTTATATTTTTCCCGAAATTGTCTCTCATTAGGCGCCAATCGTACGCATGAAAGTATAAGAACAGCGACACCGCCAGCTGTCTCGCTCGCTCGCCTAGCACCACTCTATCTCTCTCCTTGTTGTGCAGAATGAAGGTGACATTTCACACTTCACCTTATAAATAATCATAAGTTCTCATTGTTTCACAATATCAAACTTTGTACGTCTTTTTATGTTCGATTACTAGATCATACAAAATAATTAATTTATTTACCTATGTTTTTTAAATTTTTCATTTGACTTGAGGCAAGAAAGAGCTTGTAAAGAATAACTACCTATTGACTGAGTTTTATGGTCGAGACATCGATGATGGGTCGAGACGATGGGCCATGGGGACTCTCAGCCAAGCGTTTGGCCAAGGAAGCCGGCAATCATTCCTGGCAACGTATTAGCCTTGCTATTATTATTATTATTATTAAATTCTTTATTGCACGAAAAAAAAATGTACAAAGGCGAAGATTAATGCCTACAAGGCATTTTCTAACATCTAACCTTTGGGAGAGTATAAGATGAAGGGTAGTGCTGATATAAAAAATAAAAAATATTAGGATAACAAACAATATACTACATACTAAGACATACATACACTACATACTAATAAATACATACACTAAATCCTAATAAATACATAGTATAAAAGTATATATTTGCCAAATATTTATTGTGAACCCGATGCTTGTTTGTCTAAAAATAATGCAGTAACCAAGGCTATACTTGCAGAGGGAAAATATTCCAGTCTATCTCAGAGGGGACGTGTCCAGAAAACATTTAATTATTACTATTTTATTGATTAAATAAGTAATTTGATTAATAAAATAAAACTAAGTTTATAAATACAAAGCTCCGTCCGGATAGTGATCCCGGAATCGAATCAAACATTAGAGGAACCGTTGATAATATTAGACTCGTACTCTATCGAGATGTAGCTCATTGTGCGGGGATTACCCTTATCATAGTGTCACACGTGTTTACATGTCACACTTGTTGTTAATAATTTTATGTGGAATCAAAATGGCCATATTTACGTTTACGACAGATTTGTATTTTTGGAAAATCCACACACGCTCTAGATACCTACGTCTACATGCGCAATCAACCTCACAAATTTCGTCGAATGTTGAAAACTCGTTGCGCGACCTGCACATGATTCTGACCTTTTAAAATGTTGCAAAGATACCAATTTTATGAATATTTTTGTAAAAAAATATTGTTTTTGGTTTTATTGCGTTTTTAGTATCGTTTCCGAGAATACTACCCGAGTTGTTGGTGTGAAAGGTCACGCGTTATTTACTAATAATTTCCGTACAGCAGCCGCGACATAAACAACATGAACACCGAGTGGAACAAATATTCATAATATCACAGAAGAAATGATCAGGAACGGACTCGAGACTCAGCTTTACGCAGTGGAAGTCGGTGCGAGAGGATTATTTGCACCACTTACTGAAATAATTGGGCTTGAGCAGGTCTCACAAAGATACATTTATGGAAAGAGATTCTTCATTATAATAATCATACAGTATTCGGTTGGGGAGGGAGAGGAGCAGAGCCAGCCTATAGCCGGTCGCAAGTCCGAGACACAAGTCCTCTTTTCTCTCTTACCCACACACGATGTACCTGTGTTTAGAATTTTGTCTTCTCCCTTAATTACATAACTTAATGTTACTAAATGATGGAACCTAAATGAAAAACAATTCAATTAAATGAAATCAAGTCAATTTTATTTAAGCTTACGAAAGTATCCAACAGGCTATCCAATATGAAAGATCGTCAAAATTCCGGATTGGCGAGGGGAAAACATTTGACAATATTGTATAGTACGTAGCCCTGTAGAGCTTTCACGATATGACTCCTGAGTCCTGATAGTGCATGTATGTTGAGATGCTTATTCTATTGACACTACTAACTCTAATTCTACGTATATAGATTTCTGTATAATATTAATGACTACTGAAACGATAATGGCACCGACCAAACTTTTATATTGCTAACCAAATATCAGCTGTGAAAGTGACGATGATCGTGCGAGTGGGAGGTGTGCGAGTGTGTCCGTCCCGCTCGCACAGCCCTGACCCACATCGCGCCCAGTCAAGCTAACTTATCTAAATGTTTACTCGCTGTTATTTTTATATCGTTCTCATTAAACTGCGATTCTTGTTGCGAGCACCACCATCTTACTCCACCGACCAACAGTTACATGGAGACTCACAAGTCCAAAAGTAATCTCCAATGTATCACATCTATTTTATTTTATTTTAAATACTTTATTTCACTAAAATTGTACATCATCATCAGCCTGTGTCTCTCCACTGCTGGATATAGGCCTCCCCCAAGGCTCGCCACTTCACACGATCTCCTGCCACCCTCATCCAACCCCCACCAGCGACCTTCCTCAGGTCATCCGTCCATCTAGCGGGGGGTCGACCCACTCTGCGTCCTCCCGTACGTGGTCTCCACTCTAGAACTCGTCTACTCCATCGTTCATCGGTTCTACGACAGACATGTCCAGCCCATTGCCACTTCAGCTTACTAATTTTGAAGGCTATATCAGTAACTTTGGTTCTCCGACGGATTTCCTCGTTACGGACTTTATCCATCAGAGAAATACCGAGCATAGCTCTCTCCATAGCCCGCTGAGCGACCTTAAATTTGTGGACCAGACCCACTGTTAGTGTCCACGTTTCTGCTCTGTACGACAGCACTGGAAGAACGCACTGGTCGAAAACTCTCGTCTTCAAAGACCTACCCCATGTTTGATAGGAAGATGTGGCGCAGCTTCCCGAATGCCGCCCATCCTAGCTGAATGCGTCTGTCGGCTTCTTTGCTGAAGTTGGCTATGCCTAATTGTATAGTCTGTCCAAGGTAGATGTATTTTTGCACAACTTCTAGAGTGGCATTATCAACGCAGATTGATCTCGGTACGACATGGTTGTTATACATGACTTTTGTCTTGTCCAAGTTCATACCGAGGCCAACCTGCTGGGACGCTACGTTTAAGCCGTTTAGCATTCCACTAAGATCCTCCAGCGAGCTAGCTATTATGACTATGTCATCCGCAAAACGGAGGTGTGAGATGTATTCTCCGTTGACATTTATGCCGCAGTTTTTCCAGTCCAGCATTTTAAAGACGTCCTCCAACGCGTTGGAAAACAGTTTCGGCGAAATGACATCACCCTGTCTTACACCTCTGCGCAGTTGGATTGGTTTCGTATACTGGCCTTGTACTTGTACGGTCATAGTTGCAGCACTATATAGACATCTCAACACCTCAACGTATCGCCAGTCAATTAGGCATCGCTGCATGGAGTCCAGAACAGCCCAGGTCTCGATAGAGTCGAAGGCTTTCTCGTAGTCCACAAATGCAAGACACAGTGGCAGATTATATTCTTCCGTCTTTTGTATAATCTGTCGCAAAGTGTGGATGTGGTCTACGGTACTATAGCCTTTTCGAAACCCGGCCTGCTCCTGCTCCAAAATTGTACATAGGCGGGATTAATGGCCAGGCATTTTCTAACAACCAACCTTTGGGAGTGTGGAAAAACTATGTATGGGTGCAAATTTATTATTATAAACTACATACTAATAATACATATAAGAATAAATACATACATATAACTATAAAATGCTAAAAATAAGCCTACACACTAGTAAACAGTAATTGTTGACGGACCTGTTTTAGTACAACCAAACTTCAGGACACTAAAAGTATCCTTAGTGTAACAAATCTAAAACCTACTGTCAGTGGAACCTGTCAGTGTTAATATATTTGCCATAACGTTCTCTTATTAATTGTTGTGTGTTATATAAAACTATATTTATTGTAAATATTATATCTTTTTAATTAATATATTTGCCATAACGTTCTCTTATCTCTTGTTGTGTGTTATATAAAACTATATTTATTGTAAATATTATATCTTTTTAATTAATATATTTGCCATAATGTTCTCTTATTAATTGTTGTGTGTTATATAAAACTATATTTATTGTAAATATTATATCTTTTTAATTAATATATTTGCCATAACGTTCTCTTATCTCTTGTTGTGTGTTATATAAAACTATATTTATTGTAAATATTATATCTTTTTAATTAATATATTTGCCATAATGTTCTCTTATTAATTGTTGTGTGTTATATAAAACTATATTTATTGTAAATATTATATCTTTTTAATTAATATATTTGCCATAATGTTCTCTTATTAATTGTTGTGTGTTATATAAAACTATATTTATTGTAAATATTATATCTTTTTAATTAATATATTTGCCATAATGTTCTCTTATTAATTGTTGTGTGTTATATAAAACTATATTTATTGTAAATATTATATCTTTTTAATTAATATATTTGCCATAATGTTCTCTTATTAATTGTTGTGTGTTATATAAAACTATATTTATTGTAAATATTATATCTTTTTAATTAATATATTTGCCATAATGTTCTCTTATTAATTGTTGTGTGTTATATAAAACTATATTTATTGTAAATATTATATCTTTTTAATTAATATATTTGCCATAATGTTCTCTTATTAATTGTTGTGTGTTATATAAAACTATATTTATTGTAAATATTATATCTTTTTAATTAAAGACTGCGAACACAGACTCTGGATACCAGGGCGTATCGTGGGCCAGAATTGGGAACAGACCACTACCTAGTAATCACTAGGATTAGTGGTCTGTTCACAAAATGGCGCCACCGGCGATCAGGTGGCAATCTGTCAGCAGTAGAGAGAATAAAGAGTGAAAAGTTACAAGATGATAGTGTGAAAGAGGAGTATATGAAACGCGTCAAAGATAAACTTATCAACTTGAAAGATGTGAGCAAAGATGTAGAAGAGTGCTGGAAGTACCTAAAAAATAGTATGGTAGAATCGGCAAAAGAAGTATGTGGAGTAGCAAAAAAGCGAGCAACTAAAGGTGACGCGTGGTGGGATGAAGAGGTTAAAGAATCGGTTGAAAGAAAGAAGAAAGCTTGGATAGATTACGTTGCTTCGCTAAATATGAATGAAAGTATGAAAAGAGAAAAAAAGAAGATATACCATCGCTGCAAGAATGAGACAAAATCTTTGATTAAGGAGAAGCGTGAAAGATGTAAAGAAATAGGTGAAAACAGGATGACAAGCAACTTTAAGGAGAACTCCAAACTTTTCTGGAGGGAAGTTAGGAAGGCCAAGGGTGGCTTGACATCTTGTCGAATGAATAGAGTTAGATCAAAGAGCGGTAACATTCTTGCAAACACGAATGAGGTGTTGGAGCGATGGAGTGAATATTTTAGTGAGATGTATGCTAGTACGATTCCTAACGACGTTACGACGGGTACTTTACCTCCAGAGCTACCCTCAAATACAACGTCTACATCTAAAGAGGAAATAAGTGTGCAAGAATTGCAATCGGCAATTAGAAGCCTGAAATGTGGCAAAGCAGCGGGAAAAGATCGAGTGCTCGCCGAAATGATCAAATACGGAGGTATACCGGTCTGGAACGCTTTCCACCTACTATGCAACCTTTGCTGGCAGGAGGGAAGAGTACCGGAGGACTGGCAGCAATCAGTCATCGTTCCTTTGTACAAAGGTAAAGGATCTAGATTGGACTGTGCCAACTACCGAGCGATTAGTTTGATCAGTTTGGCGAGCAAGATGTATGGCAAGATTCTCACGAAACGCCTGCAAGAGAAGACAGAAGGTCTTTTATGGGAGGCACAAGGAGGCTTTAGACCTGGAAGAGGATGCACTGACCAAGTCTTCTCGCTCCGCAATATCACAGATAAGTTTTTGGCCTTAAACCAGAAAGTTTTCTGTGCTTTTGTGGATTTGGAGAAGGCTTTTGATAGAGTTGTAAGAAAGAAGCTTTGGGACATATTGCCGGAGTATGAAGTGGATGACAAACTGCTACAGGCTATACAGTCCCTGTACAAGGGCTGTAAAGCTTGTGTGCGGGTGGAGGGAGGTATGTCGCCTTGCTTTGAATCCCAAATGGGCGTCAAACAAGGCTGCGTGCTGTCCGCCAGATTATTCACTTTATATCTCGACAAATGCCTAAAAAGAGTAAGGGAGAGTGACTGTGGGATAAAAATGGGTGATCTTGTGGTGAACTGCCTGCTTTATGCAGATGATGCTGTTCTTATGGCATCGTCCGAACAACAATTGCAATCACTAGTCACAGAAATGAAAGAGGGATGTGCAGAAAAAGGACTCCGTTTAAATGCGAGAAAAACCAAGGTACTAGTGTTTGAAAGAAGAAGGATGACAACCTTGACGATAAAGATTGATGATGAAACGCTAGAACAGGTAAATGAAATTATATATCTGGGCAGTGTTTTCACTGCGGATGGGAAGTATGATAGGGATGTTGAAAGAAGAGTGAACGCGGGAAATAGTGTTAATGGGGCCCTGGGGTCACTGATCGCCAGTCGAAATGTCAGTGATAAAGCTCGACTCGCCATACACAATGCCATGCTAATACCAACACTTATGTATGGAAGCGAGACGTGGATATGTCAGAATACGCATAAGAGTAGAGTTAATGCAGTAGAAATGAGGTCTTTACGTCGGATATGCGGCGTAACTTTGATGGACCGTATACGTAATAACGAAATACGCAAAAGGGTAGGTATAAAAGAAAGCATAGGTACAAAAATAAAGAAAGGCATGCTCCGATGGTTCGGGCATGTCGAAAGGATGAGCGAAGAGAGATTGACGAACCAGATATATAATGCGAAAGTTGTGGGTAAAAGAGGCCCTGGCAGACCAAGACTTGCCTATCATGATCAAATAAATAAAACATTAGCTGAAGGTGAATTAAAAAGCCATCGAAACAAGAGGGCATGTATGAAGAGGTTGATGAATGTCGAAGAAGCGAAAGAGGTATGTCGTGATCGTGACAAGTGGCGCTCAATTGTCTCTGCCTACCCCGCAAGGGATTTGGCGTGAAGATATGTATGTATGTATGTTAATTAATATATTTGCCATAATGTTCTCTTATTAATTGTTGTGTGTTATATAAAACTATATTTGTTGTAAATATTATATCTTTTTAATTAATATAATGTTCTCTTATTAATTGTTGTGTGTTATATAAAACTATATTTATTGTAAATATTATATCTTTTTAACTAATATATTTGCCATAATGTTCTCTTATTAATTGTTGTGTGTTATATAAAACTATATTTATTGTAAATATTATATCTTTTTAATTAATATATTTGCCATAATGTTCTCTTATTAATTGTTGTGTGTTATATAAAACTATATTTATTGTAAATATTATATCTTTTTAATTAATATATTTGCCATAATGTTCTCTTATTAATTGTTGTGTGTTATATAAAACTATATTTATTGTAAATATTATATCTTTTTAATTAATATATTTGCCATAATGTTCTCTTATTAATTGTTGTGTGTTATATAAAACTATATTTATTGTAAATATTATATCTTTTTAATTAATATATTTGCCATAATGTTCTCTTATTAATTGTTGTGTGTTATATAAAACTATATTTATTGTAAATATTATATCTTTTTAATTAATATATTTGCCATAACGTTCTCTTATCTCTTGTTGTGTGTTATATAAAACTATATTTATTGTAAATATTATATCTTTTTAATTAATATATTTGCCATAATGTTCTCTTATTAATTGTTGTGTGTTATATAAAACTATATTTATTGTAAATATTATATCTTTTTAATTAATATATTTGCCATAATGTTCTCTTATTAATTGTTGTGTGTTATATAAAACTATATTTATTGTAAATATTATATCTTTTTAATTAATATATTTGCCATAACGTTCTCTTATCTCTTGTTGTGTGTTATATAAAACTATATTTATTGTAAATATTATATCTTTTTAATTAATATATTTGCCATAATGTTCTCTTATTAATTGTTGTGTGTTATATAAAACTATATTTATTGTAAATATTATATCTTTTTAATTAATATATTTGCCATAATGTTCTCTTATTAATTGTTGTGTGTTATATAAAACTATATTTATTGTAAATATTATATCTTTTTAATTAATAAAATGTATATTACAGTTAGTATAATTTAGACTCGGAGGTACCCAGAGGGTTCGATTCCTGGTCGGGACACAATAATATTTACACTTAGTAATGGAGCACGACTGATGTATGTTTAATTGATTAGTCAATAATCAGGTCAATCAATAATCCAAGTTGAAGAATTACTAATTCAAGTTTTCTCGATAAAACCTGACAAATATATCATCTAGCTTCCATCAGATTTCCAAGATATAAAAACATGTGAAAAAATGATATAAAGAATGAATGTGTAGCAGCGATAACCTTTGCAGATCAGCTACATAGTGGGCCAGAGGAAATCCTAACCTAATGATATCGAAACGATGCGTCAAGGTCGGGTGAAGGAGGCGCTCGTGCACTCTCGGATAGCGTCCACCACAATGTGACACTTTGCAGATCAGCTACATAGTGGGCCAGAGGAAACTACATTGAGAGCATCACCAAAACAGCGTCCAAAAAACTAGGGATACTGAACAAGGTAAAACGTTTTTTTCCGCCCTCACTCCGGCTTATGCTTTATAAAGCGCAAATAAGGTCATGCGTGGAATACTGTTCTCACCTCTGGGATGGATCCGCTAAGTACCTTACAGATGCTCTCAATGTCCTACAGAGGCGGGCTATTCGAATAGTGGACGATACTACAGTGTCCAAAACTCTCGAATCGCTGCAGCTTCGCCGAGATGTGGCCTCCCTGAGCGTGTTCTACAAGCTATACTACGGTGAATGTTCTGAAGAGCTCCACAACCTTATCCCTTCTTCTCTATTCCGCAACCGAACCACTCGCACAGGCCAAAATATGCATCCACATACCGTAGCCACTATCCCTACGCGTCATACAAATTTGGAGACTCTTACATCTGTCGCACGCTGAAGATGTGGAATGCTCTCCCAGCCAGTGTATTTCCCCACTCCTATAACCTGGAGTCCTTCAAACGAAGTGTGAAAAAGCATCTTTATAGGCCGGCATAGTGGTAGGGACTGATGTCGGTCGTCCGAGGCTGGCGTCAGTTGCTCCCATTCTTGGACCTCGCGTACCGCTTACCATCAGGTGGGCGCGGTGTCACATGTCGTGCTCCGTATAAAAAAAAAAAAAATCCTAACCTAATGATATCGATACGATGCGTCAAGGTCGGGTGAAGGAGGCGCTCGTGCACTATCGGATAGCGTCCACCACAATGTGACACTTTGCAGATCAGCTACATAGTGGGCCAGAGGAAATCCTAACCTAATGATATCGATACGATGCGTCAAGTTTGGGTGAAGGAGGCGCTCGTGCACTCTCGGATAGCGCCCACCACAATGTGACACTTTGCAGATCAGCTACATAGTGGGCCAGAGGAAATCCTAACCTAATGATATCGATACGATGCGTCAAGTTTGGGTGAAGGAGGCGCTCGTGCACTCTCGGATAGCGTCCACCACAATGTGACACTTTGCAGATCAGCTACATAGTGGGCCAGAGGAAATCCTAACCTAATGATATCGATACGATGCGTCAAGTTTGGGTGAAGGAGGCGCTCGTGCACTCTCGGATAGCGTCCACCACAATGTGACACTTTGCAGATCAGCTACATAGTGGGCCAGATAGTTGTTCTAATTTGTTTAGCTAATGATAATAGTTGTTCTAATTTGTTTAGCTAATGATAATAGTTGTTCTAATTCGTTTAGCTAATGATAATAGTTGTTCTAATTTGTTTAGCTAATGATAATAGTTGTTCTAATTTGTTTAGCTAATGATAATAGTTGTTCTAATTTGTTTAGCTAATGATAATAGTTGTTCTAATTCGTTTAGCTAATGATAATAGTTGTTCTAATTTGTTTAGCTAATGATAATAGTTGTTCTAATTCGTTTAGCTAATGATAATAGTTGTTCTAATTTGTTTAGCTAATGATAATAGTTGTTCTAATTAATTGACAATTTAGTACAACTATTGGGCGATGAATATAAATACTCCAAGATAAGGCTGTATAAAGTTTGGGTAATGACTTCTGACGATAAAGGCACACATTACAATGTCGTTCGTTTGTTTTGTTACTATTAGTAAATATTATAAACTTTTTAACGTTATAGATCCTAATTAACTAAATAAATAAGTTATATTTTTTTTGTTTGAATCTAAAATCAAAATTTAAATCTACAAATTTAAAGACATTTATTTAATTTACCCAATTATGCAGAACGCACTGTTAGGTACAAAATGTTCTAAAATTAACAAACATGAACCAATATTTCGCCATAATAGTGTCGGTGGTGAATCAGGCGAATTCCTGGGAATGTGGTTGCCGCGGCCATCTACTGATACTCTATCGATGCGGGACACTGTATAGACTACTTATAAACCATTACCATTGAGCGGTGGTGGTTCGGTTGTAAAATACTAAAGAGGTGGGTTCGAATCCCGGTATGAAATACACTTTTCTTACATGTATTTTTTATCATAAATTTACAACACCACCGATTCCGTGCCTCGGGCCCAGTTTCACAAATACTTTGTCATTAACAACCTGCCGGCCAGCACCAGCCAGCACCAGCCAGCACCAGCCAGCACCAGCCAGCACCAGCCAGCACCAACCAGCCTGACGAGACCCAGTTTCTATATCTAACAACTCTGATATATAAAAAAAAGAAAGAAAAGGAATTATTTTAATGTTTATATTCAGAGATCCAAAATTTTCAAAAATTACATATAAAAAAAACTTAATTTTTAAATATACAAAAGTTAATCGATACAATTCTAAACTTTATGTAAAATATTCTCATAATTTAATAAAATAGTATATTTAAAAAGAATAACATGAACCGCGGTACGCTGTAACCTCCCAAGGACCCCACAAGGATCGCTCACCACGCGCATCTAATTGTACACTTTGACCCAAATAAGAGTCGTAAATAATGTTTCAGGTCGCAACCATTAAATAAAATTTTGAAGTACAAATATATAACCCAGATGGAATCATTTGTACGAGCGAGTACCTATCTGTTAGTTTACGAACAGGTATTGTGTTTACTAAAATAATTCTATGCGGTATATTATAGTTAAATTTGTATCAAAACATTCTAATAAAATCTATTAGAATATGCACCCACATACCGTAGTCACCATCCCTTCGCGTACATATAAATTTGGGGACTCATACATCTGTCGTACGATAAAGATGTGGAATGCTCTTCCAGCCTCTGTGTTTCCACTTTCCTATAATTTGGAGTCCTTCAAGCGAAGTGTGAAAAAGCATCTAGTCAAGCCGGCATAGTGTTAGGGACTGATGGCAGTTACGAGTATCTGACTTCAGTTGCTAACATTCATGGACCTTGCGCGCCACTTACCATCAGGTGGGCCCAAGGTCACATGTCGTGCTAGTATTAAAAAAAAAAATAATAATATATATATATATATATTATTTTCTAGCTGCCTACGAAGTTTCAATACCTACCTACCCCCTGCAGCACTGGTACCGGGTGCTGTGCGTGTGTGTGTGTGTGTGTGCGTGTGTGTGTGCGTGTGTGTGTGCGTGTGTGTGTCGGTACTCACGATGTCGTGTCCCTGCGAGCCGGAGCGCACCACCTCCGGCGCCATGTACTCGATGGTCCCGCAGAAGGAGTAGGCGCGCCGGTCCGCTCCGCAGAACTCCTTCGACAACCCGAAGTCCGTGAGCACGATGTGTCCCTCCGCGTCCAGCAGAATGTTCTCCAACTTTATGTCGCGGTATATTATACCCAGCTGGAGACAAACGAGGTACAGACTAGAACAGGGGTTCCACCATCACCAAGTTACCATCAGGGCCGTCTTTAATATATTGGAGTCCCAGCTGTATTCTATTACTTAAGTTTACATTGTTAAAATACTACATTCTGCTATTTGCTGTCACTTTTAGCTCAAGTTTTCCTGACCATAGTCGAGATTATGTCAAAATAATGTTTTCTATAGTGTTGCCCAGACCAAGACCAACACTCGGCCAGTCAGAACAGTAGGTCTCGGTCTTGGAGCCTCGCAAGACTCTTGCACTGATTCAATATATATCATCATCGTCATAACAGCCCCTAGAACACAAGAGTCCTAGAACTCCACTGTTGGCTTTCCAGAAATTTCTGGAGAATTTGGCCAACTCTCGCCACGCGCTGGCCAGACGGGTCGGAGAGCGCCAACATACATGTTTGTTTCTAATTGTACCTTATAAGACTTTAGTCTCTGTCGGCAAACTACTATCTCAAGAAATACTGGTCTGATTTAATTGAAATATGGAATAGTAAATAATCCCGTCGACCAACATGTATCCAAAAATATATACTAAGGTTAATGAATAATAAACAGAAGCGAGAGAGTACCTTGTGCAGCTGCTCGAGGGCGAGGATGATCTCTGCGATGTAGAGCCGCACCTCGTCCTCCGTGAAGTTGGCGCGCTGGTACAGGTGGGTGAACAGCTCCCCACCGGCCACGTAGTCTACGGGAACGGAGATATTAGTACTGTGAGTAGTTACTTAATACTATCAAATGTTATATATTAGGTACATAGTTAGTTAGACGACCAGATCGAGATACTATAATACTATTGATGACGGACAGAAGTCAGTCTGCTCGTAGTTACGATGCAGTAACAAGGTTCACATTATCTATTTAACGTCGTATATATTTAATAGGTAGATGGAGTTTTTCTATTGATTGCGTTGTGCGAGTATAGCCTTGAGCTTCCAGACTCGCACTACCAGACTCGCACTACCTGCGAGCAAATGCAGTTCTACGTTCTACATTTTATACTCGGATAGCATTTTTGATCTTCGTCATTACCGAGAGGGAAGACGAGTGCCGACGAAGAATGTAGGTTCCTTACCTCACTCAAGAGAGGTTGAGTGGTCTCTGCGTTTGAACTATATTATTATTAATAATTGTATTTTCTTCCTCCAGTGCAATAAATGCTGTTAGGTATATATATATTATGTATATATTCAGTCCCTAGAACACAAGAGTCCTAAATCTCCTGCTGATGGACCTTCCAAGGCCTGGAGAATTTGACCTACATTCGCCACGCTGCACGCGCTGGTCAGATGGGCGAGGGTCGGATGACAATTTTTAATGACAACTTATTAACGATATCCACAAGTCGGTATAAGTGGAACTGGGACCGACGATTTTACGTGCTTTCCGAGGCAATGGAACAGTGGTGTTGTAAATCTTAAACAAATTGTATCTCACTGGTACTGGAGGGGTGGGGGGGGGGGGAAGGTTGAACCAACCTTTGGTGGATTTTAAAGAAAGCGTTCTTTCAACCGAGCCACCACTGTCCCTTTGTTTTTTATATACCTCGCCAAATACAAATTTAATTATAAGGTGATATTAAACCATTCGTTGCGTCGGATATGCGGTGTTACTTTAACGGACCGCATACGTAATGACGAAATACGAAAAAAGGTGGGTATGAAAGAAAGCATAGGGACAAAAATAAGGAAAGGCATGCTCCGATGGTTCGGGCATGTTGAAAGGATGACTGAAGAGAGATTGACGAACCAGATATATAATGCGAAAGTTGTGGGTGAAAGAGGCCCTGGCAGACCAAGACTCACTTATCACGATCAAATAAATAAAACAATAGCTGCTGGTGCAATAAAAAGCCATCGAAACAAAAGGGCATGTATGAAGAGGTTGATGAATGTCGAAGAAGCGAAAGAGGTATGTCGAGATCGTGACAAATGGCGCTCAATTGTCTCTGCCTACCCCGCAAGGGACCTGGCGTGAAGATATGTATGTATGTATGTATGATATTAAACCAAAAAAAATTAGATGATACTATAAAAATAGTACCTACAAGACGGGAAGAACATAATCTGCGGGTAATAATTGAAGAGCACTCAGGTAGATACGAATTATAATTTATTTTCGGTTGTAAGTTGTTTACAATAAGCCGAGTCGGACCGACTCGGAGACCAACTTCAGCAATAACACGACCACTTGTTGATAAACTCCAATCTCTATTTTTCTTAGTCGTTTCCTTTCGAGAAATTTAAGACACATTTAAGAGACACGGCAATTGGTGACCTTCAGCTAAAGGAAGACAAATACACGGCAATTGGTGACCTTCAGCTAAAGGAAGACAAATACACGGCAATTGGTGACCTTCAGGTAAAGGAAGACAAATACACGGCAATTGGTGACCTTCAGCTAAAGGAAGACAAATACACGGCAATTGGTGACCTTCAGCTAAAGGAAGACAAATACACGGCAATTGGTGACCTTCAGCTAAAGGAAGACAAATAGAATTTTTAAAAATGCCTGAAAAAAGGTTTTGATAATTAATTGTTACAAATAATTACATATATACTAGAATTATTAGTGTTCTAACTGGATAGTATACCCACATTACACTAAGTGGAGCCAGAAAGCTGGCAACATTAAATATACTTTTCTAAATTCCGAGAACGTCATGCCCAGTTGCTAACATTCATAGACCTCGCGCGCCACTTACCATCAGGTGGGCGCGAGGTCCCATGTAGTGTTAGTATAAATAAAAACCATTTGGGTTACAGGTTGTCCCTTGTCTCCAGTTTCATGGGTAACTAATTTCAACAATTACATCGAACACTATAACTAATAGAACAAATTTTGACTATTTTTATATCTAACGAATGTTTAAATTCGAACTCTGGTTGGACCGACTAAAGATTGTTTGAAAAGTGTTTACCGCACGTTTTGCTACGTGCTTCACGTTGTTTGTTTGAGTCCATTCCGAGAATGAGTTGGGCAACTTCGTCAGAGCATGACCTATCTGTATCTAATCTACGTTATCTCCGAGTGTCCACACATCGATACAATCTCTCTTGCAGCATATGCAGGTCCCATAGATAAATGACTTACCAAACTTATGGCAACATGAGATGGTACTCAATATTAATAGGAAATTAAGGATATTGACGGTGACAAAGTTTTATTACCTATGTATACATTACCATGAACCAACCAATACTCTGATCAAAATCACAAGCAATCAAAATCTCTATACCAGGTTAGATTATTTGAATCGCGATTAAAATGAAGTTAATTCAATACTTTTTATCTGCAATTGTTCGCACACATCGGTTAAGGTAAGGTAAGTCTTTTTTTTCTTTTTTTTGTTTGTATGACGATACATTTTGAAATATTTAATCAAAAAAAATCCGATATATTGGATTGTTTTAAATTGATCTTTTTATGACCCCTGCTCGATATAGGATTATTTTAAAAAATTAAAATATACTCATGTGAATGCCAGTTTTTCTTAGAGCAATGAGCCCAACAAAGCGTTCTCGTGCCAAAATGATTTATTTTTTATTTGATAGTTAATATATTGTGTTTTCCAAATTATTAATTTTATTTATTTAGCCCTAGCCTAACGACAGTTGCAAAAACTTTTTTACGTGATAATTAGGTAGTCGTATATATGTAGTTTCGATCTCACCGATTTAATTGGAGAATTATGAACACTTTGAAATTCAGTGTTTTATCTATAATAAAGAACCTAATCATATAAATAGTGCTTTGCAACGATTTTATACATAAATCTTAACCAATTGATTTCTAATTAAATTCTATTTTAATGCTGGGGTAAATCAGATGTTGCAATTCAATAAAAAAAAAAAACACAATAAATTGTTATGATTATTGAATTATATTTAGTTGAGGCACGCTGCAAAAAAGTTGGGGCCTGGTTTTGGGCAATCTCTTTTAATATTTAACAACACTCTTCATAAAACGTAAATTTCTAAGTTACTTGACTTTGGTTAGTTTACGTTGTTATCCAAACACTATAAACAACGACTACAATACGTCATTATTAATCAATAACCATTACAATCATTTGCCAAAATTAATAAGAACCGGAGCTGTGTACGTTTGTTTTGTTAACTCATTGTGTACTAGTATTACCTAGATTGTCGGTTTGATCTTTGTAAATGTTATACCTACTTCGTTGTTATAGTAAAATAAAATCTATTTTTATTCTCTCCGTTTAACGGCAACTCTTAATAACACCATAAAATCTACTTTTATTCTCTCCGTTTAACGGCAACTCTTAATAACACCATAAAATCTACTTTTATTCTCTCCGTTTAACGGCAACTCTTAATAACACCATAAAATCTACTTTTATTCTCTCCGTTTAACGGCAACTCTTAATAACACCATAAAATCTACTTTTATTCTCTCCGTTTAACGGCAACTCTTAATAACACCATAAAATCTACTTTTATTCTCTCCATTTAACGGCAACTCTTAATAACACCATAAAATCTACTTTTATTCTCTCCGTTTAACGGCAACTCTTAATAACACCATAAAATGCGCAGTCCCTTTATTGTTGATATATAAAGTTGATACCAAGTAAATTTAATTTATAATCAGTGTGACATGTTTTTATTTTCCCGAAGAATGAGACGTGAAGTCCAATAATTGCAAATAATTTAGTTTAATATTTGTGTGACTCGAGACGTATTGTTTCGGTACATTTGCAGGTGTATCGATACGACCGGGCCATGAACTGGTCGTCCTCTGCAGAGGGCTCGCACGCCGCACATCCAATTACACACACACTCGAACACATCACACCAAAGTATAACACAAACTGTGACTTTACGTAACGACCTATAATTATTTTTGGTGTTTTTGTACGTTCATTCTGTTTCTCGGACAATTATTACAAATAGAAAATTGTATTTGAAATAGTTGTTTGATTAACCGCAAACGTTAAGATGGGTTCAGACCGAACGAACTAAGATGGGTTCAGCCCGAACGAACTAAGATGGGTTCAGACCGAACGAACTAAGATGGGTTCAGACCGAACGAACTAAGATGGGTTCAGACCGAACGAACTAAGATGGGTTCAGACCGAACGAACTAAGCGCTCGAGCCAGTCTTTGGTCTTTTTTTATAATTTACATCAAAATACGAGCAAAAGTGAGAACAATGAGAACTAGAATTCTCACAAATGCTAGATTGATGTTTAGATCCCGCGAACGACTGGTTCATGCTCATTCGTCAACTAAAACGAGCACGCCCGAACTTGTAGAGAACGCTCCGAGCAACTGTTCACACGCTCGAGTCAACCGAGTGAGCGTTCTTACAATATTCCGGTAGAACAACGAAATAATGCTCGGTCTTCGTTTACACAAAAAATAATAATTAGGAGCAGATAGGATACGCGTGAGAGCGGTGGTGCTCGGTTGTAAGAAGGTCGGTTCGTGGCTTGTACCAACGAGAATACGCGGGAGAGCGGTGGTGCTCGGTTGTAAGAAGGTCGGTTCGTGGCTTGTACCAACGAGAATACGCGCGAGAGCGGTGGTGCTCGGTTGTAAGAAGGTCGGTTCGTGGCTTGTACCAACGAGAATACGCGGGAGAGCGGTGGTGCTCGGTTGTAAGAAGGTCGGTTCGTGGCTTGTACCAACGAGAATACGCGCGAGAGCGGTGGTGCTCGGTTGTAAGAAGGTCGGTTCGTGGCTTGTACCAACGAGAATACGCGCGAGAGCGGTGGTGCTCGGTTGTAAGAAGGTCGGTTCGTGGCTTGTACCAACGAGAATACGCGGGAGAGCGGTGGTGCTCGGTTGTAAGAAGGTCGGTTCGTGGATTGTACCAACGAGAATACGCGCGAGAGCGGTGGTGCTCGGTTGTAAGAAGGTCGGTTCGTGGCTTGTACCAACGAGAATACGCGGGAGAGCGGTGGTGCTCGGTTGTAAGAAGGTCGGTTCGTGGCTTGTACCAACGAGAATACGCGGGAGAGCGGTGGTGCTCGGTTGTAAGAAGGTCGGTTCGTGGCTTGTACCAACGAGAATACGCGGGAGAGCGGTGGTGCTCGGTTGTAAGAAGGTCGGTTCGTGGCTTGTACCAACGAGAATACGCGGGAGAGCGGTGGTGCTCGGTTGTAAGAAGGTCGGTTCGTGGCTTGTACCAACGAGAATACGCGCGAGAGCGGTGGTGCTCGGTTGTAAGAAGGTCGGTTCGTGGCTTGTACCAACGAGAATACGCGGGAGAGCGGTGGTGCTCGGTTGTAAGAAGGTCGGTTCGTGGCTTGTACCAACGAGAATACGCGGGAGAGCGGTGGTGCTCGGTTGTAAGAAGGTCGGTTCGTGGCTTGTACCAACGAGCTCACACCAACCGTCCTCGTGAGGAGGAAAGCACTTTAATCCGTCTCGGCTCCACTAATACCAACTAGTCGTTAATATTTGACATCAGAACCTCGCCAACCCGTCTGGCCAACGTGACAAGTATATACCAAATTGTCCAGACAATTGTGGAAGGCCCATCGGTTCGATTGGTCCAAAGAAATAACCTTTATAACTGTTCAAACAATGCTCAACTAAGTAATTCCAGAGGGATTTATCTGATTAATTTACAAAAACATTATTATGTGTCAATAACATAACTTGTAGGTAAATGACCTGACTTATCAATGGCAAACTAAAGTCAATTCTAGATTTAGTAACACGTCCTTGCAATATGTCAGACTAACAGTTCCACATCGCACTGGAATGTCGACACGACAGCCAGTATCGGTAACTCGCAAGTGAGGTTCTTGATGCGAATCCGTTGCGTCCGATGCGATACTGCGGACACCTTTAATTGTTTAGCACATTATAATAATGAAGTTACCTATAATTAAGTGTAGTTTGGAGTCAGTCTGGAATGCGTAGTGAAGCGTCACCAGGAACGGACACTCCCGCACCGCCTCGAGCACCTGCAGACAAACATCTATCAGCTCCAATACAGAAGGGAAATGAGGACATTTTTAATAATTTAATTTTATTTCTATCATTCAATTGGTTTTACTGTTTCTGATGAATAAATGTTTGTTATTGACAGTGACTCGCGGATAACAAGGAAATGGTTTTATTCAGTGTAAAAGCAAAAAAATAAAGGGAAATATTTATTTGAGACCTGTCAGAGTGACGCTTGGAGTGAAAGTGAGAGATGAAGCTAGAACTGCCTATTATATGATTTGTTTCTTTTTAAATAAATAGAATTGGTAATTGAAAAAAGATAAATGTGATAAAAGAAGAAAAATAATAAAGTCAGCATGTTGCAAGCAGTATGGGCTCACCTGTCGTTCAGTTTTGATATGCTCTGCCGTCTTGAGTTTCTGGACGATGGAGGCCTTCTGCAACACCTTCATGGCGTACAGCTTGCCCTCGTCCACGCCGGACTTCTTGCGCACCAGGAACACCTTGCCGTATGCTGAAACAAACACAAAACTATAGCCACAAATCGCAGATTCTATCTAGAATATATATGTGTATTGTACACTTGCTACGATTGTTGGCAAGACTCTTCTTTTTGTTAACGATCTCACAAGTTGGGTGTTATTGGAAACGACCGACCACTCGCTTAACGAGAACAGGAACGGTGATTTGGTACAATCTAAGATTAAAACGAAAGATACGGTAATAAGAAATAACGCGTGGAACTACCAAACTACGTCTGATCACTAGTAAGCTAGCGCCTCATGCATTCTGTCCCGCTCGCGTCTCCGTCAGACCGCTTAGTCCCAATTCTTTCAGTAAAGCTGTAGTAAACAGTAAGTCTTAAACCCGTTCATGAGAAATGTTCTGTGAGATCATAATATTTGTTCGACTTCATGTTCTGGAATATTTGGACGGTAAGTTCAATAAGAATAACTTTTTACAAGTTGTGAGAAAACAATAAGATGTCTGGCCTATAGGCTGATACAGCTAGTTCATCTGGTATCATATCTCTATTGGTATTTGAGAGACAAGTAGGTTGGTCTTCATTGGACGCACCCGGCGAGGTACTGTGTCATAGTAGTGCGCCCCGACAACTCTACATAGTCCCAGTAAATAACAAGTTATAACTCTCAACTTCGCCGCAAACAACGAGGTCAAATAAAAGATAGAGCGGACATCGAGCACATTTACATACAAAATGTTTGTTACATGATGTTTGACATCACCTAACGTCCACTAGCACAACTTCTAACTTTGTAGATAAAGAATTTGTTTTTAAGATTATAATTGTGTGCAACTATAATAATATAATAATATTATCGACTAGAAACTTTTTAACCGACTTTAAAAAAAGAGGAGGTTCTCAATTCGACTTATGGTTTTTTTTAATGTTTGTTACGCGATTGTTGCGCCAATTATGAATTGATTTTGATGATTCTCTCTTTGTTTGGTAAGTCATACTACCTAAGCCGGTGGTTAACTATAAATTTTAAAGAAATTGATTCAGCGCTTTTCGAAAAAAAACAACAAAAACATATAGTAATATTTTGGTTTTCTGCGAAAGTTTTTGATGAGAACTTTCAATCTTTTGTCTAATGTAATGCAACTAAGCAAAAATTGGAATAAAAATATCAGGCTATAATTGTGTGCGGTGGCCCATCTATTATCGAGTAGTGGAACTATTTCTTAATAACAACTTCTAGAATGTTGCGTGTATGTGTGTCCAACACGACCATAACCGGCAATGACTGACGTTCTGTACCGATTGGTCTAGCTTTGATTTTCACCCGTTTCATTTCTTGTCCTGTCTTATTATATATTTAAAGTCTCTGACCGCAAACTATTGATTACTAAACTGGTTCTATTTTTACACTTGTTTGTTTATCTTAACATCGGCTTTACTTGTGTCACCGACGTCACAACACCGACGTCACAACACTTACGTCACAACACCGACGTCACAACACTTACGTCACGGCGGCACAGGGTTGTCATGTTACCATAACCGTACCGGTACAAGAAAAACTGTCTTACGAAACTGACAATAATGTAAAAAGTGAAGTATAATCACGAACGTGTCCCTTGTGTATCGAATGACGCCATTTTTAATCGTTACGATTACTGAGACTTCAATATGGTGCAACTCAGGCTAAATCTGCGATCCTAACCGCTACACCACGGAGAGGGAGACCAACTCAGGCTAAATCTGTAGTCCTAACCGCTACACCACGGAGAGGGAGACCAACTCAGGCTAAATCTGCGGTCCTAACCGCTACACCACGGAGAGGGAGACCAACTCAGGCTAAATCTGCGGTCCTAACCGCTACACCACGGAGAGGGAGACCAACTCAGGCTAAATCTGCGGTCCTAACCGCTACACCACGGAGAGGGAGACCAACTCAGGCTAAATCTGCGGTCCTAACCGCTACACCACGGAGAGGGAGACCAACTCAGGCTAAATCTGCGGTCCTAACCGCTACACCACGGAGAGGGTGACCAACTCAGGCTAAATCTGCGGACCTAACCGCTACACCACGGAGAGAGAGACCAACTCAGGCTAAATCTGCGGTCCTAACCGCTACACCACGGAGAGGGAGACCAACTATTATTATTTGATAATATTTTAATTAGTTTTATTAGTAAAACTGTTACAGGCACAAAACTAATGTTTCTATTAAGGAAACAAGAATTGGAGCTACTGACGTCACATTTGTTTAAGTTGTTAATAGTGACGTTAATTTGATTTGTGAAAATGATGAAACGCATCTAGACCACATTTATAAAATAATGAAGCAGATAATATTTTTGTATAAAAAATAATTAATCCGGCAGTGACTTGGTGTTGATGGGAACAATTAGGTAAGTGCGTTCTAAATTTTATCACAGAGTAGATTTTGTCAAGCTGGCATAGTGGTAGGGTGTCACAGTTATTTCAACGTGGT
The DNA here is from genome assembly GCA_910589645.1 of Tinea semifulvella. NCBI lineage: Eukaryota > Metazoa > Arthropoda > Insecta > Lepidoptera > Tineidae > Tinea > Tinea semifulvella. Next base: position 92,774 of record OU342619.1, on the reverse strand, counting down.
TCAGACCAACCGAGCGACTACTTCTATTATCTATTCTTTATCTGTATGTGTAAGCAGGGACAGAGCATTCTTTCGTTGTTCCACTTTCGTTTCGAGGATTCTATGGAATGTTCTAGCAATGCTCCTCGCTTCATGTAAACATCGTATAAGCGTCCGCAGAGCGTTCTTGCATGTTCGCAAGTGCTCGCTTCTCGAAGAGGTTTCTTCAAAGCGTTAAACATACTTCGACATAGTGTTGATGACACATCGCTTGGTGACACAGTACACTACCGGACAAGCCCGCGGGATCAGCCACACTGCGGACACGCGGCCGGGGTCAACGAACGTCCTCCACGGATGACGCGGTACATTCGCCAGGTTATCCACCTTCAACAATCCACCCACTATTAGGGACACGAAGAGAGTATCGATACAGTGCCCCGAACCAAGTCAACTATTGCGCTTAACTAACTTAAACCACATTTATCACGTGTCAATTTTAAAAATTAGTCTGGAAAAAATCCAATAATATATATAAGCGGTGATGACTCGATTGTAAGGACGCTTTCCTTAACGTCCCAAAAAATGAGAAATACACTTTTCTTACGTGCATGTGTCATAGATTTACAAGACCATCGCCCCGGTGGAACCGGGCTTAATTAAATTGTCATTAAAATTAACATCAGACCCTCGCCAACCCGTCTGGCCAGCTGCAGCATGCTACAAATTTCTGGAAGGCCCATTCACAAGAATTACGATCCTTGTTATTTTGTTTAATATTAATGTTTAAGACACCCATAATGACCATAGTTTTGAAAGCTTTAAGAAGAGAACAAGATTTTCTAAACTGTTGCAGAAATCTGTTATATCAATCGATAAATACCAATTATTGACTTGTCTCCTAAAGTACCAAACAGTTTGCGTCGACGAGTGATGCCTCACAAACTGAGCATCAAGTCGTAGCATGAAGTCCTATTCTTGTATACATATATACGTCATTAAGTCTTCAGTCTGCATTCGCTCAATATGATTATGTCAAATATAAACTTTATAATGCTCTAGACTGTTAACTATTATCGAAATTCTTGTTAATGCTTCTTATATTAATATCAATACATACAAATACTTAGTCGACTAAATTTAAATGATGATATACAATAAAACATGTGCTTTATTATTTTTTATATCGGATTCAAATATTTTACATAAAATACAATGATAGTCAAAATTGGCATACGAGTACATTTTACGATTTTGATCCTTCCGTTACGGACTCGGTTACTTTATATCTAACCGACACCAGTGTCGACACGGTCTCCGGCCTCCGCCACACACTATCCTCCTAATTATTCCACCTTCTTTTACAGTTCATTGCTGCCTTTGTTTACATTTAACTCGGCAAATTCAGCAGATAATTTATTAAGTAGGTTTTTAAACACATATTTCTAGATTAAATATTCAATCAATGTACTAATTATACGCAAAACAACGCGAGGGAGCGACTGACGCCAGGCACTGACGACCGACATCAGACTCTACCACTATGCCCCGGCTTTTTCACATTTGGCTTGAAGGACTTCAGGTTATAGGAATAGGGATTTCCACATTTTACTTAAAAGTAGTTTTTTTTTAAATTAAAGTCTAGGTAAGACGCAATGGATAACTTGACGACAGAGCATTACCCGTCCTTACGTGTCGTGGGACAGGGAGCCATTCACAGGCATGCAATGTCAAAAACATTCGCGCAGTTATTATTAGTAGGATGAAGTTTACTGTTTTACTTTACAAGTCACCCTGTTTTTAATTTAGCCACTTATTTGTCAAACCTGCAAATACGTAGTTATTGTTCACAAGATAAGAAAAACAAAAGGTTTTATTTTCGCAAGTTTGTCTGCGAGGGCGTCGACCTCGCCCAAATATACGTTATCGATAATGGTTGGGCTTATCGTGTTGCGATAGGCCTACAGCTAGAAACCTAACTATTGTAACCTGCTCTCTATGACACACGTGTAGTCCGCGTGACGTCACCTCAATGTAGTACACAGCAAATAAAACAATTTAACAAAAAAATACTTTTCCGCGCTACTAGAATAGGCACCAGTAGATTGTATGGAATTTCATTGTCGTGATTCAGCCACCAGCGATTACTTATGAAAATTAATTTATTCATAGTTTTGTTTTAAAGATAGTCAGATACAAAAATATTTTTTAGTTTAAGCTGATTTTACTTACTAAATAGTTTAGTTTAATTTTATTAGTTGCATTGTTTGAAAGTCGCACTGTAGATATCTTGGTCCTAGATGAGTGCACTACTGGACAAGCTATGTTGGCTTCTCCTTAGCTCTCGGCTTCGCTCTCTGTGCCATAAAGTTAGAGCCTTTCCACATGCATACGGTCACGGCGCCGTGTAAGTAGAAATGTATGAATAGACAGGTTCCACAAGAAACGTGTGTCGTCCGTGCTTATCCACTATAAACACGGTTTCAACGCGGCAACCGTCTTTACAGTAATGTTTTAGTGTAACTTGTATAATATCGCGTGTCAGGAGATCAAAACGATTACGGAGAGCACAAGGAATTGCATTTGACCGCTAATATCAAAGGGACATACATATCTTTGCGCCAAATTCCTTGCGGGGTAGGCAGAAACAATTGAACGCTACTTGTCACAGTCACGACATACCTCTTTCAACATTTATTAGCCTCTTCATCGTGCCCTTTTGTTTTGATGGCTTTAAAAAGCCATTCAGCTATTGTTTTATTTATTTGGAACCTGGACGTTTTCCCTGTTGTACGTCGACAAAAACCATAGTAAACTATTGCTTACAAAAAACGGGCGACCGTGCGTAAACTGTGTACATGTAAAAGAGCTAGCACGGTACGACACTGAGCCCTTAAGACGACAACCGCATGCATGCGAAACCAGCCCAAATAGTAAGTGATTTCAGTCGTTCAAATTCTTTATTAACAAGGAAATCGAAAGTGAGTGACATGTGACACAGAAGCCACATGTGTACCGCGTCATATGCGTAGCTACAATATTATTTCGTTCGTCTCCCGCTCGGTCAAGGTCAGAGGTCGACAACTTTGGAACCCTCGTATCCACAGATATAGATGTGCGCGTATCGATTCCCGCTCCTCCACAAATTTTTCGTTTAGCTATTATATTTGAGATTTGTGAATCGTGTTTGTCTATAAAATATAACATTTTATGATTAAGAGGGTTAATGCTTTTGCATGCCTCAATTTGGTTCAAACTTATACCAATAACTAATATTTTCAATCCCACGATTGTATGACGTATAGATTGTAAGCTTCCACAGATGTGAGGACTGGTGAAGTAGAATGTGTATAGTGCACGTATTGTACCTATTTGTTTCCGTTCCGGCGAGCCAGGTAGGTATGATCCTTTTTATTGCCCTCTCAGGTATTGGACCAAATGCACACTTTTACAAAATCACATCTTTCCTTCATTGAAGAGAAATGGAACAAAGTTTTCTGGGACTATTCATCACAAAGTATTATCGCGACCGTTATTTTTTAATGAAGCAGCTAATATATGTTCATAATTACCTACACTATCTAAGATTTTATTATAGGCTTAAGTAATACGAGTATTTGGCAAATATTGAATTACATAAATTAAAGTCTGCAATAAAGATTAATTTCCTTTTGGATTACGGTTGTGATGTTACTTTAGTCCAAGATTTTTAAACAATTGGTTGCAATGTAGTGTAGTCTGGCACCCCACCTGTGCGGCCAGGTGCTCGGCAGATGTGTCGGCCAACCACCTCGGCTCCTTACGCAGCGCATAATTAAACCGAATCTCATTGCTTCACTATTTACTTATATAGTTAATCGTTTTGCATCATTAGATTACGAACAAGATATCAACGACTATTTTAAAATAAAGTTATATCTGCCCAATTTAGTCTACCGTTAGTACTGCGGTTACGAGGTACGAGTTGGTGCGGGGCTCATAATGTAATAAACATATATTTTGAAATATTCCACAATTATGTTTCTTAAGTTACAGTTCAGACCCTTATGGTCTAGCGGTAAAGTCCGTAGATTTAGACATGGAGGTACCGGGTTCGATTTTGCAGTTTTATTCAACACTTAGCCTGTACTTAATATCTAGATAATATTATTAAGTTTATTCCTAACGACTGGTATGTTTTCTTTTAAGTTGCGTCATTGAGATGATACTCGTATTATAATATACTTGTTATAAAAATAAATCTAGATATTTTTATATAGCGTTAAGAAATAAACTGGGGTGGGCGCGAATGTGACCTCGCTTTGGAAGACAATGTCACGGGAATACAGCTCTACTCAGACCAGTGTACTTGTACATTATACATTGCGAATTGTTATCAAACTAAACACCAGCTCGGTACAAAATAACACGCATTGTACAATGAATATACAAAACTCGGGTTCAAAACTCCGAGTTAAACGGTTGTTTGGTTTGCAGAGGGGTGCGTGCGGCCGGGTGGTCCACACAATGCGGGCCATGGGGGAAGCACTGTGTTATATGGCAAGGAAATTGCATGGCTTTGGGATTTTACTAAAACATATCACGTGACCTCAATACTACGTTGGTGGTCAAGGTCCAAGGAATGAGAGCAATAGATATCCTTTACTTAACATTATACCAGATAAAGTTAATGTGCATTTTTTAAATAGCATTATTTTTTTATATGCAGTTCTTGATGGCAAACGGGACTTCCCGGTTATAGGAAGGCTGGGTTCTGTCCCAGTTACAGATCTAAGAGTCCTATTTGATATATTAGTGACAACGACTTATCAGACTCGTAAAAGAAAGGATATGAATTCAAGTGTTAAGCTGAAAGAAAGGTTGTACCGAAACTCTGTAATTACAGCCAGCGGACCTTCAAAATAAAACTGATACAATCAACGACATTTTTATCTTCGATCGTTACAATTACAGTTACTTGATTTTAATTTTGTTGCCACTCAGCCTTTATGTCAGGGCTAGATTAAAAGTTGGGTGATGCATCTTACATCGCAAATTTATGATCATGTACCGCGTATAGCAAATAATTAAAGTTGATAGCGTTTTCATTTCGTTAGCAGATTCCAGTGAACCTATGAGGATCAATGCCTGGTAGAGTGTACTCTTCCAAGTTTAATATCGCCGTGGGGTAGCGGCGGGGACCAGGAGATCATGTCGGAGTGGTGGCGGGGTCAGCGACCGCCGAAACCCGGCGCCGGTCGTTACCCGCCGCGACCTTATGCCACCCTGGTACCTCGCACTACATTCCCAATACTATTTACCGTTTGTTTCAAACAATAACGACATTCGCAAATTACTTATTATTATTATTATGTTAATTAAGCAAGTACTCGTAGCTAAAAAAATATTTAAATGTCTACAGGCTCTAGGCATTTTGACAAGTTTTGATGCCTCTAGAATATATTAATATATATATTTTATGTTCTCGACTAGGAATTGAAACCTAATCTAACAATTTTAACTACTAGACCATTAATGGATTATTAGGATATTTTTAAATGTTGATTGAATTGTACGAATCGATGACCCTTATATAGTTAAAAAGTAAATCAGTATCGATGACTAATGTACCAAATATTAAATTATCTGTCACCTCTAACCAAAACCACAGCGTCTAAAACTAAAGATGTGGACCCCCATCACAAGTGGCAAGCTCCATGTCTCTAGCGTACCAAATATCACAAATAAATTAAATAATTTATTGTGTCCCGACCAGGAATCGAACCCGGCACCTCCGAGTCTAAATCCACGGACTAGACCAAGGAGGCATTAAACAAAATATGAACTAACGATCTTTAAAAAAATGTTTTCTAACCTTCCATTCTCATTTATGTACAACAGTAGTATAGCTGACGACTGCTCTATAGATAAGGTATTTGGAATGTGTTTACTAATGACATTGTTTAAACATAACAATCAAAATGTTTGTCAACAAGTGGTGGTCTGCGTCATCACGCGCGTCAAGTTTTGCGTCATCTCTGTCGCTCACTTCACTCGAGGAGTCTACTGTCAAATGTTATGATGAATGAAGAAGCCAGAGGTGACTGGGAAATCCCCGGCATTACTGCAACAAATCTAAACTTCCCATGGTCTAAACCTTCTTCTATTGAGCCTCCCAGATTATAAGATTTTAAAGCCGTTTAATATTTCAACGACTTTAAAATATTTTTACTATAAGTTGAACAAAATAAACGGTTCAGATACAACACAGGACAGCAACACGATATTTAGCCCGAGCTATCGTCAGGAAAGCAACACGATATTTAGCCCGAGCCATCGTCAGGACAGCAACACGATATTTAGCCCGAGCTATCGTCAGGACAGCAACACGATATTTAGCCCGAGCTATCGTCGGGACAGCAACACGATATTTAGCCCGAGCTAATGTCAGGACAGCAACACGATATTTAGCCCGAGCTATCGTCGGGACAGCAACACGATATTTAGCCCGAGCTATCGTCGGGACAGCAACACGATATTTAGCCCGAGCTAATGTCAGGACAGCAACACGATATTTAGCCCGAGCTATCGTCAGGACAGCAACACGATATTTGGCCCGAGCTATCGTCGGGACAGCAACACGATATTTAGCCCGAGCTATCGTCAGGACAGCAACACGATATTTAGCCCGAGTAAGTATTATTTTCATTAAATTATTTTTTTGTGGTGAAATAACTTATGGATACTTTCCGGTTCTACACAACATATTTAAAGAGAGTATTTTTGCTTCGAATGACACGTGTTTCAAATATGTTGGTGTATAAGAAATCATCCATGGTTCGTTTGGCAAGAATCACATTTTATTTAGATCTGAATTGTTACGATAACTTTAATTCCTAACAAGATAAAGAAAGAAACATGTATGTAATAGTTATCCTCTGTTTAGGATGTGTAATTAGAGACACACTTGCTGACCGCAGTGTGTCCAAGTTGAAGCCTGTGTCGAGAGGGGTGTCCACTCTGCTGTGACCATAACGGTTGCCAATCACTTCCTTGTGTGTGCCATATTATTACACAATACAGAGGTAGACCTCAAGGGCGCTGACAGTGGGTCTGGGCTACGTTTCCCTTTGCTAAGAAATTAATTCAAGACATTTTCACTGTCAATTGGTATACTTTTCAAGACTCGTACGATAATATATTGAATAACAACATACTAATTCAATATTTTTATTATATTAAATTGTTTAATGAAAAATGTACGTAAGAAATGTGTATATCTTATTGGTACACGTCGGCGGTTTGAACCGACCCTTGTAGAATTTGAAGGAAAGCGTTCCTACAACCTCGCCACCACCACCACCGTGCTTACAATTGTCATAGATTTACAACACCACCGTTCACATGCACTTAAGAGCACATTTAATAGGTCGTAGGCGGACTGATGATGGTTATTTCCCCAGTCTGTCGGGGCGGGGAAGTATCCATCGTTCTTGCCGATAAACCCAGCAAATTGTATCAACTTTTTTTTTTAAAATTATTTGTGAATTTTTAATGTATGTAATTTTTTTTTGACGTGCGGTGACAGAATCTTAATATCTGCTGCAAGAGCGAAGTGCGAACAACGTAGAGACCGGGAGCCAGAGTCGCACAGATATTCGAAACGTAAGTAATAAGTATAAGTGTAACAATAAGTGCAGGTCAATGACCCCGAGCTTATATATTTGACGACCAACTGCAGTCTCTCTGCGTCACGATAACGATACTCCTATGTTCAATAACGATCTTATTGTCACAACTAATAATATCATTAAACAATTTATATACGTAAAGATTTAATGAAGGATAAAAATTAACTTATTACTACACAATGTTACCAAAATAATATAATTTAATCTGTATGAGTACAACTTGGTACCAATTTATTATTGTTATATTTGAGGGCCCATTCATTTATTACTTAAGACAATTTAGGGGAGAAGGGGGTCGACCATGTCTTTTTTGTTCTTATAAGAGGGCTCTCGATAGTTCTTACGTAATATCATAACAATGCGCAAAAGATTATTCTAGTGGCAGATGATCCGCTTTCCGAGTGGATTTTGCGATCCTGGACTAATCAAATTTTTTATATTAGATACATACTCGTACATCACATAATAATGTAAAAGATGATTATAATAACAAAGAAAAACTATAAAACAAAACCAAAATTATTAATTTCTACCTTTAGATTGTTACGTAATAAATATTAAAGTTATTGATTCTTATTTCTTTGCGATCTGCTCGTCCGGACGATCATTTGTTATTTTCTTAACATATCATTATTTTAGGTTACGCGTATATTGTTAATTCCCGTCCACACAGAAATAACAAAGGTGGATAAATATAAAGACGCATCTTAAAATCGGATGTTTCCCTAACGTCCTGATGATAGTTGAATAAGATAACTGCAAGTCGTAACTAACCTCCAGTTCCGAGGACTTTGAGCAGGTCGAAGTGGGAGATGTCCACCTTGGACATGCCGTTCAGGTTCACTGGAACAACAACACACATCTCAATAACATAACAAAAACAACACAATAATGGTATATTGAATGAGGTTGCCTATCAAAATTATACATATTTGTATTGAAGTGCCACTAAGCAAAGTGCCATCACACAATTGGGCCCGGCACCCGCACGGTGATATCATGGTATGAGAGATGAATATATGTATCCTAGAGCTTGTCATTTATTAGGTTTAATTTTATTACTTAAAACAACTTGGCCCGTCTGGCCAGTGTGGCAAATGTAGGCCAAATTCTTCAGAAATAGGCTCTGGAAGGCCCATCGTCAGCGAAGTGTTATACTATATAATCATGACGCGGGGCTTGAATTTCGTGAATGGCTCAATTGAATTTACATATTTAATCATCTTTTGTGATACATTTTCTTACATTTAAAAACATATTAAAAATACTTGAAAGTTTTCTTTGGTCACCGAAATTAGATTTTGACAAAAAAATAGTATAATAGCCATTTGTACATTTGTGTTTAAACGGCTATAATACTGGGCTCTTCTGGACTGCAGATTGACTGGCGATAGTAGTGATGAGATGTCTGTATAGCACTGCAACTATGACCTTTCTGATGCTGAGCATCAGCAAGACTAGTATACTTTGCCTACTTTCATAGCATTGTGACTTATGGTCTCATAATGTGGGGATCAGCAGCAGACATAGACACAAGACTTCAGAAAAGAGCCACTCAAGTAATTTATGGCATGAAAGCTCGAGACTCGCTTAGAAACATATTTTCTGAGATTGATATAATGACACTGCCTTCACTATCACAATATATATTTGAATTCTATATGTAAGAAATAATTTAAGAAAAATGGACACTTGCAGCTTCGCAAATTAAGAAATGCTGACAAGCTTTATATTCCTAAATTTAGACTTCAAAAACAAATAAAAGTTTATTAATAGTATTAGATTATATAATAAATTATCCAGATCTGTGACAGAACTAGGGAAAACTAAACTTAAAAGTTGTATAAAGAAAATTGCAAAAGCATATTACAAAATTAATGATTATATTAATGACAAATATGTGGAATATATCACTCTGCAAATATTAACTAATTAACTAATTAATACTAAATATAAGTTATCTTTCGACAATGTATTTTATTTTGCAGTTATTAAGCATGTATTTTTAATGTAACTTTTAGTTACTTATACATTATTAACTAATTAGTTAATATTATTTCTTGTGATTCAGTAATACTGTTTATTACTATACTTATTATTATAAAGTAATTATTTTTAAATGTAACATATAGTTATGTACTTAATGTATTTATTCTTTTTAACTTTATTAACTAACAGAGATATTTGTTTGTTAAGAGAAGTGCACAGCGACAAGTGGGTTCCTAACATCTATTTCTTATGTTGATGTTTGTGTGCATCTCCAAGTTTGTTGTCAGTGTGCAGGTTCTCATGTTGTAGCGTGTCTGGTGGTCGTCCCTTCCTTATAAGGTCATTGCAGTGGTGGCATGTGTGCTGGGTCCCGGTCCGCACCCTAAGGGCCTGGGGCTGGTACATGTGTTATGTCCTCCGCCCAACACGTTCAATTTATTCTTCTTAAATTAGCAGAAGTTTTGCATTTTGTCGATCTTGCACACAGGCAAGTCCTAATTCTAACATACCTGGTATTCTTTTGTAATTAATTCTCATAATAACGAAACAAATGTATGCTTAAGTGTATATTCAATGCATTGCACTGATAAATTGTGATTGGAGGTTGGTTTCAAAATCACCTCCTTTTCTCATCTTTATATATATAATTACTGCAATATGATTAAAAAACCACCTCCTAACATTACCATTGGTTGTAAAAATGTCAACCTGTATGCTCAAATTATTGAGATGAAGTCCAGATCTTAATTGGTTGTTTGTATCTGTTTATATTTTGGTATGACTGCATCTTGTTATGAGCATCTAATAATAAATAATAACAGCTTACTACTTGGACCGCTTCGCTGCTTAGTCTTCCACTAACCGAAAGAGAATCATTCTAAATAATCTAAATTATGACATGTCACAAATGACTGTAATATGTTTATGTGAATAAAGATATTTTGACAAAGCCAGCACACAAACTAGTGAAAACTTGTAAATGATTGTTTCTATACTTATTTAGTTTTCCTTAATAAATAAATACAAAACCTATCCAAATGCGCACAGGTGTACGACAGGGTGATATAACATCACCAAAACTGTTTACCAACGCCTTGGAAAATTTTTTCTCTGGGCATCAATGTCAATGGAGCATACATCTTCGCAGATGACATAATGCTGGAGGATCTTAGATAGATAGATAAATTCTTTATTGCACAGAAAATAAAACATTTTACAGTATCTTAGTCAGTTGCCAAGTCGGGAAGCCACTTTTTCTTATAATCCATTCAATGGAACAGAAAACTGATAGTGGGTTAGGTCGACAAGTTTAAGGTCGCCCAGAGAGCTAAGCTTGGTATTTCATGATATAGTTTAAAATGTGGACATCCGCCAGTGAACCAAAGTTACCGATATAGCCTACAAAATTAGGAAGCTGAAGTGGCACTTTGCTCTGATGTAGAGATAACGAACGGGAAGACACAGACCTAAGAAAGTCGTGTATGTGGTACAATTAAGGTGGTGTTATGCATTTCCAGTGGAATCTAAATCTCCACCATGTATGTCCAACAGATTTAGAAATTAGAAAATGTAACAAAATTTATTGTGTTGCTAAATTTTGAAACATTCTAATTAAAATATCACATCGCTAAAACCTGGCATATCCTAGATAAATATCACATCGCTAAAACCTGGCATATCCTAGATAAATGACCCACCTCAATTATACAAACATGTATTAAAATATCACATCGCTAAAACCTGGCATATCCTAGATAAATGACCCACCTCAATTATACAAACATGTATTAAAATATCACATCGCTAAAACCTGGCATATCCTAAAACCTGGCATATCCTAGATAAATGACCCACCTCAATTATACAAACATGTATTAAAATATCACATCGCTAAAACCTGGCATATCCTAGATAAATGACCCACCTCAATTATACAAACATGTATTAAAATATCACATCGCTAAAACCTGGCATATCCTAGATAAATGACCCACCTCAATTATACAAACATGTATTATTAAAATATCACATCGCTAAAACCTGGCATATCCTAGATAAATATCACATCGCTAAAACCTGGCATATCCTAGATAAATGACCCACCTCAATTATACAAACATGTATTCTAATTAAAATATCACATCGCTAAAACCTGGCATATCCTAGATAAATGACCCACCTCAATTATACAAACATGTATTATTAAAATATCACATCGCTAAAACCTGGCATATCCTAGATAAATATCACATCGCTAAAACCTGGCATATCCTAGATAAATGACCCACCTCAATTATACAAACATGTATTAAAATATCACATCGCTAAAACCTGGCATATCCTAAAACCTGGCATATCCTAGATAAATGACCCACCTCAATTATACAAACATGTATTATTAAATATCACATCGCTAAAACCTGGCATATCCTAGATAAATGACCCACCTCAATTATACAAACATGTATTATTAAATATCACATCGCTAAAACCTGGCATATCCTAGATAAATGACCCACCTCAATTATACAAACATGTATTATTAAATATCACATCGCTAAAACCTGGCATATCCTAGATAAATGACCCACCTCAATTATACAAACATGTATTATTAAATATCACATCGCTAAAACCTGGCATATCCTAGATAAATGACCCACCTCAATTATACAAACATGTATTATTAAATATCACATCGCTAAAACCTGGCATATCCTAGATAAATGACCCACCTCAATTATACAAACATGTATTATTAAATATCACATCGCTAAAACCTGGCATATCCTAGATAAATGACCCACCTCAATTATACAAACATGTATTATTAAATATCACATCGCTAAAACCTGGCATATCCTAGATAAATGACCCACCTCAATTATACAAACATGTATTATTAAATATCACATCGCTAAAACCTGGCATATCCTAGATAAATGACCCACCTCAATTATACAAACATGTATTATTAAATATCACATCGCTAAAACCTGGCATATCCTAGATAAATGACCCACCTCAATTATACAAACATGTATTATTAAATATCACATCGCTAAAACCTGGCATATCCTAGATAAATGACCCACCTCAATTATACAAACATGTATTATTAAATATCACATCGCTAAAACCTGGCATATCCTAGATAAATGACCCACCTCAATTATACAAACATGTATTATTAAATATCACATCGCTAAAACCTGGCATATCCTAGATAAATGACCCACCTCAATTATACAAACATGTATTATTAAATATCACATCGCTAAAACCTGGCATATCCTAGATAAATGACCCACCTCAATTATACAAACATGTATTATTAAATATCACATCGCTAAAACCTGGCATATCCTAGATAAATGACCCACCTCAATTATACAAACATGTATTATTAAATATCACATCGCTAAAACCTGGCATATCCTAGATAAATGACCCACCTCAATTATACAAACATGTATTATTAAATATCACATCGCTAAAACCTGGCATATCCTAGATAAATGACCCACCTCAATTATACAAACATGTATTATTAAATATCACATCGCTAAAACCTGGCATATCCTAGATAAATGACCCACCTCAATTATACAAACATGTATTATTAAATATCACATCGCTAAAACCTGGCATATCCTAGATAAATGACCCACCTCAATTATACAAACATGTATTATTAAATATCACATCGCTAAAACCTGGCATATCCTAAATGACCCACCTGAATTATACAAACATGTATTATTAAATATCACATCGCTAAAACCTGGCATATCCTAAATGACCCACCTGAATTATACAAACATGTATTATTAAATATCACATCGCTAAAACCTGGCATATCCTAAATGACCCACCTGAATTATACAAACATGTATTATTAAATATCACATCGCTAAAACCTGGCATATCCTAAATGACCCACCTGAATTATACAAACATGTATTATTAAATATCACATCGCTAAAACCTGGCATATCCTAAATGACCCACCTGAATTATACAAACATGTATTATTAAATATCACATCGCTAAAACCTGGCATATCCTAAATGACCCACCTGAATTATACAAACATGTATTATTAAATATCACATCGCTAAAACCTGGCATATCCTAAATGACCCACCTGAATTATACAAACATGTATTATTAAATATCACATCGCTAAAACCTGGCATATCCTAAATGACCCACCTGAATTATACAAACATGTATTATTAAATATCACATCGCTAAAACCTGGCATATCCTAAATGACCCACCTGAATTATACAAACATGTATTATTAAATATCACATCGCTAAAACCTGGCATATCCTAAATGACCCACCTCAATTATACAAACATGTATTATTAAATATCACATCGCTAAAACCTGGCATATCCTAAATGACCCACCTGAATTATACAAACATGTATTATTAAATATCACATCGCTAAAACCTGGCATATCCTAAATGACCCACCTGAATTATACAAACATGTATTATTTATTACTGAATACCGAAAATTGGATATGTGTAGCTCACATTTGGTTTCCACAAAATATAGGATGGTAGCGGACAAAACTGAATTTAATTTATAGTGAATATGTTAGGAATTAATGTCAAAATACTAATCAAGATGTTTAGAAATGGGCCATACTGGTTGTACATCTCTTTGATGTATAGTATGCAAATATATCATTTTAATGGTATATATTATAATAGGCTTTAAGATGACATATTTTTTTGTATACCTACATAATTGTGTAAAGGCTGTAAATTTTCCAACAAATAAATAAATGTAAAAAGATGGTAGTAGAAGTCCCACCAAAATGGAATTATTCCTCTTTATTTTATTTCAAAATATTGAAATACTTATCTATTTCTTAAATGTAACACAATTACCTACTTAACTGTGAACTGTGATCACATGAGCTGCAAGAGCGGTGGTGGCTTGGTTGTAAGAGCGAATTCCTTTCAATCCAAAGAAGGTTTTGTTTTCAACCCTTTCATGTACGAAGACAAATTTCTAAGCTTTCCATGGATTCACCATGCGGGTGCCGGGTCCATTGTGTGTGGGTAAGAGATGAGAAGAATGGTGTCTCGGGCTTGCGACCAACAATAGGCTGGTTTAAGAAAAGGAGGCCTCTTTTTTTTCTATTGCGCGATAATACGCTCACCATCCACCATTCTACTTCTCTTCCTCCCCAACCAATAAGGAGTCCACTTTTCTACGTACCCACTGATGTTATAGATCTACTCGGGGCCGGTAGATCTTTGCTTGTCTATTTAGCATTAATGTTAATTTAGAACAGTGCACCAACACTGCGAGAGTGAGATGCCGAGCGGATGATCTGCTGACCATCTCTAAAGGCTCCTCTTTGATTAAGATATATCAATAGCCAATGTATAATAACCCACTAGACATCATCATTACAGCTCCTAGACCTCCAATACAGAACATTGGGCCAGAATATATCTGGAGAATTTGGTCTACACACACCATACTGGCCAAAGGTTGGAAAGGACCACTAGACCAGCTTAGGGTGAATTATTTATTCAAGTGATGCAATGATTTTCCTAAAATTACTCAGGCATCATACTTCACTGTGTAAAAAGCTGAGTGTGTTGAATCAGTTGCTGATGATTGATGGATACTCAACTTCATCTACCACTATAATGAAAACTACTTTTAACCGTCTACAGATTAAATAAAAATACATTAAGTAATTGAATCACAACATCACTAATAATATCAAGAGCTAGATGTTTCATCTTTGGGAAACTAATAGTTGATAATGAAGTTGGAATGGTTCTCATTAGATCACCTCTGTGTCGGCGGCGGATGCGGCTGGTCTCCACCAGAGTCCAGTCCACGGAGTCGGACAGCGGCACGAGCTCGACGTCGCTGCTGGCGCGCGGCGACTCCATGCTGTCGCTGCCCTCGTAGTAGCCGGACTCGTGCTGTTTCTTCTTCTCCATCGCGTCTACCACATCGCCCGACGACGCCCGCACTCCGATCGCCGACACGATTACAAAAATATCTCCGCTTTCACGGCTCGAACTTGTCACAAAATACAACGTTATCCGAACGCACACAGCCTTTATGACCGAACTCGATCCTGTTGCACGCGAGCGGGGAATACCGTTCGTTCTTCGGGAAAATAGCGCTCTGCACGGGATATATTTACACTTTTTAACTACAAACACTATTATAATCCAAAACTATTTTACAAAATTATAAAAGACCCCCGCGAACGACGCGTCCGCTCGCCAGCCGCGGTAAAATAACTGAAATTTAATTATACGAAAAGCAAAATAGAAACCGTGCGAGTGTGGCGCTCTCCCACCACTCGCAACAAACGAGGACATCGGGTACACGCCACATCTGCAGACAAACTTAGCGACGTTTGTATGCACGTGGTCATATTTGTTCCACAATTCGACATGAGGTGTCGCTGCAAATTACATTATAGGTACACCTGTCATATACATTACATATTTTTTTAAGATCATACAGTTGTGTAGATTGATAATAATAGATTCCAACGTGGCAAAGTCTGGCGTGGTCTGGCGAGGCCCGTGGGACAAAAAAATATAAAGGAATATAGCAAGATTATTTTAAAATTTAGATGGGATTTCCGAAACTACCTTAGGATTCGCTCTTCATTAGATGGTCTCGGTTAAGAAGCCGTAAAAGGAGTCCACTATGCACGCTAATATTAATAATTATCAAATGTAAATTAACGGTATTCTTGGACATCCTTGCTTTCAAGCTTGTACTTTAAAACAGAATTAGATATCACAGTTCCAAAACAGATCTGTTAAAGCAAGAAAGTTAAAATTAAAGGTAGAAAAGAGAAAAGAACCTTACTCGTTGGAGGAATATAGTTTTTGCCTATTGGCAATGTTAATTATTATTACAAATATAACATAATATTTACTTGGCGCGATGATGCACTTACTGTTGTTCATGTAATTAGTATAACTTAATTAATATATATAGCTTTAGACATATTTATAAAATATATTTTCAAACACAAAACATAATACTATTATAACTTATCTAATATACTCGTACGAGTACCATTTAGGTGTCACAGCATTCATCAATAACAAAAAAAAAACTTACTTTAAGGCTTTACACAACTATTTTTAATATAACATTCGTCATAGCTGAACAATTTGTAGTTGATGCTGAACTTATACTCGCAATACTACCAATAATCAAAACGATCAAAGAACGTAATAGTATGTGTATTACCAATATTTTTATATTTAGGTCTAATTTAAACGTACCATACGTTCTTGATGACTTCAAATTCGGCTTTTAAGAATATAACATTTAAAAAATAGTGGGTTTTTATTTTATTATTAAAAAGTTAATTTTAATTTGTATTTTTTAGTGAATGATATTTTAGACCTATTGTTTGCCAGTGGGAACATTGAACTCTAATTAACTATCACACTAAACTCTTGCGTATGTGCAGAAGTAGACAAAAAATGTTTTCCTATATTATATTCGTAACAGTGAAACTATAATTAAATGCGAAAGAACGGCACGCCTGCATGATCAGATCATTAAACATTATAAACATATTCTGCTGATTATGATATAGTACAAGTAAAGTATCATCAAGATCGTTTTCCTTCCGGGGTGGTCAAAAACCACTCCTATAAAGAAGCGGATTCACATTAAGCCAACTTTAGTATAGGCCAATCATAACAAGTGGCTCGTCGATGTCTTCACCGTATCAAACTCGACAAATATTATAAATAAATTTATAACTTTGTAACATAAGAAAATATACATTTATTCGAAAAAATATTTACAACATATCAATGAATTAGATATAAATTATTAAATATTATTGTTCCGACCAGAAATCGAACCCGGTACCTCAGAGGCAGATTTTAAAAGTTACTTAAAATATCTTCGAATTTCATAATAAAACGATAAAAATAAATAAATAAACTTTATTTGCAATAAATATGTGATAATTAAATTTGGCTCAGCACATTTTGCCACGGAAATGTATTAGTACTATTTTTTTAAATACATACATATGTATATATCTTCACGCCAGATCCCTTGCGGGGTAGGCAGAGACAATTGAGCGCCACTTGACACGATCACGACATACCTCTTTCGCTTCGTCGACATTCATCATCCTCTTCATACATGCCCTCTTTTTACGAAAGCTTTTTAATGTACCTTCACCCAGTGTTTTATTTATTTAATCGTTATATGTGAGTTTCGGTCTACCAGGGCCTCTTTCACCCACAACTTTCGCATTATATATCTGGTTCGTCAATCTTTCATCGCTCATCCTTTCAACATGCCCGAACCATCGTAGCATGCCTTTCCTTATTTTTGTCCCTATGCTTTCTTTTATACCCACCATTTTCCGTATTTCGACGTTACGTATGCGGTCCGCCAAAGTGACGCCGCATATGCGACGCAACGACCTCATTTCTACTGCATTAACCCTACTCTCATGCGTATTCTGACATATTCATGTCTCGCTTCCATACATCAGTGTTGGTACTAACATTGCATTTTTTTAAATACATTATTTATTATACGTACCTAAATGATATAATAAATAATATGATATGAAATAAATATGATGACTGCGATGTTGGTCAATGTAAGCTTACAATACATTTAGAAATACACAATTACAAAATATGTTTTTTTGTAATGAAAGAATTCAGAATTTGTCTCAAAGTTTTGCGTATACTATGTAAGTGAAGTTTGACAGCCATAAACAAAGCGAGACGGCGGTATTGCTTATCTATTGAAGAAAAAGAGATAGCGTTCGTATTCGTACACGCGAAAGAAGAGATTACCTTCGTCTCATTCTATTTTCAAGGAAATAACTTTGGAGATATCAGATATTTTAAAATCAAAGTACAGTAAATTATTGTAGAATGAATAATATTATTATTCTCATATAATTAATTTTAGCTATAGGTACTGTAGATTTATTCCATAAACAAAAATTCCGCAGAGATGTGCCCACAGACCGTGTTAGACTTGTGTTTTTAGTAGGTACTCCAAGGCTGGGTTGAACCAACATAAGTATCTGTAATTGTAATGATTAAAGTTTAAAATGGCGTCTGATGACCTTCAACGTAATACTGGTAGGTACATTCGAAGCCATTTTTTACTTTAATCGATACAATTACAGAGACTTATTTTTGGTTTAACTTAGCCTAAGCTTAGTATAATTACAAATAGGTTAGGTATTTAATGAGTTTGGAAAAGCTACAAGAACACCAATTTAGTAAAAAACGCTATTTAAGCTCTAGTGCCTCTAGTGACCAGTTGAACACGAGTTATGTGCTATTATTTTGTAACACTTTCGTAAGTTTTATCTCATACCCATTATTCTTTATTTCCTATTATTCCTATGTTCGTTCCTTTTAGACTACGGAAGGACATACTAGTACATATATAAAGTAGGTAACTAGTTCTTGTCATGTACCTACTACGTGCGTGCAACTTGTTAACTTTGACGGATCAACATTTTTTTGCGTTGTAACAGTGGCACAAAACTTGGTAGGTAGGTACTTACTGATTATGTTCTTTGAACTTACTTGAGCCGCTGAATATTTTGTGCATTGTGTTGCGAAGACATAGGTATCTAAATAGATTTTGCAAAAAAAAAAACGGGTAATATTAATATGCACAGTTGTTCATTAACCAACACCGGCCCAGAAAAGTTTGTCGGACTGTAACCTACAGATAGATCTATTGGTTCTTTTCTCAGACCAGAGACATTAAATAATATAACAAGACCAGACCAGACAAGAATCCAAACGGTATCTATGGAAATTAAAGCTTAGCCAATCGTTACAAAATTAATTAGTCTATGATAGTTATGCCGGTTATGGTCGTTTTGACTTATTTAAAATAATGTTGTTTAAAAATGACATTTATAAATGTTGATTTTACATGGTTCATCCCATATAAGCGACGACGCGACGATCCTATGTCTATGGTTCATCCCATATAAGCGACGACGCGACGATCCTATGTCTATGGTTCATCCTAGAAGTTTACTCAACTATATATTATGAAGTAACTACCTAATAATGAAAAAAATCCGCCTCACATCAATCACAAATGGCGCTATTATAAATGTACACAAATTATAATCCTAAAAACACTTAACAGGTAGACAATTTTTTATTGTCATCTATAAGTTATACATGGCGTTAAACTTAATTAACATTTTTTTTAAATGGCAACCTAGCCCGCTCTGTGTCACCTATTAACTAGCAATATTTACTACATCGTCGTTATCTTGGCCTGTATTAATAATCGTATCTCATCATTATATTATATTTATATTATATTCGCTCGGGCCCAACTGAGGCCGCTGCTGCATTCGTCGTTACCACCCCGGGTAAAACTAAACATCTATAAGACGTTCGTCCGCTCGCACCTCACCTACGCCGGACCAGCATGGCACCATCTGGTGGCGCCATCCATAGCGGCTAGAATCCAAGCGCAGCAAAACATCTCCTTGCGCGCGACAGTCGGAGCTCAGTGGTTCGTGCGCAACACAGTCCTCCACGATGGAAACCATCGAGCAGTTCGTGGCCAGGCTCTCGAAATCCATGTTCGATCGAGCCGACCGCAGCCGCTTCGACCATCTTCGGGGCATCGCACCTCTCCACGCACGGCCACCGGAGGGCCGTCGCCTGCCCCGTGACATCCTGGGGGCCGAGGCGTAACCAGCACAGTCTGGCTTAACTGTATGAAGATTTCTCAACAGAAACTGTCCTACAGGTGCCACAGATCCTTTAGTGGCCCCCTCCCCAAACAAGCAACCGTGGGGATCACCCCGGAGCGGTCCGCCCCAGGGCGAAGGCGAAGATAACTACTACTACTACTCACTTAAGTATGTCTATTTTAACCAAATAGGTATGTGAACTGATGTTGACATCGTTTTATCAATACGGGCTTTAGTTAAGTAGATCGAGTAGAGCAGTAATGAGCCAGGGATACCCATACCCACAGGCCAAAAGTGAAGCTTACCGTAAAAAACTAATTACATCGGGAATTTGTTAACCTTTATTAAAACTAATAACATAACATAACAGCTAACAACATTTAAATTCCTATAACATAACATAACAGCTAACAACATTTAAATTCCTATAACATAACATAACAGCTAACAACATTTAAATTCCTATAACATAACATAACAGCTAACAACATTTAAATTCCTATAACATAACATAACAGCTAACAACATTTAAATTCCTATAACATAACATAACAGCTAACAACATTTAAATTCCTATAACATAACATAACAGCTAACAACATTTAAATTCCTATAACATAACATAACAGCTAACAACATTTAAATTCCTATAACATAACATAACAGCTAACAACATTTAAATTCCTATAACATAACATAACAGCTAACAACATTTAAATTCCTATAACATAACATAACAGCTAACAACATTTAAATTCCTATTAAACCTAGTCTGCAAGTCGGAGTGGATTCGTGGGTATTCGCGGCCTGACATGGCGCGCGGGGCGATGTGGAGGCTACCTAAGGCAAGCGGGATTAAATATTAACTTGAATACCTACGTACTTAACTAATGGGTAATTAGGTAATAAATAGATCATCTGCCTTTCATTACAATATGGTGACTACCTACCTATAATGTTTTTGTTTGTAAAGTATCTACCTGCCTGTTTGTAAGTTTTGAATTGTGGAGAATTAAAAGATAAATAGAAAAAATATTTTACAAATATCTATTTGGTTTATATTCTGTCATTTTTTGTTATTAACCAGTAACCAGCACAGAAATACTAATATTATATATTGTGCCTACTCTTCCAAAGATGACTCACATCAATATGCCAAAAAAAATCCCACAGACCATATCGGTGACTAATGGATAAAAATTTCCTTTGACTGCTTACAACTTTTATTAAATACTGGTGGGTATTTTGAAAGTAAGTTACACTGAAAGTTAGTAGGTAAGTGAAGCTTTAATGTAGGTAACAACTCTAATAACATATGAATCATATCATAATATCTGTGGTTACACCTTCAATATGCATTGAACTTGGATTGAATAACGAGGAATAGTATGGCATACGGGTGTTCCAGTCTCAAAATTAAATCATTACATGATATGAATTTGTAGTGTCTATGTTCCATGCCTGCTGCGTGTGTGTGCTCGATTGCTAATATTAAAAATTTCACAGAATTTCGATATAATTCGCCCGAGCGCCTCGAGGGACGAACAAAATATTTAGTCTAACATTTTACATTCCTGTATTATTTTATTATACATAAATTAGGTATTATGATTTAGCCGCATTTCCGTTGTTGGAATGAGTTTAATACGTATCGGTCGTCATCCCAACACTTTTCGGGTTCATTATTTTACGTATCTTCATGTGGCCAGCATATTATATTCTTTACTGCTGCAGCCTCAGTCTCTCAACAAACACTTATATTATATATATATCTACTGATAATATCGTATATATCAAGGTTAGCCACCTAATTCCCACAGATTTATAGCAAACTCATGTAGGTATGAAGTAATATATGAATCCTTATTTTACAGTTTTTTATACAGCAATAACCCGAACAGAATAGAAGTAGGTACCTAAACAGTACACGAAATTAATCATCCCAACACAATAGTATACGATTAGGTACTACTTAAATTAATGTTTCAGAATATTTATCATTTTTGGTATTTAAAATGATTTAGGTAGTTAATACTAAATAAAATATTAGTTATTAAATGATAACAACTGTTTGCAAATGGTCACCGGACACTTCTTCACACTCGTCTAACGTACAACTAAACATATTAATCACACGCTGGAGCATCGACCAAGAAATAGCTTTAGTTTTGTTTGTGATTCTTTGCTTTAAAACATCCAAATTGTGTAACAAAGGGTTGTAGACTCTACTATTTAAGTTACAGCAGGAGTTAGTTCTGGGCTCCTCGGTGGCCAGATAGTGTCTCCTCGGCGACTTGCCCGGCAATAACTCGTCAAGGATAGCGGATAGCTAACGAGTCATTTTAAACATGTAAAGTAGCTTCATTCTGGAAAAATATTGCGGTTGTTATTCACAAATAAAATTTTAAAACTGATATTTTATTTAACATCAAATAAACCGAATTGGAATTAATACTTGTGTTTTTTCAAATATGTTAAACAAAAAATAATCTGACTCACCCTTTATTAGTTATAATAAAAACTTATGTAATTTTAATATTGTTTAAATAATAGACAATAAAACAATTAGCTATTACTTTATACGACACTCGGACTCAAAAAGATATTATGCTAATAAGGTGAAGTAACAAAAACAAGGACAGTTAATATAATCAACACAAACAGAACACAAGTTAGAGATATTGGAATATCTAATAGGTCTACAATATATTACAAGTTCCAAGGATTTTGTGAGCTTATCATAAACGTTATCAGTCGCGCTATTATTAATTATTATTTTGTGGGAACAGACCTAACTACATATCCCACAAATCTTTACGCAAACGAGCCAAAACTTAACAATACATTTATTCCGTTAATGCTTCCAAGACGGCATTAACGGAATCATACAGTATTTGGTTGGGTAGGGAGAGGAGTAGGATGGTGGATGGTGAGCGTAATATCGCGCAATAAAATAAAAAAAAAGGAAGGCCTCCTTTTTTAAACCAGCCTATTGTCGGTCGCAAGCCCGAGGCACCATTCTTCTCATCTCTTACCCACACACGATGGACCCGGCACCCGCACGGTGAATCCATGGAATGCTTAGAAATTCGTCTTCTTCTTCTTTATAGGTACATACTCGTATCTTGTTTTAATCCGCTGACTGCAGATGATTCTGCCATAGCAACTGCAGTAGCGCTGCAATAACACCTAATGCTCTACTAATTCGAACCAGAAAAAAATGATAATAATTTATTTTATTTATTTATTAATTTATTTATTTATTTATTTATTTATTAATTTACTTATTCCACAGCTGTCTTTTACAAATAAATATTTAAATTGAAATAATTACGGAACACCTTGCCAATTACGGAATAACATTATTTTCACTAAACATATAGCATGAACGGATTATAAACAATTTAAACTACTTAAAAAATAAACATAAGAATAAAAATAAAGAGACTATTTAATAAATATTTACCTTGCTATTCATATTTACCTTCCTACATTTTTCTGTCATTGTGTGAACTTGTCCAGCAAGTAGGTACCTAGGTAATCATGATGACATTTGATAAAACTTCTATTAGATAAACCACTAATTATATTTTAACTTCCCTACATTTATTATAAAAAACTACTACGACCTACCTCGATGGACTAGTTATTTCAATTACTGCAATATCAATCGATACTCCGTCCGCGCAGCTCGGGCCGACTTCTCATCGATACCTATGTACATAACTATATGTCTCCATACCTACGAGTATATCCACATCGATACTAAAGAGACAATTAGGAGATATCTATGGCGAGCGACGGGAATACGTGATACATACCGTAACCTATCTCGTGACGAACAGTTTTAGGTTTGACGATGACAGGCGCCTCCTTTGGGGGCTCGTCTTCGTGAAACAAGTTGAAGAGGTCGAAGTCGACCGCCGTGCGTTTCATCGTGGGAGTCGCCGAGGAGGGCTCCATCTGGAACTGCAGACCTCGCGCCGGCGACATGGCCTCGCATAGCGGAGACGGCTTCGCGAATTCGTCGCAGGACGTCAGGTTCGACAGGTGTCGAGGTCGTTTGCCCTGTTTGTTACTGTCGTGAGGAGTGATGGGAGAATATGGCGGCAAGGGGGAGTCTTCGTCACACGCCACAGGTCGCCGTAGGGAGGACGAGTCGGGCTGGCGAGAGCTGTCGGCCGGCAGCAGATTGCTGCTGTTCACATACATCTCTCGGTCCATGACCGTTACGTTCTCTCCGATGATAGAATGATCGACACTAATTCTCACAGTATTATCGAGACAAGTTGTTGACGATATTTGATTGTCATTTATATTGTTCATACTACTTGTTGAGCTTTCCATGTTTGTTGTGCTTCAAGTTTCCTACCTGCGCTCAATATGGTTAGGTATACGTACTAAAACTAAGCGACCTTGGAAACTGAGCTGGTCGATAAGAGCTTTTGCACATCACTAAACATTCCATTCGAACATGCGCGTCTGTTTGTCGCGCACTAATACCTGTCAAACTGGGTGCCTACTAGAATATTGTTAATGCACAAAACTCATAAGATCGCTACGCGACCCTTGTAATCCTAAATCATCTGCAGAATGTTCCACTAATCAAATAACACGAACCAAAACATAACAACAGCGTTATCGCGACACAAGTTCCGCTATTAATAGCGCGCTAGTCACTCACAAGTATACGAGTATTTTCTGTTCATATAATACGATCGAGTCGATCACACGGCTTCCACCACGGCCAGAATCGTTTCTGTCGGGTTCCCCGTCTCGGATTCGTGTTCTGGCAATATTTTCAACAAGCCATGAGCAGAGTGAAGTCGGTGGCGAGCCGGCCGCGTCCGCATGCACACTAACGCGACGCAACAACAATATATACTCGTACCTATCTACACGAACCTATATTTCGTGGACAGATAATGATTTTCACATAGCTCCATCTCATCGACATTTACTCGATGTGTCAGAAACTGAAGTTCGAGACCGAGAGTTATGTCAGGTGGTAGCCGAGGTACTCCCAAGGTCACGTGATCAAACTTTGGTCTAAATTCGGCTTATTGTACTAAAACGAGGTCTCTGTAATTGTAACAATTAAAGTTTAAAAAAATATATGTTTGTAGACACTGCAACGTGTCGTCCACTATTCGAATTGAATGCTTCTGCAGGACATTAGCATCTGTACGGTACCTAGGCGGAACCAATTTTTCCATATGACCTTATTTGACTTTATAAACCATAAATCTGAGTGAGGGCGGAAAAACCCGTTTTAGCTTTTTGAAGGTCTTCGAAATGTCCAGACCTAAATATTACCCATATCTGTCCAACCCCTCACCCCAGACGTTGTTGACTAATGCTAAAGATTCACCCGTTGACCGCTTTGGACTGAAGCGTTCATGAATTACCATAGATATAGAATACTAACGACGATCCTATGTCTATGTGAATTACGGAGTGTACCTCTAGATACCCAAAAGTTGGGTTAATGATTCGTTCCATCACTTTGCAGAGTACTGAAGTTACGTCAATGAGGCGTTGATGATGGAGTTGGAAGGTTCTATCTACTATACGGTCTCGCATCTTCGGGAAGGCTAGATATTTGAGATCAAAGTGGTCAATTCGACAAAACGTTATTTTCACATTAGAATAATGACAATAGTAAGGACCTAATATTTAAAATTAAATTTGACATAAAAAACTCACGATTGTATTTTTCCGTTGATGACTCTTTCATAGCATCGGTCAATTACCTACTTTACATCGCAAAAGGTTTCTCGTAAACAATAATTTTAGAGGATAAGAACGATTTATCGGCCTCGAACTTATAGTCAAACGAAAACAAGACTGCGAACAAGTCTATTCCTTTATTCTGGCTCATAGCGTTCTGGGCCATGCCTGTTCTTCTGTGTTTCACAAGAGCTGGTGTTGGGGATACTGAAGACCAGGTATGTGAAGTCAGTAACGTGTTCCAGATTAAGCGCCCAAGTGAGCCCAAGTTTCTTGATGCGATCAACTACCATGATCTTCGTCTTCGGTTTATTAATCTGAAGATCCACGTCGTTACTTATGCGCTCCATTCGATCAAGAAGCTCCACCATTTCGGCTTCTGATGCAGCCAAGAAGGTTGTATCGTAAAATTTATCTACAAACTTCACATTTCAACCTTCAAAATAGCGCGAAATTGGATATATATATATTTTTGTACCAAAGTATATTTAAGAGATTTAAATTGTATGATCCACTACGGTGACCGCGTTGCTCTAAGATGGAATCAGACTGAGGTTCTTGGGGTAGTGAAATAAAAGAGAAATATATTTGTATAGATATTTATTGTATCATCGCATCCTCCTCCTCTTGTTCCCCCTCCGGGGGGCGCGACCGTCCTCCCAGCGCAGTTGTTTCGGGGCGGCCCCCTCCGGGTTGGAGAGAGCACGCGCGGAGCCCTGACGGGGGTCCTCCGCCGCCTGCTCCAGAAGAGACGAGAACTGCTCCGCCGACGCGAACAGGGAACTCAACTCCGGCCGCCCTGCATGACACAACACACTCTCAACTACACAACTCCGGCCGCCCTGCATGACACAACACACTCTCAACTACACAACTCCGGCCGCCCTGCACGACACAACACACTCTCAACTACACAACTCCGGCCGCCCTGCACGACACAACACACTTTCAACTACACAACTCCGGCCGCCCTGCATGACACAACACACTCTCAACTACACAACTCCGGCCGCCCTGCATGACACAACACACTCTCAACTACACAACTCCGGCCGCCCTGCATTACACAACACACTCTCAACTACACAACTCCGGCCGCCCTGCATGACACAACACACTCTCAACTACACAACTCCGGCCGCCCTGCACGACACAACACACTCTCAACTACACAACTCCGGCCGCCCTGCACGACACAACACACTTTCAACTACACAACTCCGGCCGCCCTGCATGACACAACACACTCTCAACTACACAACTCCGGCCGCCCTGCACGACACAACACACTCTCAACTACACAACTCCGGCCTACCTGCACGACACAACACACTTTCAACTACACAACTCCGGCCGCCCTGCATGACACAACACACTCTCAAGTACACAACTCCGGCCGCCCTGCACGACACAACACACTCTCAAGTACACAACTCCGACCGCCCTGCACGACACAACACACTTTCAAGTACACAACTCCGGCCGCCCTGCATGTCACAACACACTCTCAAGTACACAACTCCGGCCGCCCTGCATGACACAACACACTCTCAAGTACACAACTCCGGCCGCCCTGCACGACACAACACACTTTCAAGTACACAACTCCGGCCGCCCTGCACGACACAACACACTTTCACGTACACAACTCCGGCCGCCCTGCAAGACACAACACACTCTCAAGTACACAACTCCGGCCGCCCTGCATGACACAACACACTCTCAACTACACAACTCCGGCCGCCCTGCACGACACAACACACTCTCAACTACACAACTCCGGCCGCCCTGCACGACACAACACACTTTTAACTACACAACTCCGGCCGCCCTGCATGACACAACACACTCTCAACTACACAACTCCGGCCGCCCTGCATGACACAACACACTCTCAAGTACACAACTCCGGCCGCCCTGCACGACACAACACACTCTCAAGTACACAATTCCGGCCGCCCTGCACGACACAACACACTTTCAAGTACACAACTCCGGCCGCCCTGCATGACAACACACTCTCAAGTACACAACTCCGGCCGCCCTGCACGACACAACACACTTTCAAGTACACAACTCCGGCCGCCCTGCATGACACAACACACTCTCAAGTACACAACTCCGGCCGCCCTGCACGACACAACACACTTTCAAGTACACAACTCCGGCCGCCCTGCACGACACAACACACTCTCAAGTACACAACTCCGGCCGCCCTGCACGACACACTTTCAAGTACACAACTCCGGCCGCCCTGCATGACACAACACACTCTCAACTACACAACTCCGGCCGCCCTGCACGACACAACACACTCTCAACTACACAACTCCGGCCGCCCTGCACGACACAACACACTTTCAAGTACACAACTCCGGCCGCCCTGCACGACACAACACACTTTCAAGTACACAACTCCGGCCGCCCTGCACGACACAACACACTCTCAAGTACACAACTCCGGCCGCCCTGCACGACACAACACACTCTCAAGTACACAACTCCGGCCGCCCTGCACGACACAACACACTTTCAAGTACACAACTCCGGCCGCCCTGCATGACACAACACACTCAAGTACACAACTCCGGCCGCCCTGCACGACACAACACACTTTCAAGTACACAACTCCGGCCGCCCTGCACGACACAACACACTTTCAAGTACACAACTCCGGCCGCCCTCCATGACACAACACACTTTCAACTACACAACTCCGGCCGCCCTGCACGACACAACACACTTTCAAGTACACAACTCCGGCCGCCCTGCATGACACAACACACTTTCAACTACACAACTCCGGCCGCCCTGCACGACACAACACACTTTCAACTACACAACTCCGGCCGCCCTGCATGACACAACACACTTTCAACTACACAACTCCGGCCGCCCTGCATGACACAACACACTCTCAACTACACAACTCCGGCCGCCCTGCACGACACAACACACTTTCAAGTACACAACTCCGGCCGCCCTGCATGACACAACACACTTTCAACTACACAACTCCGGCCGCCCTGCACGACACAACACACTTTCAACTACACAACTCCGGCCGCCCTGCACGACACAACACACTTTCAAGTACACAACTCCGGCCGCCCTCCATGACACAACACACTTTCAACTACACAACTCCGGCCGCCCTGCACGACACAACACACTCTCAAGTACACAACTCCGGCCGCCCTGCATGACACAACACACTCTCAACTACACAACTCCGGCCGCCCTGCACGACACAACACACTCTCAACTACACAACTCCGGCCGCCCTGCACGACACAACACACTTTTAACTACACAACTCCGGCCGCCCTGCATGACACAACACACTCTCAACTACACAACTCCGGCCGCCCTGCATGACACAACACACTCTCAAGTACACAACTCCGGCCGCCCTGCACGACACAACACACTCTCAAGTACACAATTCCGGCCGCCCTGCACGACACAACACACTTTCAAGTACACAACTCCGGCCGCCCTGCATGACAACACACTCTCAAGTACACAACTCCGGCCGCCCTGCACGACACAACACACTTTCAAGTACACAACTCCGGCCGCCCTGCATGACACAACACACTCTCAAGTACATAACTCCGGCCGCCCTGCACGACACAACACACTTTCAAGTACACAACTCCGGCCGCCCTGCACGACACAACACACTCTCAAGTACACAACTCCGGCCGCCCTGCACGACACACTTTCAAGTACACAACTCCGGCCGCCCTGCATGACACAACACACTCTCAACTACACAACTCCGGCCGCCCTGCACGACACAACACACTCTCAACTACACAACTCCGGCCGCCCTGCACGACACAACACACTTTCAAGTACACAACTCCGGCCGCCCTGCACGACACAACACACTTTCAAGTACACAACTCCGGCCGCCCTGCACGACACAACACACTTTTAAGTACACAACTCCGGCCGCCCTGCACGACACAACACACTCTCAAGTACACAACTCCGGCCGCCCTGCACGACACAACACACTTTCAAGTACACAACTCCGGCCGCCCTGCATGACACAACACACTCAAGTACACAACTCCGGCCGCCCTGCACGACACAACACACTTTCAAGTACACAACTCCGGCCGCCCTGCACGACACAACACACTTTCAAGTACACAACTCCGGCCGCCCTCCATGACACAACACACTTTCAACTACACAACTCCGGCCGCCCTGCACGACACAACACACTTTCAAGTACACAACTCCGGCCGCCCTGCATGACACAACACACTTTCAACTACACAACTCCGGCCGCCCTGCACGACACAACACACTTTCAACTACACAACTCCGGCCGCCCTGCATGACACAACACACTTTCAACTACACAACTCCGGCCGCCCTGCACGACACAACACACTTTCAACTACACAACTCCGGCCGCCCTGCATGACACAACACGCACAGGTTGTGATCTAGTTAGTTGGCAACATTTGGGTTTCGTAGATGTGTTGTAGCTATTTTAATTATTGGCCACTTTTTTCCTCTACAAATTGATAATTTATATTCAGCTAAATTAAAATTAAGAACAGGAGTTATTGTGACGAGCCCTGACAACTGGTATCACTATGCCTTCTGAACGGTGAGTTAATATTCGATAGACATATACCGAGTAGTTACCTTTGAGTTTGAGTCCCCCTCCCCCCTCCGACTCGGAGTCGCTCTCCTCCAGCAGTAACTCTGCACAAATACAAACATAACATTTATATTGTTTAACGTGTTCCTTATTTATTATAAGGTCAAAATACTTAGTAGTAATATAGGCTGCGGCCATTAGTAGCAGGCAACAGCTGGCTCAAATATATAGTTGAGGTCATAAACAATGAAAAAAAAAAACTTTCGAACTTGAGATTAAGGGAAGTAGTGAAATGGGGTGCTATTTAAGGGATGAAAACCGTTTTTCGTTATTTGTGGCGGAACGAGACCTTCTAGAGAAAAGTGTTTCATACAAAAGTTGTAGATAATAAAAAAATCTAAAACTTTTATTATATATATTTTTCGACATAACCTCAAAGTTTTCGAGAAAATGACGAAAAACCGATTTTTCTGTTTTTTATTTTTTTCTTGCGTGGAAATTATTTAATTTAAATTAAACTTTGTGAAAACACGTAATTATTTGCACACAATAAGCATGAATTTTTTCAATCATGGAAAATTAATATTTTTCGAGATTTCACCATTTTTCCGAAAAAACACCCTTATCTTTGGTGAACAACTTTATTGATTTTTTTTTGGTTTCTGATGTTGTACAAGGTCTTATTTTTTTCGTCGTGATGTCTACTTTCAAATGGTATATCGATTTTAATTATTCATTGTTATTTAGTAACTTAAAATTAAGAAAAACCAAAAAAAAAAATCGAATCTCGAACTTACCGATTTTTTTCATTATTTTCAATTTTTTAGCATATTTATGTTAATAATTTATAATATTTTGATGAAATAACTTACTTTGGTATAAAATGAATAAATTTAAATGAATTTATGTATTGGAAACAACGCTATAATTTAATAGAATAAAAAATAACAAAATAATGTTACGTATTCAAAAAAAAAAAAAATTACAAAATTTAAAATTTCACAGCATACAGGTATTTGAAATGCCCGCCAAAAACGACTGAAGATTGGGGAGAGAGAGGGGTAGGATAAAGTGAGCCTGTACAAGAGCAGCAGAGCTCGTTCTGTTGTAGTAGTAAATTTCTATTCGACTAGTTGTGTGAAAATATTTTTTCAGTTGTTGATGTGTCCTGACGTGGTGATTAAGATTTCAATTAAAATTAAACAAATTATTATTCGACAGTATTTTACTGCCGTTGGATAGTAACAAAGTAAGTTGAGTATTAATTTTATAGCCTTTAACATTGTCAGTAGCTTTTATAAATTTAATATTATTGTAAATTCATACACGATAATTACAATTCTTAAATGTTACAATAATGTTTTGTTTTGAAAAGTTATTAAAAAGCGTCAGCTGCACTTGTGAAAGGGGATGCAATAATCAAAGGTGTGGCTGCCGAAAACACGGCTTAAAATGTACCAATGTGTGCAATTCATGCACTGAGAACAGAATAGAGACAGAGAAGTATTTGTAGATTTAAGTGATTCTGAAGATATTGATGAAGAGCCAGCAAAGAATAATGACATCGAAGTTGAAGAGCCTGAAAATGTCAATGATTTTGAAGATAATACAGAATTTGAGAGATTGATTGATGAAGAAAACGATCCACAACAATAAAGGTCTAAAATTGATTAGATTTTAAAAATTATTTTATTGATTTTCATTTTTATAAGTTATACACAACCAATATTAATGAAGTAAATATCTGTAAATAAAATAAAGAATTAGTAGCCAATATAAATAAATTGTATGTTGTATTTTATTATATATATTTAGAATAATTTAATAAGCATGTAAAGTTTTTGATACTTAACTGTAGCTTATTAAAATTAATAAAGTACTTATGATTTCCATATAAATGTTAAGTTTCATGAAGTTTTCCCTACCTTTCCGTGATGAACTTCATTTAAATTTACTCATTTTATACCAAAGTAAGTTATTTCATCAAAATATTATAAATTATTAACGTAAATATGCTAAAAAATTTAAAATAATGAAAAAAATCGGTAAGTTCGGGATTCGATTTTTTTTTTCGGTTTTTCTTAATTTTAAGCTACTAAATAACAATGAATAATTAAAATCGATATACCATTTGAAAGTAGACATCACGACGAAAAAAAAAGACCTTGTACAACACCAGAAACAAAAAAAAAAATCAATAAAGTTGTTCACCAAAGATAAGGGTGTTTTTTCGGAAAAATGGTGAAATCTCGAAAAATATTAATTTCCATAATTGAAAAAATTCATGCTTATTGTGTGCAAATAATTACGTGTTTTCACAAAGTTTCATTTAAATTAAATAATTTTCACGCGAGAAAAAAATAAAAAACAGAAAAATCGGTTTTTCGTCATTTTCTCGTAAACTTTGAGGTTATGTCGAAAAATATATATAATAAAAGTTTTAGATTTTTTTATTATCTACAACTTTTGTATGAAACACTTTTCTCTAGAAGGTCTCGTTCCGCCACGAATAACGAAAAACGGTTTTCATCCCTTAAATAGCACCTCATTTCACTACTTCCCTTAATCTCAAGTTCGAAAGTTTTTTTTTTCATTGTTTATGACCTCAACTACATATTCTAGCCGGCCGTTGCCTGTTACAATTTTTTTTTTTAGCTATAAAAATCCGTAACGGCCCCAGCCTAATAGGCAAAGACATATTTATAACATTATTAAACAAAAAAGATGTTAAAGATTCGATAGAAAGAAAGAAGAAAGTTTGGACAGATTACGTTGCTAAGGAATGGTGGAGTGGAGAAGCCGGCCAGGATACATCTAACAATGGAAGGAATGGTGGAGTGGAGAAGCCGGCCAGGATACATCTAACAATGGAAGGAATGGTGGAGTGGAGAAGCCGGCCAGGATACATCTAACAATGGAAGGAATGGTGGAGTGGAGAAACCGGCCAGGATACATCTAACAATGGAAGGAATGGTGGAGTGGAGAAGCCGGCCAGGATACATCTAACAATGGAAGGAATGGTGGAGTGGAGAAGCCGGCCAGGATACATCTAACAATGGAAGGAATGGTGGAGTGGAGAAGCCGGCGAGTAATGTTTAGTGTATGTGTGTCGTTTGATTGACCTTCCTGATCTCCCTCCCGGTCGTCCTCCAGCTCCTGGTCGTCGCTGTCCTCCTGATTGAGATCGCTGAAGTAGTCGTCCTCTCCGTCGGGGTCGGGTCGGGCGGAGGCGCTCGTCAGGTCTCCGAGGTAGTCCATCTCAGAGTCAGAGTCGTCTGGAAACGATCATTTCATTGGCTTCAGGTATATTGCTAAGAATACATGATCAAATGACCCGATTGAGTTGTAACAGAACACTATGTGTATGCTTAGTGTTATTGATAAAGTACAGGACACATTATTGTATGATATTCACACAACCTCACCGAACCTCACCGATGCCACTCCCGAGTGCAGGTGTACCCGACAGATTGAAACACTTGGGCTATCTACGAGTATAAGGTACACGAGCCGCAGTTCCACCGTTCCACTTTCCATTGCCAATGACCATGTTTCCCTAATGCAGTCAAATATTTGGTATGACTGGTCACGAGAACCTATAAATTAAGTACATCAACCCACTTTTACAGAGTTAAAACCTTTAAGTAGTATTATTACATAATTATTATTAACCAAATTCAATCGACTTAAATTAATATGCATTATTAATGCTATTATAATTAATATTAATAATGTGTATCTGAGAGTGTGTGTTAATGTGTATGTGTGGAAATGTTTGTGTTTGAATGCGAGTGTTAATGTGTGTATGTGAGTACGTACCTGGCGCCAGTTTCCCTGTGATTCCGTCGAGATAGTCGTTGAAGTCGTCACTGTTGACGGAGTCCGAGTCCGAGTCGCGCCGCGAGACAGGTCGGCGAACCAGGAACCTGGCGTGCACAGTATACTGTATCAACTTCTATTTCATATCTACTACGATACTTTACTCGTATTACGTTTATATTTGTTCAGTGGAAAAGTTTCCAATTGGATTTAGGAAATTAGCGATCTAGTTATCATTAATTTAAATATTAACTTCCACAGAACATATATTATAAGTGAGTCTATACATTGGGCAATAAGGAAACATACAAAGGGAAAATAAATCATCTTTGTCGAACGGATTGTGCTTCGCCTACTACAGCAGCTATTATCTTAACTGACATTGACATTTATATTCTTATAATTGTGTCTGTCTTAGCTTATAGTGTGACAATGCCTATATACAGCAGCTATTATCTTAACTGACATTGACATTTATATTCTTAAAATTGTGTCTGTCTTAGCTTATAGTGTGACAATGCCTATATACAGCAGCTATTATCTTAACTGACATTGACATTTATATTCTTATAATTGTGTCTGTCTTAGCTTATAGTGTGACAATGCCTATATACAGCAGCTATTATCTTAACTGACATTGACATTTATATCCTTATAATTGTGTCTGTCTTAGCTTATAGTGTGACAATGCCTATATACAGCAGCTATTATCTTAACTGACATTGACATTTATATTCTTATAATTGTGTCTGTCTTAGCTTATAGTGTGACAATGCCTATATACAGCAGTTATTATCTTAACTGACATTGACATTTATATTCTTATAATTGTGTCTGTCTTAGCTTATAGTGTGACAATGCCTATATACAGCAGCTATTATCTTAACTGACATTGACATTTATATTCTTATAATTGTGTCTGTCTTATCTTATAGTGTGACAATGCCTATATACAGCAGCTATTATCTTAACTGACATTGACATTTATATTCTTATAATTGTGTCTGTCTTAGCTTATAGTATGACAATGCCTATCTACAGTAGCTATAATGTTAAGCGTTATTCTGTATTTATAATTTTGTTATTTTATTGTTTCTCTTTCCAAATGATGGTTATCATGTACAGCTCCAGATTCACCAATATGTACTATAAAATGATATCGTTTTATATCAATATTGTAAAAATTGACGTGTAAAAGTGCAGAATACATCTCTTTTTGTCCTATGGCTACTTGCAAAATAGACAATTCGAATT
Source organism: Tinea semifulvella (assembly GCA_910589645.1). NCBI lineage: Eukaryota > Metazoa > Arthropoda > Insecta > Lepidoptera > Tineidae > Tinea > Tinea semifulvella. The sequence goes on along the minus strand of OU342619.1, from coordinate 56,956 downwards.
GACGTGAAGCGCATAGAGTGGAAATACTAAATCTATTATTTTGTCCATTGAATCGAGCAGGTTCGTCATCACCTCGCTTGCGGTGCATCGGGGATGCCTCTACACGTAGATAATACTCAATCGGATACAATAAATCCACGGAACCATTAAAATTGTTTATCATCAAACAATATGCACTGGACCCGAAGCTGTAAGAGTGTGAAGTAGTGTGAGGTGTACTGACTGGTACAGGAACTGCTCGTCCTCGGGGACGGCGCCCTCCAGGTAGCGGGCCGAGGTGACGGGCAGCGCGCGCGGACCTGCAATGGTATCATATGACGTCACGTAATAGTAATGTACAACTGTTTGCGACACTTCCATAACTAATTGCTTTTATAGAACTGGGTGTTGAATTATTTATTTTGTTTTATTTAATGCTAAAATAGTAAAAAAAAAAACATAATTAATCAGATTTACTTGTGTGGCAGTTTACAATATTTACTATTGATTGACGTCACTCCTATTACAGAGCCTTTATTTTGGTGCAACTCGGCCTAAGTAATAATATATAGTTGCTATGTTTAGAATTTCAACTTATCTTCCAAAACATATTTGTTGGACTATACTATACTCGGATGAGGCCTGCTAATCGATAAGATCGTCACCTTTGGGTGTGTAGTTCCTCCGAACCGCGAACTTGGGGTGCGAGCCGCGCGGGAGCACGTGCGAGTCCCCGTGCGAGTCTCCGTGCGAGGCTCCGTGCGAGTCTCCGTGCGAGTCTCCGTGCGAGTCGGCGCGGATCTTCGGGTTCTTGAACACGAATCGGTCCAGGAACCGACACCCGCTGAAGTCCAGCAGCGGGTCTCCACTGTACTCGATCTGCTCTCCTGTTTTAGAAAACAATATATTTATATCCCGTAAACCTAAACTTGCGCAACTCAGTACTACAGACTGTACATACATGGAGGAAAGTGAAGGCTGCGACACAAACTATCGAATTGAAAGGTTAAATTTTTATTTGAGATATCTCAAGCCTGGATACAGATGAGTGTTCCATACCTGAATAGTATTGTAGATGAGTTCGGGTAAGCAGTACAGACCTCCGAGTCGGCATACACATACGATCCGAGAGCCTCACTTGTACAGACCTCCGAGTCGGCATACACATACGATCCGAGAGCCTCACTTGTACAGACCTCCGAGTCGGCATACACATACGATCCGAGAGCCTCACTTGTACAGACCTCCGAGTCGGCATACACATACGATCCGAGAGCCTCACTTGTACAGACCTCCGAGTCGGCATACACATACGATCCGAGAGCCTCACTTGTACAGACCTCCGAGTCGGCATACACATACGATCCGAGAGCCTCACTTGTACAGACCTCCGAGTCGGCATACACATACGATCCGAGAGCCTCACTTGTACAGACCTCCGAGTCGGCATACACATACGATCCGAGAGCCTCACTTGTTTGGAGAATATTGTCATGTATTATACCTTTAGGCTGACTCTCGACAGTAGCCTATTTTTTAATTATGTTATATAGTTTTGTCAGGTGAATGTTATGTGTTTTTTTATAATCCCTGAGATCTTTGGGGAAGTCTCGAAGAAATACTCAGGAGAAAATAAAACCTTTAAGGACAACTGTTGGCACCATATGAAGGAAACCATCGACACAGGTCCACCAGCTGCGTATAACTTCATACGTGAACACATCGATACAGGTCTACCGGCTGCGTATAACTTCATACGTGAACACATCGATACAGGTCTACCGGCTGCGTATAACTTCATACGTGAACACATCGATACAGGTCTACCGGCTGCGTATAACTTCATACGTGAACACATCGATACAGGTCTACCGGCTGCGTATAACTTCATACGTGAACACATCGATACAGGTCTACCGGCTGCGTATAACTTCATACGTGAACACATCGATACAGGTCTACCGGCTGCGTATAACTTCATACGTGAACACATCGATACAGGTCTACCGGCTGCGTATAACTTCATACGTGAACACATCGATACAGGTCTACCGGCTGCGTATAACTTCATACGTAAACACATCGATACAGGTCTACCGGCTGCGTATAACTTCATACGTGAACACATCGATACAGGTCTACCGGCTGCGTATAACTTCATACGTGTACACATCGATACAGGTCTACCGGCTGCGTATAACTTCATAAGTGAACACATCGATACAGGTCTACCGGCTGCGTATAACTTCATACGTGAACACATCGATACAGGTCTACCGGCTGCGTATAACTTCATACGTGAACACATCGATACAGGTCTACCGGCTGCGTATAACTTCATACGTGAACACATCGATACAGGTCTACCGGCTGCGTATAACTTCATACGTGAACACATCGATACAGGTCTACCGGCTGCGTATAACTTCATACGTGAACACATCGATACAGGTCTACCAGCTGCGTATAACTTCATACGTGAACACATCGATACAGGTCTACCGGCTGCGTATAACTTCATACGTGAACACATCGATACAGGTCTACCAGCTGCGTATAACTTCATACGTGAACACATTGATACAGGTCTACCAGCTGCGTATAACTTCATACGTGAACACATCGATACAGGTCTACCGGCTGCGTATAACTTCATACGTGAACACATCGATACAGGTCTACCGGCTGCGTATAACTTCATACGTGAACACATCGATACAGGTCTACCAGCTGCGTATAACTTCATACGTGAACATGTAGTGGACACATCATTTCATATAAAAATATAAAATTCAAAAAGACTTTTGACATAAAATGCCAAAACACATCTTGTCAGATTTCACATAACTTTTCGACTTACAAAATGTATTATTTTACAAAAATATAATTTAATACGCTGAAACAAGTGTTTTAGTTATTTTCCAAGGATTTAGCCCTCATAACTGGTGACCCCGACAAAGGAAAAAACATGACTGACTCGTATAACGAAAATTTTAAAAGCATACGATACATGGACACAGTTACTACAAAACCAAGCTTTCGGGTACAAAACAATTGTGAATACATAAATTATACATCTCGAGACCACCACCGGCATCGTCGCGAAAATTTCATGCCACATAATATTGTAAGCGGAAGCCAAACTAGATCCAGGTACTGTTTTTACCATTATAAATTCGGACAACGCTGCGACATTAACAGATGCACACAACCATGTCACTGGAATCTGGACAACCCTGCAGCACATACAGATGTTGGATCAGCAGACAATACAAATGTCATATCGTCACGACTCTTTATAACAGAGATTCAAACCGGTCTGAGATTATTGGTAGATAGCGGAGCAGATGTCTCCATAATTCCAGCCAACAGAACTGACAAAATTAATAATAACATGAAACTGTATGCAGCAAACGGAACTGAAATTCAGACATGTGGTGTAAAAGTGTTGACATTAGATTTAGGACTACGCCGAAAATTTCAATGGCCTTTTATAATAGCTAAAATAAATCGAGGAATTTTAGGAGCTGATTTTATAAAACATTTTAACTTACTAATAGATTTAAGAAACAAAAGGCTAGTCGATAATATTACAAACTGCACAACAAGAGGACAAGTGTCAACAATAACAGATCAAGATGTCATAAGTACACTCAGCAAAAAACAAAATTACTACGACCTATTATCAAAATACCCGGAAATCACAAGACCAAATTTATTACCAACAAAGTTAAAACACAATGTTACTCACAAAATTGAAACAAGAGGAGACCCAGTATACTGCAGACCGAGACAATTAGATCCCAAACGTTTAGACATAGCGAAACAAGAGTTCCAATTTATGATTGACAATGGAATAATAAGACCGTCTAATTCAGAATGGGCCAGCGCCTTACATCTAGTGCCCAAAGCTGATGGATCACTAAGGCCATGTGGAGATTATCGCCGACTGAATGCACAAACTATACCAGACAGGTACCCTCTCCCAAGAATAGATGATTTTTTAGCAATATTACCTGGTAAGAATATTTTTTCTAAAATTGATTTATTTAAAGCATATTACCAAATACCAATGGCTGAAGAGGACAAATCAAAAACCGCTATTATTACGTAATGTAGTGGACACATCATTTCATATAAAAATATAAAATTCAAAAAAGACTTTTGACATAAAATGCCAAAACACATCTTGTCAGATTTCACATAACTTTTCGACTTACAAAATGTATTATTTTACAAAAATATAATTTAATACGCTGAAACAAGTGTTTTAGTTATTTTCCAAGGATTTAGCCCTCATAAACACATCGATACAGGTCTACCGGCTGCGTATAACTTCATACGTGAACACATCGATACAGGTCTACCGGCTGCGTATAACTTCATACGTGAACACATCGATACAGGTCTACCGGCTGCGTATAACTTCATACGTGAACACATCGATACAGGTCTACCAGCTGCGTATAACTTCATACGTGAACACATCGATACAGGTCTACCAGCTGCGTATAACTTCATACGTGAACACATCGATACAGGTCTACCGGCTGCGTATAACTTCATACGTGAACACATCGATACAGGTCTACCGGCTGCGTATAACTTCATACGTGAACACATCGATACAGGTCTACCAGCTGCGTATAACTTCATACGTGAACACATCGATACAGGTCTACCACCTGCGTATAACTTCATACGTGAACACATCGATACAGGTCTACCGGCTGCGTATAACTTCATACGTGAACACATCGATACAGGTCTACCAGCTGCGTATAACTTCATACGTGAACACATCGATACAGGTCTACCAGCTGCGTATAACTTCATACGTGAACACATCGATACAGGTCTACCGGCTGCGTATAACTTCATACGTGAACACATCGATACAGGTCTACCGGCTGCGTATAACTTCATACGTGAACACATCGATACAGGTCTACCGGCTGCGTATAACTTCATACGTGAACACATCGATACAGGTCTACCGGCTGCGTATAACTTCATACGTGAACACATCGCTTTCAGAACCTTTCTTCATGTTCTGTGATGTCCAGACTCTGGGCTATCTCCGATATATTCCAGTTATTGGAATTGGAGTGTCGCCTGCAAGGGCTATCGACTTCCATACATTGAACTGGTTCCCGCATTGGGAAATATCGAGGGTTGCCATTATATATTTTTTTTAAAGTTACGAATATTTTTTTTGCGTATTTAATCAGTTTTCTTGTTCATATTTATTATTTCATCGATATTATTAAATTTTTAGTATATCTATTTAAATTATTAAGATTGTAATTAAAGTATCATCACGACCGTTTCCCTTTCGGAGTGGTCAGAAACCACGCTTATGAATAAGCGGATTCACATTTAGCCAACTTTACTGTAGGCCAATCATGACAAGTGGCAAGCTCGTCGATGTCTCCAGCGTACCAAAGGAGAGAAATATCACAAATAAATTAAATATTAATTAAATGTATTTATATACATTAATAAATATTTTTGTGTCCCGACCAGGAATCGAACCCGTTACCTCCGAGTCTAAATCCACGGACTTAACACGGAGGCAGTCATGATTGTTATGTTTATGATTTATTATAATAATATATTTAAATAAAGTTTTTTAAGAATGACCCTCATTTGTCAAAACCAAATCGAAACAAAATGGCGTCTTGGCTGTTGCGAAGCAGATTTGTTATTTATTTTATTGTCTGTTTACAGAAGTTGATAGATTTTATGTTTTTAAATTGTGCAACGTAAAACGAGAAACGTGTGTGATAAAAAAAGTGAATACAATAAGTGATCCAAATGTCTATTTCAATGTTGTTTGTTTTTCATGTGTAAAAAGTGTTTTAATTTTAATAAATCAAGAATTTTCAAAATAATAGGTATGTGAAGGTCGTTAGAGAGAACTCCAAGAAATAAATAAATTTAAAATATTATTTGTGTTTATTTTAGTTACGTGCCTAGGTATCTATACCGCTATTTTTAAAAATTTATCTACTATTAATTTTGTTCTACTTTTTTTTTTTTTCATAGTAACTATCGAAATTAATAAATTGATCAATTATTAAGAATGCATTAATTAACAAAATGTACAAAAAATAAATCAAATAAAGAATTTTAAAATTTGCCGCCAATTATAGTTCGGTGGGAACCCTAGCGTAGTGGCGCTACTAAAACTGGAACACTTTCCTTGGTCGACTGTGTCGGAAGAACAACGAACACATGTCACTAATTTGTAGACTAGAACTACTCGTATCGCCATTACATTAAAGGGAAACGTCACATTGAAGTGCTGAGACTCGAAAGATAAAATTAATGTCTATCGTTTACACTGTGACACTTGTTTTCGGAATAATCGTGAGTAATTTGATATCTAAAATACAAGAACAATAATTGTTTACGAGCGCACAGTGCGGTTACCGTTGAGCAGTTTGTTGGCGAACAGTTGCACAGTGGGGTGGTAGTGTCGCAGCAGCGGGAGCAGCTCCAGGCGGGCGGAGCGCAGCGCCCCGCAGTGCGACGGGTTGCGGGCCCGCGGGCAGTACTGCAGGACCGGCTGCAACGGAAACGGGCGTCAGCACTCCGGAACGCGATCGGAACCGCGCCTCTCACCTTGTCCATGTTGATGGTCTTCCGGAGCAGGATCTTCTGATCGTCCCTCTCCGGGAGGTCCCGGTCCCGCGCCTCGAGCCTCCTGTGGTCCCAGCCGGGGAGGCCGCGGGAGGGTCGAGGTCGGGCCCTGACGGAGCCGGAGGAGTCCAACTTCAAGTCCACGTAGGTTTCCTCGTCATCTGGAGAACATACCGACTCGCACTGGATCTCCGTGACATACCACATTAGAGAACCGTATAACAATCGCGATGAATATGATTTTAATTTTTTCACTGTAAGCTTAGTAAGCTTCTAACTTTTAATTTTAGTTAGTTTTATAATCACCAAATTTTGGAAATACGAAGATTTAGTCAATTTCAATTTAAATGAGTAATGTCAAACATAGAAACTGGAATCTTTGATATTTAGTTATACTTTAAAATATAATAAACAAAGGTTATCCGTCAATATTTAAAATAACATACAAGATGTATTCAGTAATAAAGTTTCAAGTTCCCCGGATGAGCAGCGGCTTGCTGAGGATTACTGCGATATGGACTGCTTCTCACTTCACTTCAGAAGTGTTAATGTAATAAACAAAGTTGACAATGCTTATATATTAATAAATACATTTTAAAATGAATATGGAATTAAATGATAATAGAAAGGAGCACGCACAAAGATTTAGTTTGATGTCCCTTACCATCGAGTAAATCTTGTTTGGTTCCATGTAACAGATCTACTTTTTTGGTTTCTTTTTTTGCGTCTTCTGAATAGTCAGTGTCTCGTTTGGTCTTGTCAGTGTTCACTTCTGTATTGTCTAAGTCCTCTTCTGTGTTGTGTAATTCTTCCTCTTTAATTTCATCGTCTTCTTCGGTCTCATCATCATCCTTTTCGGTTTGGTCTTCTTTTACCCGATCGCCCGGTTCGTCTTTTGCGGGCGTCGTCACCTGCGGCTCCCAGAGCAGTCCGGCCGTCTGCTTCCCTCGGAGGCCGCGACCCACCACCAACAAGATGGCGGCCGCCGTCTGCGGAGGAGACTGCGCACTCAACTGGAGCAGTCTGCGGACACAAACAGGCGATCAGGTCGGGCCCGACGCCGCCGGCTCGGTGCGACTCCGCGTACCTCTTCACGAAGGCGGCGATCCGGTCGGCGTCGGCGTCGCGGCGGAGAGACTTGTACAGCAGGGAGAACAGCAGCGCCGCGCCCGGCCCGCGGCCCGCGCCTGGAGCCTGCAGGCGCCGGTACAGCGCCGAGTAGTATCTGTCGCCGGCGTCCGACAGCTGGAACAGGAGCGCCAGCGCCGCCACCGACACGGCGGGAGAGCAGGACAGCTGCGCGAGGCGGTGCAGCGCCGACACGTGCGCGGCCCAGCGCGGGGAGCCGCCCGGCTCGGCGGGCCGCGCGAACGGCAGCGCGCGCTTCACTCCCGTCAGGATCCCCGACATCAGGCGGGAGTCGATCTCCCCCTGCGACACCGCATACACTAAGGTAAGACTGTGGGGACTCTCCCGGCCGCACTGGAGGAAATAGGTCAACAATCGCAAGGGTTACCTTCTTGATGGCGGCCTTGAAGAAGGAGAAGTAGAGGTCTATGAGTTGGTCCGCGAGCTGCACGTCGTCCTTGTGCAGGTAGAACTGGTTCAGGACGCACAGCCCGTAGTACTGCGACCGCGGGGAGATGTTGCTCCTGGGGGACAGACACATAGATGCGGGTGCTGCTCCGGCGATCTCGGGAGAGCCGCCCGTACGGTCCGCTCACCGGAACATCATCTCCCGGACGTGCGAGTGCAGCACGGCCTTCATGTTGGGATGCCGGTGCAGCAGTCGGCCCAGCAGGTAGCACACCTTGCTGACCACGGAGCCGGCCGGGTCGCCCAGCTTGTTGACGACGAGCCCCAGCAGCTCCCTCTCCCTCTCCGGATGGTTGGCGAGCAGATAGCTCATGGCGCTGACGGCCTTCTCTCTGTTGGCGTCCACCGAGTCCTGACCGAACTTGTTCAGCGCCTCCACGAACTCTGCAATCGAAGAAGTATACTTCGACCGGTCTACATACATTCTGCGAGCGGCCGTCCGCAGTTACCTTGGTAGAGAGTCTTGAGTGCGTCCTCGAAGTACCACAGTTTGAGTATCTGTCTGCGCGTGTCCTTGTTCCCGCTGCTGAGAGTGTGCAGGTCGCCCAGAGAGTGCTGCTCGAAGGGTCTCAGCTTCGCTCCCGGCACCAACAACTCCGACACCATCAGCTCCGACACCGCGTCTAATAAATATCTCTAATAGCTCTATTCAAAACGTTCCCATAAAGCCAAAGCCAAAAGGAAGGTGCTAAACTAGTGTGGCTATGGGTTTTTAAATAACAGGAATTTACTGTTAATCCGTTAATGTAGATTACTGATACGAATCTAATCAAAAACTTCCATTTTTCAAATTTGGTCTCAATTTTAAGTTCATGGTTGCTTATCTATGACATACAAAAGCTTTGATTACATTTTACAAGGTGAATTTAATAACTAGTTGATTGTTTGAGAATCAATAGATGATTACAGATGGATCATAAATTTGATTACATGACATCTAATATTACAAAAGTTAGGTGATAGGAGTTGTAATGTTAGTATAATAGTTATACCTATGATGGTGATCCCGTCCCTCTTCTTGGCCGGCTTCACGTTGGAGATCAGGTTCTTGAGGGCCGACACATTGTGCACCGGACTCTCCTGACAACAACACAGTTACTATTGTGACCAAACGACATATTGTGCACCGTCGTCGGACATAGTAATAGTAGGCATATTTATTGTATAGCTTTATCATAGAACATAATTATAATTATTTACCAGCGGGTGGTGCGCCCAAATAATAATTATTGTAACAAATTATTATTATATGCCCATCAAGAGGTTAATATACTTCTCATAGTATAGCAGAATATACTTAGACTTTGCATCTTTCATAGTTTTTTGTATAGTAATTTTAATTCGTAGATTTAGACTCAGAGGTAGCGGGTTTGATACCTGGTTGGAACACAAAAATATTTATTAATGTAAATAAATACATTTAACTAATATTTAATTTTTTTGTGATATTTCGCTCCTTTGGTATGCTGGAGACATCAACGAGCTTGCCACTTGTCATGATTAGCAGGCAGTAAATTTGGCTAAATGTGAATCCGCTTATTTATAAGCGTGGTTTCTGACCACCCCAAAAGGGAAATGGTTGTATGATACTTTACTTTACATTTGGATTTACTGTGATATGGAAAAATTCAAGCTTAGAATAATGAAGTCATTAGAATGCCTTCAACGACTTAAAAAACTTAAAAATATTATATAATTATAATATAAATGATGTTGTGTATTTAAGTGTAATATGTAGGTAGTTGTAACTTAAGTGTAATATGTAAGTAGTTGTAACTTAAGTGTAATATGTAGGTAGTTGTAACTTAAGTGTAATATGTAGGTAGTTGTAACTTAAATGTAATATGTAGGTAGTTGTAACTTAAGTGTAATATTTAGGTAGTTGTAACTTAAGTGTAATATGTAGGTAGTTGTAACTTAAGTGTAATATGTAGGTAGTTGTAACTTAGCTGTCAAATCGGCTTAACCACAGTGAGCAGTCTTAAACCACATGCAAGTAACATAACATTGGCGACGATAAGACATGGACTATTTATTATTATAAGTAGTGAAAGTGCACAGTAGTGAGTGAATTATGGCTTTGGGAAGTGGTACTAAGTTTGAGGAATATGAATTTCGCTCTGGGGATTGGGAATCTTACATAGATAGGTTTTCGTTTTTTCTTGAGGCAAATGAGGTTAGTGATGTGATAAAACAAAGGGCAATTTTTTATTCATCCTGTGGTAATGACCTGTATGAATTAATAAAATCATTAATAGTTCCAAGAAATGCGCATCAAATGCCACTGGCAGAGGTTTTGGTACTTTTACAAGACCACTTTAGCCCGAGACCAAATGAAATAGTGGAATCATATAAATTTCATACTAGATGTCAAGGTAAAGAGGAAAATATGACGGACTATATAGCAGCATTAAGAAAATTAAGTAGATTTTGTAATTTTGATAATTTAGAACGCACATTGCGCGATAGGTTAGTTTGTGGTGTGTGTGACAAATCTTTAGAAAATAGTTTGAAGAGTTCAAATTTAAAATACAAGACAGCGGTTGAAATAGCAATAAATTAAAAAAAAAAGAGCAGAAGATTTATGTTTAATAAATTCCTCAAATAAGATTAAGGAAATACCAAGAAGTAGTGTTATGGAAAATGCTCCGGAACCTATGGAAGTGAATGTTTTGCGAGAGAAGAAACTATACTGCTATAGGTGCGGAGGTAGCCATATTGTATGTACCATAAGTGCAAATATATGAAGGCAAGATGCCTAGCGTGTAAAAAAGTAGGCCATATTGCAAAAATGTGTTAACAAAAGGACCCGGCAGACATCAAGGACATACAGGAGGATGAGCAAAGTGGTCTGCTCAATGGTTTGTACGCTATTGGGGGGGATAACTTTATCAAGGTGCCACCTGTGGGTACTAACATTTTAATTAATAGAGTGCAAGTTGGATTTGAGGTAGATTCAGGGTGTACCTATTCTAGTATATGACCAATTGAGTTATCACGTAAGAAATATCCTATCAGACAAGCAGCACGGTTTTATGAAAAAGAGATCCACACTCAGTAATTTACTAGTTTATAAAAATTATCTATGTAAGTCATTCGCCACTGGAGGGCAGGTGGATGCAATATATACTGACTTCAGTAAAGCCTTCGATAAGGTTAACCATCTCCTATTATGCAAAAAACTCGAGTCATACGGCATACATGGGTGTCTACTAAGATGGCTTCAATCCTATCTTACTAACAGAAGTCAGCTTGTTGCTATAAGAGGATTCACCTCTTCCCCTACTAATGTTACGTCAGGCGTGCCCCAGGGATCCCACCTCGCTCCACTGCTTTTCAACATATTCATTAACGATCTGGTTCGTCAGTTCATATGCCCAGCTCTTCTCTATGCAGATGATTTAAAACTATACCAAGAAATCAATGAGGAAGACAGCTGTTTAGCTCTACAGAGGGACATTAATGTTCTCACAGCGTGGAGCAAAGCGAATAGCATGTCTCTTAATGCTAAAAAATGCTGCATCATCAGTTTCACAAAAAAATACAATAGAATCAATTTCGACTATAATATTGACGGTGAATCATTGCAGAGGAACCAGGTTGTAAGAGATCTTGGAGTTTTGTTTGATGAACAACTCTCTTTCAAACCACACTACCAGCACATTATCAGCAAGGGTAGTCAATTACTTGGCTTCATTGCAAGATCAACTAAAGATTTTAAACATCCAGCCAGTCTGAGGACGCTGTTTTGTAGTATGGTTCGGTCAGTACTTGAATATGCTTGCCCTGTATGGTCACCACACTACAACGTTCATGTGTCAAATGTTGAAGGGATTCAGAACAAATGTCTTAAAATTATGTCCTACCGTGGTAATCTGGGTCGTAAGTTGACTAACTATAGTGATAGACTAAATTGGTTCAAAATGGTGTCTCTCGAAAATCGCCGTAAAAGATATGACCTAATATATTTGCACAAACTGATACTCGTACATTACCAAGTTGACTCAGAAGCCCTCCTATCCCTGCTGAACTTCAACATATACTACCGCACGCGCACACCTAGAACTTTTGTACTTAAAACATACTTTAACAACACATCTTACTTCAACCCTATGGTTAGAATGTGCCGTTTCTTTGATGACATAAATAGGAAACATAGTGACCTAATTGACATATTTGACTCCAGGCTTGTGCACCTTAAGAAAAGTATCCAAGACATTATAAGAATAGATCCTAATTTCATTTGATTGCCTAATACGGAAAAGGGAATTAAATAAATCATTGGACATATACCTATTAGAAATATTATAATTCATTTGATTTGATTTTGACCTTTATATTATTTTGATTTTTGACATTAATTAGCTACTGACAATTACTTTTTTTTTTTTTTTTTTATATAATAAATTCTCACAACGAAACAAATGTATATTTAAGTGTATATTCAATGCATTGCACTGATAAATTGTGATTGGGGGTCGGTTTCAAAATCACCTCCTTTTCTCATACTGCAATATGATTAAGAAACCACCTCCTAACCTCACCATTGGAATGGTTGTAAAAATAGCAAGCTGTATGCTCAAATTTTTGAGATGAAGTCCAGATCTTAGTTAGTTGTATGTATCTGTTTATATTTTGGTATGACTGCATCTTGTTATGAGCATCTAATAAATAAATAAATAATATCGGAGGAGCAAGCGAAAATTATATGGAATGGCAAAATACCAGTCATGGATAAATGCAGATTGAATTTACAAACTTGGACATTCAATAAAGTAATGTTGCTCGGCAGTATTCAAGTTCTAGTTGAATATAAAGATATAAGTAGATATCTTACACTGCTGATAGCAAAAGGAAGAGGACAAAGTCTATTAGGAAGAAAATGGTTTCAACCTTTAATATTAGTATTGAAGGCGTAAATAGGTTATCAGACCACTCGTTTGCAACTTTATTAGACAAATACCCGGGGGTATTTAGTGAAGAGTTAGGTATATATAAAGGACCTGAAGTTACAATACATGTAAAGGAAGGTGCACACCCTAAATTTTTAAGATCTCGTCCTATATCATTTGCAATTCGACAAAGAGTTTGTGATGAAATAGACAGATTAGTTGAAAAAGGAATTATAGAGCCAATACCTTATAACAACTGGGCAACTTTATAAATTCAAATTCATTTATTCAGTAAATTGGCAATATTACAAGCACTTTTAGACGTCAGATACATTTAGAAGTTTATACAATTATATGAAGCTATACAAAAATTAAACATGATATAAACTGAACAACTCAATACTAATGTATTTACAAAATACATTTAAATCAAAACGCTACTGTCTAAACTCTAATGGCATAGTTATAATAATATTTAAAACATAATAAAAAGTATCAAAATAATAATAATAACAATGTCACAGAATTTTATTTATTAATATAATATTGCAGCTGTAAATTGGCGTTGTCATACTATATACTAAAACAAACATAAATAATAATAATAAAAATAAAATGTCATACAATATATATGTATATATATACCTAAATCATAAAAACTATATATTATCAACAGATAATTCTCAAATTGTCCATGCTTTTTTATCTTGAAGATATTCATCTACTGTGTAATAAGATTTTTTTATTAAAGTGTCCTTTACATACGATTTTAAACTACACACATCAAAAGTGTCTAGGGATCAACATATATTTTTGCAATAACTTTTCTCCTGATTGATATTCATTAAAATTTTCTTTAAGGATTGATCAAATAAAATGTTTTCGTTTGTCTACAGTAACGATAAACCAAGTCACCTTTGCATTAGTAAAAAAAATTGCCATTTTCCTAATAAAGGGATTTTTGACATTTGAACCACTAACATTAAAGTTCGAAAAAAAGACTGAAATAACAGTTTTTTTTTTAATTTTATTGGGTAACTTAAACAATTAATAATCCGTGTTTCTACCGCGAACACTAACAACACAAGAACATCGGTTTGGCATACTCAAAATGAGTTCATCCAAATCACGCTGTGGAATGGCCGCCCATGTTCGTTGCAACAACAAAAAAAGGTCTTCTTGCGACTGGATACCCTCCATATTCGGCAGAGCTCTTCTCTGAAGAATATCCCATGCATGCTCAATCGGGTTCAAGTCTGGCGACTGAGCAGGCCAGGGCAGGACATTGATGTTAGCTGCGGCGAGAGTCTGTCTTACAACTCTTGCGGTGTGCGGTCGTGCATTATCATGCATTAACTGAAATAAGGGACCGATATGCACTTGTAGAGGAACGATGACGTCTGATACAACCGTCTCAGCATAAATTTGAGCGTTGAGGTTGCCTCTGATCCAAATCAACTCAGTTCTTCCGCCGATCGAAATACCCGCCCATACCATGATGGTTCCACCACTATAAGGATGGACTTCCTGGCAGGATTTTAATCGCTGTTGGCGTCCAGGGGTTCTCCAGTGTCGTATACGTCTTGTATCCGGCCTCATACCAAAACGAGACTCATCAGAAAAGCACACGAAACGCCATTGTTCTTCTGTCCAATTTCTGTGTTCAAGAGCCCATTGATATCGAGTCCTACGATTGTGCATTGCTATAGGTGGTACCCGTAGCGGTCTTCGGGAATGAAGGTTCACTTCATGCAAGCGGTTTCTGACTGTTTGGTCGCTAATTAAGTTCCCTGAAGAGCGATGAAGGCTCACGGCTAACATCATGGCGGTTATTGTTGGAGTTCTTCGAGCTGTGATTTGAATGTATCGGTCTTGTCTCCGTGTGGTGCAGCGATACCGTCCTCCATGGCGCTCAGCCACGGTACCAGTGGTTCGGTAACGTGTCCAAAGTCGACTGATAACACTCTGACTTGTATTCAGAGCTAAAGCCACAGTACGTTGCCGGGAACCAGCTTCTATCATTCCCACGGCTCTGATCATTTCTTCCCTGCTTAAATGACGTCGCCGCTCCATAATAACGTTGGTTTTAATCAGTAGTAGGGAAACAGTAGCACTAATAATGTCTTCAATGCGTCTTATGTTTTTATAGGGAAAATATTGACAGCTGATTTTCATCTTTTACTCGAATTTGATTGACAGTTCCTGTTTTAAATTATGAAATGCACCAAAAAGGATCCATATAAATTTATAAAATCATAAATTTATTACAAAGCCACATCTCAATCACAAGAAATCCGCATAAACATGCTTGATCCCTAGACTTTTTTGATGTGTGTATTTATTGGCTTTTTTAAAATTTCATCAGGAATTTTATTGTAGATCGGAACACATTGACCAATAAATGATCGTTTAGTCTTTTGTAATCTACAAAATGGCACATGAAGCTTGTTTTTATTTCGAGTGTTGACGGAGCACAGATCTTTATTTTTTGGAAATTTTGTAATATTTTTGTGTACATATAATATATTCTCTAGGATAAATTGTGATGCAACAGTAAGAATATTAAAGTCCCCAAATCTTTTTCTTAGTGATGTGCGTGAACTTAAACTATATATAGATCGAACAGCCCTTTTCTGAAGTACAAAAATGGAGTGCACGTCGGCTGCATTCCCCCACAGTAAAATACCATATGACATGATGGAGTGAAAGTAGGAGAAGTAAACAAGCCTAGATGAAAGGTTTATAGCAGATAAAGCTACGATACTTGAGCCTCTACATCGCTTGCTAAATAAGAATGCTAAATGGAAGTGGGATGAAGCCGAAGAATGTGCTCTTAGAAAAGCTTGTACAGCTATAACTAGTGATCAAACTTTAATTCATTTTGATAACAATAGGCAAATCACTTTAACCTGTGACGCGTCCGACTATGGAGCGGGGGCAGTGTTGGCGCACGTTATGGAAGATGGATTGAAGAAACCTATAGTTATGGGCTCACGGACGTTTAATAAACACAAGCGTTTGCACAGATTGACAAAGAGGCGGCTGCTATCATGTTTGGACTCGACAAATTTAATCAGTATGTATATGGTCGTCATGTGATTATTTATACTGACCATAAACCTCTGTTGGGTATATTTAGCCCAAATAAAGCTATTCCGAAGGTGCTATCTCCTAGAATGATGAGATGGGCATTAAAATTAAATTCATATGATTATGAACGGAGGTATAAGAGTTGAAGTTCGATCGGAAATGCAGATGCTCTAAATAGATGGCTGATAGAACACACCCAGGAAATCAACCAGGAGTGTGGTGATATATTATTGTTGTCAGAATTGCCCAGTGAAGTGCAATATACTACCCAAGACATCGCCAATCTAACGTCAAGAGATGAAGACATGGCAAAAATTAAGTACTGGATATTGCGTGGATGGCCTGACAAAGTAAATAATGAAATACATAGGATCTACTGGTTAAAGCGAAAAGAATTGTCACTGTGTAGTGACTGCATTGTCTGGGGTAATAGTTATTCCACCACCCATGAGAAAGTTTATGCTGGAAGCATTGAGACTCATGATGGCATAGTCATATCTAAGGCTTTTGCGAGGAGTTACTTTTGGTGGCCAGGCTTGGACCACGAGATAGAGTCTATGGTAAACACATGTGAATGTTGCTAGGTTAATAGAAACATGCCAGCGACAACAGCACATTCATGGGTGACCCCGACAAATGTGTGGCAGCGTATCCACATTGATTTTGCCGGTCCATATCATGGCAAAATATTTTTTATTGTTATAGACGCTCATTCCAAGTGGCCTGATGTAAAAGTGTTATCAAGCACATCCAGTAAATGTGCTATAAATGCACTTAGAGCAATATTTGCTAAGTTTGCCTGAAGTCATTGTGTCAGACAATGGAAGAGCTTTTACATCTCAGGAGTTTGCTGATTTCTTAAAGCAGAACACTATAAAGCATGTATTGATATGCTGCATCCTTTTTCTAACAAAACTAAATCAGAACAGCAGATTGAAAGCAAAAAGGAAGTTAGCATTCGTTTGTTTAAAGTTGGTGACAAAGTATGGGCAAGAACTTATGCTTCCGGGGAGAGATGGACTAGAGGAACTGTTGTTAAGGTCCGGGGACCTGTCAGGGTCTTAGTTCAAATCATAGATGGCCCGGTAGTGACTAGACATATCAACCAGCTACGCAGAAGAGAAGTTCCAGATAATCAGCCAATACCTACTGCTGAGGAAATTCAAGATATCTTGGGAATACCGCCTAATGCTAGAGTCACTATGCAGGAAGAAATCCTGCAATATTTAATTCCTCATTGTTAATTTCAGTAAGATAATTTTAGTTAGGTTATATAGTATTAGTGCTTAGGGGTGAGATATGTTGTGTATTTAAGTGTAATATGTAGGTAGTTGTAACTTAGCTGTCAAATCGGCTTAACCACAGTGAGCAGCCTTAAACCACATGTAAGTAACATAACAAATGAAGAATGAATATAACTTGTTGGTATTTAACAATTATTGTTTACTTGTGGAACAGGGCATTGCGGTTGTCACCGGGTGCTCGTGTAGTGTATGTGGGTACCTGTATGAGGAGGGTGGCGGCAGCGACCCGGTCGGCGAGCGCCCCGCGCGTCAGCAGAGTGCGCGCCCACTGTCTCTCTCCGCCCCGACTGTGGCACTCTGGGAAAGGAGCAGTTAACTTACATTCCACCACTCAAGCAGATAGCAACACTATCCCCACATTCCATCATTAACCAGCGTTTCATTTAAGCTGTGCTACTTTTTTTAGGTTCAATTGTTGGAACCGTTTTGGTATTTTTTTTGACATTGACAAGTAAAATTTACAGAAACCAAATTACGTAGTTTAGATTTGTCATTTGTCAAAAGCAAACCACAACGTAGCACTGTTAAAAATTATATTTTTTAACATGTATTTTTAATGAACTTATGTTAAGATTAAATATTGTTTTTTTTTTTCAGAACAGGTCATACAAAAAATGATAGTATTTTATGCTGGCTTCAAGGTAATTACGATAAACGGATATCTTACACCAAACAACAACTTGGCGGTGATAACAAGAAATCCCAAGCAATGCCAGGGCTTGCTGAAAATAGTGGATGATTTCTGCTCATGGACAAAGGGAATGAGAACGAAACCATCAAAATGCTTCAGCCTATGTCTGGCTAGGCGAAACACTACATTTACGTCTTATGATCCTGGACTGAGTATAGCAGGGCAGAGAATAGCTCCGGTAAATGAAACCATGCCCTTTAAATTTCTTGGCAGAAGGATAAATTTTCAGGGAAAAACACCATCCCTAGAAGTAGTTGTAAAACAATTCACTGACGACATGAATAGGGTTACTCAACAGCCTATAAGCAATGTCAAAAAAGCTTGGATATATGACAACTACTTAGCATCTCGCCTCACTTGGCCTTTCCTAGTATATGATTTCAACAAAAGCCTACTATCAAGTCTGGACGCGGACGTCATAAGAACATTGAAGTCTTGGCTTGGATTAGCCCAGGGTGCTGACTCCTCAACATTCTTTAGAGGACGGAGAAACTTCGGAATGGATCTGAAAAGACCATCTGAATTATACAAACATCTACGTATAAGCAAATATCAAATTCTAACCAGCTCCCAGGATAATACAATTTCATCCCTTCCAAGAGACCCTCTGGTCTCAGATATGGAACCGAGACTACTATTCTTCAAGAAATTCATGACAGGTGCCCAGACTGACAAAAGAGGCATTGGCTGGAAGAAAAAAGAAAGTGACAAAGAGGTTATAAAATCCTTCCTCAGGAAAGATGAAGAGCATGAATACAGAGTGCACGCGATGACTCTAGAAGTTCAAAATGACTGGCTAACTTTGGGCGATTTTTGCATCCCTCCAGCCCTAAAGTGGCGCACACTAATGTACGATTGGTCTCCGGCGTTGCTAAAGTTCTACCTAAACGCTTTTCAAATGTCCCTCCCGGACCAGAGTAATCTGGTAAGGTGGGGAAAAGCTACGGAAAAGAACTGTACATTGTGTGGTGCTGCCATAGGAACTGCTAGACACACACTTGTAGGGTGCGTTACTCTCCTAGAAAAGGGCTATTACTCACGCCGACATGACAAAGTCCTAGGTGTTATCCGTGAAGCAGTAAGTCTTTCTATTGCAAGAGCCAGAAAGGGACTGACTACAAATAAAACTTTGACCACATTTGTAAAGGAAGGGCAAAGCACAAAAACTAAATGCAAGCCCACCTCGATCCTTGGCGCCGCATCAGACTGGAAAATTCTCATGGATACATTTGAACACCATTATAGGATCCCAGATGAACTAGCTGTATCAGCCTATAGGCCAGACATCTTAGTGTTTTCTCGGAACTTGAAAAAAGTTATCCTTATTGAACTTACCGTTCCGTGGGAATCAAATATTCCAAAAGACCACAACATGAAGTCCAATAAATATTATGATCTCACAGAAGAAATGATCAGGAACGGGTTCAAGACTCAGCTTTACGCAGTGGAAGTTGGTGCAAGAGGAGTTCCAGCAAAATCTTTGCATCACTTACTGAAAGAATTGGGCCTAAGCAGGTCTGCCGTCAAAACATTTATGGAACGAGTTTCCAAGACGGCATTAACGGAATCATACAGTATTTGGTTGGGTAGGGAGAGAAGTAGAATGGTGGATGGTGAGCGTATTATCGCGCAATAGAAAAAAAAGGAGGCCTCCTTTTCTTAAACCAGCCAACTGTCGGTCGCAAGCCCGAGACACCATTCTTCTCATCTCTTACCCACACACGATGGACCCGGCACCCGCACGGTGAATCCATGGAATGCTTAGAAATTTGTCTTCTTCTTTGTGTATAGCAGAGGGTGCATCACCAAAAGGTGGGCTTTTGTGGGTGACAATATTCTTCAGATGACACACATTGTCAGTGGAAAGGCAAAAAATCAAAAGCGACACTATACCAACATGACTGTAACTCATTTTAGGCCTCAATGCCTCCATGGTCTAGCGGTTAAGTCTGTCGATTAAGACTCGGAGGTAACAGGTTCGATTCCACAATAAATTAATTAAAATATTTCTGATATTTCTCTCCTTTGGTACACTAAGAGACATTGACGAGCTTGCCACTAGTCATGATGGGCCTATAGTAAAGTTGGCTACATGTGAATCCTAACAATGATGTTTTAAAAATAAAGTGTGGTTTCTAACTACCCCAGAAGGGATATGGTTGTGATGATCTTTACATTTTAGGTCCATCTGGCATTTTAAAATAGATTGGTTGGAAAGCGAGAGGAGCAGAATGGCCTCAAATCTGAGACACTAATCTCTCCCACATACAATAGACCTATCACCCACACAAGAATCCATGGAATGCTAAGGTTGTCTTTCACTCTTCTTGCCTTTCCACTAATACGTTGGTATTAAAAATTACAATTTCTAGCCAAGTAATTTTAAGGTATCTGCATTCAAATAAGTAAATTAGGTATATTATGAACCTGTAGGGCTCTACATGTTGTGATTGCAATGTCCACACTGCTCTATAATACGTACTGGCCTGGTAGGCGAGTGTGTCCCCGTGCAGCGCGGCCGCCGCCTCCCGCCGTAACTCCTCTGTCTCCAGCGCGCTGACACTTGACACAGACGGAGACTCCTCTGCCAACTAAACACATACACACATCTTTATTTTGTTAGGGACTTGATATACAAAATACAAGTTTCAAATTACACATCAATGTTTAATTAGGCCAAGTTTTCTGCTAAGATAAATAAATCTCAGGATAAGTCTATTTTTTGAGCACATTGTTGAACACGCTCCACGGTGAGCGCATAGCTCCACAAGCACACATGCCGAGTGTCGTACCTGGTGGTACCATTTGGTCCGCTCGTCATACTGCAAGGTGTCTGCGAAGTGCTTCGCGATGCCATGCCCCTTCTTGTGGTCAGCGTTCTTGTCGGGGCGGCCGTAGTTGGTGTAGGCCTCGTCGATGAGGATGTTCTCCTCGAACCGCTTGTGCTTCATGTTGGCTCTGGTCGGGTTCACATCCAGATATTATTACAAAAACAAACAGCACGTGCTACTGAACTGAGTGCTGATGTTTGACATTGACAGTTTTTTTTTTTTGTTCTTTTCTACCGATGGATGATGAATGAGGTGATAGGGAAGGCAAAAGGTCTAGCCCATACAGCCAAGTCTCACGTGTTGTATGTTTCTTTTTATCATTAAATTCCAGATCCTGCAGAATTTGATGCTTTTCTTGGAGTCACTCGCGGCACCATAGCTCAAACACGTTAGGTAAAATATTGGAGTTGACAGCGCGAGAAAACCGCAAAAATTTACTGCAACTTGTGCCCCATATTTAAAGTCCAATTTCTCGTTTTCCATAATTATTCACGTTGTAGCACATTATTAAACAAAACAACACCACATTTGACCAATAATATCCACAGTAAATTAATTTACAAAACAAAAACTTGCACTTGACATGTTCACGCAAAATGGCGCGAAGAACTCCATGTGATACACATTGACAGCCTGCCACAGACTAACCGCGGCCACAGACTACCTTTATTCACAATCGCAACTATGATCCATAACATCACAGTTAGGTTAGGTTAGGTTAGATTTGTTATAAATTATTATTTAGACGTGGTAGCCGGTTTATGCCTAGTTATTTTATCGTATTTTTAAAAAAATATTTTATCAATATTGACCAAATCCTAGTCCATAAAATATAACTAATAATTACAAATCTTCAACTGCAACTATTCTGACAATTAGACGAGGCGAGGCGAGGCTACTTTCTATCTCTCATCATATCATATCTCTC